>CM065597.1:6656672-7356672 GCA_033119425.1 Bufotes viridis
AAACTATCCGGCAGAAGTAGGTTTATTGTGTTAATGACATAAATCTCCTGTGCTCTGGAAATGTTACCCGGGAGCAGAAGGGCTGATTAAGCTGCAGGTTTTGGCTTTTGACCAATGAATTAAGTACAATTAGCCTTTCAATTAATGAGAAAATATGATCTCCATTTGTTCTAACAGCTGCTAAGTGGGATTTCAGGATACGTGCAAAAGTTTTTGTAACCAATGACAAGTGATATGTAAGATTATATTATCCCTTCACACGTACAGGATGAGTTCTGCCTCTATATCTGCTGACAGCTAATTTCCAAAATTAGTAGAAGGAGTGAGTTATAAGAAGAAGAGAATTACTAAAGTTTCTATATTTACAGTGTGACAACTGTTTCCACAATGTCCACATATGATACAAAGTAACTATGTAGCCCAATGGCCTCATTTTCTAAGTGTTATTACTTAACATTAGATTTTTCCAGATTGCTGATATCGGGGACCTGACTTCAGGATTGGTCCAGGGTATCCGACACCCACCACCCCTACTGATCAGCTGTTCCGTGCAGACTCAGGCACTAGCACTCTAAACTGCGCTGGAAGCAGCGCTCCATTTCAGTTAAAGTGGTCGTGGCAGGTTACCTTCACATATATGGTAGCTGAGCTACACAGCCACTATACTTTGAATGGAGCAATGCTTTCAGCGCAGTTCAAAGTGCTAGTTCTGGAACCGATAGATGCATGGACCAGTCAATCGTGGACCCCCATGAATCAGATATTAATGACCTATCCTGATAATAATATTTGGAGCCAGGAAACACCCTTTAACTTGTGCTGAGCTGTTTTATACTGCAGTCATATCCAGAGCCGCATTTGCAATCCTTGAAACAGAATGCAATGTATATACTCTCAAACTGACGAGTTACTTATCCCCTTAGTTATGGCTTCCATATGAGCTTCCACAATGCACTGCTCTCTGGAAACAGGTCTCCTGTAGAGTTGTGTGTGCAACCTTGAATGTGACCAGAGACAAAGATATGATATACTGTATTTTTCTCTCTATAAGACACACTTTTTCCCCCTGAAAGGGGAAGGGAGATGACAGTGCATATTATAAAGTGAATACCAATGAGAGCTTCTATTATGAAAGCGCTGATTAGTAAAGTAGGACTGAGGACTAATGTAGTGCTGCTAGCACTAATATTACTCACTGTGACGAAAGCACCTTTGTCACTGGGAGTTGGAGAGGCCTGCTTGCCAGCCTCTTGCCCTGTGAATATAGACCCTGTGACAGTTAGTAAGCAAAATGAACATTGTCTGTGACGCAATTAACAATCACAATGGACATTGCCTGGGATGCAATCAGCAAGCACAATAGACATTGCCTGGGATGCAATCAGCAAGCACAATGCATGTGGGGTTGTGATATATCTGGCTGTATGATGATTTGTCACTGTATTTTGTGTGCCTGTCCTCTATCAGGTTCCCGGGGGAGTAGCCCTTGCTGGAGGACTTGCATAAAAGGCCAAGCTGTGGCCATCAATATAGAAGAACTTCTGTTTTACCCCTTCATAAAGTCTTGGCTCATGGTTGGGGATGGGATAACTACACTCTTGGGGATTGCTATATCACAATAATCCCCTGAGTATAAGCTCTTGTAAGAGCTTGTTCCTGGTTACTGCTTTCAGGAGTTAGGAGAGGTCCACCCACTGGAAGATGAAGCCCGGTCTTGGGTCCAGAGTGGGTGGAGGGCGACGAGACCCCAACCAAGCTGAAGGCGGTTTGTATGGTCTGTGGTGGTTATGGTGTCCTGTGGAGTGCTTGGAGCCCTCAGAAAGTGCTAGGCGCAAGCGTCATCACAAGCTGCCCAGTCGGGGTGCCAGGCATTCCGTTACACTGGTGGCAGCAGTGGGATGGCGTCCTAGTGAGAGGATAAGCAGCTCGGAGACACCGTTTGTGGATTGAGGGAAACACTAGTATCCGTACAGTGCCCCTGGCTACAGCAGGATGGAATCGGCTAGTCTTCGGACAGTGTTCCTTGATGAGGAGGTGGCTGCGGACTACAGGGATGCAGACAGAAAGGAAATCTGGTATGATGCCCTGGAAAATGCCCAGCGGCGGCGAGGTGATAGTCTCCCCAGTTATGAGCAGCTACAGAAGTGTGTGGCGATGCAGATGGGTCTCTTGGGAGAACAGCCCCTGGATGAGTGGGTAACAGAGCTCTGGGGCCTGGTATTTAAGGAGCTTTGACTAGACAATGCCTACCAGGCCCTCTGGTGGTACTCGATTCGGCACTCCCGCTGGATGGCTGAGCACAACAGACCCGAGGGGGAGGATTACGATGGCCCTGGCCTGTTGTTTGAGGCCTTCGCAGAACCAGAGTTCGGAGATGCTTAAGAGTCTTGGTTCTGGGATATCTATGACTACAGGGAGGGTATGCATGATTGGGCTACAGAAAGAGAGGTGAGACAAGACCTGGCATCTCTAGTGACAAGGAAGTGGGAGCTGGAGCAGGATTACCAATACTTCTTCAGCTCAATTCGGCCCCAATATACACTGCCGGAGACCTGGGTGGCAGTCCCAGACCTACAACTCTACAGCTGGGAAGACCCAACTGAGGTATCCCCTGCTTCACTACCAGCTGCAGAGGTAGGGGACCTCATAGACTTGTCCTGGGGGGAACCCCAACTGACAGGTGGAGATGGGACCAAAGTCTCTCCACCGGCCCTACAGGTATTCTGGGCAGTTGGCTCAGATCCCCAATGGCAGCCGGAGTTTCAGGGAGTAGAGACAGTCAGTCCTGCTCCCCAGTGGCAGTATGTTTTGCAGGGAAAGGAGACAACCAGTCCCTCTCCCCCACCACAGAGGGACAGCACCCCTAACTCTGATGGTGCAGATGGGACAGCAGTCTCTGCACCAGACCTACAGAGATCATGGATGGCTGGTACAGATCATCAACCAAACCCCCAGGAGTGCCAGGAGGAGGAGGTGAGCGATCCCTCCTCTCCACAGCCCATCCGCAACCAAGTCCTGGGGTTAGGATTCCCTGACCCCATCCCAGCGGAAGAGCTAACATCTGGGCAGAGCGCAGTCGGCCTCTGCCCTCCTCTATCTTTATGTTCAGAGCCTGAATTCACACAGGCTTCCCCAGCGGAAGAGAAGGCATCTGGGCAGAGAGCAGTTAGCCTCTGCCCTACCGTTCCCTTGATCCAGAGCCTGACTACTTACCGGTTAACCCAGCAGAAGCACCGGGACCAGGGCAGAGTGCAGTTGACCTCTGCCCACCCCGTACCTACAGCTCCATGCCTGGGAACACAAGGGAGATCAGGGGCAGCAGCCGTACCCTTTGCAGCCTAGGACAGACCCAACAAAGCTGGACACTCAAGAACTAGAGGTGCAATACTCGGTTGTGGGCGGGCTTCTTGTCTAACTCAGGTACTGACCGACAGGAGGTCAGGTACCTGGTTAGTCTTCCCCTGGGAGGGAAGATGTGTGACGAAAGTACCTTTGTCACTGGGAGTTGGAGAGGCCTGTTTGCCAGCCTCTAGCCCTGTGACTATGACCCCTGTGACAGTTAGTAAGCACAATGGACATTGCCTGTGACGCAATGAACAATCACAATGGACATTACCTGTGACGCAATTAGCAAGCACAATGGACATTGCTGGGGCGCAATCAGCAAGCACAATGGACAATGCATGTGGGGTTGTGATATATCTGGCTGTATGATGATTGGTCACTGTATTTTGTGTGCCTGTCCTCTATCAGGTCCCCGGGGGAGTAGCCCTTGCTGAAGGACTTGCATTAAAGGCCAAGCTGTGGCCATCAATATAGAAAAACTTTTGCTTTACCCCTTCATGAAGTCTTGGCTCATGGTTGGGGCATGGGATAACTACACTCTTCGGGATTTCTATATCACAATACTCCCCTGAGTATAAGCTCTTGTAAGAGCTTGTTCCTGGTTACTGCTTTCAGGAGTTAGGAGAGGTCCACCCACTGGAAGATGAAGCCCGGTCTTGGGTCCAGAGTGGGTGGAGGGCGACAAGACCCCAACTAAGCTGAAGGCGGTTTGTGGGGTCTGGGGTGGTTATGGTGTCCAGTGGAGTGCTTGGAGCCCTCGGGAAGCGCTAGGAGCAAGCGTCAGCAGAAGGTGCCCAGTCTGGGTACCAGGCGTTTCGTTACACTCACCACTCCATGGTCTTCTTGACGCTATGCTGTATTCAGAGAGTGTACCCGAGACCCGATGTTGTGCAATGTCAGGTCACAGTGTAGCACAGCAGGAAGGGTGCAATGGCTCTCCCCAGTGGCGGCACCACCCTGCGCAGGAGAAGTACATTTTAATTTTTCAGATCTGAGTTCTGATAAACATTCAGGGTCTGATTTGGGGGTTTAATGAAGATTGGGGGTCTGATGAAGATAAGGGATTAGATCTGAGGTGTGACAAAGATTTGGAGTCTGATTTGGGGGTCTGGTGAAGATTGGGGGTCTGCTCTGAGGTCTTATGAAGATTGGAAGCCTGATAAAGATTCTTTGTCTGATCTGAGGTCTGATAAAGATTGGGGGTCTCATGAAAACTGTTCATCTGATCTAAAAAGAGCAGTTCTGAAGTCCACCAACTAGACCGTAGTTCCTAGGCTGAAGTCCTGTAGAATAGCCACTGATGACAGGGGCACCATCCTTTTGTTTCCCTCAGCCGCCATTTCAGTGCATTGGCCCCCATAGGATTGTTTGGAGATAATCATGGCTGTTACATCACTGGTTGTCAGTTCAATCCGACTGCATAATGTCATTTTGATTACACATTTCCACTTCAGCCAGACAGGCTGTACGGCTCCTAATACACAGCAGGAGGCCAATGCAATCCACAGGTGATATCATTAGCAGGTCCTCTCCCATACATCTGCTGGCTTGTTAGACCACAAGGTGGACACATAGTTTATTCAAGTTCCTGTGGAAGTCAGACAGCAACAGCAAAGACACAGTAATGGCTCATGCACACGAAGGTATTTTCTTTCCGTGTACGTTACTTTTTTTTGCGGAACATATGCGGAACCATTCACTTCAATGGGTCTGCAAAGAAAACAGAAGTTACTCCAGTTGCATTCCATTTCCGTATGTCCATATTTCCGTTCCGCACAAAAATACATGTCCTATTATTGTCCGCATTACGGACTAGGATAGTACTGTTCCGTTCCGCAAAATACGGAATGCATGCGGACGTCATCCATTTTTTTTACGGATCTGTTTTTTTGTGGACCGCAAAATACATACGGTTGTGTGCATGAGCCCTAAACATTAGCTCATGTCCCTGACTGTCTCCCCAAAATAATGGACAAAGAAATCGGACACCTGTCAAATTAAGAACAATCCACCCCACAAGCGATCAGGTGTTATCATCAGTGAGCCTGATGTCGTCACACCAATGTAACTAGTGGAGCACAAATTTCTTCTTTACTTTGCTCCTTCTGATTCCTCAGTTGGCACCAGGGTCTGTTAAAGCTGGTACCAAAGTCAGAACACACCGAGTGAGGGGCGTCTTTTTTCTGTTCTGTTTCTCCTGCATTCTCAAATTGCACTGTTGTCATATCTGGTACCAAAGCCAGTCATGTGGTGTTCAGCTTTATCTCTTAAATTCCTTAGATGGCACCATCATAAGCAACTAGACTGTTATGGGCCCCAGTGCAAACTTTGGACTGTTATGGCCCCCCCCCCCCCCCCACATTTTTACAAAGAGGCCGCAGATTTTCTTTACACTAAGGGCTCTTTCACAAGAGCGGATGCCGTACGGGTAATCCACTGTGTGAAAGAGATCCAATCCCCGTTCCGGACAGCAAGGACATGGAGCATTAACATGACTGATAACGCTCCGTGCATCTCTGTGATCTTTTTACTACAAAATCACAGTCAGATAATGTTGTCACCGTGATTTTGTAGTAAATTTATCACAGAGAGGCACGGAGCATTATCAATCATGTCACTGCCCCATGTCTCTGCTGTTGGGGGATTGTCGGGGGATTGGATCTCTTTCACACAGTGGATTCCACGCACGACATCCACTTTTGTTAAAGTGCCCTAAGCCCAATGCACGGCTACACTCACTCAGTCCTAATAAAATCTGGTCCTACCTCATCCAGGGTGTCGCTGGCGTCGGCGTGAAGTCCGCTGGATCCCTGTGGTGGGAAAAAAAGAATAATCACATAAGGAAGGAATGGTGACTGCCCCTGTGAAATCACCAGCAGGGGGCGCTGTGCTGGCCTGTAAGGCTGAGCCATGCCAATGTATAGCAAGGTAATCTAGGACATTTCCTCTAAGTGCTACTACACAGTACTAGTGTCCACACTGTGGCTCCCCACTGTACTAATGCCCACCTTGTGGCCCCTTCAAAATAGTTATGTCCTCCTTGTGGACCCTCACAGCAGTTATGACCACATTTGTTTCTGTCACGGTAGTTATGCCCACTTTTGTGGACCCTCACAGTAGTTATGCCCAGATATGTGCCCCCTCACAGTTGCTATGTCAAATTATGTGCCCCTCACAGTAGCTTTGCCAGATTATGTGCCCCTCACAGTGGTTATGCCAGATGATGTGCCCCTCACAGTGGTTATGCCAGATATGTGTCCTCTCACAGTAGTTATACCAAGATATGTGCTGCCCTCACAGTAGTTATACCCAGATATGTGCCCCTCCACAGTAGTTATGCCCAGATATGTGCCCCCTCACAGTAGTTATGCCCAGATATGTGACCCCTCATAGCAGTTATGCCCAGATATGTGCCACCCTCACAGTAGTTATGCCAGATATGTGCCCCTCACAGTGGTTGCGCCAGATATGTGGCCTTCTCTGTGGTTATGCCAGATATGTGCCCCTCTCTGTGGTTATGCCAGATATGTGCCTCTCTCTGTTGTTATGCCAGATATGTGCCCCTCATTGTGGTTATGCCAGATATGTGCCCCTCTCTGAGTTATGCCAGATATGTTCCCCTCTCTGTGGTTATGCCAAATATTTGCCCTTCATAGTGGTTATGCAAGATATGTGCTCCTCTCTGTGGTTATGCTATTTGTTGCCCCCTTTTTGCAGCTTTATGGGGAAAAAAAACATACTTACCCTTTCCCTGGAAAAACACAAGCGGCATAACTTGTACCAAAGCTGGATGAGTTACCAAACATTGGGTTGTCCATATCCCGAACTTGTCCTACAGAGTTCACATGTGGCATCATGACCAGATGTACCTCATAACAGTTAGCCATTTCCTTCCTTTGTTGATTCTGAAACCCCACCTAGCACCAGAGTCATAACTGGTACCAAAGTTGGTCAGGTATTAAAGGAGTTAATCCCCCAATTATTGTAATAACAAAAGTCCTGAAATGATATTAATATTTATTCATTTAAAAGGCATTTGCAGGATTTCAAGCCTAAACAAAATACCCACTTTATCGTTTTTCATTTCCATGTGTCCCACTTGTTGCTAATGAGGAAAAGCACATGACAAAATCAGTCCCCTTCTCCCTCTGACAACTGATGGTATAGTTCCTATAGTCCCTGCAGAGCAAGTCTTCTCCGTTAAGGTTGCAGAGGCTTTGTTGCTTCCTTTAAAACCGTGCAAAAATCTACTTCTATTGTAGTGATGTCGCGAACATAAAATTTTCCGTTCGCGAACAGCGAACGCGAACTTCCGCAAATGTTCGCGAACGGGCGAACAGCCATAGACTTCAATTGGCAGGCGAATTTTAAAACCCACAGGGACTCTTTCTGGCCACAATAGTGATGGGAAAGTTGTTTCAAGGGGACTAACACCTGGACTGTGGCATGCTGGAGGGGGATCTATGGCAAAACTCCCATGGAAAATTACGTAGTGGACGCAGAGTCGGGTTTTAATCCATAAAGGGCATAAATCAACTAACATTCCTAAATTGTTTGGAATAACGTGCTTTAAAACATCCAGTGTGTGTATACGATCAGGTATGATGTTGTATCGATCAGGTAGTGTAAGGGTTACGCCCGCTTCACTGACATTGACAGACCAAACTCCCCTTTTAATGCACCGCAAACAGTTCATTTGCACAACCGCAAACTCCCCATTTGCACAAGGTTGGATACCAAGCTAGCCACGTCCCGGTGATGTCATTGAAGGTTTCTTCCTCCACCCAGCCACGTGCAACACCAAGGGTCCCCGAAAGGTGAATTGAATTGATTTTTCGAACGGTAAGATGGCTAAAGAAACGCTGGCTCCCTCCCCTTTGTTTTTATCCACGGTCACTGCTTCTGCGCCGTGCAATTTACTGTCACACCCGATATGAGTGGTATTTTCTGTAGTACAATTCTCATCAGTTTAATCCCTCTAACGTCCCCAATCTGGGGGCCATCTATTAAATAGATTTTTCGAAAGGGGAGATGGTTAAAAAAACGCTGGCTCCCTCCACTCTGTTTTAATCCACGGTCACTGTGTCTGCGCCGTGCAATTTACTGTCACACCCGATATGAGTGGTATTTTCTGTAGTACTATTCTCATCATTTTAATCCCTGTTACGTCCCATATCAGGGATTGCCTTTTGTGAAAAAAAATTTAGGCCGGGTACCTTCGACTGCCTTCACAGTGACAGACCAAACTCTCGTACACCAAACTGAATTGATTTCAGGAACCGGGAGATGGAAAAAGCAGCTTGGTCGGTCCTCTTACTCCCAAATTGGGGCACTGCACGTGCACAGAGCAATGTGCTGTGACACCCTATATGAGTGGTGTCTTAACTAGTACTATTCCTATCAGTTTAATCCCTGTTACGGACCCTATCTGGTCGAATTGATTAACCATTGTCGAATTAGCGAACCATTACGACATCATGAAATAATTTAGTTCTGAGCTCTGTACTTGCTTTGTATTGGAATTGATGGGGATTTATTTAATTGCCTGCATCATTTCTAATAAACTATTAAGAGACTTTATTATGATTTTTTATTTTATGTATTAAAAACCCATACAACATATAAAAAAAAGGTAAATTAATGTTTTTTCTATGAAATATTATCCAGCCGTCCGATCGCTTTTGGTCTGACCATAATGAAGCAACGGCCTTATCATCTGGGGTGTGGCAACATTGCCAACACACTTATAGAGGTGATGATTGCTTCATTGTGATACGCAAGCCCCTTCACCACAACAAGGTAACGATCACGAAGGGGAATTGACACTTGTATGTGCCTTTTTTTTTTTGGTTTGTTTTTGCAGCCACAGTGCTGCACCATAGGACAGAAAAATTAGGCATGTACACTGAAAAATAATGGCACTGTTGCAGCCGCTATTGTAGCAGCGGCCGGAAAAATTGATGTTTTCCAGGCAGAAAAGTGACTAAAACATTGCGGCTTGAACCCTAGTTGGTGGTGGAGAATTCACGAAAGTCATCCGGTATGCAGACATTAAATACAGCAGCGTGGGGACCATTTTGAGGCCAATGCATGTAATCAGGCCTTTTGTTAGTCAAACGTATACCCCACTGTCAGTCCCTTCGGGATCCATGCCTCATTCATCTTTATGAAGGTGAGGTAATCAACACTTTTTTGACCGAGGCGACTTCTCTTGTCAGTGACAATGCCTCCTGCTGCACTGAAGGTCCTTTCTGACAGGACACTTGAAGCAGGGCAGGCCAGAAGTTCTATCGCGAACTGGGATAGCTCAGGCCACAGGTCAAGCCTGCACACCCAGTAGTGAAGGGGTTCATTGCTCCTCAGAGTGTCGATATCTGCTGTTAAGGCGAGGTAGTCTGCTACCTGTCGGTCGAGTCGTTCTCTAAGGCTGGATCCCGAAGGGCTGTGGCGATGAGTAGGACTGAAAATGCTCTGCATGTCCTCCATCAACAACACATCTGTAAATCGTCCAGTCCTTGCCGCCGTGGTAGGAGGAGGATTACACTCACCTCTTCCCCTGTTAGATTCCCGTTGTGCTGTGACATCCCCCTTATAAGCTGTGTAAAGCATATTTTTTAGTTTGGTTTTGAACTGCTGCATCCTTTCCGACTTTCAGTAATTTGGTAACATTTCTGCCATTTTCTGCTTATACCGGGGGTCTAGTAGCGTGGCCACCCAGTACAGATTGTTCTCCTTTATCCTTTTTATACGTGGGTCCCTCAACAGACATGACAGCATGAAAGACCCCATTTGAACAAGGTTGGATGCAGAGCTACTCATTTCCCGTTCCTCGTCCTCACTGATGTCATTGACGGTCTGTTCTTCCCCCCAGCCACGTACAACACCATGGGTCCCAGATTGGCGACAACAACGAGCACCCTGGGGTGCCTGCTGTGGTTGGTCTTCCTCCTCCTCAAAGCCGCCACATTCCTCCTCTGACTCCTCTTCCTCATACTCCTCTTCCAGCGTTGCTGCAGGTCCGGCAAGCGATGATGACAAGACTGTTTCTGGTGGTGATGGTGACCACAACTCTTCCTCTTCCTCTTCACGCTCATCTACAGCCTGATCCAGAACTCTTCGCAGGGCACGCTCCAGGAAGAAAACAAATGGGATGAGGTCGCTGATGGTGCCTTCGGTGTGACTGACTAGGTTTGTCACCTCCTCAAAAGGACGCATGAGCCTACAGGCATTGCGCATGAGTGTCCAGTAACGTGGCAAAAAGATTCCCAGCTCCGCAGAGGCTGTCCTAGCACCCCGGTCATACAAATACTCGTTGACGGCTTTTTCTTGTTGGAGCAGGCGGTCGAACTTTAGGAGTGTTGAATTCCAACGTGTCGGGCTGTCGCATATCAAGCGCCTCACTGGCATGTTGTTTCGCCGCTGAATATCGGAAAAGTGCGCCATGGCCGTGTAGGAACGCCTGAAATGGCCACACACCTTCCTGGCCTGCTTGAGGACATCCTGTAAGCCTGGGTACTTAGACACAAAACGTTGTACGATGAGATTCAACACATGTGCCATGCACGGCACATGTGACAACTTGCCCACATTTAATGCCGCCAACAGATTGCATCCATTGTCACACACCACTTTGCCGATCTCCAGTTGGTGCGGGGTCAGCCACTGATCCACCTGTGTGGACAGGAGAGCTGGTCCTGTGTGGCTCTCTGCTTTCAGGCAAGTCAACCCCAAGATAGCGTGACACTGTCGTATCCGGGATGTGGAATAGCCCCTGGGGAGCTGGGGGGAATCAGTTGATGTGCAGCCAGACGCCGCAGCAGAAGAGGACTCAGCTGAGGAGGATATAGAAGAGGATGGAGTAGGAGTAGAGGAGGTGGCAGTAGGTCTGCCTGCAAGTCGTGGTGGTGTCACCAACTCCGCTGCGGAGCCACACATTCCATGCTTGTCAGCCGTCAGCAGGTTGACCCAATGCGCAGTATACGTGATATACCTGCCCTGACCGTGCTTTGCAGACCAGGTATCAGTGGTCAGATGGACCCTTGCCCCAACACTGTATGCCAGAGATGCCATGACTTCCTTTTCAATGACATGGTAGAGGTTTGGGATTGCCTTTTTGAAAAAAAATTTCGTCCGGGTACCTTCCACTGTGGTGTCCCAATAGCGACAAATTTTTGAAGGCCTCAGACTCTACCAGCTGGTATGGTAAAAGCTGGCGGGCTAAGAGTTCCGTCAAGCCAGCTGTCAGTCGCCGGGCAAGGGGTGACTTTGTGACATTGGCTTCTTATGCTCAAACATGTCCTTGACAGACACCTGACTGTGGGCAGATGAGCAGGAACTGCTGAAGGTGAGAGATGGAGTGGCGGGTGGTTGAGAGGGGGCAGGGAGGACAGCAGTGGTTGACGTGGCTGAAGATGCTGGACCAGGAGGAGCATGGTGGCTTTGAGTTTGTGTGCTGCTTGTACTCATGTGTTGATCCCATAGGCGTTTGTGATGTGAGATCATGTGCCTTCGCAAAGCAGTTGTACCAAGGTGGGTGTTGGACTTCCCACGACTCAGTTTCTTTTGGCACAGGTTGCAAATAGCATTGCTTTTATCAGAGGCAGACACACAAAAAAAATGCCACACTGCTGAGCTTTGCAATGACGGCATTCTGGTGGTGGCAACAGCATGTGTTGACTGGCGTGCTGTCTGGCTGACCCCAGGTGCCGATACATGCTGTCTGACTGTGCCACTAACTCCTTGCGATGACCTCCCCCTGCTTCCAACTCATCTCCTCATTCTCTCTGTCTCCCCTTCAGAACTTTCCCCCTCTTCTTCTCTTCGAGCAGGCACCCACGTGGCATCAGTGGACACATCGTCATCATCAACCGATTCACTTGTATCTGACACCTCAGCAAAGGAAGCAGCAGCGGGTACAACATCATCATCATCACACTGTACGTCCATGTGTGTAATCCTGCCTGACTGAGACATATCCACGTAATCTACATCATCTGGCAATAATGGTTGCGCATCACTAATTGCATCCAACTGATGTGTAAATAACTCCTCTGACGGATCAAGTGAAGCGGCTGTGGTGGCTGTGGTGGTAGTGGTGGTGGTGGCGACGGGCGGGTGCGTGGTAACTTGAGAGCAGGTGACCGAAGCTGAGCTGGAGGAGGATGGTGCGTCAAGGTTCTTAGCGGAAGCTGTTGAAGATTG
Organism: Bufotes viridis; assembly: GCA_033119425.1. Lineage (NCBI taxonomy): Eukaryota > Metazoa > Chordata > Amphibia > Anura > Bufonidae > Bufotes > Bufotes viridis. Next base: position 6,669,219 of record CM065597.1, read on the forward strand.
GGTGTCCTGTTTAAGCCAGTCAACTATTTCCTCAGAATTTTTCGGGTTCAGGGTACGTGGCCTCTGAACACTGGGCATTATTCCAAGGCCAGTGGAAATCACAGCACCACGACCACGACGGCCCCTGCGGGGTGGCCTGGCTCTGCCTGTCATTTTTTTTTAGATAAGTGCCACCCGTTATGAGTGGTGGGCACTGGCAGTGGGCACACTACAGTCAGTGGAAGCGGGCCTAACACACACTGGCAGCAGGCAAGCAACTGAATTTAGACTACTGTCTAAAAATTAAATGCCTTATTTATCGGCAAGCTACTGTGCCACCCGGTATGTGTGGTGGGCACTGGCAGTGGGCACACTACAGTCTGTGGAAGGGGGCCTGACACACACTGGCAGCAGGCAAGCAACTGAAATTAGACTACTGTCTAAAAATTAAATGCCTTATTTATCGGCAAGCTACTGTGCCACCCGGTATCAGTGGTGGGCACTGGCAGTGGGCACACTACAGTCTGTGGAAGTGGGCCTGACACACACTGGCAGCAGGCAAGCAACTGAATTTAGACTACTGTCTAAAAATTAAATGCCTTATTTATCGGCAAGCTACTGTGCCACCTGGTATCAGTGGTTGGCACTGGCAGTGGGCACACTACAGTCAGTGGAAGTGGGCCTGATACACACTGGCAGCAGGCAAGCAACTGAATTTAGACTACTGTCTAAAAATTAAATGCCTTATTTATCGGCAAGCTACTGTGCCACATGGTATCAGTGGTTTGCACTGGCAGTGGGCACACTACAGTCAGTGGAAGTGGGCCTGACACACACTGGCAGCAGGCAAGCAACTGAATTTAGACTACTGTCTAAAAATTAAATGCCTTATTTATTGGCAAGCTACTGTGCCACCTGGTATCAGTGGTTGGCACTGGCAGTGGGCACACTACAGTCAGTGGAAGTGGGCCTGACACACACTGGCAGCAGGCAAGCAACTGAATTTAGACTACTGTCTAAAAATGAAATGCCTTATTTATCGGCAAGCTACTGTGCCACCTGGTATCAGTGGTTGGCACTGGCAGTGGGCACACTACAGTCAGTGGAAGTGGGCCTGACACACACTGGCAGAAGGCAAGCAACTGAATTTAGACTACTGTCTAAAAATTAAATGCCTTATTTATCGGCAAGCTACTGTGCCACCCGGTATCAGTGGTTGGCACTGGCAGTGGGCACACTACAGTCAGTGGAAGTGGGCCTGACACACACTGGCAGCAGGCAAGCAACTGAATTTAGTCTACTGTCTAAAAATTAAATGCCTTATTTATCGGCAAGCTACTGTGCCACCCGGTATGCAGTGGTTGGCACTGGCAGTGGGCACACTACAGTCAGTGGAAGTGGGCCTGACACACACTAGCAGCAGGCAAGCAACTGAAATTACACTAAAGTGTAAAAATTAAATGCCTTTTTTGATGCAAAGTACTGTGCCACACGGGATGACAGGGGTGGGCACTGGCAGTGGGCACACTACAGTCAGTGGAAGTCAGCCTGACACACACTAGCAGGCAAGAGCTAACCTTAGATTAAAGTGTAAAGATTAAGTGCCTTTTTTTTATGCAAAGTCCTGTGCCACACGGGATGACATGGGTGGGCACTGGCAGTGGGCACACTACAGTCAGTGGAAGTCGGCTTGACACACACTAGCAGCAGGCAAGCAGCTGAAATTACACTAAAGTGTAAAAATTAAATGCCTTTTTTATGCAAAGTCCTGTGCCAGCCGGTATGAGTGGTGGGCACTGGCAGTGGGCACACTAGTCAGTGGAAGTCAGCCTGACACACACTGGCAGGCAACTAACCTTAGATTAAAGTGTAAAGATTAAATGCCTTTTTATGATGCAAAGTCCTGTGCCACACGGGATGACAGGGGTGGGCACTGGCAGTGGGCACACTACAGTCAGTTGAAGTCGGCCTGACACACACTAGCAGCAGGCAAGCAGCTGAAATTACAATAAAGTGTAAAAATTAAATGCCTTTTTTATGCAAAGTCCTGTTCCAGCCGGTATGAGTGGTGGGCACTGGCAGTGGGCACACTACAGTCAGTGGAAGTCAGCCTGACACACACTGGCAGGCAACTAACCTTAGATTAAAGTGTAAAAATTAAATGCCTTTTTTTGATGCAAAGTCCTGTACCACACGGGATGACAGAGGTGGGCACTGGCAGTGGGCACACTACAGTCTGTGGGCCTGCAGCTCCTCACACACAGGCAGGCCAGGCAACTGCAATATGTATATAAGGAAAAAAAAAAGCACACTAATGTTGCAGCCCTAAAAAGGGCTTTTTGGGGTGCTGTCAGGACGCTGTCCTTACAGCAGAGATCAGATGAGTCTTTCAGGACTGGAGTGGACACTGAATTCACTAGCCTAGCTATTGATTTCCCTATTAAATCAGCAGCAACTACACTCTCCCTCCTCTCACTAATACTGCAAATTCCGAAATAATCTAAAATGGATGCTTTGCAGGAGGTGGGAGGGTCTGGGAGGGAGGGTATGCTGCTAATTGGCTGGAATGTGTCTGCTGACTGTGAGGTACAGGGTCAAAGTTTGCTCAATGATGATGTATAGGGGGCGGACCGAACATCGCATGTGTTCGCCCGTTGAGGCTAACGCGAACAAGCTATGTTCGCCGGGAACTGTTCGCCGGCGGATAGTTCGGGCCATCTCTATTCTATTGGTGGTCCTGCAGTGAAAAGAGGATTACTATGAATACATTTGAGAGTGGGGAAAGAGACTGAGCATGCATGTCCATCTGCATTCATCTCAGTAGGAGGAATGCACAAAGCTATAGCACAATACACTGTAAGTAAATGCACTCCAGGCGGAACCATACTATGTAAGGAAATGAACACCAGTTGGAGCCATATTGTGTAAGTACATGGACAGCAGGTACAGCCATACTATGTAAGTAATTAAAAAACAGTTGCAGCCATACTAGGTAAGTAAATAAATACCAGGCAGAGACATATTATGTAAGTAAAAGAACACTAGGTGGCACCATACTATGTAAGTAAATAAATAACAGGCAGAGACATAGTATGTAAGTAAAAGAACACTAGGTGGCACCATACTATGTAAGTAAATAAACACAAGGTGGAGCTATACTATGTAAATTACTTAAAACCAGCTGCAGCCATACTATGTAAATAAATAAACACCAGGTGGCCCCATAGTAAGTACCTACAATCCTGGTGGTGCTATACCATGAAGTAAATAGAAACCAGGTGGAGCCATATTATGTAAGCAAATAAGCACTAGATAGAGCCATACAATGTAAGTAAAAGAACACTAGGTGGCACCATACTATGTAAGTAAAAGAACACTAGGTGGAACCATACTATGTAAGAAAATTAACACCAGGTGGAGACATACTATGTAAGTAAGTTAACACCAGCTTGAGCCATGCTATGTAAGTAAATGAACACCAGGTGGAGCCATATTATTTAAATAACTAAACACCAGATGGAGCCATATTACATAAGTAACTGTACACCAAGTGGAGCCGTATTATGTAAGCAAATAAACACTACATGGAGCCATGCTATACAAGTAAATAAACACTGGGTGGAGCCATTCAATATAAGTAACTGAACACCAGATGGAGCCAGATCATTTAAGTTAATGAACACCAGCTGGTGCCATACCATGTAAGTGAATAAACACCAGGTGGAGCCATACTATGTAAGTAAATGAACACCAGGAGGCACCATACTATGTAAGGAAATGAACACCAGTTGCAGCCATATTGTGTAAGTACATGGACAACAGGTGGAGCCATACTATGTAAGTAATTAAAAACCAGTTGCAGCCATACTATGTAAGTAAATGAACACCAGATGGCGCCATACAATGGAAGTAAGTTAACACCAGGTTGAGCCATACTATGTAAGTAACTGAACCCTACATGGAGCCATACTATGCAAGTAAATGAACACCGGGTGGAGCCATACTATGTAAGTAACGTAACACCAGATGGAGCCATACTAGTTAAGTAAATGAACACCAGATGGTGACATACCATGTAAGTATATGAACATCAGTTGGTGCCATACTATGTAAGGAAATGAACACAAGTTGCAGCCATATGGTGTAAGTACATGGACACCAGGTGGAGCCATACTATGTAAGTAACTGAACAAAAGATGGAGCTATACAATTTAAGTAAATGAACACCAGGTGGTTCCATACCATGTAAGTAAATGAACACCAGGTGGAACCATATTTGGTAAGCAAATAAACACCAGGCATAGACATAGTATGTAAGTAAAAGAACACTAAGTGACACCATACTATGTAAGTGAATGAACACCAGGTGGAGCTATACTATATAAGTAAATAAGTACCAGGTGGAGCCATAATAGGTAAGTAACTGAACACCAGGTGGTGGCATACTATGTAAGTAACTGAACGACAGGTGGTGGCATACTATGTAAGTAACTGAACACCAGGTGGAGCCGTACTATGCAAGTAACTGAACCCTACATGGAGCCATACTATGCAAGTAAATGAACACCGGTTGGAGCCATACTATGTAAGTAACTTAACACCAGATGGAGCCATACTAGTTAAGTAAATGAACACCAGGTGGTGCCATACCATGTAAATATATGAACACCAGTTGGTGCCATACTATGTAAGGAAATGAACACCAGTTGCAGCCATATTGTGTAAGTACATGGACAACAGGTGGAGCCATACTTTGTAAGTAGTTAAAAAACAGTTGCAGCCAGACTAGGAAAGTAAATAAACACTAGGCAGAGACATAGTATATAAGTAAAAGAACACTAGGTAGCACCATACAATGTAAGTAAATAAACACCAGGCGGAGCTATACTATGTAAGTTACTTAACACCAGCTGGAGCTATACTATGTAAGGAAATAGAAACCAGATGGAGCCATACTATGCAAGTAAAAAAAACACTAGATGGAACCATACTATGTAAGTAAATGAACAACAGCTGGAGCCAAATTATGTAAGTAAGTTAACACCAGCTGGAGCCACACTATGTAAGTAAATAAACACTAGGTGGAGCCATCTTATTTAACCACTTGCCACCACGCTAACGCCGATGGGCGTCAGCGCGGCGGCTCTCTTAGGTCTCACTGCCGCCTATCGGCGTCATCTCGTGAGACCCGAGATTTCGCATGAACGCACCCTCAAATGAAAGGACAGTACAAACACCTCACATGTGACCCCATTCTAGAAAGAAGACACCCCAAGGTATTCCATGAGGGGTATGGTGAGTTCATGTAAAATTTTATTTTTTGTCACAAGTTAGTGGAATATGACTTTGTAAAAAAAAAAAAAAATAATATATCAATTTCCGCTAACTTGTGCCAAAATTTTTTTATTTCTGTGAACTCGCCATGCCCCTCACAGAATTCCTTGGGGTGTCTTCTTTCCAAAATGGGGTCACTTGTGGGGTATTTATACTGCTCTGGCATTTTAGGGGTCCTAAAGCGTGAAAATCCCAATACGTAAAAATGCCCTGAGAAATCCTAAAGGTACTCATTGGAATTTGGGCCCCTTTGCGCATCTTGGCTGCAAAAAAGTGTCACACATGTGGTATCGCCCTACTCAGGAGAAGTAGGGCAATGTGTTTTGGGGTTGTATTTTTATATATACCCATACTTTGTGTGAGAAATATCTCTGTAAACGACAACTTTTTAAAAAAATTTATACAAAGTTGACAATTTACAGAGATATTTCTCTCACCCAGCATGGGTATATGTAAAAATACACCCCAAAGCACATTGCACTACTTCTCCTAAGTTCGGCGATACCACGTGTGTGACACTTTTTTGCAGCCTGGGTGCGCAAAGGGGCCCAAATTCCAACGAGTACCTTTAGGTTTTACATGGCTGCTCTCAAATTAGCCCCGCCCAAAATGCCAGAGCAGTAAACACACCCCACAAATGACCCCATTTCGGAAAAGTAGACACCCCAAGGTATTCACTGAGGGGCATAGTGTGTCCTTGGGAGATTTTATTTATTTTTTTGCCAGAAGTTAGCAGAAATGGAAACTTTATTATTATTTTTTTTTCCTCAGAAAGTGTCATTTTCCGCTAACTTGTTAAAAAAAATGAAATGATACATGAACTCACCATGCCCCTCCGCGAATACTTTGGGGTGTCTTCTTTCTAAAATGGTGTGATTTGGGGGGTATTTATACTATCCTGACATTCTAGCACCTGAAGAAACATGACACGTGCTCAGAAAGTCAGAGCTGCTTCAAAATGCGGAAATTCACTTTTTTGCACCATAGTTTGTAAACGCTATAACTTTTACCCAAACCAATAAATATACACTTATTGGATTTTTTTTTATCAAAGACATGTAGAACAATAAATTTTGTGAAAAATTTATATAGAAATGTAGTTTTTTTAAAAAAAACGTTTACAACAGAAAGTGAAAAATGTCATTTTTTTTTCTAAAATGTCGTTACATTTTTATTAATAGCAAAAAAAGTAAAAATGTCAGCAACAATGAAATACCACCAAATGAAAGCTCTATTAGTGAGAAGAAAAGGAGGTAAAATTCATTTGGGTGGTAAGTTGTATGACCGAGCAATAAACGGTGAAAGTAGTGTAGTGCGGATTTGTAAAAAAGGGCCTGGTCACTAGGGGGGTATAAACCTGTGGTCTTCAAGTGGTTAAATAACTAAACACCAGGTGGAGCCATATCATATAAGTAACTGAAAACCAGGTGGTGCCATACTATGTAATTAACTGAACACCAGGCTGAGCGGTACTATGTAAGTGAACACTACATGGAGCCATACTATGCAAGTAAATGAACACTGGGTGGAGCCATACTATGTAATTAACTAAACACCAGATGGAGAAATACAATTTAAGTAAATGAACACCATGTGGTGCCATAACATATAAATAAATGAACATCAGGTGGAGCCATACTAGGTAAGTAAATGAACACCAGGTGGCGCCATACTATGTAAGTAAATGAACACCAGATGAAGCCATATTATGTAAGTAAATAAACACCAGGTGGAGCCATTCTATGTAAATAACTAAACACCAGGTGGAGCCATGTTATATAAGTAACTGTACACCAGGTGGCGCAATATTATGTAAGTAACTGAACACAAGCGAGAGCCATACTATTTAAGTAAATGAACACCAGGTGGTGCCATTCTAGGTAAGTAAATGAACACCAGATGCGGCCATACTATGTACGTAAATGAACACCCGATGGAGCAATATTATGTAAGTAAATGAACACCATGTAGAGCCATACTATGTATGTAAACAAACACTAGTTGGTGTTATAATAAATTAGTAATATACACCAAGTGGAGCCTTACTATATAAGTAATTAAAACCAGATGGAGCCATACTGTGTAAGTAAATGAACACTTAGTGGTAACATAGTTTGTGAGTCAATGCTCACCAGATGGAGAAATACTATTTAAGTAAATGAACACCAGGTGGTGCCAAAACATGTAAGTAAATGAACATCAGGTGGAGCCATACTAGGTAAGTAAATGAACACCAGGTGGCGCCATACTATGTAAGTAAATGAACACTAGATGGAGCCATACTATTTAAGTAAATGAACACCAGGTGGTGCCATTCTAGGTAAGTAAATGAACACCAGATGCGACCATACTATGTATGTAAATGAACACCAGATGGAGCCATATTATGTAAGTAAATGAACATCAGGTGGAGCCATATTATGTAAGTAAATGAACACCAGGTGGAGCCATACTATGTATGTAAACAAACAATAGTTGGTGTTATACTAGGTAAACAACTGGAAAACAGGTGGAGCCATAATAAATTAGTAATATACACCAAGTGGAGCCATACTATATAAGTAATAAACACCAGATGGAGCCATACTATGTAAGTAAATGAACACTAAGTGGTAACATAGTATGTGAGTCAATGATCACCAGGTGGTGCCACAATATGTAAGTAAATGAAGACCAGGTGGAGTCATGCTATGTAAGTAACTGAACATAAGGTGGAGCCATACTATGTAAGTAACTGAACGCCAGGGGGAGCCATACTGTGTAAGTAAATGAACACCAACTGAAGCCATACTGTATAAGTAAAATAACTCGAAGTGGCTCCATACCATATAAGTAGAGGAACATTTCAGGGATACATATTATAAAAAGTAAATGAGCACCAGGGGGAGCCATACTATGTAAGTAATTGATCACCAGGGAGCACCATAATATGTAGGTAACTGAAAACCAGGTGGAGCCAAACTAGGTAAGTAAATGAACACCAGGTGGCACCATACTACGTTAGTACCTAAACCCAAGGTGGTACCATACTGTGTAATTAAATATAAACCAGGTGGAGCCATACTATGTAAGTAAATAAACACCAAGTGGAGCCAGACTGGGTAAGTAACGAAACCCAGGCTGGTGCCATACTATGTAAGTAAATAGAAACTAGGTGGAGCCATATTATGTAAGTAAATGAACACCAAGTGGAGCCATGCTATGTAAGTAAATGAACACCAGGTGGAGCAAGACTGGGTAAGTAAATGATCACCAGATGGAGCCATACTATGTAAGCAAATGAACACCAGGTGTTGTCATACGATGTAAATAAATAAGCTTTAGGTGTAACTATACTATGTAAGTAACCGAAGACCTGGTGGAGCTATACTATGCCAGTAAATGAAGACCAGGTATAGCCATACTATATCAGTAAATGAACAACAGGTGGTGCCATGCTATGTAAGTAAATGACCACCAGGTGGTGCTATATTATGTAAGTGAATGAACACCAAAGGGAGTCATAATATGTAATTAAATAAAGACCAGTTGAAGCCATACTATGTAAGTAAATGAACCCCAGGTGGCGCCATACTTTGTAAGTAAATAAACACCAGATGTCACCACACTAGGTAAGTAAATGAACACCAGAAGGAGTCATAATATGTAAGTAAATAAAAAATAGGTGAGAGACATTCTATATAAGTAACTGAACACCTGGTGGAGCCATACTATGTAAATAAATGAACACCAGGTGGTGCCACACTATATAAGTAACTGAACACCAGTTGGAGCCATACTATGTAAATAACTGAACAACAGGTGGTGCCATACTATGTAAGTAACTGAACACCAGTTGGAGCCATACTATATAACTATCCCACCTACAAAAAATATGTGTATTGCCCAAATAAATAACCATGAAACTGATGATCATCAAAAAAATATATACTTTATTAAATACAATATGATAAAATATACCAATTAAAACCATGTATGACCCAGTGGACACATGAAAAACTGAGGACACCGGGATGGGAGCCAACACATCACCAATCACTAATACAATAACACAATTATTATAAGTTTGTGCAAAATAGTACCATAAATTAAATGAGTAATAAGTAAATAAATTGCACTTAACTAAATGGACCTTTTAAATGGAGCACTATCAAGGGCACACATATACAATAATTATAGCAGGCAGGTGTGCAAAAAAACCCTCAAGTAAGTGCAAGTGACCATAGTGTTTAAGTAAAATATGTAGCCCTGATACTCACAAAGGTGAGATAAATATGCAGACCAAAATAATGACATGTGACATGAACACCTCCCCCCCAGTGTCCCCACACCTTACCCAACGCGTTTCGCCAGAGGCTTCGTCTCAGTTCACATTCCCTGACGAAGCCTCTGGCGAAACGCTGCGGTAAGGTGTGGGACACTGGGGGAGGTGTTCATGTCACATGTCATTATTTTGGTCTGCATATTTATCTCACCTTTGTGAGTATCAGGGCTACATATTTTACTTAAACACTATGGTCACTTGCGCTACTTGTGGGTTTTTTGCACACCTGCCTGCTATAATTATTGTATATGTGTGCCCTTGATAGTGCTCCATTTAAAAGGTCCATTTAGTTAAGTGCAATTTATTTACTTATTACTCATTTAATTTATGGTACTATTTTGCACAAACTTATAATAATTGTGTTATTGTATTAGTGATTGGTGATGTGTTGGCTCCCATCCCAGTGTCCTCAGTTTTTCATGTGTCCACTGGGTCATACATGGTTTTAATTGGTATATTTTATCATATTGTATTTAATAAAGTATATATTTTTTTGATGATCATCAGTTTCATGGTTATTTATTTGGGCAATACACATATTTTTTGTAGGTGGGATGTTTAGGTTATGTGGCCCTTAGATCCCGGTTTCATTTGTATAAATACTATATAACTAAATGATTACCAGGTGGAGCCATACTATGTAAGTAACTGAATACCTTGTGGAGCCATACTATGTAAGTAACTGAATACCTTGTGGAGCCATACTATTTAAGTAACTGAATACCTTGTGGAGCCATACTATGTAAGTAGTGATGAGCGGCAGGGGCAATATTCGAATTCGCGATATTTCGCGAATATTTGGGCGAATATTCGCCATATATTCGAAAATTCGCAAATTCGTAATCTCCAGCCATTATTTTCTTGTTTGCGAAAATTCGCATTAAAAAAATCGCATAAATTCGCATAAAAAATCGCATAAATTAACATAAAAATTCGCATAAACTGGCATTTGAGATACCTTTTAAATACCAGCTTATGCGAATTTTATGCTAATTTATGCGAATTTTTACGCTAATTTATGCGAATTTTATGCGAATTTTCGCAAACATGAAAATAATGCCATTATTTTCTTGCATGCGAAAATTTGCATATTAAAAATTCGCATAAAGCGAATATTCGCGATCGCGAATATATTTTGCGATATTCTAAATATTCGCGAATTCTCGAAGTGCTGATATTCGCGATTAAAATTCGCAATTCGAAAATTCGTGATCAACACTATATGTAAGTAACTGAACACCTTGTGGATCCATACTATGTAAGTAAATGAACACCAGGTGGTGCCATACTATATAAGTAACTGAACACCAGTTGGAGCCATACTATGTAAATAACTGAACAACAGGTGGTGCCATACTATGTAAGTAACTGAACACCAGTTGGAGCCATACTATATAACTAAATGATTACCAGGTGAAGCCATACTATGTAAGTAACTGAATACCTTGTGGAGCCATACTATGTAAGTAACTGAATACCTTGTGGAGCCATACTATTTAAGTAACTGAATACCTTGTGGAGCCATACTATGTAAGTAACTGAATACCTTGTGGATCCATACTATGTAAGTAAATGAACACCAGGTGGTGCCATACTATATAAGTAACTGAACACCAGTTGGAGCCATACTATGTAAATAACTGAACAACAGGTGGTGCCATACTATGTAAGTAACTGAAAACCAGTTGGAGCCATACTATATAAGTAAAAGAACACCAAGTGGCTCCATATCATATAAGTAGAGTAATATTTGAGGGATCCATAATATGAAAGTAAATGAGCACTAGGTGCAGCCATAGTATGTGAGTCATTCAACAGCAGTTAGCACTATACTATGTAAGCAATTAAATACCAGTTAGCACAAATACTATTTAGGTAAAAGAACACCAGGTTGAGCCATACTATGTAAATATATGAACTCCAAGTGAAGTCATACTACTTAAGTAAATGAACACCAAGGGGTGCCTTACAATGTAAGTAAATGAACATCAGGTGGCACCATACTCTGTAAGAACATGAACACCAGGTGGAGCCATACTATCTAAGTAAATGAACACCAGGTGGTGGCATACTATCTAAGTAAATGAACACCAGGTGGTGCCATACTATCTAACTAACTAAAGCCCAGGTGGTACCATACTAAGTAAGTTTATAGAAACCAGGTGGAGCCATATTATGTACATACATGAACACTAGATTGAGTCATACTATGTAAATAAATGAACACCAGGCAGAGACATGCTATGTCAGTAAATAAACACTAGGTAGAGCTAAATTGGGTAAATAAATGAACACCAGATGGAGCCATACTATGTAAGTAAATGAACACCAAATGGCAGCATACTAAGTAAGTAAATGAACACCAGGTGGAGCCATACTATATAAGCAAATGAACCCTAGGTTGAGCCATACTATGTAAGTAACTGAACACCTAATGGAGCAGTACTATCTAAGTAAATGAACACCCGGTGGAGCAATGCTATGTAAGTAAATGTACACCAGGTGGATCCATACTATGTAAGTAAATGAACACCAAGGTGGAGCCATACTATGTAAGTAACTAAACCCCAGGTGGTGCCATACTAAGTTTATAGAAACCAGGTGGAGCCATATTATGTATGCAAAACAACACTAGATGGAGCCATACTATGTAAGTAATTGAACACCTTGTGAAACCATAATATGTTAGCAAATGAACACCAGGCAGAGGCATGATATGTCAGTAAATGAAAACCAGGTGGAGCTATATTGGGTAAATAAATGAACACCAGATGGACCCATCCTATGTAAGTAATTGAACACCTTGTGAAACCATAATATGTTAGCAAATAAACACAAGGTGGAACCATACTATGTAAACAAATAAACACCATATGGCAGCATACTAGGTAAGTAAATGAACACTAGGTGGAGCCATACTATGTAAGTAAATTAACACCAAATGGAAACATACTAAGTAAGTAAATGAACACCAGGTGGAGCCATACTATGTAAGCAAATAAACCGTAGGTGGAGCCACACTATGTAAGCAAATTAACCCTAGGTGGAGCCATACTATGTAAGTAACTGAACAACTGGTAGAGCCATATTATGTAAGTAAATGAACACCAGATTGAGCCTTACTATGTAAGTAAATGAACACCAGATGGAGCCATGTTATGTAAGTTAATGAATACCAGATGAAGCCATACCATGTGATAGCAATGTGGAGTGCATGGGTAGGTTTACTCACGGTTACTGTAGTTTTTGGAAATACGCCCACCAAGGTTTGTCACCGTAAGAAATATTGTGGAGAGATTAACTATCCCTAGGTGTCTCTTTTTGGCTATTACGGTCTAAAAAAAGAGCACCCTCCCCAAAAGGGGCGACAACACTTTTCAGTGTCTAAACCCTGAAAAGCCCTGGAAAGACCTTAGAAGCTTGTCATAATAGGTCCCGATGCATTTCCCCATTGAAGATGGTCATTGGTTCAACAGGGGACAAAAAACAACAGCAAATGAAATAGAGGTAATGGCAACCAAGATGATGTGGGAGCAGAAACATGTCCAAAGAATGCCCTTTTTATACCTGAGATTATGGAAGTGTTTGAAAATGGTGCTCCCGCTCTTAGCGGCGTGATTTGCCAGGAAAATTAAAGCTCGACCTTACTTCCGGTATAATGGAACGCAATTGCGTTCCAAGGGTGGATATAGGGTGTTAACACGGGAGAGGATATAATAAGTATATTTGGTTTAAAACTCAGGTATTGCGCTAACATTATTGGAAGACAACAACCTTCCAGTTTAGGATAACAATGTAGGTAAATTGTGATTCCGGAGTGAGCATTATCGCTGAAGACTTCCGGCAGATGTAACGCATATCTGGTCGATGGAACGCACCTTGCGGACGCTCTGGTGGAACGCAAGCTTGCAAGTCAGGTACTGATGTTGCACCTCGTGTGTTCCACATGCTAGCACTCAGGATAATAAGATGTATAAAATATAAATAGGGGAAGGAGAAGGACATAATATTGAAACACTCCTATATTAAAAATTGGGTAACCATGTTTAAAATAATATCTGAGTTGGGGAAAAAGAAAAAAGGGGAGGATAAATAAGCCCAGTGAAAGGAATAGTTACACCATTAACCACGGATCCCCCACAAGATATACATGTATATACTGTATACGATCATTCTTGGTCAGATAAAGGGACAGGTTATCAAATGTACATAAATAATAAAACAAAACATACATATTAACAAAAAGTCATACATGAATAAAAGGGAGGTTTAAAGAAAATAAGCAAAATATATCTGTTCATTGAGGCCAAGCGGGCCCACCTTTTTGAGACGGTGTATCCACTGGGCCTTCTTGCAGAGGATCCATTTGTCCCAATAGCCACCTCTGGGGGATCTACGAATTACTTCAATTACTTGGAATTTGAGGGTCCTATAGTCTCCGGTATGATATTCCAAAACATGACGTGCTATAGGTTTGTCACGACTCATGATGATGACTAATATTCCCAATATGATCTCCTACCCTACGCCTCAATTCCCGCTTTGTCTTACTGACGCAGTTTAAGGGGCATTCACAAGTACATAAATAGACAACACCCAGTTTGAAAAGTCGAGCCATATTATGTTACTTATTATATACTTATTATCTAATCAACTGTACACCAGGTGGCGCCATACTATGCAAGTAAATGAACAGCAGGCAGAGCCATACTATTTAAGTAACTGAACACTAGGTTGTGCCATACTATGTAAGTAAATGAACACCAGGTGGTGTCATACTATGTAGGTAAGTGAACACTTGGTGGAGCCATACTTGGTAAGTAACTGAACACTACATGGAGCCATACTATTTAGGTAAATGAACAATAGATGGAGCCATAATATGTACGTAACTGAACCCCGGATGAAGCCATACTATGTAAGTAAATGAACACAAGGTGGAGCCATACTATGTAAGTAAATGAACACCAGGTGGTATCATACTATATAAGTAAATGAACACCAGGTGGTGTCATACTATATAAGTAAATGAACACCAGATCAAGCCATACTATGTACGGAACTGAAAACCAGGTGGTGCCATACTATGTAGGTAAGTGAACACCTGGTGGAGCCATACTAGGTAAGTAACTGAACACTACATGGAGCCATACTATGTAAGTAAATGAACACCAGATGGAGCCCTACTATGTAAGTAAATGATCATAAGGTGGAGCTATACTGTGCAAGTAACTGAACACCAGGTGGTGCAATACTATGTAGGCAACTGAACACCAGGTGGAGCTATACTGTGTAACTGAACACCAGATGAAGCTACACTATGTAAGTAAACAAACACCAGATGGAGCCATACTATGTAACTAACTGAACACCAGGGGGAGCCATACTATGTAAGTAAAAGCAAACTAGGTGGTGCCACACTATAGAGGTAAATGAACACCATGTGGAGCCATACTATGTAAGTATATGAACACCAGGTGGAGCCATACTATTTAAGTAACTGAACACTAGGTTGTACTATACTATGTAAGTAAATGAACACCAGGTGGTGTCATACTATGTAGGTAAGTGAACACTTGGTGGAGCCATACTTGGTAAGTAACTGAACACTACATGGAGCCATACTATGTAAGTAAATGAACACCAGATGGAGCCATACTATGTAAGTAACTGAACCCCGGATGGATCCATACTATGTAAGCAAATGATCATAAGGTGGAGCTATACTGTGTAAGTAAATGGACACCAGGTGGTGCCATACTATGTAAGTAAATGAGCACCAGGTGGAGCCATACTATGTAACTAACTGAACACCAGGGGGAGCCATACTATGTAAGTAAATGCAAACTAGGTGGTGCCACACTATAGAGGTAAATGAACACCATGTGGAGCCATACTATGTAAGTATATGAACACCAGGTGGAGCCATACTATTTAAGTAACTGAACACTAGGTTGTACTATACTATGTAAGTAAATGAACACCAGGTGGTGTCATACTATGTAGGTAAGTGAACACTTGGTGGAGCCATACTATGTAAGTAAATGAACACCAGATGGAGCCATACTATGTAAGTAACTGAACCCCGGATGGATCCATACTATGTAAGCAAATGATCATAAGGTGGAGCTATACTGTGTAAGTAAACAAACACTGGGTGGAGACATATTATTTAAGTAACTGAACACCGGGGGAGCTTTACTATCTAAATAAATGAACACTAGGTGGTGCATACTATATAAGTAAATGAACACCAGTTGGTGCCATACTAGGTAAGTAAACGAAAACTAGGTGGTGCCATACTATGTAAGTAACTGAACACCGGGTGGAGCCATATTAGATAAGTAAATGAACATCCGGAGGGGCCATACTATATAAGTAAGTGAACACCAGGTGACAGCATACCATGTAAGTAAATGAACACCAGGTGGCAGCATACCATGTAAGTAAATGAACACCAGGTGGCAGCATACCATGTAAGTAAATGAACACCAGGTGGCAGCATACCATGTAAGTAAATAAACACCAGGTTGAGCTATACTAGTGATGTGTGGCATAGGCAATATTCAAATTTGCGATATTTTGCAAATTTTTGGTCGAATATTCACCATAAATTCGAGAATTCATGATATCCAGTCATTATTTACTCGATTGTGAAAATCGACAATGTAATATATACGCGATAAAAATTTGCGATTAGAATATTCGCGATCAACACTAAGGGGTAGGCAACTTTCCTATTGGTTGCTAGGGATGTTGCTAAGTGCCGATATTCGCGATAATTTGTGATTAGAATATTCGCGATCAACACTATTCCTGAATACAAATATTTAGCTCTGTATTCAAAAAATTCACAAATTCTCAAAGCGACATTAAAATTAGCAATTTGAATATTCGCACTCAACACTAAGCTATACTATGTAATTAAAGGATCACCAGATGGTGGCATAATATGTAAGGAAATAAACACCAGGGGGAGCCATACTATGCAAGTAACTGAACACCGGGGGGGCTATACTAGTATCATAAATTGGCTGCAAGATCTATACATAGAATATAAAAGTTAATGGTAACACAACTCCTTTATCCAGTAACATACATGTCCTCACTTTATTGCTTCTTAATCCCCAGGCAGTACCATGATCATAACTGGTATCAAAATCATTCCTTGGATATCGAACCATCTGTTTTTCTTTTATATGCTGACCACTTAAGAGACTGCAGCCCATGAAAATCTGAAGTTTGGGGAAGTGAGCTGCCGCTGAAGCCTGTTGCTCTCAATTTTGTCCAACAGACAATAGAAGATAAGAGGAAGAGCCAGATTGCTTAGTTATTCTCCTTCTTTGCTTGTGATTCCATCTTCTAAGAACTCATTCTACAATCCTCCTCAGAATACTTCACTAAAGAACCCATTGTCAGAGGCTTTCATGATGTGAATTTCCTGTCACCTTTGGACAGTTGACCATAATGAGTCCTGTACCTATTGCCATTCTACTCATATATGAAAGTTCTGTTGTGTTCTATTATAATATCAGGAGAAAAGCAATGGAGCGTAGCCATAGCAAAATGTGGCTTGTCTTTAGGGGAAGGTAGTGGCAGATAGGGTTAATTTTAGGTTGTAAGAGTTTTGGCAGGGGAGGAGTGAGGGGTGGGGCGGCAATTTTGCGCTGTGGATTTAAGGGAGTGAGGGGAGGGGCTTAGTGAGTGTGAAAAACGTGGTGCTGAAGTTAGAACGTGACATGGCTTCACTGGAGCAATTGATTGAGCAGGGTAGAGCTGCAGGAGACCCTCCAGGCGACATTACAAGGGGGCAGCTCAGAGGAGGCTGCGCCATTAAGTACGGCGTGGGCATGGAGATCCAGGCCCCCCGAGAGGTTGAGCCCTGATGTTACCCCCCAAGTTTGGAGGCTCCTAGGGAGCCCCCTTAAGGGTCCCTCCAGTGTGGCGGCGGGGCTGTGGAGCTAGTGCTGCCCACCGCCGCACTAGGAGGAATCGCACATGGCAGCCGGGCTCTGCGGGAGAGGGACAGGTTAACCCCCGTCTACCTAAACATGCAGGAGGTAGGTATGGAGGATGCGACGGGCCAACTGCTGGAGATCCATAGCAGGGAGCGAGCCAGGGAGTTACCTGGTGACGGGGCCACAGCGCAGGATCGGCGGGCGGGCTCAAGGAGGAGTAGGCGGGCAGCCTCCAGTCTGGGTGGCCAGGATGACTGGCAGGGCGAGAAGGATGTGGTCCCTATGCTGAGGCCCCCTGCTGGGAGCCAGACGCATTCACAGCGCAGGGAGAGGAATGAGGCTGCTTCGGCTCCGCCCCTTAAGAGGTCGGCAGTTGGAAGAGGGAGCCCTGTCAGAGCAAGCAGGACAGATTAACCTGTGGCAGGGGTTGTCAGAGAGGAGGTGCCCGACAGCAGATTGCGGCCACCAACTGGTGGGCCAGGACTAGGGAGAGAAGAGGATCATGAGGAGGAAGGCGAATTGACCCAGGAATCGGAAGAAGGCAAAAATGTCCGGGAGGCAATGATGGGGACCACTGCTGAGGCGGCTGCAGCGGCCGTTGGTTCCAGGATTGGCCAGGAGCTAGGAATTCGGAGATCGGCGGCTGCCAGGATTCATTGCCAGGGACAGCCAAGTGAGAGTACGTTAAGGGGGGGTGGGGAAGTTGGAGATAGGTCTGCAGTGGGATCGCCAGTGGTTGGTGGGAAAAATCGGGCAGTGCAGGAACTGCTGGAGGGCCTTATGGCATTGTTGGCGTGGGTCGAGACCGGATCAGTGGCTTCGCCTGCAGCAGTTTGGACAGATCGGGGGCGACTACTGCGGTCAACCGGTCTGGAGTTGCTGTTGGGAGTGCCGTTCTTTCTGTGGTTTTGGTGCCTGAGGGAGCGGCGCCTGGTGTTTCAAGCGGAGAAAAGGAAAGGGACAGGAGGATACGCAGAAGAGGTCGAATGCCGGTGAGGGTGGACGAAATGCTTCCCTTTCTAAATAGGTATCGAAATAGGCTGGCAGCGGATTTGTTACTTATGGGTTTTGTTGAGGGTTTTCGCATTCCGTGGACTTCAGTTGGGTTGGGCAGTAGCGTTCAAAATCTAGTTTCGGCGCTCGCTAGGCCGGAGGTCATTAAGGGAAAGATCAAGAAAGAAGTGCGGGCGGGTCGAGTTGCGGGACCGCTTCCGGAAATGCTGTTGCCATGGTTGCACGTATCTCCATTGGGGTTAATCGTGAAAAAGGAGTCAAATAAGTTTTTGGTCATTCACCATTTGTCCTACCCGGCTGTAGGTTAGGTGAAAAACGGTATAGAAAAAGGAGCTCTGTTCTGTGTCATACACGTTATTTGACGCAGCGGTCGCTTGGGTTCGTCGTTTAGTGCGTTGTTGGCAAAAACCGATATAGAGGCGGCTTTCCATTTGCTACCAATACATACAGATAGTTTTCACCAGTTGGGTTTCAAATGAGAGGGGCAATTCTATGTAGATTGTTGTCTGCCAATGGGTTGCACAATTTCTTGTTCATTGTTTTAAACTTTTAGTTCTTTTCTAGAATGGATGGTGAAGCACGAGTCTGGATGGAATTCCGTTCTTCACTACTTGGACGATTTTTCATTTTGGCGGGCCTTTGGGCACTCGTACCTGTTCTATTTTGTTGCATATGATAGAGCGCGTTGCGGCGGCGTTTGGGGTTCGGTTAGCACTGGAAAAGACGGTTGTTCCAGCTACTTCGGTTAAATTCTTGGGTATTGTTATTGATACAGTAAACATGGAATGTCGTTTGCAAGAAGAGAAAGTAACTAATCTGGTTGCTAGAGCGGCTGGTTTGCAGAGGGTTAAAAAAGACCAATTGCACAGGGTGCAGTCGGTATTGGGTAAGCTTAACTTCGCGTGTCGGATTTTGCCTATGGGTAGGGTTTTCTGCCGGTGACTGACCATAGCTACGGCAGGGACGGCTGCCCCTTTCCATTTTGTGCAGTTGTCTGCGGAAGTAAGGTCTGATTTGGAGATATTGGAGCAATTTTTGTCTCAGTTCAACGCTAGATCGGTATGGATGGAAGAGCAGATTTCTAATGTTGATTTGTAGCTTTTCACAGATGCGTCAGGGTCTTGTGGCTATGGAGCTTTCTGTCAGGGACAATGGACTGCGGGGTCATGGCCTGAAGAGTTGCGCAGGGCGGGCTTCCTTACAAACCTGGCATTATTGGAACTGTTTCCTATTATTTTGGCTACTGAGTTATGTGGGGATTGTTTATGGAATAGACGAGTACGTTTTTGTTGTGATAATATGGGCGTAGTACAAGGCATTAATGTGCAATCTGCAAGTTCGCCGCCGGTGATTCGTTTGTTGCGGCACTTGGTGTTGCAGGGTTTGGTTTTGAGTGCGTGTTTGTGGCTGTACATGTTCCAGGTGTAGGCGGTTTATGGTGGGACGTCTTGCGGTGTTCAGAAGAGTTACAATGTTTTGTGCGTAGATCAAAAACGGATCCAGAGGGTAGAGGGATGCATTTTGTGTTGCTGCCGTTATATAGGTCAGTTGTTTGCCCGGTTCGATGTCTTGAGGATTTCTTGGTTGTCCAGCCAGATATTACTGGGCCATTGTTCATACATCAGAACTAGATGGCCCTGTCTCGTTTTTCAGTTCGTGGTAGTCTTTCGGAAGTTCTTGGCGGCAGAAGGTTTAATGGCAAGTGAGTTTGCGTCTCACTCCTTTCGGAGAAGCTGCCACCGAAGCATCTAGATAGGGTTTTTAGGACGATGTGAGTCAGCGTATAAGCAGATGGGAGTTTGCTTGTTTTCTTTCTTATATTTGTCTTCATTTGCTGTCGCCTTGTGAGACAAGGGGTAGCGGCCATTAGATGATTATGATTTTGTGGGCAGTACAAGGTACTCGTTGTGGTAGTATGTTTATGATTTGGTTAATTTTATATTTTGCAGGGTCCGCTCCGTGTTTAGCCTGGATTTTTGATCATTCCTACGTGTAATGGGGAGCCCAAAGAGCGGATGTGCGCAGGAATGGAGGCTAGTTGGGTTTTGATGCCAACGAATTACAGGTTCGTTCATTTCGTTTCTATGTTTCTCTAGATCATCCTCCGGATATTGTGGTATTGCATGTGGGAGGGAACGACTTGGGCATTTGTCGCTCCAAAGACATCATTAGGGACATCAAGTTAGACTTGCTTAGGTTGTGGGCAGAGTTTCCTTCATTGTTGGTGGTTTAGTCAGACATAGTGGCGCGTTGGGTTTGTCAGTTGGCGAGGTTAGTTGGCAAAAGTCAACCAGGAGGTAGGCCATTTTGTAAGGAAACAGGGTGGTTTTGTTGTGTGGCATAAAGACTTAGAGGATGCGTACACAATGTTTTTGAGGCACGATGGGGTCCATCCGAATGATGTGGGGATTGATCTGTGGACATTGAGTTTGCAAGATGGCTTGGAAATGGCTTTCAAGGTTTGGAGGGACGAGCATAGGTGAGGTGATACTTATGTTCTTCTGGTGGCAGGTAAAAGGAGGATCCTGGGAGGCAAAACTTGGAATAGGTGCATGGCTCTATCTCTTTCGGCGTGCATCTATAAGGTTTGTGGTGAATGGAAAGCTGGGGGATCCTGTTTGGGCTAATAGCCTTGGAGGAGTATAATTTCGAGGAGTTCTCTTGGGTCAGATAGTGTGGCCGAGAGTAAAGTTGGATTAAAAACCTGGATCATAAGTGGAGGTTCGCGAGTGGCGAATATAATTTCCTTGGATTGCCTTCTAGGATCCTTTCGCGTCATATAGCAGTATTCTGGGACAGGAAGGGAAGGAAAATTTTATATGTTGGATTAATCTTACAATGGTTACAAGGTATATGTACATGCATGGTAATTATTGTTTTGTTCATAAATTGCCACTATGGCCTTTACACCGAGTCAGGCTGATGAGTCTTTCTTCGGGTTAACGGTTCAAAGGAGGGTTTAAAGGGGATACGAGCCAGAGAATATTCCATCCCAGGAAGTCAGGAATCCTGTGTATACACAGCACAGAAAGAATAATACTGTAGGCCGTGTGCATGAGGACCTATACATCATTTCATCTTTATTTACAGATGTAGCCGAGCTAAACTCGATGGCTAATAAATTAAGCAGACAACGGCAAGAACATTTTCAGTGAACTTTTTAATGGATTTCAATGGCTTTTGTAAAGATATAACACTATGACGTGTGTTATCAAAGTCAGTTTTAGCTCTGCTACATCTATACTTATTTCTAGATGGGGAGATGGACAATACCGCACTTTACATGCATTTATCCAGAAGAATGCGAGTATTTCAAGAATGTGTTTCTCTCTGGCTTTGCAGTTGGAAACAAGGATAATATAAGCAGTAAAAATACTGTACAGTCTGAGATATCTGAAGACTACGGGCATGAGGGATCTGTTCTGGAACGTCGAGGTCGCAGCTTGTAATGGCATATAAAAACAAAGGACACATAATCAACAACAACGGAAGACTGGAATACGTACCACGCAACATAAGAAAGGAAATTGACGTATTGCTCAAAGAATCGTAAGGGTTTTTTTGTATCAAGGATGTAGTTCTATGGGGTGCAGAATCAGTAATTGTACCTGACCCCTGGTGCCCAAGGGGGCATGTGTCACATATGGAGACCCTCCTGTAAATGGGATATAGCAGCTAGGGGCCTGGTGCCTGGTTTGCATTGGGGTCCTAAAGCTTTAATTAACACTTCTATTTAACCTTTAATGACCAGACACCATTGCACACACATTATTTAATGGCATTAGCTTTTTTATTTATTTGGCTACCAAAACAATTTTTGCAGATTTTTTTTTATAATCTTTTTGCCTTCCAACTAAACTAATGAAAATACGTTGTTAAAATAGGTTCTCTATTTAGTGTCAGTTATTTTTATATAAGGATATGTATAGCTTTGTCCTCAGTTACAAGGAAAACAGCCCCTGGTGGTGGCACATATCACTGGCACAACTGCATTGGGTTTGTTACTAGTGTTGATCGAGCACCAAAGTGCTCGGGTGCTCGGGCCAAACACATTGGGATGCTCGGGTGCTCTACCGAGCTCCCGAGTATAATGGAAGTCAATGGGAGAGCATCCTGCTCTGAAGAGGGGAGGGTGTCTGGTTTATAGGAAAAGGTCAGAAATTGATGGAAACACAACTAGAATTTTCGGGAACAGCATGTGGATGTCTGGATGCATCTTGGACTCCCAGGTCGTGGCTGGGAACGATGTTGTCCGAGTAGTACGCCATTTTTACAGACTGACAATAATACGCACAAAACCGAAGGCAAAATCGATTTTAGAGGAAAAATTGTTAGGAAACATTCTTTGCTGTATATTAACTTGTATATAAAGTGCAAGTGCTGCCAAAAATTACAAGGAAGAGGCACTCCGATACAGCCTGTATATCACATAAAGGAGGGTCTCATTCACATTGTGGTACAATTGTTCAGGTAGCGTGACTCCTACACTCATAAAGCCTATGCACTAAGTGAAAGGGCTGCCAAAAATTACAAGGAACCGGCACTACAATACATTCTTTATTACACATAAAGGAGGGCATCATACAGATCCTTGAAAAATTATGATTGATGGCCTGCTGGTGACCCTCCAAAACATTTGGAGCAAAGACCTGCTAATCTGACCATCTAAAACATTAGGGGCGAGGGCCTGCTGCTTTGCTGACTATCTAAAACATTATGGTTGAGGGCCTGCTGGTGAGCTGCCCTTCTATAAGGTTGTAGGTGAGGGCCTGCTAGGGAGCTGACCCTTTAAAACATTATGGTTGAGGGCCTGCTGCTGAGCTGACCATTAGTGTTGATCACGAATTTTCGAATTGCGAATTTTAATCACGAATATCGGCACTTTGAGAATTTGCGAATATTTAGAATATCGCAAAATATATTCGCAATTTCGAATATTCGTTTTTATGCAAATTTTTTATATATGCAAATTTTTTAAAGCAAGAAAATTGTCATTTTCGTGAATATTTGGGCGAATATTCTCAATATATATTCGAAAATTCGCAAATTCGTAATCTCCAGTCATTATTTTCTGATTGCGAAAATTCACATAAAAAATTTGCATAAATTTGCTAAAAAATGTGCATAAAAATTCACATAAACTGGTATTTAATGACTGGAGATTATGAATTTGCGAATTTTCGAATATATATTACGAATATTCGCCCAAATATTCACGAAATATCGAAAATTCGAATATTGCCCCTGCCGCTCATCACTACTGACCATTAGAGATGAGCGAACATTTAAAAAAAGTCCGTTGTTCGGGGTTCGGGTGGTGGTTAATTGCGCATCCCGTTATGGATTCCACAATAGCGCATATGGAATCCATAAGGGGCGGCTGCCACCAACCCGAACTGAAGGACCTGGCGTGACGTCACTGTCATGTGATCAGTGCAGGGGGCGTGGCTCAGCACGGGATCAAATCCAGCCCCCTGCACTGATCACATGACAGTGACGTCACGCCAGGTCCTTCAGCTGTTCGACAGTTCGGGTTGGTGGCAGCCGCCCCTTATGGATTCCATATGCGCTATTGTGGAATCCATAACGGGATGCGCAATTAACCACCACCCGAACCCCGAACAACGGACTTTTTTTAAATGTTCGCTCATCTCTACTGACCATCGAAAAAATTATAATTGAGGGCCTGCTACTGATCTGACCCTATAAAGCATTATGGTTGAGGGCCTGCTGCTGAGCTGACCTTCTAAAACATTATATGCGAGGGCCTGCAGGTGAGCTGACCCTGTAAAAGATTGTAGGTGAGGGCCTGCAGGTGAGCTGACCCTGTAAAACATTATATGCGAGGGCCTGCAGGTGAGCTGATCATCGAAAACATTATGTGTGAGGGCCTGCTGCCGCTTTGTTGACTCTAGATAACTTCTGGCTGATTGCACGTCCCCGTCACGTCGACAATCCATTTGGATGTCTGCCCTATCAATTTTGGAGCAATTTTTCAACAAGGACCTTCTGGTATAGCACCGTTTTGCTTGTTCTCTCCACCAGAGGAATGAGAGGTTCTCTTTGTAGCAGGGGTCGAGAAGGATGAACAACCAGTAATCCGTGTTGTCTAAAATGCGGATAACGCAAGGGTCGAGGAAAGGAAGTCAGCCAAGTGTCCCAGTTGTGTGACGAAGTGGGGCCCTTACTTCTAGTATGCCACTGGACAAAAGCGTTACTTCAGTGATGCCAAAAAAACCTATACAATAGGCAGGCATCAAGGGGTTAACCCAACATATAGATAACATAGTGGATAAATGACAGTAGACATAGTGCACGTTTTGTGATATAGAGATGTAGCAGAGCTGATTCTGCCATCAGGATGATGCAAGTTTCACAGTGAGTAGCTTTCAATAGAACTGCGGAGAAACCTGTGGAGTTATCGCAGCTCATCACTATGCAAAGAAGAAAAGTTCAGCAATAAAATCATCTCTGCTTCTCCTACAAATGAGCAGAGACTAACAAACTGTATAAAACTGGAAGACGTCATCTGATTTTTCCTCCTGTACATGGATGTAATTGGTTTCTATGGTAAAATATGTCAAAGTGACTGAGCTCTACGTGGAATCTCGTCCCTGGCAAATAAGACTCAATATCTGACACGTTTTTTTCTTAAGGCCCAGCATTATCTTACTAATGGCAGCGATGAGTGCAAGATATACCAGGACAGGTCATCTGCAATATATAATAAAGCAATGCTTTTATTAACGGCTTGATAAGCCTCCAGCTGCAGACTACCAGTTTATAAGGAGGAGGTGACTCAAATACTAGTTTTGCGGGTGAATATTCGAATAGCGAATTTTAATCGCGAATATCGCAAATTTGCGAATTCTAGCAAGCAAACCCAATAGGAAAGTTACCTATAACCCGCCCTTACTCGATTTACGTGCATATTACATTGCCTATTTTTTGCATAAGATGAAATAACTTAAATAATGAAGAATATTCAAATTCAGTCAGGATAAAAAAAATAACCCATGCTTTTATTTCGCATTACGAATTCGCATTATGCGATTTTTACATTGCCGATTTTTCGCAATCAAGAGAATAATTTTGAATACAAATATTCGCAAATATATGACAAATATTCTAACAGACATTTGCAAAATATTGAGAATTCGAATATTGCCCCTGCCACCCATCACTATCAAATACTTCATAGAGCATTATACTCATATCAAGTATTTCTAATGCACTTTTCTCACCCCAGAGACTTGGAGTCTTGTGGAGCCATGGGATTGTGGATTTCTGTACTGGCAGAATAAAGGGTACTCCCATCTGGGACATTTATAGCATATGGATAGGACATGCCATAAATGTCCAGTAGATGTGTATCTATCTCACGCATGAAGATCTGCCATAAACAGAAAGCAAACTGCCCATGTGCTGTTTCCACTCCATTCATTGCTATGGGACTTCCAAAAATAGCAGAATGAGCATGCTCCTCTATTTTTTGTAGCCCCATAGCAGTGAACCAGGGGCGTAACTACCATAGCGGCAGACCATACGACTGCTATGGGGGCCAGGCAGGGCTGGGACAAGGTCCAGCACCAACAGAGGCTGAGCTGCCAAAGTGCGCCCCCCATGTTGTCAGGCTCCTTCTTCTCCCCCTCCTCTCCTCCTACCTCTGCTGTAGCGTGGCCGAGATCTGCATGGTCTGCGCCTCCGCGGGTACAGGAGGAGGAGCTTTTGTCTCCTGTGCCGAGCCGACTGACTTGAAGTGCAAACTGTGTGCGCACTTCCTGTCAGTCCAGCCGGGTACAGGAGACTGATGCTCTCTGTACCTGCGTACCGGACAGAGCTCAGTCACACTACAACAGGGCCGTTCAGCTTTCTCAAATTATAAGAATTTATGTGCATGCAGCCTTAGACTCTCAATCAGCACCTGGTTGCTATGCAATAATGCACCGTTTAGACCCTCAGCGTCCTACTGAGACAATTACCTGTATTAAACGCAGCTACTTGTCTAAAGGAAGATGCTGAGGGTCTAAATGGTGCATTATTGCATAGCAACCAGGTGAGAAATCACCAACTAGGTGCTGATTGAGAATGTGAGAGTCATCACCACCAGCAGCTCCTCCTCCTGCATTTATATGAATGACCCAACAGCAGTCTGCAGTACACAACCAAGTGAAGATGCTCCAACCTGAGGAGCTGTTTGAATGCTGCAGGAGAAGAACAGCCAGGACAGGAAGGAGTTAATCTCACAGTCAGTGACACAGGACTATAAAAAAAAATCCACCTCTGGGCACTGGGCAGCAGGCAGCTCAAGTTAACAAGTGATTAGAAGAAGCTCAACCTGAAAAACTGTTTGACTGCTGCAGGAGAAGGACAGCCAGGACATGAAGGAGTTACTCACACAGTGACAGGACGGACTATAATAAAATTCACCTCCGGCAGCAGGCAGCTCAACACAAGACTAGTCTAGACACAGATCAGTCTTACTCTTGAAAAAATTGATCCTCCCACACACAGACTCAGTGTGTAAATGTCCTCTGACTCCCTGAGCACTTACTAGTCTCCAGGCAATGTGGGTGGCGCGGTCTCAGGGCTCTGTCACACTCAGGACTGGCGTGGGGTGTGCAGGGGCAGCTCTTCTTCTCTGCTCTTCTGGAGAGACTGCCTGTGCGCACCGCCTGCACCACGTGACACTGACTGCTCACTCACTGCCTGGCATGGATTACTGCGCGCCACACGGCCCGGCCTGAGCCGCCTGACAGAGCGGCAGCAGCAGCTGAGCCTGGGTGGCACTGCGGCAGGGCGCCAGCGCAATGCGCCCACACGCCGCATTAATAAAAAAAAAAAAAGTGCAAACTTCTGGGGGGGGTTTGAACCCCCCTATCTCCCCCTTATCTACGCACCTGCGCTAAAATCAGGGAGGGAATGACAGGCGGGGAGCGCTGAGCGGTTCCCCCCTGTCAGTCCCTCTCCCTCTGGCCGGCTGCGCCCTGAGGCTGGAGCGCCCTGAGGCTGGAGCCTCCCCAGCCTCTGTGTCGGCCCGGCCCTGGGGCCAGGGAAAGTGGGGGTCCAGGCTTAGTTGGGATTATCTCGTCTTCTACTGGCAAGGACTTCCCCCTCTAGAGGAACACATTTTAGCAAATGAGGCAGTGGGAAAAATGGTCCACGGATCATTGAAAAGGATTTAGGCAGAAACCCTTCTGTCCTGTGTGGGGGGGCCTGGTTTGATCCCTTACTTCTCTATGTATGCCACTGCCTCCAACAATTATTTTCAAGGATGAAAAAAGACCCTCCTAAAGGGCCTATCCCTAATATATATATTTATTAAGACTCCATTGAGGAAATCCAACTGCTGCAAGCTCACATAATCCTGAAAACAAGGGTCCCCTATTCCCCACCATGACTGGGCTGAAGGTGAGCTGACCCTGTAAGGCATTGTATGTGAGGGCCTGCAGGTGAGCTGACCCTGTAAGGCATTGTATGTGAGGGCCTGCAGGTGAGCTGACCCTGTAAGGCATTATATGTGAGGGCCTGCAGGTGAGCTGACCCTGTAAGGCATTGTATGTGAGGGCCTGCAGGAGAGCTGATCCTCTAAAACATTATGAGCGAGGGCAGCCTAAAAAGCATGTTGATATGATGAAGGAGGAGGAGGAGGAGTAGAGAAGTTAGGGGCAATCCAGGCCTTGTTCATTTTTATAAGAGTCGACCTGTAAGCATTTTCAGTTGACAGACGGATACGCTTATCAGTTATTATGCCCCCAGAAACACTAAATACCCGCTCTGACAAAACACTGGTGGCAGGGCAGGCTAGCAGTTGCACCTCTGAGGTGTAGAGTGACAGTTTGTGCCACGTGTCCAGCTTGGACACCCAATAGTTGTGAGGCATAGAGGGATCACTGAGGATACTGACGCGGTCTGCTATGTACTTCTTCACCATCTTCCAAACTTTTTCCCTCCTTGTGACTCTAGATCATGCATCAGGGTGAGGGTGCTGACGGGGTGTCATGAAACTGTTCCAGGCCTTGGGGAGTGTTGCCCTGCCTCTGTTGGAACTGCTGTGTGTTCCCCTCATCTCCCCTCCTGGGTTGCACAAGGAACTACGTTCTCTGTGGTTGTATTATTGTAGGAATTATTATTGTTATTATGGTTTATGGTTGTAAAATATGTTATGCTTATTTGGTTATTGATGAGTTAATTAACAGACCATGCCATCGGTTTACCTCCACTCTCGTGTGTTATGTTTTTAGTTATATAAATGTATAAGTTTGGGATGTTTGTTCTGCATGGGACATAAGCTGTATGATTGCCATGCGTGTGAGCTTGCCGAGCTCCAAAGCTGCCAACAAGTTACGGCCATTATCAGACACAACCATGCCTGGTTGTAGGTTGAGTGGCGAGAGCCACAGCTTGGTCTGGTCCCTTATACCCTGCCACAGCTCTGCGGCGGTGTGCTGTTTGTCACCTAAGCAAATGAGTTTCAGCACGGCCTGTTGCCGCTTCCCCACTGCCGTGCTACACTGCTTTCAGCTACTGACTGATGGCTGACTGGTGCTGCAAGATGAGAATTCAGAGGTGGAAGTGGAGTAGGAGTAGGAGAAGGGGGGTTTGCTGCAACTAATGTAGGTGGTGGTGAAAATCGTGATGGAATAGGGGCCCGCAATCCTTGGCGTTGTTAGCAGCTGTGCCATCCCAGGGTACGACTAGCTACTGGCCTCCACAAGGTTCACCCAGTGTGCCGTCACAAAAATGTAGCATCCCTGGCCAAAAGCACAAAAGCACTAGTGGCAGCTGGGGACTGAGTAACGAGGGAAATCCGCCGCCATGAGGCTGAGGAAAGCCTCCGTGTCCACAGGCCTAAATGTCAGCATTTCCAGGGCCAGCAATTTTTAAAGGTGTGCATTTTGTGCTATGGCCTGAGAGTGGGTGGTTGGATATTTGCGCTTACATTCAAAGGCCTGAGTAAAGGACATCTGTACGCGGGAATATTTGGTGTGGCCCTCCTTCTCCCTTTTGCCATCCTATACACTTTTTCAGACTGTTGCGGTGATGAGGATCCCTCCCCCATTGTACCGCTGTCCTTGCTTGGCTTACCAACTTCCCAGGTTGGGTCAGTGATGTAATCGTCCACAACCCCATTTTCCACTTCCTCACTCGGGTCATCCTCCTGACTTGTGTTGTTGACCTAACAAGACCCTCACTTATTGACAACTGTGTCTCATCCACATCATCCACCTCATGAACCCCTAATTGCCATTCCCCACAGTCATCTTCTTCTGACTGTGGATGCTGAAGAATTTGGGAATCAGTGCACAAGACCTCCTCATGTCCATCTTCAGGGAGGGTCAGCTCACCTGCAGGCCCTTGCCTATAATATTTTAGAGGGTCAGCTCACCTGCAGGCCATCACCTACAATATTTTAGAGGGTCAGCTCACCTGCAGGTCTACGCCTACAATATTTTAGAGGGTCATCTCACCTGCTGGTCCTCACCTACAATATTTGAGAGGGTCATCTCACCTGAAGGCCATCACCTACAATATTTTAGAGGGTCAGCTCACCTGCATGCCCTCACCTACAATATTTTACAGGGTGAGCTCATAATTTTTTCAATGGTCAGTTAAACAGCAGGCACTCGCCCATCATTTTTTGCAATGCTCAGCAGCAGACCCTCGCTCCTAATGTTTTAGAGGGTCACCAGCAGGCCCTTGCTCCAAATGTTCTTGAGGTTCACTAGCAGGCCACCAATCATAATTTTTCAAGGGTGTGTATGATGCCCTCCTTTATGTGGAATAAAGGGTGTATTGGAGTGCCGGTTCCTTGTTATTTTTGGCAGCCCTTTCACTTAGTGCATAGGCATTATGAGCGTAGCAGTGTACCTGAACAATTGTACCATAATGTGAATGAGGCCCTCCTTTATGTGATATACAGGCTGTTCTGGAGTGCCTCTTACTTGTAATTTTTGGCAGAACTTGCACTTTATATACAATTGAATATACAGGAAAGAATATTTCCTAACAATTTTTCCTGTGAAATAGATATTTTATTTCTATTTATTTATTTATTTATTTATTTATTTGGGGGGGGGGTATGCGCATTTTTGTCAGTCTGTAAAGGTGGCATACAACTCGGACAACATGGTTCCCAGCAGTGACCTGGGAGTCCAAGATGCATCCAGACATCCTCCCCATGCTGTTCCCAAACCATTTCAGCGGAGTTTCTGTTACTTTCTGACCTTTTACAATGCACCAGGCACCCTCCCCTCTTCAGAGCAGGGGGCGTCTGGTTGTCTCCCATTGACTTCCATTATACTCGGGTGCTTGGCCGAGCACACGAATATAGCAATGTGTTCGGGCCGAACACCCGAACACTTTGGCACTCAATCATCACTAATGTTGATGCACCATCCATTCACCTCTGTGGGGTGGACATAGACAGAGCTCCATCAGCCCCATAGAAATGAATAGAGCAAGGCAAGGATCAGCAACCTCCAGCTGTTCTAAAAATACAACTTCCAGAATCTTCCTTTCACTTCTGTGGATGTTAGAAGAACAGCTTGTAAATGTGCATGCTGGGAGTTATAGTTTCAAAGCAGCTGGAGTGCCGAAGGTTGCTGATCCCTGAAGTAAGAACCCCTCACAGTAAGGATCACTGGGATCATTACCTATCACTGATCCTGTGGATCGGTGGGATGGTAAGCCATGCCGTTGAATTTTTCACCAGAATGCATCTGTTCTGTGATGTCAGCTGCTGCGCCGAATCAACAGGTTCCTGATCCCAAAGAAGGGAAAATAAATGCCCAAATAACTTGTACTTAGATTTTCGGTGTCCTCTTTTCTGTGGCACATTAACGTGTTCACCCTTGAGGAGCGCGTCCTGACAATACGCCTGCAGTTCTGACAGCATTGTATTTTCTGCTCATAAATACAGACCACTGAGCGAGCCGCCATGTCGCTGTATTTAAATGTAGGTCA
Source organism: Bufotes viridis (assembly GCA_033119425.1). Lineage (NCBI taxonomy): Eukaryota > Metazoa > Chordata > Amphibia > Anura > Bufonidae > Bufotes > Bufotes viridis. Next base: position 6,700,794 of record CM065597.1, read on the forward strand.
AAACCAGAACAAAGAGTTTTGCAAGTGGCAGGCAGCCAGACAGTAATTACCGCTGTGGAGGTGATGTGGAAATGTGTGATATTTAAATTAGGTCAACATCCTGCAAAGAGTTAATGCTATATTCATGTCGTGCAGAGTAAAAAGATGTCTAGAACGCCAACAGGATCCTTTAAAGAACTGTCTTTAAAAAATGTAAAGACTTTTTATGCCACAAAGAAGAAGCAAAACGGGGAGAGGGGCTTAGCAAAATGCTAATCTCCCCTGACCACTAAATGAAATCCCCTCGTCCTGGAGGAAGAACCAAGTCTTATGTTAGCTATATTTCGGTTAATCTCATGAAACCAATACGATATTGCAACAAGCTTGGAAAACCCTAGACAGGTTGCAATTCACAACACAATCACTAGATGGCCGCACATAGATTTATATTGGATAGGCATCTTGTGACAAGGTTTCACAAAATAATGAGCAAAGGGTTAAGGACACAGGGTGGACAGCATTACCCTTAGGCCGATGTCTACATTTCTGATTGCTAATTCTGGAAAGGAAACATTGGGCAGATTGCAACCTGACTCTCAGATCCTCTTTATTGAAGGAGCTGCTGGGTCGACCTCTCTGGTACCTACCATCTTGATGAGAATCAAAGAATACCATAAATATAGTGGAAGAATGCTTTGATCGTCCTTCAGTTCTTCTTAAGTGTGTAGGCATCTAGTAGCTGCCTTGGGCCCATGATAAGGTGAGCTTCATCTCAGCCTGGATTCATTCCTCCTTCTCATGGGTGGTGTGTTCACTTACACATGTGGCATCCTGGTTATTCTTTAGGACTTATTCACATGGGAAAGCCATGAGCATGAAGCCAGTAGTGTAGCTGCAGAGTCCATAGAGTTCTGTGTTACAGACATTTTCTGTGTCCACACTGTATTCTCCACTACAGTAATATTTCTGTAGATATCCACACATCTTACAGGCACTGAGCAGTCTATGGGTACAATGCATTGTACATACCGTACAAAACAATAATTGAACTTGACCATGTGCATGGGCTGTGAGCCTCCAGGTCATGAAGATGTAAGGACTCTTTCACACAAGCGATACTTTTTGTGCCAGGATCGGTTCAGGAAAAAAATGATGGTTTTTCATGCAAGTTCTGTCCATTTTTTTCTGCAATTGCATTCAGTATGTGTGTTTGTTCCATCCAGATTGCAGGCGTTTTTTACACCCGTGAAGAGAAAGGGCAAACTAACAAATCTACATCTCCAAGCAACCATCAGTGAAAGACGCATTGCATCCAGATGCCGTCTGAAAAACGCACAATATGGAACATGCTGCCATTTTTCCTGAATTCAAAGATAATGCGAGAAAAATGACGCTCATGTACATAGACCTATTGAAACGAAAGGGTCAGAATTCAGTCTAGATGCTATGCATTACCTCCTCGCATCAGACCTGGACAGAAAACTCTCTCATCTAGCGAATGCATAGTACCTCAATCACAGAAAAAACTGATTGAACTTGTGTATATTTCCTTGAACAGATCTTGACACAATCCATATCGCTCATGTAAAAGAGGCCTGAGGAAGCGGTTGAGAAAAACCACCTGCAATCCTAAACTGCACCTCGTTACCAATGATATGTCTAGACTGGACTTTATTTGTTGTCCATTGGTCTGTTATAACCCACAGAGGTTAACTGGGCCATGTTATCTTTGCTATGGTTTTCCTGTGCATTATAGGGTAATTGTCCTTTCTTTGTAAGTACGGACAATCTCATCTTTTACAATGACCTGAATTACACTGGCTCCATTAATGGTGGAGTTAAAAAAAAAGTCTTGAAAAAGCCTTGAAAATGTATTCACACCCCTAGAACTTTTGCACATTTATTCGCGTTACTGCTGCTCGTCTTTTGGGGTATGTCTCTAACCGCTTTACACATCTGGAGGCTGACAATGGGATTTAAGTCTGGACTGTGACTGGGCTGTTCTAACACATGAATGTGCTTTGATCTAGATCCTTCCATTCTCGCTCTGGTTGGATGTTGAGGGTCGTTGTTCTGCTAGAAGGTGAACCTCTGCCCCAGTCTCAAGTCTTTTGCAGCCTCTACCAGATTTTCTTCCAGGATTGCCCTGTATTTAGCTCTATCTATCTTCCCATCAACTCTGACCATCTTCCCCGTCCCTGTGTATTCAGGATGATGTGCAGGGTTAGTTTTCTGTCATACACAGCATCTTGCATTTAGGCCAAAAGATTCCACTTTCAAAAAGTTCCACTCTGACCAGAGCCCTTTCTTCCACATGTTTGCTGTGTCCCCTACATGGTTTGTGGCAAACTGCAAATGGGACTTCTTATGGCTTGTTGTAAAAAAAAATTATGGGCAAAAAAAAGTTAAATAGTGTCTCACCCAGCTGACTTGCACCGATAAGCTGCTCTTGCCTGATAGTAATGAGCGACAGGGGCAATATTCGAATTCAGCGATATTTCGTGAATATTCGTTATAATATTCGTCATATATTCACGAATATTCGTATTCGAGATTATTTTATTGATTGCGAAAAATTGGCAAAGTTATATTCACCTATGTGAATATTCTAAAACACGAATATATAGCACTATAGAATGTAGTGCTATATATTCGTTTTTTAGAATATTCTTAATTTTTTCCAATTTATTGTGAACAGTCATTGGCCCAAAAACAACTTAAGCAGGGAGGAATCATGACTTCAGATGGAAAAAAATTACAAATATTCCAAAAAACTAATATATAGCACTATATTCTATATTGCTATATTTTCGTGTTTTAGAATATTTGCATACACGAATATTACATTGCTGATTTTTCACATAAGAGAAAAAAATTAAATAATGAAGAATATTCTAATTCACTACAGACTACAATATTGCAGCCTTCTCACATTGGCCCACAAGCAAGAAGCAGGCAGGCATACTAGGTAATGGGTTCAGATGGAAAAAGAAAACTAAGAAAAAATTAATATTCGTATTTGCGAATATAAATCACTAGATTCTAAATATTCTCGAATTCTTGAAGTGCCGATATTGGCGATAAAAATTTGCAATTTGAATATTTGCATTCAACACTATTGCCTGACTGATACTCCCAAATCAGAGATAATGGAAGACAATGAAAGTAGAGAAGACAGGCACTCAGCATCTAAAAATACGTGGGAATCGGAATGTATAACTATCTAATTTATTGGTAAAATCAATGGTAGCAAAAAAAAGTTAAAAATAGGGTAAAAGTAAAAATTAAAATAAAAGTTCTTGTAGATGTAGTAGAAAAAGGTCAAGAAAGTCCTATTTTTCCAAAAGATAAAACAAATCACAGTCCTAGTTGAATCAAGTTAAGTTCACCGTATTGCTATTATGTCCTCTGTTGTTTCCTTCTTATATGTCAAATAGTTGTGAATTGGGTTATTGTAAGGTGGCCTCTCTATTAGGACCACTTGTAAACTTCTTACAATGGAAGTATGATATTAAGAGAGACCATCTTACAATAACCCGATTTTGCACTCCGCCCTCTCTGGTCACCGCAGAGCCCGGGTTACATGCAAAGGAAGACTGTCCCAACAGAGGGATGAAGATTGGGAACTTCTAGCATTGCTTCCAAATAACAAGAGGATTTCAAAGGCATATGAGATAAGGACTTTATTGATGCAGGAGACTACGCATTTCGGGATCGCACTGATCTCTTGGTCAGGTAAAATGCAACTTCTGAATGTATCTTACTTTTAACCAATATGCAGAGAGACTACAACCAATATACTGTGTGCCTTTACAGAGAGACTACAACCAATATTCTGTGTGTCTCACAGAGAGACTACAACCAACTTGCTATGTGCCTTCACAGAGAAAGGGGAACCAATATGTGTTATGTCTTTACAGGGAGTCTGCAACAAATAAGCTGCTTGTCCACTAAGATAAACTACAACCAAAATGCTGTGGGCCCTCACCGATAGACTACAGCTGATACTCTGTGGGCCCCCTAGAAGACAATGTAACTAATACACTGTGTGCTCTCTAGCAAAGATAGACACCAATAGTAACTGGCAATAGACTTGTAACCACCATGCCTTGTACCTATTGGGATTGTAACCATCAAGTGTTGTGCCCCCTGCTGGAGTACTGTTTTGTACAAGTGCATTGTCCCATGTCTGCCTCTTCACTGTACCATCCTTGAATCAGACCTATAGCAGGAACAAAGGCCAATCCCAGAAGTGACCACTTTGCAACAATGTAAAAATATTGACCCATATTGACTCATGGAAGACAATGCCCGGAGCAAATGCCTTTGGCACCTACTCATAAGAGTATTTGTTCCTGCTAAAAGTTTGTTTGTTGCCTTGGCGGCTCATCTGGTTCATGAGGGAGCGGCAGACTTGCTGATACAGTATGCCATCGCTGTCTCACTCATCACAGCAAATTAGTTTCTTTGTTTTAGAACTAATCATAAATGAGACGCCAGATGTTGGCATCTTTTGTATGAAAATCTAAGCCTACTCTAGTGTAGATTAAATAATTTTGCTTTCTTTTGGGACTCATTTAAATCTTGCAAAAGGGGAAATTATGCTTTTGAAAAGCTAATTCTGTGTTCGCAAACACAGTGTAGAGAAAAGGAAGGGGGAGGGGGACGGGGTCGCTTGCACTAATTTTTCAGCTAATGTATACAAAATAGCAAATTCCTTTCATTTGCAATACATTTTAGTTTAAGCTTCGCATTTAGACAAATTTACGTTTTGAACTGAAGCAAAACGAGTGGTAATTGTTAGAATTTGTCAATTTCTGCAAGTTAATATCAAAATATATTCAGAGAGTTAATTGGTTTTATTATAAAGGCTCACCAGAGAAGCCGGGCTTAGGGTATGATATACTGCGGAAGGATATACTATATTATGTCTTAGGGAATAAGCAGTCATTAGAGGGCTTCTCCGTAATGTAATGGCTCTTGTATAGTCAAATCAATGTTCCATTCCAGCCATTTAAGGCGATAAACTGTAACTTTACAGATTCAATTTTGTAATATTCATCCCTCATATCAGCTCTTTGTGAGTTTTATCCCTGAAGACAAAAGCTCCATTCAAGATCTGATTCCCTGCTACCCATAGGAGGAATTTTTTTTTTTTTTTTTTTTTAGCAGGGGTATCTAATCTAAGCAACATCAAAATGAGTTTCTCCAACCCCCCGATTAGTTTTCTGAGAGTCAGGTTTTTCTTTGAATAAAGTGTACACTAAACAACAAGCCGTGAAGGGAGTGCTGATCTGGGATGCAAAAAAACGAATCACTGTGCAGTTTAACTTTTTAAAACTACTTGATCTCCAGACAGAGGAAGCTTAGTTGTTGGAAGACACCAGTAATAGTCACTGGTTTCTCAAATCTGACTCAAAACCTCTCATTGTAACCATAGATTACTCCCTAATAGTTGGGACCCACAAAAATTTGTTATGAAAAGAACTGCTAGGCAGCATAGGGTGACCAAACCGGGCGACGTCTTTATGTTGCTAATATTTTTTTCTCTTCATTTATGCAACTTTCCTTCCAAAATCCCTCTTGCTCTGCTTATTCAGCCAGGCACTGGCACCACTCCACTCACTGTGCCTGTTGCAGTTTAAGCGCTCTGGCAGCAGACCTGGTCACTGGTGTCCTGTGTGTCTATCGAGGATATTCTTCATTGAACCTCACCTTATTCTGCATTATTATTAATCTCCTTTGGTTCTGTGTGCAGCTACTTCTAATGTGTAAATCAGCTCTGCTATATACAAATGTAGCAGGGGTAACTCTCACACTCTTAACTCAAATTTCTTAACTCATCACATTACCTTGAAACAAAAGCCGTTGAAAAGCAATTGCTTAACACATTTAGTTGCATTTAGTTTAGATAGCATGTCTCATAAAGCACGTGTGTTAATCCTACTACATCCGTATGCCATGCCAGTTGTCTCATTTTCAAGTTCCAGCCCTAAATCAATATCAAGATACAAGGGATATTCACTCAAGGGCAGAATTCCAGCGAAAATACTAAATCCCTTTAAAAGTTAACCTTTATTCTTACTCATTAAAACCAAGGGGCCATGAAAACCCCATAGATATCCAAACGTGAAACAAACTCTTATCAATGTCATAAACTAAAAGCGGACACAACGGGGACTGTCCGGATAGAGGACCATTACAGTCACTACATAGCCTATGGTGAGGCAGTCAGGTATCAACGGGAGCTAACCCTGGTATACCCCTATGCTAGTCCTCAGCCCGGGGACCGCTTTTAGTTTATCACATTGATAAGAGTTTGTTTCACATTTGGATATCTATGGGGTTTTCATGGCCCCTTGGTTTTAATGAGTAGAAATAAAGGTTAACTTTTAAAGGGATTTAGTATTTTTGCTGGAATTTTGTCTCATTTTCAGCCTGAACAATAAACTGACTACAGTAGCTTTATAGATTCTGCAAAGGTACTATAATCTTCTTCTCTGTCTGTGTACTGACTTCTGCCTGATTCCTAGATTCTGACCCTGTTCTGCCTGTCCTGACCTTTGGACTGTTTCACAGATTGGCACAAACTCTGCTTACTCTGACCTCGGCCTGTTACTATGATTTTGCACAATCCCTTGTTGCTCAGCACTAGTGTCTCTGACCCTAATGGGCCAGCTGTGAACAGCACCGGGACTACGCCAGGAGGAAGTGGCCTTGTGGCTCCCCTGTAGTAAAGTCCAGATCCCTGTATAACGGTTAAAGGGTGAATATCAGGGGACTTCCAGGATTATGCCCTTATGACTAGCCCAAAGCCAAACCAGTTGGTTGGCACAGTGGTTCTACATCCACCAATTGTAACAATCACTTTTAGTTTTGGTTGATTTAATATACTCATTCTTGGTTTTTGCAGGCTTCACATAATCACAGTTTTTTTTACATGTTATAATCATTCCTAGTCCTTAGGGATCTGAGTATATTACTTTGAACCCCACTGGAGATGAATTTTATGCTTTCAAACAGTCGTCTGCAAATTGTAGCCCTATGGTTCTTGCAAAACTACAATTACCAGCATGCCTTGACAGACAAACCTAAAACAGATACATTCTATTATGCCACAAATGATATGACAAAAAATATCTGGAAAGCATTGCACAGTACAGACTAAATGTAATCTGTTGCTCTATACAATTTATATAATGGAAGCAAATATAGTCAGATATTACCCAAGGTCCAACAGGTCAGTTTCTAAAATGGAACAATCAAGGTAACACATATGCACCCCCCCCCCCGAAACGATGCACAAATGTGTTACCATGCATGTTCTACTCGAGTGTCCTCCATTTGGCTCCACGTTCTACTGTATATGGACCAAGGGATAACATACATTACATATTGTAGGTATTACTGATGTAGAGTATGTTCATGGGCGGACTAGGAAATTAAAGTGGCCCTGGAAAAAATACTAAAAGTAGCCAAATTTTTTGGTTGGGTCCAATTTGGTGGATGGCAGGGCCAGCAATATTATATTGCGGTACATTATACCCCCCAACAGAGCCAAATACCAGAGTCTATCAAAAAATACTGCCACCAGCACAAAATATATCCCAAAAAACTTCCACTGTGAGAAGGACCCAGACGACCCCCGGGGCATTTCCCTGTAAGGTCTATGGTCAATCCGCCGCTGATTACCGGTATGTTCCTTTGATAATCTCCTAGATTGATGGGACTGAATTATTCAGTAGAGGAGTCAAAATCTGAAAGTTTATTGCAGCTTCTTGTTCTTTGAAAACCCTGTTGATTTGATGCTTAGGAAACACTTGGGTCAGTGAACAATATGAGAAAAGCAGGTATATGGTCGTAGGATCACATGTACTTCCATCTTTATCTTGTTTCTGAAAGTCCAAGTTATAAGGGATTCGGGTGTTTTACGAGGTGCCGTGGCCCCTTCGACGTTATATCATGGATGCAGTATTTTTTTCAATCTTAAAAAACGGATCTCAGACTGAAATGGCTCAAACGGATGCCAAATGTGCAACAGAATCAGTTTTTTTCCCCTTGTTCTTATGACGGATCAGAAGAATGGAAAATAAAACGGAGATGAGAAGTCATGACCACCATATTTTCCCAAGAAACATGGCCAATGATCTGCATGGTCTCACGTCTTTGTCCTCTAATATGGGACCTCAGCAATAACCCTGAATCCCAACTAATGAGCGGTTTTAATTTACTTCTACTTATAGGCAGCCTCTATCCCTGATACAACAATCAATTATTCACTGCAATGGCTAAGGGTTATAATTGGATAGATATGTAAAGCAGTCCGCAAATGTGATTACCATCAGAATGAGCCCGGCCACAGACGGCTTGTCAATGCTTTGACCATAACTGTTAAATATTGTAAAATATTAATGCATTGGGTATATCGACGCGCTGCAAATGGACAGGACTGCTGCAGAATTAAGCACACAAATATGATATTGCCGATGGGAGGAAGATTAACTCTTCAGTGCCTTGGACATGCACATAAGCAAGATTTCATTGGAAAAGCATACCACTTGTGGGTAGACCGCCCAGTAACAGAAATGGGGCTCATCTATTGGATTGTCAATGTGCACTCATTACACTTGAGTGGAAACCATCAGTTCCTTTTGGATCAAGTGAAGCCACCAGTCTGAGGCTATTTGGCATTTACCGGCACAATAACTTCTTCAATGGCCAAGGATTCAGATGATCTACTTTCAAACCACAGAGTATGCAGTTTAGAATCCATACCCCTCTTCCCCACACTAAGTATCCCTAGTACCAGCTTGGTAATAATGCAGTTGGTTTTGCATGGGTGTAAGCCTACAGTAATAGCTAACATGTCCACTGGTAATTCAAAGAAATAATACCTTACTAATCTCCTGAAGCTTCCGTTCCCTGCCCCTGCAGGGCTCTATTTCCTGGTCCCTGCAGGGCTCTATTTCCTGGTCCCTGCAGGGTTCTATTTCCTGGTCCCTGCAGGGCTCTATTTCCTGGTCCCTACCAGTCTCTATTTCCTGGTTCCTGCTAGTCTTAATTTTTTTGTCCCTGCCAGTCTGTATTTCCTGGTCCCTGCCAATCTCTAGTTCCTGGTTCCTGCCAGTTTCTATTTCCTGGTCCCCGCAGGTCTCTATTTCGTGGTCCCTGCGGGTTTGTATTTCCTGGGCCCAGCAGGTTTGTATTTCCTGGGCCCAGCAGGTTTGTATTTTCTGGGCCCTGCAGGCCTCTATTTCCTGGTCCCTGCCAGTCTCTATTTCCTGGTCCCCACAGGTCTCTATTTCCTAATCCCCACAGGTCTCTATTTCCTGGTCCCCACAGGTCTCTATTTCCTAATCCCCACAGGTCTCCATTTCCTGGTTCCTGTTGGTTTCTATTTCCTGGTCCCTGCAGGTCTCTATTTCCTGGTCCCCGTTGGTCTCTATTTCCTGGTCCCTGCGGGTCTCTATTTCCTGGTTCCCGTTGGTCTCTATTTCCTGGTACCTGCAGGTCTCTATTTCCTGGTCCCCATTGGTCTCTATTTCCTGGTCCCTGCGGGTCTCTATTTCCTGGTTCCCGTTGGTCTCTATTTCCTGGTACCTGCAGGTCTCTATTTCCTAGTCCCCGTTGGTCTCTATTTCCTGGTCCCTGCAGGTCTCAATTTGCTGGTCCCTCTCAACACACAGGAAATGACTGTTTAGCCAATCACTGGCTTATTTGGAGATCGGGGAGGCCGGAATCACTTATTTGTTTTTATTTTATTCTGTCTCTTTAAATGAGTCCCCACATTACAGACATTTCAGTCCCAAAGGGTTAAAGATCAAATCCAGCTCTGCTACATCTGCGTATATGTAGTTGGACAGCAGAAGGTAGTTTGCATATTATAACTTTGCAGTGACTTTCTGGAAGTTGAATTATCATATTCTATTGGAAACTTCAGGAATATGTGTGTGAAATGGTTTGTGTATTGAGGGACCTCTGGACTCACCGTGTGGGTTTGTAAGGCCCTGACTTTTCACCAGGGATGGCTTTGTCGCTATTTCATGTGCATTGCTCTGGCATTGTTCTCGCCGTTTGATGCGGCTTCCAGATTTGCATGTTTGGCAAAGGCTCCGCTCTGGGGAGAGTTGTGGATTCTGTGTCTGGAAAGAAATGGATTTTATTTCCAATAAACATTCTAATTCAAAAGAAATGTAATTCCCACTCCCAGAAAATCCACCTTGTGATGGGAGCGACACATGAACCCACTCAGCTTCCACACGTACCCCCCTCTATTCTATTACTTAAGATGGGAAGAACAATGGATATTTTCCCGGTTATTCCCAGCCGTCTGACACAATCATCCTCCGAGATCTCCAGGATCCTAATACAGGACATGATTTATAATATTAAACAGAACAAACACCGCTCTGCTGCTTCTACCTGCGGATGGAAAGATACACTACCCATGTGAGACCAAGCCGTGCAACATACATGTACAGAGATAGATAGATAGATAGATAGATAGATAGACAGACAGACAGACAGACAGACAGACAGATAGACAGACAGACAGACAGACAGACAGATAGATAGATAGATAGATAGATAGATAGATATGAGATAGATAGATAGATAGATAGATAGATAATAGATAGATAGATGATACATATGATAGATAGATAGATAGATAGATAGATAGATAGATAGATAGATAGATAGATAGATAGATAGATAGATATGAGAAGCATAACAGAAAGATAGATTCAGATAGCTACATAGATGGATAAAATAAAAAATAATTCCAATGCACTCCCAAGGATGAGATTCAAAAGTGGTGTTGTTTAATCACCAGCTCTGCACTCCGCTTTTACATTTTTCCACCGCGGTGCCGCTTTCATTATATTTTTAGATAGATAGATAGATAGATAGATAGATAGGGGATAGATAGATAGATAGATAGATGATAGATAGATAGATAGATAGATAGATAGATAGAGGATAGATAGATAGATAGATAGATAGATAGATAGATAGATAATAGATAGATAGATGATACATATGATAGATAGATAGTAGATAGATAGATAGATAGATAGATAGATAGATATATAGATAGATAGATAGATAGATAGATAGATATGAGATAGATAGATAGATAGATAGATAGATAGGAGATAGATAGATAGATAGATAGATAGGAGATAGATAGATAGATAGATAGATAGATAGATAGATAGATAGATAGATAGATATGAGATAGATAGATAGATATGAGATAGATAGATAGATAGATAGATAGATAGGGGATAGATAGGAGATAGATAGATAGATAGATAGATAGATAGATAGATAGATAGATAGATATGAGAGAACGGAACAGCCAGCCCTATGACAGAAATGCCTATTCTTGTCCGTAGGTACGGGGGGGGGGGGGCAGCAGTATGGGTGCGGACTGTACACGGTGTGCTGTCCTCACTTTTCAGGCCCCATTGAAATGAATGGGTCTGCAAAATTGCAGAGCAGATGCGGACACAAATACACGGTGGTGTGAATGGGCCCTTAGGCTGTGCATTAATCGTTTCCACAGGGCAGATATAAGATATAAAACAATATAACTGTAAACAACTGCATAAATTACAATGCAAGTTAACCCTTCCAGTAAAGTGCAGTAAAGTAGGGAGTCAATGGCTTTTTGTAGTAGCAATAAGGGCAAATGTCCACAGTCCGCCTGCTCCACTGCTTATTATTCATAGTGTTGAGCGAATCAAAGTATCTGAAGTGGACGTCGATCCGAATTTCAGGGAAAATTTTAATTCACTGCAAAGCCAGATTTCCTTGTGCTTCGTGGTAACAAATTTTCCCTGAAAACAATCATATTCACCTCATCCATTTGAGCGCGAGGAGGCGTTTCAATCTAGATGGACGTGGCGGCCTTTTTGCACTCAAATGGTAATATGGGATCATCTACTGTGTGCCCTATCTTATATACTGGCACACAGAGGGGGCACTATGGAGACAGGGGGAGAGGAGCGCTATGGGGCATCTACCAGGGGCCCTATCTTATATACTGGCACACAGAGGGGGCACTATGGTGAAAGGGGGAGAGGAGCACTATGGGGCATCTACCAGGGGCCCTATCTTATATACTGGCACACAGAGGGGGCACTATGGTGACAGGGGGAGAGGAGCGCTATGGGGCATCTACCAGGGGCCCTATCTTATATACTGGCCCACATAGGGGGCACTATGGAGAAAGGGGGAAAGGAGCGCTATGGGGCATCTACCAGGGGCCCTATCTTATATACTGGCACACAGAGGGGGCACTATGGAGAAAGGGGAGAGGAGCGCTATGGGGCATCTACCAGGGGCCCTATCTTATATACTGGCACACAGAGGGGGCACTATGGAGAAAGGGGGAGAGGAGCACTATGGGGCATCTACCAGGGGCCCTATCTTATATACTGGCACACAGAGGGGGCACTATGGAGAAAGGGGGAGAGGAGCACTATGGGGCATCTACCAGGGGCCCTATCTTATATACTGGCCCACATAGGGGGCACTATGGAGAAAGGGGGAGAGGAGCACTATGGGGCATCTACCAGGGGCCCTATCTTATATACTGGCACACAGAGGGGGCACTATGGAGAAAGGGGGAGAGGAGCACTATGGGGCATCTACCAGGGGCCCTATCTTATATACTGGCCCACATAGGGGGCACTATGGAGAAAGGGGAGAGGAGCACTATGGGGCATCTACCAGGGGCCCTATCTTATATACTGGCACACATAGGGGGCACTATGGAGACAGGGGGAGAGGAGCACTATGGGGCATCTACCAGGGGCCCTATCTTATATACTGGCACACAGAGGGGGCACTATGGAGAAAGGGGGAGAGGAGCACTATGGGGCATCGACCAGGTGCCCTATCTTATATACTGGCACACAGAGGGGGCACTATGGAGTAAGGGGGAGAGGAGCACTATGGGGCATCGACCAGGTGCCCTATCTTATATACTGGCACACAGAGGGGCACTATGGAGAAAGGGGAGAGGAGCACTATGGGGCATCTACTGGGTGCCCTATCTTATATACTGGCACACATAGGGGCACTATGGAGAAAGGGGAGAGGAGCACTATGGGGCATCGACCAGGGCCCTATCTTATATACTGGCACACAGAGGGGGCACTATGGAGAAAGGGGGAGAGGAGCACTATGGGGCATCTACTGGGTGCCCTATCTTATATACTGGCACACATAGGGGGCACTATGGAGAAAGGGGGAGAGGAGCGCTATGGGGCATCTACCAGGGGCCCTATCTTATATACTGGCACACAGAGGGGGCACTATGGAGACAGGGGGAGAGGAGCGCTATGGGGCATCTACCAGGGGCCCTATCTTATATACTGGCCCACAGAGGGGGCACTATGGAGACAGGGGGAGAGGAGCGCTATGGGGCATCTACCAGGGGCCCTATCTTATATACTGGCACACAGAGGGGGCACTATGGAGACAGGGGAGAGGAGCACTATGGGGCATCTACCAGGGCCCTATCTTATATACTGGCACACAGAGGGGGCACTATGGAGACAGGGGGAGAGGAGCGCTATGGGGCATCTACCAGGGGCCCTATCTTATATACTGGCACACAGAGGGGGCACTATGGTGAAAGGGGGAGAGGAGCGCTATGGGGCATCTACCAGGGGCCCTATCTTATATACTGGCCCACATAGGGGCACTATGGAGAAAGGGGAGAGGAGCACTATGGGGCATCTACCAGGGCCCTATCTTATATACTGGCACACAGAGGGGCACTATGGAGAAAGGGGAGAGGAGCACTATGGGGCATCTACCAGGGGCCCTATCTTATATACTGGCACACAGAGGGGGCACTATGGAGAAAGGGGAGAGGAGCACTATGGGGCATCTACCAGGGGCCCTATCTTATATACTGGCACACATAGGGGGCACTATGGAGACAGGGGGAGAGGAGCACTATGGGGCATCTACCAGGGGCCCTATCTTATATGCTGGCACACAGAGGGGGCACTATGGAGACAGAGGAAAAGGAGCACTATGGGGCATCTACCAGGGGCCCTATCTTATATACTGGCACACATAGGGGGCACTATGGAGACAGGGGGAGAGGAGCGCTATGGGGCATCTACCAGGGGCCCTATCTTATATACTGGCACACATAGGGGGCACTATGGAGAATGGGGGAGAGGAGCACTATGGGGCATCTACCAGGGGCCCTATCTTATATACTGGCACACAGAGGGGGCACTATGGAGAAAGGGGGAGAGGAGCACTATGGGGCATCTACCAGGGGCCCTATCTCATATACTGGCACATATAGGGGGCACTATGGAGAAAGGGGGAGAGGAGCACTATGGGGCATCTACCAGGGGCCCTATCTTATATACTGGCACACATAGGGGGCACTATAGAGATTTGGGGGAGAGGAGCACTATGGAGCATCTACCAGGGGCTCTATCTTATATACTGGCACACATGGGGGGTGGGCACTATGGAGAAGGGGGAAAGCACTACCGGGGCATGTACTAGGGGCCCTATCTTATATACTGGCACACATGGGGAGTATTATGGAGAAGGGGGGAAAAGAGGAGCACTATTGGGCATCTACTGGGGGGCATTATATATTGTCACACATGGGGGGGCACTATGGAGATGTGGGGGGGGGACACTATGGGGCATCTACTGGGTGACATTACATATTGTCACTCATGGGGGCACTATGGAGATGTGGGGGAGAGGAGCACTATGGGGCATCTACTGGGTGACATTACATATTGTCACACATGGGGGGGCACTATGGAGATGTGGGGGAGAGGAGCACTATGGGGCATCTACTGGGTGACATTACATATTGTCACACATGGGGGGGCACTATGGAGATGTGGGGGAGAGGACCCCTATGGGGCATCTACTGGGTGACATTACATATTGTCACACATGGGGGGCACTATGCAGATGTGGGGGAGAGGAGCCCTATGGGGCATCTACTGGGTGACATTACATATTGTCACACATGGGGGGGCACTATGGAGATGTGGGGGAGAGGAGCACTATAGGGGCATCTACTGTGGGGCATTAAATACTTGGACAGCAGGGGGGCACTGTGGAGAAGAGAGGGAGAGAGGAGCACTATGGTGGAATCTACTGGGTGGTAGTGATGGACGAACATTGGCGTTTTGCAAACGCGAACACAAGTTCGCGATCAAATGTTCGTGAACTGCGCTTTTGCGGCAGCCCCCATTGACTTTAATGGCAGGCGAACCTAAAAAACCTTCAGGTCATAATTGCAGCCACCAAATACGTACTAGAAGTGCACAAATAGTCCCACAACATGGACAGTGACATACCAGATGGTGATCAATGGCAAAAATTCCCACAAAAAATGTGCATTTTAATCAGGGGCCATTTCTATGCGTCTTAAAGGGAAACTCTAAAACAATGTGTCCTGCTGGAGTCTAGAAAAATTTAATTTTAGGCCATGGGAGTACAGGCCCCAAAAATTAGGCATTCACCTGACAGAAAAGAACTTGTGATTATGTGGCTACAGGCAGGGCCGGCTCCAGGTTCATGTGGGCCCTTGGGCGATAAATCCCAGTGAGCCCCCTTGAGGCATATTCGTACATTTACATGTCCCTCTGTGGCTCCCACACGGTATAATGACCACCAGTGGCCCCTATACAGTATAATAACCACTAGTGGCCCAACACACAGCAGAATGACCCCACAGTGGTCCTCCATTCAAAAGAATAAGCCCCTAGTCGCCCCCCATTCAGAATAATGAATTACTATTACTACTACGTACACTCGGACATTTCTATTACTAGGACTTTGGGGAGCACTATTATTTTAGGGGGCACCCTGGCACAGCTTAGCACAATGATTTTTGGGGAACATTATGTTTCTACTATTAGTGTCAGGGACATTATTTCCTGGGAGCAGTTATATATTAGGGCACTGTGTGCCAATAATTACTGAAGGCAGTACTATCTGTGTGTACCTAGTATTTTCAGGGAGGTTATCTGTTTCTGCTCTGTAGTATAGTATTGGGGAGCAGAGTGGGCTCAGTATTGGAGGTGGCAGGATGGGGTGGGTGTTCAGAAGGTGGGAGAATGATGGAAAACTAGGAAACTAAGATATCTGTCTGTCGAACTCTGCAGAGAGAAGAGATGGCTGAAAGAAACTATCATGGCGGTCTGGTCTTAATGGAGAAGATGAGGAAAGAAAACATCCACATCTGAGGAGACTTTACTGGATGTAAGAGGTAGACTACAGTCACATCTGTGTTAGTGATTGCAGCAGAAAACAGCCTGCCCGAATTTACTGCTGGATACAGTGCCGGATACAGACGGAATGTCCGCCGACCCCATTAACTTCAATGGGGTCCAGCAGAGATCTGGCCGCAATCTGGAAAAAATGACGAGAATCGTCGGGACACAAACCGTTTCATGCTGTAGTTTGTATCCGGCCGATTCCTTGCATTTTCTGCCGGATTAGGTGGCCGGATCGTTCTGCCGCAGTAGCCTTACCCTGTTTTGTATTGCCGTATGTATTGTTAGGATGGAATAGGTTAGGTTGAGAATTTGTCTTGGGGGACGGGGGCCCAGGCACATTCTTTGCACAGGGGCCCTCTGCTGTCTGTGTCTGCCCATGAAATAATATATGCTTAGATTTTTCAATTTGTGATTTACTTATTTTTCTCGAAAAAGAGCAGAAAGCTGATTTCTATGGGATAAGTCACCGTTCCTGTGTTTTGTTTGTCATCAGTTGATTTTTCAGGAAGATGGGAAAAAAAATCCTTTTCAGCGCTCACCCCAGACTGATTGTTTTCCAGAGAGCATCCATGTCACAAATGAATGCATTGTGTATACAAACAATGCGGCTTAAAAGAAGCTTTGGTTCTGCGGCAGGACAATGTTATCGCCGCACTCTGCATTGCAGAAGGAATTGCCTTCTTACATACACAAAAAGTGAGAACTATTAAACGCATTTTACTTTGAACCTTCTGATGGCTGAAGGTTATCTCCGGCGACAACAGCCTCTGAAGTTAATGGATATTTGGTTGTACTAAATTAATTGCACATCTTAGACTAATTTTTGACTCCTTAGTGAGGCGTTTTAGTTCATTGTAGCATTCAAAGTTGAAAAACTAAGCTTTTAATTTGCCAGTATTCAGGGTTTAAAGACTTCGTACAAAGAACAGAGTTTTGATTTGTTTAGAAAATGGAATATTTGGCAATTTCCCAATCATGTACTGTAGATATAGCAGGTGCCAAGCGTTGATGCCTGCCATATCTGACCCCAATTTCTGAAATAAAACAGTGCCACCTGCAGGCAGACAGTGGTACAGCAAGTAAAGAACATTTTACTTACTCACTGGATAAGTGTAATCGCTAAGGGTCCCACTGACCATGCTGTTTCTATTGGTCTCATAGGGATTGAATTCAAAGTCCATACAATAAGGAGGAAAGGTGGAGGCTCAAGACCGCTGTTATAGTGATCGTTGGGGATCCCAGTGGTGGAACCCCTAGACTTTTATGATCTATCGTGTGGATGGGTGATATATGTATCTTGTGCTACAACTACTTTGAAGAGTTGGTGGTTGAAACAGTTTGGACAAGCTTGGCATATTGGCTGTTAATATGGTTTACTTGGCATTTGTGATTGTGCACAAGGGTGGATATGGGGGTCGATGAGAAAACTCTCTTCCCCTTGAGTCCTCTGCATGGTTTTTGTAATTTGGATGATACTATTTGGATTCAGTCAATAGTAGGCTTGAGGGAACCCGAACTGTAAAGTTTGGATTCATACCAAACATTACGTTTTTTCGCACCCGGACCCGAACCCGAACATTTCTGTAAAAGTTCAGGTCCGTTGTTCGGTTATTTATTCCCACTTTTTTAAAGACTGCAGGGCAGCCAATTAACAAGTGTTTCACTACTTTGCCCTAAGAAGCCATCACAGCCATGTTTACTATTGGCATGGCTGTGATTGGCTAAGTGCAGCATGTGACCCAGCCTCTATATAAGCTGGAGTCACATAGCGCCACACGTCACTCCGCTGCTCTTAGTGTAGGAACAGGCTGCTGCTGTGAGGGACAGATTAAGGAAGAATTCTGTTGAACTTGGTGTTGTTAAATCTTTAAGCTAAAGCAATTATTGAGGATGCTATGCTACATTTTTGTACCCCTCCCTGAGTCCAGTGATAATGCAAAATAATTTTTAATCCATCTGTTACTGAGGTGGGGGGTCGGCGGCCATTTTAGCAACTGCATTGTCCTTGGAACTGCATGTGACCTGCATGTGTGCCAGCCTGCCAGGGACATCAGTCTAATCTTTCTTTGGTAGCTCAGTGGAGGAAAAATTCCTTTTTTCTGGCAGGCCAAGTCCCCCTACATTACCTATTTTATAATTTAGGGGTGACATAGTGCATTTCTGTAGTTGGGGGCAAAAACCTGTATTGTGGTGCCACTGGGCACATTTGCATACACCGCTGAAAATCCTGTTTTTAGATTTAGGGGCGACATACTGCAGTTGTGTATTTAGGGGAAATAAACCCGTATTGTTGTTCCACAGAGCAGCTTGGCATACACCGCACAAAAACCTATTTTACGTACTGCATTCCTGTAGTTTGTTGCAATAAACACTGGTTTTGTGCTACATAGCAGATCTGAGGCCTACACTGTATTTCAGTCATTTAAAGTAACCTTTTGAACTCCGCATTTACATAGTTGGTTGCAAACACACAGGTTTTGTGGTGGATAGCACATTAGCGGTGTACGCTGCATTTCTGACAGTCAAATTAAACCGTTAACTTTTACATTGTTGGTTTGAAAAATGCAATTTTTGGTGATAGTGAAGTAATTGTATTGAATTGCTCCGTTACACTGTTCTGAAAGCTCAGAGTTGGCACCTGCAGCCCATGCCCATCAGTCTTTCACTTCACCCCCTTGCAAATCAGCCAAGCAATCTAAACCCCAAGTCATGCAGCAGACTCTTATGGTTTTTGATAACTCTGCTGGCAAGGTTTCCCAGGGCCATAACGATAGCCCTGCCCCAGAAGTGGAAGAGATGTCACGGATGCCCAACCACTTAGGTTAGAGGATGAGGACAGGCGAAGACCAAGGCAGCACATCTCTGATGATGACGTAACACAGGTACAAACTGCTGCGGCTTTCTGCGGTGTGCAGACCGACAAAGAAGACAGGGGTGAAGACTGGGTGGAAGATGATGTTGAGAACGATAAGGTTCTATTCATGGGTGGTGAAAAAATCATGTTTTTTAAGGCCAGGAATTACCTTTGCGGCCTGCGCTGCATATGTGCCAGGGACAATAATATAGTTAATCCGTCTGGGAGTTAAGGGGTTGACATATTCCAATTTTTTGCTGTCAAGTAATTCTGCACTGCATAGGTGACAGGGACCAAAAATTGGAAAAATCTTCTTTTTAATTGTTGGGTGCAGAATTATAATTTTTGCCGGGTACAAACCCCTGCTCTGCATAGGTGACAGTGACCGAAAATGCGGAAAATCTTCTTTTAAATTGTTGGGTAAAAAATTACCATTTTTGATGGGTACAAACCCCTGCTCTGCATAGGTGACAGTGACCGAAAATGCGGAAAATCTTCATTTACATTATTGGGTGAAATATTACCATTTTTCCCGGGTAAAAACCCTTGCTCTGCATAGGTGACAGGGACTGAAAATGTGAAAAAACCTTCTTTTAAATTGTTGGGTGCAATATTACCATTTTTGCCATGAATTAACCCCTCCTCTGCCTGGGTGCCAGGGGCCTACATTTTTAAAAATCGTCTGTTCCATTGGTGGGTGACATGAACCCCATTCTGCCCTGAATAAACCTCTCCCCTGCCTGAGTGCCAGTGGCCTACATATTTAAAAATCGTCTGTTCCATTGGTGGGTGACATCAACCCAGTTTTGCCAGTTAAAAACCCCTGCTCTGCCTGGATGCCATGGGTCTACATTTAAAAAAATCATCTGTTCCATTGATGGATGACATGAACCCCGTTTTGCCGTGAATTAACCCCTCCTCTGCCTGGGTGCCAGGGGCCTACATTTCTAGCAATCGCCTGTTCCATTGGAGGGTGACATGAACCCCGTTTTGCCGTGAATAAATCCCTCCTGCCTGGGTGCCAGGGGCCTATATTTTTAAAAATTGTCTGTTCCATTGGTGGGTGATATGAACCCCGTTTTGCCGGTGAAAACCCCCTGCTTTGCATTGCTGACAGGGAACCAAATTTGGTAAAAACATCTGTTAATGATCAAAAGATCTGTGACTACAAACGCACGCTGGTAGACGCGCTGCTGATGGCATTCCCACCTGAAGCCTCCTCAAACTCCTACTCCACTTTCATTTCCTTCTCTTAGATCAAGATTTCGATTTTTAATTTTTATTTATTTTATTTTAAGTTATTTCCCTATTCACATTTGTTTGCAGAGCACTTAATCACATTTTGCAGCCTTTTGCAGCCCTCTAGCCCTTTCCAGGACTTTTTTACAGCCATTTTAGTGCCCAAAAGTTTGGGTCCCCATTGACTTCAATGGGGTTCGGGGTCAAGTTCAGGATTAAGTTCGGATCCCGAACCCGTCGTACCCGAACTTCCAGGTGTTCGCTCAACTGTAGTCAATAGTCAACAATTCATTCCTTATGCTTGGGCTCCTCTTCAGTTTTCTGAGCCACTACAATGGGTCCTGATGCCATCTAGGAACTGAATGTAGCATGCAGGGATATTAGGACCATGTTTGTAGTGGCAAAGCCAAAGGGCGTAGTCTAAACTCTGAAGACATTAATGGATTCTGGTCTGGGATTGGACTTAATTTAAAGGTCTTGGACTAGGATATACTGTAAATACATTCAGTAGTCTGCCCTGGAGTCTAAAGGTGGATTTAGATGCACCAATAATCATCCAGTTGACCAGGAACAACCATTCCTGTGAACGGTATTTCCAAATCATCTAGCCGTCTAAATGTACTGCCGATCACCCAGTCGTTCACCTGGTGATCTCGACCCCACTGATCATGGCTTCTGAGCAGCAGGTCATGTTGTCTAAAGCCATGAGTCTGTATGATTGCTGTAGCTACCCCCCATCCTCATGTAGTGAAGGAGATCTCTAAATGTAAATGTGTGGTCTTCTTCACTGAACCAGCAGCCGACTATCAGGAAGGAACGTGCTCATTCAGCCCATCCAAATCCACCTTAAGGTTATGCAGGTTTTCTTTTTTTCTGGGGTCTAAATTATTATAGGGGTCTGGTCTTGGCCTTTGCAAATTTAGTGTGAAGACGCATAATGGGGTCTAGGAGAACATACAGTACATGTGTTGAGCATTTTAATGGAATTAGGGTAAAAGAGTTTAATAGTGAAAAAAAAGGAAAGCAAACGGCTCATCACAGTTACCACATGCAGAGATGGAAATTGTGGCCCAGATGTACGAATTTGTCTGCTTCAAAAATCTGTCTAAAAATTGGTGCAAAATGGCAAATCTAGATTTTGTACACATTTTTCTTCACATGAACGCGGTGGAGCCTAAGATATACCATTTAACACCAAAATGCTGGTGTAAAATCAACCAACAGTTCGTGTCTAGAAAAGTGCCTGAGCTCATGTGATAGATCTGGGGCAGATCTTGACAATGGGTATAAGCTTACACCGTCTATAGGATTAGCAAATCTTTTTCTATCCCAATGCTTTAAAAAAATATACATTTTATCTTTGACTGTGAAACACGTGGTGGTATATAAGTCAGGTGTCTAAAAAAATCTTCTTCTTACAACCCCATTGATAGCAAATCTTACACACACTTAATATAGATAGACTGATAGAGCAGATGCATCTCCCTCCTCCCCCTCCTTCCTGTCTAATATTTACTCTTCTTAGATTAGACAGAATGTTGGGGGTCTGAGGAGTCTTCTGTTTCTTTACACAAATCCCGAAGGTAAAAGAAAGGGAACAACAGAAGTATAAACTGAAAAGGTTTAAGGAAGATAAAATTGTTCCCTAATAACATAAACCACCTACAGTATATGACATTGACACCAAAACAGTTCTGATCTTTTGCCGTAATGAACTCTACAAGATCTCTGAAGGTGTTTTGGCAGATTCTTTAAGTCCTGTAAATTGTTCGGTGCAGCCTCCAAGGACTTGTTTCTGTAGCATAATCCACAGATAACAATCGGACAGAGATTGGGGGGATTTGGATGCTAGGTCAACACCTTGAACACTTTGTTATGTTGCTCATTCCTGGGCATACTGTGGCTGGGGCATTATCCTGCTGAAAGAGGGTGTAGGAGAGAAACTGGAATCCAATTAAAAATCTGTGTTATGTAACAAATGAATGTTCTAGAGGCCTCTGGTCAGACAGGGAGGTTTCTAGAATCAACCTTCCAGGCATTTAGAAGAAATGTTCCAGATACGTCAACTGGACAAGCGTGTAAATTGGGATAATGATTGAGTGAAGAGGTCATAAAGCTCACCCTGTGCGCATCACAGTAATGAACTGTAACTAGACCAAGCCCGGCTTGGACCTTTACTGATGAGCTTTGAGACAATGCAACTGTGGGCATATTCCCTAGCGGATGGGTGAGTGGGCACTCACATGGTCTAAAATTCTTCAATTTCTATTCACAAGTCCGACAGAGGGCACTGCCATTAAACAATACCACTGTCATGAAGAGGGTACTTGTCTGTACAATGTTAGGTGGGTTATATGTGTCACATCCTCATGATGCCGGGACACAAGGTTTCCAGCAGAACATTGCCCAAATAATCACACTGCCTCCGCTAGCTTGTATTCTACCCATAGTGCATTGGCGTAATGTTTTCCCCGGGTAGGTGATGAACATGCAGCTATTCGTCCACATCACATATTTTGAATCCTCAGACCAGGCTACCCTCCTCCGTTACTCCATGGTCTAGTTCTGAAGCTCGCTTGCCAGTTTTAGCCACTTCCAGAGATAGGTTTCAACGTGGGCACACTGACCATTCTGAATCTAATCAGACCTACCATATATGAAGAAAGCTGTGATACCCGTGTGTTCTGGCACCTTTTTGTCATGGCCAGCAATAATTGTTTCAGTAAATTTCGTCTACAGAAGCTCCTTTATGGGAGATCGGACAAGAGAGGCTGGCCTTCGCTCCTTGGGAGCAAACAGTAAATTAATATTACGCATCCATAACTCTAATGCTATATGTCCAGCTGTTCTTCCTTGGACAGCTTTTGGTAGGCACTCATCATTACATACTGTGAACACTGCACAAGACCAGATAATTTGGAGATGCTCAGACCTAGTAGTCACCATCACAATTTGTCCCTCATGAGGGTCACACTGATCCTTACACTTGCAAATTTTTCCTGCTTCTAACACGTCCACTTCAAAAGTCAAGTGGGGTGCACCTAGCCTTTCTGCTGTCTGAGGCAAAAAACTGAAACGGCGCCCCTACCCCCAATGCTAATTACTTAACCTAACCACTTCCCTCCAGTCCTACTGTTAAATACATACTTGGAAAACATTACATACAGAGCTACAAAACATACAGGGTAATAAAGTGCCACATCTTTTACATCCAGTGATGTGTCCTCTGATGTAGATGTTCTCTTTCTTTATCTTCTCCATTCAGACCAGATCGCCATGATGATTTCATTCATCCATCTCTTGTCTCTCCAGTTTGACAACTACTTTTAAATCCTCCTCCCCACCTTTTGAACACCCCATCCTAACACCCCCAATACTATGCTGCCAGAACAGATAATCCCCCTGAAAATACTATTACCACGTAGATAGTTCCCCTTCAATAAATGTTGGCACACAGAGCCCTAAAAAATAATAACTGTGCCCAGCAAACAGTGCCCCTGAAACTTACAGTGACTTAAACATAGTGTCCTCCAAAAATAATTGTGATAAGCTGATACTGTGCCAGAGTGCCTCCCAATATAACAGTCGTTCCAAAAGTCCCACCAATAGTTCTCTGCCAGAGTGCACTGTGTGGTAACAGTGCATCCAATAGTAATAATGTCCCTCATTTTGCCACCAGAAGTAAAAATGCCCCCATAGTGCCCCAGGTAGTAATAATTCCCCCTATAATGTGTGCCAGTACAAAAAAATGACCCCTTATAATGTTTGCCAGTAAAATAATTCCCCCTGCAATGTGTGCCAGTACAAAAATGCTCTGTTATAATGTGTGCCAGTACAAAAATGCTCTGTTATAATGTGTGCCAGTACAAAAATGCTCTGTTATAATGTGTGCCAGTACAAAAATGCTCTGTTATAATGCATGCCAGTACAAAAAAAAAAAATCTTTTAGTGCCCCATGTAGAACAAATGTTCCCATAGTAGCCACTTTAGAATGTGTGCCAATACAAAAATGCTCCCTTATAATGTGTGTCAGTACCTAAAACGACCCCCTTTTAGTGCAACACATGTCCCCATAGTGGTCCCCTTAAAATGTGTGCAAGTGCCAAAATGCTCCTTTTTATAGCCGCAATGTCCCCATAGTGCTTTCTCCAGTTATAAAATAATGACCCCCACCCCATTGTGGTTGAACACAATGCTGCCAAATAAAAATAATAAACTCAACTACTTACATTCTACTACTACTTACTGTCAGCGATGCAGTGCAAGACACAGACCTCTTCTAGTCTCTGCCCTGAGCTCTATGCAGCCCGGCTCAGGCGGAGTGATAATGATGTCACCAGCCTCTGATAGGCTACAGAACTAGGACTAAAGCCTATAAGGGAAAACGGTGGTCCAGGGAGACATTGCTTCCATGCCCTGTCGCTGCATTCAACTGTATAGTCTTGAGTAAAGTGATGCAGTTGGATATTGTAGAGATGAGAATTTCCACAATGAAAGCACTCATTGCCCACGGCCCTTCCTCTGCCCCCCTGATTCCCCTACCTAGTGCTGTTTGAGGCATTCACCTCACCTCGCCTCATTGTAGGTGCACCCATGTCACCAGGCAATCATTGTTATTCAGATCACCTGGTCAGTGATTTTAATGGGTAAGATTCTTGGAATAGCATTCACGATGTTGTGCTATTCCTGCCTCTTGCCTGTGTATAAAATAGCCATTTCCTATCCTGACATAAATAATTATATTAATACAAACCTCATTATATGAACTTTTCTATCTGACTGTTTAGCGGCTCATGAAATGTGTCTTTTCATCATTTCTTTGGCTTATCAACAAGGTCTCTTTCAAACCTGCTGCATTTCCATACAAATACTAATATATCCAAAATGTCAGCTGTACAAAATAACTGGCCCTGAATGAATGCCTCATCATAACACATCAGGGAATATCTGGTTGAGGTTTTTTCTGATGGAATCAATAACCTTTTAATTTGATATAAATGTCACAAAGTAGTTTGTTTCATAGCCTGTTCCAGAATGCTTTGTGTCAGAAAAGCCGGAGAACTGGTCGTTCTCTTCTGAGTTCTATGTTCTGGGCTGTGCTCTCGATAAAGAGGTCATTGACCTTAATGAGGAGAAAAAGTGAAATGTTGTAAATCCCAGATCACCTACAGCCAAGAAGACTACTGTACCATAGCCACCATGAGAGGACACAACAATGATGACCAGAAGACCTATGTTCTCGATGTGCCCTTTAGCTTTGCTAAGTAGATCTATATGTGATCTACCTCAGTCGGCAGGACATCGCTGCCATAACCAGTACAGAGACCAATACAGCATGTCCATGAGGCTGCGTATAGCAGTGCAGAATGTATAATTTACAAATAATCTATTATTAATTGTTTCCTGTTAAACATACATTTTCATTTTTTGATGAGTTTTTTTAATTCTTCATAAGGTTATATTGATAAAATAATCCTAAAATACTGCAGCTTCCACTCTGAGCTGATACTTCCTGTTCTGTGAAGATCACTTCTCAGCAGTCATCTCATTTTCATCGCGGGCAGGGTTATAATTAGAGATGAGCGAATCGAAATTGACGAACTGGAATTCGATCCGAATTTCAAGAAAAAATCGATTTGCACTAAAAGCGAATTTCCTCGCGCTTTTTTTCTAAAATGACTGCTGCACGTGTGAGGACATGGAGCAAGGAACTTTGGGAAGGCAGGATCACCCATAATGCCATGCATGCAGCCAATCAGCAGCCAGCCAGCCCTGTGATGTCACAGCCCTATAAATATGGCGGCCATCTTAGATTCTGCTATTCACCAGTGTGCTTAGTGCAGGGAGAGACATCAGCAGGCGCTAGGGACAGTGCTAGGAAAGACTTCATTGTGTTAAAAAAACAATTTACAAGTGCAGGGAAAGATTATTCAAGGTGTAAGGAAAGGATAGGGAGGAGTCATTCCACAGCATTCATGTAGAACAGGGTTCAGTAGGGAAGGTTACAGATTGGGTAATAGGAACAATCCTATTACACCTTGCTGCACTGACTGTGGGTCCAAATTGCCATTATACAGCTCTGTAATTCCAGCAAACCATTCTTGTTATTGGGGTGCAAGTGCTGTGTGATACAGCCATTAACAGGGTTTATTACACGGAAATATTTATACGTCTTATTTGCCCTTGTGCGGTGCAGTTATATGTTCTAAAGCATTTTTTGGTTTGTATTAGTGCAAAATAAAAGGGCTTATTAGCCGTTGTGTGATGAAGAGCGAAAATTACAGCCATTTTTGTCATGTATTAGTTAAAAAAGGAAAAATATCTTTGCCGCTCAGTGGTGCAGTTATCTGTTTTAAAGCCCTATTTTCCATGTATTAGTGAAAAAAGAAAAAAAATATTTGCCGCTCAGTGGTGCAGTAATATATTCGGGAGCTCTGTATGCCATTTATTAGTGGCGAAAAAAATATATATTCGCAGTCCAGCATTGCATATATCTGTTGAAAAGCATGTTGTGTAAAAGTAGGAAAACAATTGGGCCTAATTGATGTTCTGTAGCGCAGTGATATATTCTGAAGCCCAGTTTGCTGTGCATTAGTGGCGAAATACAATTATATTCGCCGTCCAGCGTTGCATTTATTTGTTGAAAAGCCTTTTGTGTAAAAGTGGTAAAAAATTAGGGCATAATCGCCGCTCAGCGGTGCAGTGATATATTCGGAAGCCCAGTTTGCCGTGTATTAGTGGAAGAAAAAAAATTATATTCGTCGTTCATCGTTGCAATTATCTGTGTAGTGAAATTTTAAAAAAAAATACAGGCCTATTTGCCAGTCAGCAGTGCAGTTATATGTCTTAAAGATCTTTTTGTGGTGACATTTTTTCTGTGAAACAGGCTTTTTTTGGGAAAATTCATGGATGACTGTACACCACCTTTTGCTGTATGGACCGAATTGCATAGTGGTGAAATTTTTTATATGAAACTGGCTTTTATTCATCAAATTTATGGGGGATTGTACACCTCCTTTTGCGGTATGGGCGAATTACGTGAGTGGTGAAATTTGTAATATGAAATGGGCTTTTTGGGGAAAATTCATTGGTGACTGTACACCTCCTTTTGCTATATGAACCAAATTACGTAGTGGTGAAATTTGTAAAATAAAACTGCCTTTTTCAGTCAAATTCATGGGTGACTGTACACCTCCTTTGTGGTATGGAACGGATTACGTAGTGGTGAAATATTTTATGTGAAACAGGCTTTTCTTGGGAAACTTAATGAGTGATTGTATACTTTCCATTATCCTGTCATTGGTAAAATGTGTTATGTGGAACAGGCTTTTTTTTTTTTTTTTTTTTTGGGGGATTAATGGGTGATTGGACACCTCCTTTTGCTGTATGGACCGAATTATGTGGTTGTGGGTCCTGCAGTAAACATAATGAAAACGCTGATGACAACACACCAGCAGACTTTGCCTTTACCATCTATTCACAATGAAATCAAGCATCAGTAAGTTGAAAATATTTATGGGTTTTTATCTACTCCATCTGCATTCGATCTCCACAACACACAAGAAATGACAGGAGAGCCTCTGCTTTGGAGTCCAAGTCCAGTTTGCTAAGATCAGGAGATCCATCAGAATTGTGCGTAACATTCTTGCTCCTAGTGCAAAGCCATAACAAAAGGACTCCGTAGGCATACACATCAGAGAAAGCTGAAGCTGGTTGCCCCAATTTTAATTCAGGAGCAGTAAGCAGCAGGTTCACTAATGTTTCCACGAGATGGGTGGTGCAGGATCTACAAATGGCGGCTCATGTTCACTGTCATTGTGATGTTCTGTGGTCTCCTGATGCTGCCACCACCTCCACACTCTGTCATTGTGTCGCTCTGTGGTCTACTGATGCTGCTGCCACCTCCAGACTCTGTCATTGTTCCGCTCTGTGGTCTCCTGATGCTGCCGCCACCTCTGCACTCTGTCATTGTGCCGCTCTGTTGCCTCCTTATGCTGCTGCTGCCACGTCCACACTCTGTCATTGTGCAACTCTGTGGCCTCCTGATGCTGCTGCCACCTCTAAACTCTGTCACTGTGTCGCTCTGTGGTCTCCTGATGCTGCTGCCACCTCCAGACTCTGTCATTGTGCCGCTCTGTTCTCTCCTGATGCTGCTGCCGCCACTTCCACACTCTGTAATTGTGCCACTCTGTGGCCTCCTGATGCTGCTGCCACCTCTACACTCTGTCACTGTGTCTCTCTGTGGTCTCCTGATGCTGCTGCCGCCATATCCACACTCTGTCATTGTCAGATCAGAGGAAGGGCAAAATAATCAGTGACGGGAACACAATCTTACTGCTGATTCTTGTATAAGCATTTAATAGAGCAGGTTCTGTAGACATTTATGTGGAATCAGCTGATCAGGGTGTAAAAGGAGTGCGCTTCTTCTTCTTAGACCTGTAAGGCTGAGTTGATACTTGAGTTATTTAGTCAGTTTTGGCCCTGTGACTGTCCAAATAAGTGAAGTGTGCAGTGATTCTAAGAGTGACGCTTGTTATCGGCATGTCATACGGACTCACAGTATTATTTCACTACCACAGCAGACTCCTATGCGTGTTACTGCAAGGCACCGTGTACTACACCACTATAAAGGCTCTCAGCAGCCAGGAAATAGTTGTTTTTAATGAAATTTGCAGCAAATATAAAGTACCGAACCAATTTTTACAAAAATTCGACTAACCGAATTTTTCTAAAATTTGTCCATTTCTAGTTATAATTAAATATATCACCTATATATAAACTCAGTTGAACTGATCACAATATAATCGCCGCTCAGCGGTGCAGTGATATATTCGGAAGCCCAGTTTGCCGTATTAGTGGAAGAAAAAATTATATTCGCTGCTCATCGTTGCAATTATCTGTGTAGTGAAATTTTAAAAAAAAATACAGGCCTATTTGCCAGTCAGCAGTGCAGTTATATGTCTTAAAGATCTTTTTGTGGTGACATTTTTTCTGTGAAACAGGCTTTTTTTGGGAAAATTCATGGATGACTGTACACCACCTTTTGCTGTATGGACCGAATTGCATAGTGGTGAAATTTTTTATATGAAACTGGCTTTTATTCATCAAATTTATGGGGGATTGTACACCTCCTTTTGCGGTATGGGCCGAATTACGTAGTGGTGAAATTTGTAATATGAAATGGGCTTTTTTGGGGAAAATTCATTGGTGACTGTACACCTCCTTTTGCTATATGAACCAAATTACGTAGTGGTGAAATTTGTAAAATAAAACTGCCTTTTTTCAGTCAAATTCATGGGTGACTGTACACCTCCTTTTGTGGTATGGAACGGATTACGTAGTGGTGAAATATTTTATGTGAAACAGGCTTTTCTTGGGAAACTTAATGAGTGATTGTATACTTTCCATTATCCTGTCATTGGTAAAATGTGTTATGTGGAACAGGCTTTTTTTTTTTTTTTTTTTTTTTTGGGGGGGGGATTAATGGGTGATTGGACACCTCCTTTTGCTGTATGGACCGAATTATGTGGTTGTGGGTCCTGCAGTAAACATAATGAAAACGCTGATGACAACACACCAGCAGACTTTGCCTTTACCATCTATTCACAATGAAATCAAGCATCAGTAAGTTGAAAATATTTATGGGTTTTTATCTACTCCATCTGCATTCGATCTCCACAACACACAAGAAATGACAGGAGAGCCTCTGCTTTGGAGTCCAAGTCCAGTTTGCTAAGATCAGGAGATCCATCAGAATTGTGCGTAACATTCTTGCTCCTAGTGCAAAGCCATAACAAAAGGACTCCGTAGGCATACACATCAGAGAAAGCTGAAGCTGGTTGCCCCAATTTTAATTCAGGAGCAGTAAGCAGCAGGTTCACTAATGTTTCCACGAGATGGGTGGTGCAGGATCTACAAATGGCGGCTCATGTTCACTGTCATTGTGATGTTCTGTGGTCTCCTGATGCTGCCACCACCTCCACACTCTGTCATTGTGTCGCTCTGTGGTCTACTGATGCTGCTGCCACCTCCAGACTCTGTCATTGTTCCGCTCTGTGGTCTCCTGATGCTGCCGCCACCTCTGCACTCTGTCATTGTGCCGCTCTGTTGCCTCCTTATGCTGCTGCTGCCACGTCCACACTCTGTCATTGTGCAACTCTGTGGCCTCCTGATGCTGCTGCCACCTCTAAACTCTGTCACTGTGTCGCTCTGTGGTCTCCTGATGCTGCTGCCACCTCCAGACTCTGTCATTGTGCCGCTCTGTTCTCTCCTGATGCTGCTGCCGCCACTTCCACACTCTGTAATTGTGCCACTCTGTGGCCTCCTGATGCTGCTGCCACCTCTACACTCTGTCACTGTGTCTCTCTGTGGTCTCCTGATGCTGCTGCCGCCATATCCACACTCTGTCATTGTCAGATCAGAGGAAGGGCAAAATAATCAGTGACGGGAACACAATCTTACTGCTGATTCTTGTATAAGCATTTAATAGAGCAGGTTCTGTAGACATTTATGTGGAATCAGCTGATCAGGGTGTAAAAGGAGTGCGCTTCTTCTTCTTAGACCTGTAAGGCTGAGTTGATACTTGAGTTATTTAGTCAGTTTTGGCCCTGTGACTGTCCAAATAAGTGAAGTGTGCAGTGATTCTAAGAGTGACGCTTGTTATCGGCATGTCATACGGACTCACAGTATTATTTCACTACCACAGCAGACTCCCTATGCGTGTTACTGCAAGGCACCGTGTACTACACCACTATAAAGGCTCTCAGCAGCCAGGAAATAGTTGTTTTTTAATGAAATTTGCAGCAAATATAAAAGTACCGAACCAAATTTTTACCAAAAAATTCGGCTAACCGAATTTTTCTAAAATTTGTCCATTTCTAGTTATAATTAAATATATCACCTATATATAAACTCAGTTGAACTGATCACAATAGTGAATGGCCATAGCTTCTCTTCTTCCCCTTCCTGCACAATGATATCTGTACAGGTTACAAAGCATGCCTACAGCACTTCACCATAAAGGTCAAAAAGTGACAACTCAAAACCCCCTCCTCCCTGCACAGGTCGCAGATCGTGCCCACCGATGTACAGAAAATATAGAAAAAGAGTAAATATCGGTATCTGACTTTAATGAGTCATAAATATAAAGGATACATTTCTTTGAAGAATATGGAACTGAACTGCAGCTAAAATGAGATGCAAACACAGAGGTGACGGTGTCACTGTATTAGCTAATTAAGGGCATGTGATGCTTCTGCAAATGCCACAGCCTCCAGTTTATTATTGAGAATCCTGGCGCTACCAGATCCCACATTGATGATCTGCATTATGCATCAATATCACAGATGTGTCCTCCCTTAGCTTTCCTCTTGGCCTGAGATAACTTGTGTCGAGTGGCGTGAGATGACCAACTTTGAGAAAAAAAATGGCAGTACTCTGTCAGCCATTGTGCTATATGTGTCTGTGTATCACAGTTGAAAAGTAAGATGTACTGTAGGAGTACTTAAAAGGTAAGGGAATGGGGGGGGGGGGGGCCCACACAACTGTACATTCCAGAAAACTTTTTGAATGTCTTAAAAGTATTGTTGATCGAGCACCAAAGTGCTTGTGTGCTCGAGTAGAACTCTTTGCGATGCTCGGGTGCTCTACAGAGCACCTGAGCACAATGTAAGTCAATGGGTGAAACCCAAGCATTAAACTAGGCACCCCCTGCTCTGAAGAGGGGAGATTGTCAGGACTCTAGTTCAGGATAGGAGTCCTTGCTCTGACTCCATATAAAGCTATATCCATATATGGAGTCTGTGCTTGGGGACGCTGAATGTATTTGAATCTAATTTGGCTTCTATTTCTGAAACATTTCTATCGGGATTTGATCTCACAACCTTCTACAGTACAGCCAAGAACCTTAACCAATACACTATAGAGCTGCATGACCAGTTACAAAAAAAAAAAAAAAAAAGAGAGACTTTTCTATATAGGAATACTTACTAGTAGTAAGTATTCCTATGCAGCAGAAGTCTCATATTTCTTTTATTTTTTTGTAACTGGCCATGCAGCTCTATAGTGTAGTGGTTAAGGTTCTTGGCTGTAATGTAGAAGGTTGTGAGTTCAAATCCCATCAGAAACTTTTCAGAAATAGAGGCAGAATTTTACATATATATATATTGTTAGCCATAATATATTTACATATATTATTATATATTTAGAATAAATCATATATTATAATATATAATGTCTAAAACATCAGTAGTAGTTTCCCACATATTTTGCATTCATATACTGTATATCAGAAGTAAATATATATATATATATATATATATATATATATATTAGTAATGTCACATTTATTTTGTGCCATATATTTTTTACAATTACTAAAACAATATAAATTATAAAATTTTTATTTAGCCTCTATTTCTGAAATGTTTGTGGCGGGATTTTAACTCACAACCTTCTACATTACAGCTAAGAACCTTAACTACTATACTATAAATCATGCTGATAAAAATAATACCCTGATTATGACAGTTCATTGCCACATTTCCACGCCAAGCAGCTTAGAATCTGATTGAGCAAGCACCAAGACCAGGGGACAGAGCATAGGTGCAAGAAGGTCGCGGGTCTCTCGACACTTGCTCAGGTGGAATCTACACTGCTTGGAGAGGAGCAGAAGATCTACTTTGCAAGTGCCAAGACCAGGAGGCACAGTGCAGGTGCAAGAAGAATGGGCTGGAGGAGATCTCTAGTCCTGTCAATCCAGGGGTAGGGGGAAGGACTAAAGCTGAAAGGGTGTAAACAAAATGGTGCTCCAAGGGCTCTTCTTGCCTGCCCCTCACTGATCCATGGAGGTAATTTGCATATCAATAAAAATGTGGTTTTCTCAGCCATGGGGTAGTGGTCAGTTGTACTCAGGGTATTGTTTTTATTGAAGAAGAGAAGAGGGGATATGATAGAAACTTTTAAATACATAAAGGGAATCAACACGGTAAAAGAGGAGAGAATATTTAAAAGAAGAAAAACTGCTACAAGAGGACATAGTTTTAAATTAGAGGGGCAAAGGTTTAAAGTAATATCAGGAAGAATTACTTTACTGAGAGAGTAGTGGACGCATGGAATAGCCTTCCTGCAGAAGTGGTAACTGCAAGTAGAGTGAAGGAGTTTAAGCATGCATGAGATAGGCATAAGGCCACCCTTCATATAAGATAGGGCCTGGGGCTATTCATAGTATTCAGCATATTGGGCAGACTAGATGGGCCAAATGGTTCTTATCTGCTGACACATTCTATGTTTCTATGTTTCTATGAGCATGATCAAACATTCCAGGCATTATGGCTGGTTTAATAGAGTCGATCATGCTGACAGAGGCTCTTTAAAGGGCAAATCAAAGCGAAGATTATCCTCTGGCATGTTAGAAGATCACATCTGAAGACCTTTTTAGCTTAGACTGTCGCCAAAATCAAGAAACAAGGGAAGCGATAAACCCCTTTAGCCCAATTCAAAAATTTCCATACAGAAAACCATTGGCATTATTCTAAGCAATTCCTTTTTGAGCTGATTAGATGAAGGTTGGATGCTCAACCCTATTCAAAAAATAAGCCAGGACAATAAACTTCCCAGTATACAAATCCCAGATGTATATTTACCCTACAGTAAACAGAGGGTCGGACTGTCCCACCAGAGTACTGAAGGATACTCTGGTGGGCCTAGTGTCTGAAGCTATACTGGTCCTCAAAGGTCTAGGAAAAAAATATTTAAAAAATCATAGTTGGGGCTGCCTTTGAAGATAGTCACTTACCACTAGGGACTATTTATTTGATTCAAAACCTGATAGTTTTTATTGATGATAAAGGGTTTGAGTCCCAAGCATAAATAGCTCCGGAGGGCCCAAAGAACCTCAGTCTGACACGAGTAGGCACTTCCATATGTTTAGACGTTAATCAGCAGAAGACCCATCATTCAGTGCCCACCGTTTGTTTTAAAAAGTCGATTGTGTGTCTATAAATATCCTGAATGCAGACATACAGTATCTCTGTCAAAGTGAACTTTCTGAACTCATTTTTAGATTGCAGTGAGTTCCCCTCTGTGTAAATGTCCCCAGTCACTGCTTCCAGCCGGGAGATGTGGGGGACTCGTTGCATCAACAATCGGAGTATTTCAGTTTCTAGGTGGAGGGATGAATAAGATGGATTGAAAAGCAGCAATAAGCTAAGGACATTATGTTCCCCGTGAAGCGCGGTCACATGCAGACAGGAGAGTAATATGTTGTTTTGTTATCCTTTAGGTAGACATTTCTAAAGAAATACATAACGGCTGTCCCTGAGAGATTGTCAATGCATCAAATAGAAATGTGCTCAAGAGAGATGTAGCTGAAGTTCAGGGCTGAGGATGGCTGGGAAGATTGCAATGTGGCTACATCTCCTGCTCACAGGGAGGACAGGTTTGACGTAGTAACTATAATGACCATTAGGACATATAATATATATGGTTGCATTATGGAGCCATGTTATGTAGGTCTGCACAGGCTCATTTTGCACCTCTAGTTTATTATGGAGAGATAGAGAGGTTAATTCTCCCCAGAGAAATATTTGCTCTAGACCACACATTATCGATTCACCAGCCAGGCCTGCCAAAACCTTCAGCTGCATTGCTGGCAATGTTCCCTTTAAGTCTTGAGCTAATGATAGGGACCTGGGCACCACATCAAAAAAATATTAGCATACAGCACCCTAGCCATTAGCTGTAAAGCAGCGAGATATACGGGGCCACATAGCATCCAGACAAACAGCATTAATAAAAAGTATCCAGGTCTAGCACATTGAAGGCTATTGTCTGTATTCTTGGTGGTCTATGGCAGTAAGGGTGGTTAATGTCACTGAACTTGGGGTTATTTAATAGGGGGTTCATTTCAATATATTGGTATTCCACAGCAGTGAATGGGGTTAATTTCAGTACACTTGGTCTAGGGCAGCAGGTGGGCTATTTCCAGGTTTCCTGGTGGTCTACAGCAATGAAGGTTTTCTAGTGGTCTGGGGCTAGGGAATGGTTAATGTTAATGCTCCTGGCAATGGAAGAGAATACATTTTTTTAAAACATTATTTAATGGTCTCCCCCTTCATGTGATAAAGCACTTTAGCAGAGATAATGTTGAAAATATTTCTACCGGACCAGCGTTGCGCTCCCCGGTGTAATTACGTGGTGGACACTTGCTGGATCACTTGCCATATATTTGGACCAAAATCCTAACCCGGTTATAACCCATGATATACGCTGGTTGTGGCTGCACCGTTAGGCCGCCTCGGGCCCTGACTGCTCACAGCACCCAAGGCTGCCTGACTTCACAGATGCAACTCATGAACCCCTTTAATTCTGCTGGTGGAGGGTAGAGGAAGGGTTAATCCTGCTTATGGCTACTGACCTCTCCGGGCTCCGGTGTTGTCCTGGCTGTAACCTATTGTTTCCTTCCAGCACTGATGAGAGACATGAGGGCAGGAAGGGGATGAAGGGGACGAAGCAGTAGCTGTAGCTGTATCTCTATGAGTGCACAATGCTCTCCATTGGTGTTGATCGCAAATATTGTAATCGGAAATCTTTATTGCAAATACTGGCACTTCGATAATTCACAAATATCCAGAATACAGTGCTATATGTTCGTAATCGCGAATATTCTAGACTTTTTTTTTTTATCAATACCCATGATCCCTCACTGCTTCTTGCTTGTGGGCCAAGGAGAATGCTGCAATAGTGTGGATCACAAATTTTCATATCACAAATTTTCCAATTACCGATTTTCGCAATCAAGAAAACAATGGCTGGAGATCACGAATTCTCGAATATATATATAATTCCAGAATATATGACGAATATTCGCCCACAAAATATCGCAATTTCGAATATTGCCCCTGCCGCTCATCACTGCTCTCCATGATTGGCCATACAATTTAGAAGGGCTTGTGGTGTGGAGAGCCTGTGGGCCCCCTGACTCCCTTCCTGAACCACACGCTGTTGAATGTAGGAAGTGGTCATTATAATGGGACGTGACTTTGTAAATAATCATCAGATAAAGCTTTACATCTCCACAACTTCCTCCAGTCCCAGAAGCTCAGTTTTCCACCCGATGACAGTGACAATAAAAAAATACTGACCGCAACCGCGAGAACTCATTCTAATTCCCTCTCATAAATTCCCCATCATTTCTGTATCACAGTCATTGTAATTCTGCAGACACCCAGAAAGGACAAGATTGGATGTAGAGATAAATTGACTATGAAAATGAGATCCTGGGAGCAGCCACATTCAGGCGGCAGTGCGGTAACGTTGAGGTCACCACACAGATAACTCATCCTTCCATCACCTGTGTGATGATCCAGGAGAGGAGGGAGATTCTGCTCTCGTTCTGGTCCCATCTCAATCACCAACACCATTCAGGTTTGAATACTTTTGCACTAAGCTCTTCGTGGCATATCTTCATTTTCCAGAACATCACAGAGAATAATTTCAGCCAACAAAGGGTAAAACATTTGCTGAAGGAGGAATCAGACGGATCGATTTTTCAGCTGAATTGTCTCAATGGAGATTAGAGATGTGAAAATAAAAACAAGACAATTTGAGAGCAAAATTCTCCCAAGGAACAGGTTTTTTTCTGCTTTGAAAAGGTTGACACTCCAGTGAACGTATTTATCCCGCAGTGGGAAAATAAATGTTTTCAATTCATCGAGAGGTAAATCCTGAGCCAGAGAAAATGTACATACCAGGAGTTATAATACAGGTGATACGAATGGAGAGATGGTTAGTATAATGCCAGGAAGCTGCTGTAAAGCTGACTATTCCTTGGTGCATTTTCTTGTCTCTCCATGATTGACATTTTGCCATTGATGGGATGTAGCAGAGCTGTTATCTTCAGTTTTTTATTATCAGGAGAGTAAAGATACGACAGACTTACCTGCAGTTCTAAGTAACAACACAGAGGCAGGGGCGAATCTAGATTTATCTTTTCATGACAAAAACATCTGTAGTACCTGAGACCTGGGGTACTACAGATGTAGATAGTTGTGTATTATAATTTTATGCATTTTATTGTATGCTTTTGGTTGTTTGTTCCAGCAAAGAATGTCTGACAAAGGTTAGCGAGAAACAGGGCTAATCACCCTTGGTAAGAGTAGGCCGTCCTGCTTTCTCCCCGGAGGAAGGGTTTCTGTCCAGAGAGGAGAGGAAGCTCAAGTCAGAACTCCTGCTCATGTTCCCAATTCTACAGAGAGATCTATCAATCATATTACTTAATTGAAGTCTTGGGATGCTAGACAGCAGAGGGAATTGCTATAACCAGCGTCTCTACAGTCGTGGCCAAAAGTTTTGAGAATTACACAAATATTGGAAATTGGAAACTTGCTGCTTAAGTTTTTATAATAGCAATTTGCATATACTCCAGAACGATCAGATGAATTTCATAGTCCTTCTTTGCCATGAAAATTAACTTAATCCCAAAAAAAACTTTCCACTGCATTTCATTGCTGTCATTATAGGACCTGCTGAGATCATTTCAGTAATCGTCTTATTAACTCAGGTGAGAATATTGATGAGAACAAGGCTGGAGATCATTATGTCAGGCTGATTGGGTTAAAATAGCAGACTTGACATGTTAAAAGAAGGGTGATGCTTGAAATCATTGTTCTTCCATTGTTAACCATGGTGACCTGCAAAGAAACGCGTGCAGCCATCATTGCGTTGCATAAAAATGGCTTCACAGGCAAGGATATTGTGGCTACTAAGATTGCACCTCAATCAACAATTTATAGGATCATAAGAACTTCAAGGAAAGAGGTTCAATTCTTGTTAAGAAGGCTTCAGGGTGTCCAAGAAAGTCCAGCAAGCGCCAGGATTGTCTCCTAAAGAGGATTCAGCTGCGGGATCGGAGTGCGACCAGTGCAGAGCTTGTTCAGGAATGGCAGCAGGCAGGCGTGAGCGCATCTGCACGCACAGTGAGGCGAGGACTTTTGGAAGATGGCCTGTTGTCAAGAAGGGCAGCAAAGAAGCCACCTCTCTCCAAAAAAACCCATCAGGGACAGATTGATCTTCTGCAGAAAGTATGTTGAATGGACCGCTGAGGACTGGGGCAAAGTCATATTCTCTGATGAAGCCTCTTCCAGATTGTTTGGGGCATCAGTAAAAGGCTTGTCCGGAGAAAGAAAGGTGAGCGCTACCATCAGTCCTGTGTCATGCCAACAGTCAAGCATCCTGAGACCATTCATGTGTGGGGTTGCTTCTTATCCAAGGGAGTGGGCTCACTCACAATTTTGCCCAAAAACACAGCCATGAATAAAGAATGGAACCAAAACCCCCTCCAACAGCAACTTCTTCCAACAATCCAACAACAGTTTGGTGAAGAACAATGCATTTTCCAGCACGATGGAGCACCGTGCCATAAGGCAAAAGTGATAACTAAGTGGCTCGGGGACCAAAACATTGACATTTTGGGTCCATGGCCTGAAAACTTCCTAGATCTTAATCCTATTGAGAACTTGTGGTCAATCCTCAAGAGGCGGGTGGACAAACAAAAACCCACTAATTCTGAGAAACTCCAAGAAGTGATTATGAAAGAATGGGTTGTTATCAGTCAGGAATTGGCCCAGAAGTTGATTGAGAGCATGCCCAGTCGAATTGCAGAGGTCCTGAAAAAGAAGGGCCAACACTGCAAATACTGACTCTGCATAAATGTCATGTAATTGTCGATAAAAGCCTTTGAAACGTATGAAGTGCGTGTGATTATATTTCACTACATCACAAAAACAACTGAAACAAAGATCTGAAAGCAGTTTAGCAGCAAACTATGTGAAAACTAATATTTGTGTCATTCTCAAAACTTTTGGCCACGACTGTAGATGCTGCAGCAAGGTTAGGGGTTACAGCCAAGTCACCCATCACCTAGAACGTTACTAGGCCAGTATCATCTTAATGCTTAATTGCCGCCGTCCAATCTGCCTCCATAATCCTTGCTGGTGCCAGTTAAGATATGCACTTATGTTCTGGTGCTATTGAATGTATTTGAAGTTCTGTGTTGCACTTAGTAAAAAGACTTTGCTATATTTAATTCTGACTTGAAGACTTAGCTTACCCTTACCATCAATACTGTGCTGAAAGTAATGGGGGGAGATGTACTAAGCTAAATGCACCACAATTCTAGAAAAGTGGTTTAGAGAATGTGTGGGGGGAGGGGGTGCTTTGCAGAAAGAGGTGTTCCTTAAAATGCACCAATTGTTTCCAAATTTTGATGCAAAGTATTGGCGCAAAATTTTCTGACCTCTAGGTTTGGAAATTTAGATAAAATTGTCTGACAAGTCTAATAATGTACATCAAATTTGCCATCCAGCCTCTGTAATAAGTTTGACGAGTCTTTAGACCGTACGGTCTAAATTTACATTGACGGTATTAACAAATCTGCCTCCATATGTGTCCTAGGAGCTCTAAAGCCAACTTCAGACACCATGATGTGGGCTCTTTAGCCATCTAAGTTCTATTTACTTCAACCAGGGGCTGCTGTTTGAATATGGGCATTGAAATTTCACCTTCAGCTATTTCCCCATTCAATGTGTTCCAGCGGATCAGACATTTCTCCTCTTTCTTCTCACAAACCTGTGCCTGACTGTAAGGCAACTGGCTTCTCCAGGGTATCTCTTCCACAGCTTACAGGACACCAGAAATGGTCATCCCCATGGCTAAGCCCTTCAACCATGCAATAAAATCCTATAGACGTACAAACAGTAAGAACGAGTTTTCCATCCATTGACTTTCAGCATTTATCTTTTATTTTAGCACTTTACATTTTTGTCATTTTCCTTTCTTAATGGTTTAGCATTTATCAGTAGGACATGTTCTTTATTCTCCACCACTTTACTCTAATGAAATTAGAAGGATAAAACCCTGTTTTTCCACAGTTCATCAGTAGATCATCATGCTCCACTCTTATAGTATGCAAATTTAATTACCCTGTTCCTCTCCTCTTGGTAGGATTGGGCTGGTTCTGCTTCCTGCCAGGAGGGGGAGTTCCCGTCCAGAGACAGTGTGGAGAGGAAGCTCTAGTCAGAACTCCTGCTCCTGTTCCTGCTTCTCCAGAGAGATCTATATTTCATCTTCCTCAAGTGAAGTCTTAAGACGCTAGACAGTAGAGTGACCTGCTATAACCAGCATTTCCAGACACTGCTGCAAGGTGAGCGATAATTGTCCACCACTTTACCCTAATGAGATCAACAGAAGAAAACACAGTTTCTCAACAGTTCATTAGTAGATCATCACCCTCCACTCTTATGAGAATTTTATCACTGCATTGAATGTGCCGATCTGAGGCTTTTCATGTTATTCCAATCGAGGAAACAAAGTTGCAACTTTTTCTAATCACAAAAAAAAATGATGTTGATTTACCTCATTGTATTTCTATGGTCTGTGACAAAGGCTAAGATGTCAGTGCAACTCAATATCTCCCTATGGATTTTGAGTCACCTTGAGAGGTCTTAGCATGGTCCTGATCTGGTGGAAACTTCACAAACCTAACCCTGGTGACAGACGTATTTATAGACAGTCTGCAGGATCACTGTGCTCATGTAAGGTAAAGGCACCTTTATGATCAGCACCAAAGCAATGCACTTGTAGTGTGAATTAAAACATTAACAGCTCCATCTGGAGAAGACAACAGTTCGGTTGTGTCTGTTCACATCTTCTTGAGGCTGGGTAAGGTGTCTGACGATCACAGCTGCTGCTGACTTACACAACGTTCAGAACTTGGAAAACTTGAAACATTCGGTTGAATTTATGTTCAATTAATTTTATATTCAGCGGGTACTCACACGCAATGGAACCAGGGGGAATAAATCAGACTTTGTTCTCACAAGTGTAACTTTTTTTTTACTGCACCACCAAGTATATCAAAAGCTTTCATGGGTGGAGTCACCACACCAACTGCGATGAAGAGGCCCCATGAGTATGCTGGCACGTTGCTGTCAGTATTAAGGAATTCACTTTGCATCAGACTTCTATAGCACGGCTGGTCTTTGGCACCATTTCTATGGAAGATTAAAGAAAACCAAGGACCACTTTAATCTTTCCCTCCATTTTAGTTGACTCACGTGTATATCTGTATGCTGTACATACAACACACTATACCATGCATACAATGTTGCCTGTCAAGTTTATTTATGGAAGTGCTATTTCTTCTTCATTTTTGATACACACATTTTGTAATAGGGTCAGTTTTGTATGGAGTCCTTGGCCATAATATGGGTTCCCACTCAGGGATCGCACAGCAAACAGGCAGACACATGGTAGTTGACTTGTATTAAACTTTACTCCAACAGGACTAATGCTGTAAAGAGCAGAACTCTTGGTGGTAATGGAATCATTTAAAAGAATAGGGATTGGAGGTTACTAATGACAGCGGAACATTCTCTCTCAGATGGCACACAGCATATTGGCTAATAGCT
This sequence comes from Bufotes viridis, assembly GCA_033119425.1. NCBI lineage: Eukaryota > Metazoa > Chordata > Amphibia > Anura > Bufonidae > Bufotes > Bufotes viridis. Next base: position 6,742,622 of record CM065597.1, read on the forward strand.
CTATTAGAGAGCATACATCATACAGTCTGTTTAAGAGGGCACACATCATATTGGTTACAGTCTCTATTAGAAAGGCGCACAGTATATTGGTTACAGTCTTCATTAGAGGGCACACAGCATATTGGTTAGAGTCTCCATTAGAGGGAGCATAGTACATTGGTTACAGTCTGTGTTAGAGGGCACACAGCATATTGAATACAGTCTCTATTAGATGGCACACAGCACGGTTAAAGTCTCTATAAGAGGGCACACAGTATACTGGTTATAGTCTCTATATAAAAATGTTGGTTATAGTTTCTATTAGAGGGCACACAGCATATTGGTTACAGTCTCCATTAGAGGGCACACAGCATATTGGTTACAGTCTCTACTAGAGGGCGCACAGCATATTGGTAACAGTCTTCATTAGAGGGCACACAGCATATTGGTTACAGTCTCCATTAGAGGGCACACAGCATATTGGTTACAGTCTCTACTAGAGGGCGCACAGCATATTGGTAACAGTCTTCATTAGAGGGCACACAGCATATTGGTTATAGTCTCCGTTAGAGGGCACACAACATAGTTGTTCCAGTCTTTTTTTGAGGGCATACAGCATATTGGTTAGAGTCTCAATTACAGGGCGCACAACATATTGGTTATAGTCTCTATTAGAGGGTGCACAGCATATTGGTTACAGTCTCTATTAGAGGGCATACAGTATTCTGGTTACAGTCTTTATTAGATGGCACATAGCATATTGATTATAGTCTCTATTAGAGGGCATACAGCATATTGGTTAGAAAACGCTCAGTATATTGGTTATAGTCTGTGTTAGAGGGCACACAGCATATTGGTTTTAGTCTCTCAGGGATAGCACACAGCATTTGGTTACAGTCTCTAATGTTTTATATATGTATGTACATATATATATATATATATATATATATATATATATATATATATAATGTAATCTAAAGTATTTGTATCTACAGCACAAAGAAGACTTGACACAAAGAAGACAGCACAGCGAATTGAATTAAGCAGAAAAAGCATACTTACCTCCTCCATTTACGCGCAACGAGCCACCAGCCGCCATCTTGATTGAAGATCTCGATCGAAATCCCGTCCATGGTGATGTAATACATCACCATGCCGATCGGCTTGATGACATAATCTCGCGCAGTGCGAGATTTTACTACAGATCTTCAAGCAAGATGGCTGCGGCCGGCCAATCGCAAACAAATGGAGGCGGTAAGTTTACATAGTACATAAGACCGAAAAAAGACATTTGTCCATCCAGTTCGGCCTATTTCCTACAATTTGATCCAGAGGAAGGCAAAAAAAAGCTGTCAGGCAGAATCCAATTTTCCCCACTTAAGGGGAAAAAAAATTCCTTACCGACTCCAATCAGGCAATCAGAATAACTCCCTGGATCAACGACCCCTCTCTAGTAGCTATAGCTTGTAATATTATTACACTCCAGAAATACATCCAGGCCCCTCTTGAATTCCTTTATTGTACTCACCATCACCACCTCCTCAGGCAGAGAGTTCCATAGTCTCACTGCTCTTACCGTAAATAATCCTTTTCTATGTTTGTGTACAAACCTTCTTTCCTTCAGACGCAGAGGATGTCCCCTCGTCACAGTCACAGTCCTGGGGATAAATAGATGATGGGACAGATCTCTGTACTGACCCCTGATATATTTATACATAGTTATTAGATCTCCCCTCAGTCGTCAATTTTCTAAGGTGAATAACCCTAATTTTGATAACCTTTCGGGGTACTGTAGTTGCCCCATTCCAGTTATTACTTTAGTTGCCCTCCTCTGAACCCTCTCCAGCTCTGCTATGTCTGCCTTGTTCACAGGAGCCCAGAACTGTACACAGTACTCCATGCGTGGTCTGACTAGTGATGTGTAAAGTGGTAGGACTATGTTCTCATCATGGCATCTATGCCCCTTTTGATGCAACCCATTATCTTACTGGCCCTGACAGTAGCTGCCTGACACGGGTTTTTACAGCTTAGTTTGCTGTTAATAAAAATTCCTAGATCCTTTTCCATGTCAGTGTTACCGAGTGTTTTACCATTTAATATGTACGGGTGACTTGCATTATTCCTTCCCATGTGCATAACTTTACATTTGTCAGTGTTAAACCTCATCTGCCATTTCTCTGCCCAAGCCTCCAATCTATCCAGATCCCTCTGTAGCAGTATACTGTCCTCTTCAGTGTTAATTACTTTACACAGTTTAGTGCCATCTGCAAAAATTGATATTTTACTGTGCAAGCCTTCTACAAGATTATTAATAAATATATTGAAGAGAATAGGGCCCAATACTGACCCCTGAGGTACCCCACTAGTGACAGTGACCCCTCCAGTACTGACCCCTGAGGTACCCCACTAGTGACAGTGACCCAATCTGAGTGTGTACCGTTAATACCCACCCTCTGTTTTCTGTCACTCAGCCAGTTACTTACCCACATACAGACATTTTCTCCCAGTCCGAGCATCCTCATTTTATATACTAACCTTTTATGAGGTACAGAGTCAAATGCTTTGCAGAAGTCCAGATATACGACATCCACTGACTCACCCTGGTCAAGTCTATAACTTACCTCCTCATAGAAACTGATTAAATTTGTTTGGCATGACCGATCCCTCATGAAGCCATGCTGATATGGCGTTATTTGCTTATTTTCATTGAGATACTCCAAGATAGCATCTCTTAGAAAACCTTCAAACAGTTTACCTACAATAGATGTTAAACTTACCGGCCTATAATTTCCAGGCTCTGTTTTTGGACCCTTTTTGATTATTGGCACCACATTTGCTATGCGCCAATCCTGTTGAACATTCCCTGTCAGTATAGAGTCCGTAATTATCAGAAATAACGGTCTGGCTATGACATCACTTAATTCCCTTAGGATACGGAGACATATGCCATCTGGTCCTGGCGATTTGTCTATTTTAATTTTTTTAAGTCGCTGTTGTACTTCTTCCTGGGTCAGACAGGGCACTTTTAATGGGGAATTTACTTTTACATTCTGCATTTCATCTGACAGTTTATTTTCCTAAGTGAATATAGTGGAGAAAAAAATATTTAATAGTTTTGCTTTATCCTTGTCGCTCTCTGCAACACTCCCCTCATTGCTGTGTAGAGGGCCGACTCCTTCAGATTTATATTTTTTACCATTCATATAATTGAAGAACATCTTAGGGTTAGTTTTACTCTCTTTGGCAATAAATCTATCGGTCTTTAGTTTGGCAGTTTTTATTAGTTTTTTACATATTCTATATTTTTCCTTATAGTTTATCAGTGCTTCCTCGCTCCCCTCCTGTTTTAGTGATTTATATGCTTTCTTTTCGCAATTTATCCACATTTGTTTCTTTTTGTTCCTTAGCCTTTTATTCCTATAAGGTATGTACCTCTCACAATTAGATGTTACAATGCTTTTAAAAATCTCCCATTTTGTGGTTGTATTTTTGTTTTTGAGGACTTTGTCCCAGTTAGTTAGGCCTATGGCCTCGCTTAGTTGGCTAAATTCAGCTTTTTTGAAGTTTGGTATTGTTGTTCCTCCCTTTAGAAACTCTCGTTTGAAGGATAATTGGAAGGTTATTATTTTATGGTCACTATTTCCCAGGTGTCCTCCGACCTGCATATCTGTTGTTCCATCAGGTCTATTGGTTAATACTAAGTTCAGTATGGCCGTCCCTCTAGTTGGATTCTGAACCAGTTGGGAAAGGTAATTGTCTTTGGCTATTGCCAAGAACCTGTTTCATTTTTGGGATGTACAGCTTTCAGTTTCCCAGTCTATATCTGCGGAGTTCCTCCATAATAACGACTTCATTATGATTTGCCGCCTCGTCTATCTCGTTTAGGAATAGATTTTCTGTGGACTCTGGTATATTAGGTGGTTTATAATAAACTCCTATTAGTAGTTTATTATTGTTTTTGCCTCCATGTATTTCTACCCACAGTGACTCCACATGTTCATGTCCCTCACAGATGTCTTCTCAAATTGTAAGCTTTAGGCTACATGCACACGGCCGTTGTTGGGGTCCGCGTCCGAGCCGCATAATTTGCGGCTTGGGCGCAGACCCATTCACTTCAATGGGGCCGCAAAAGATGCGGACAGCACTCCGTGCGCTGTCCGCATCCGTTGCTCCGTTCCATGCCCCTGCAAAAAAATGTGGACGTTTTGCGGACAAGAATAGGCATTTCTATAATGGGCCGCGTTCCGTTCCACAAATTGCAGAACGGAGCGCGGAGCAGCTTCCATGTTTTGCAGATCTGCGGTTTGCGGACCGCAAAACACCAATGGTCGTGTGCATGTAGCCTTAGTTTGATTTCATTTTCTGTTTAATGTTAATTTCTCACTGTTTTTACACTCAGATGCCGCGATCCTGTATGAACGTGGCATCTGAGGGGTACAATGACAGGGGCAGCGGTATCGCTGCTTCCTGTCATTGTACCCGCTGCTTACAAAAAAATGCACTTCGTGACGAAGTAAATTTTTTGTAAAATTCGGTGATCCAGCCAAATCGAACTTTTCATAAGTTCTCTTGTCTCTAATGACTACTGAAGACTTTTGGCAAAGTTCTTTAAGATCAAAACATCTTCTTTTTGTGTTCTGTTGAATGTGGATACAAATGGGCTCCTGGAGCAACTCACAGTACTGAACTTAGTAAGGTACTTTAAGTTGGCACTGTCTCAGTTTCTGGTCACAACTGCAGTATTCTCCAGGACCTTCCTAAGACCACAATACGGATACTCTGCAGTAAGCGGTCCATAACTGCTCACAATGCTTTCAGGGCACCTCTGGAAAAGGCTTCTCTATTGTCATTGTGGTCTTATGCAAGGCTACAGAAGGTTGTGGTGAACAGGATAGGCTGGAGGTCTGGATCAGGATCTTAGAGATCAACAGCTCTAATGCGGCTTGGTAATTGGTAGTGTTGAGCGCGAATATTCGAATTGCGAATTTTTATCGCGAATATTGCAACTTCGTTAATTTGCGAATATATCGCTATATATTCGCAATTTCGAATATTCGTTTTTTTTTTTTTTTTTTTTTAGTTGTTAATTCTTGTGGCTCTCTGGTTGTCTTCTCACTTCCCAAAAGCTGTTCTTACCTGTCCGGAGGATTCCTGGCTCCCTGCACGCTTCAGTCAATGCCCGTTGCCGCTTCTGCCGACTTACCATGTGCATGGAGCGTCCCCATCCCTATGGGAACGTCTCTATGCTAAAATGTACTGTCAGATGTGAGAATCACGATCTCACAAATTTCATTAAGTTGTAATCGCAATGCGATTAATATAACCTGAATTATTCGCATTGCAATATTCGTTCTATTCTAGCAATACAACCATTAGGAACTTAGCTCTAAGCTCAATTCGCAACGCGAGTATATGTTCGCCTCGCGAATGAGACTTAGAGCTAGCTGAGTTCCTAATAGTGGTATTGCTAGAATATAACAAAGATTGAGAATATAGCGCTATATTCGTGAATTCGAGATATTCTCAATCTTCGTTCTATTCTAGCAATACAACCATTAGGAACTTAGCTCTAAGATCAATTCGCAATTCGAGTATATGTTCGCCTCGCGAATGAAACTTAGAGCTGAGTTCCTAATGGTTGTATTGCTGGAATAGAACGAAGATTGAGAATATATCGAATTCACGAATATAGCACTATATTCTCAATCTTCGTTATATTCTAGCAACAATACAACTATTAGGAACTCAGCTCTAAGTTTCATTCGCGAAGCGAACATATACTCGGATTGCGAATTGATCTTAGAGCTAAGTTCCTAGTGGCTGTATTGTTAGAATATAACGAATATTGAGAATATAGCGCTATATTCGTGTGATATTCGTTATCTTTGTCAATTCTAGCAATACAAGTTAACCATTAGGAACTCAGATCTAAGTTTCATTCGCGACGCGAATATAAATTTGCGTAAAATTCAGAATATATAAAATAATGAAGAATATTCAATTTCGACGAATATATTACGAATATTCAATCAAATATTCGCAAAATATCGCGAAATCGAATATGGCACCTCCCGCTCATCACTACTAATTGGGCCCAACTCCACGATTACAGACGAAGGGCTCATTCAGGCAGCCTTTTCCGTTTTTGCGATCTGCAAATTGCGGAAATGTATTCAGTTCTGGTTGGTTGCAATATACAGCTAAAAGAACAAACAAAAAAACAGAACATCAGCCCAACACTTGGCAAAATGGAATTCACACTCTATTAGAAACCATTTAAAAAAAAACACTTAAAGGGGATCTGTCAGCAGTTTTGACCTTAATAAACTGCTGATAACAATAGGTAAGGACAGGAGAGAGTAGGACAAGCATGCCTTGAACTTTGCTCATCAGAAGTAGTGAGAATATCAAGTTTTATTCTGCTCTCTCGTGTGCCCAGAAGGAGTCGTTTCACTGTGAAGTGTTCTCTGTATTGAGCCCCTACCCTTTTCTCTGAGTGACATGTGTAACATCCGACCAGGAGACCCCCAATGCTGTCACTCAGAGCAGCAGAGGGGAGGGGCTGTGAAGCAGCTCAGTTCAGGGAGGATGGAGGACTTCACGGTAAAGCGCCACCTCCTGGACACTTGTAGGAGCAGAACTTGGCAGAATAAAACGTCATATTCTCACTACTCATGATTAGAAAATCTCCACAAAAAATATGTCAGTATAGGTCTCCCCAGCCCCTAAAGTACCTGCTGCTATAGTCAAAAGTGTTGGCAGTCTCCCTTTAAAATCAATTATATGAGGACATGACTGGTTATGCATTTCTAATGCCACCAGTATTCTTTATGATAGGTAGTGTCCATGTCTGTAGCCTCTGACTATGACTGCTGTCTGTGTTCAGAGTGCATAAGTGGTGGTGACATCACATAACATGTACATGGTTAATTAATAGAGATGTCGTGAACATAAAATTTTCCGTTCGCCGATGGTGAACGCGAATTTCCGCAAATGTGTATGAACATGCGAACAGTGCGAACCGCCATAGACTTCAATAGACAGGCGAATTTTAAAACCCACAGGGACTCCTTCTGGCCACAATAGTGATGGAAAAGTTGTTTCAAGGGGACTAACACCTGGACTGTGGCATGCCGGAGGGGGATCCATGGCAAAACTCCCATGGACAATTACGTAGTTGACACAGAGTGTGCAAGTTGAATTTGCAATGCGATTAATATAACCTGCATTAATCGCATTGCGAACTCAACTTAGATCTGAGTTCTTAATGGTTGTTGTATAGTGCTATATTCGTTATCTTCGTTATATTCTAGCAATACAACCATTAGAAACTCAGATCTAAGTTGTAATCGCAATGCAAATAATACAGGTTATATTAATCGCATTGCGATTTACAATTACTAACACTGCAGCTTCAGAATGAATCTAAGATGTATGCTGTCCTTGCATTTAGATAGGAGGTAGGAGGGTCTGGGAGGGAGGGTATGCTGATTGGCTGGAATGTGTCTGCTGACTGTGAGGTACAGGGTCAAAGTTCACTCAATGATAAAGTATATGGGCGAACGCGAACATCGAATATGTTCGCCCGCCGCGGCGGACGCGAACAAGCTATGTTCGCCGGGAACTGGTCGCCGGCGAATAGTTTGGGCCATCTCTATTAATTTAAGACCTTTATCCTGTTTTCCCATGTGTTTGACTGAACTTCTATTCATCCCTGAGAGGGTGCAGCTTGATACAGGGATTCGCTCTCAGGTGTACTTGAATTTCTCTGTCATGCACCACCCCCTCCATCCCTGCACTAAATATAACATCATATGTCAGCTTTTTCATGTACTGCCCTTTAATGGCTTGTACTGTTTAAGAAAAGCCATTTAGCCTTCTCTACTAGGAAATTTTAACTATTGAGAACTTTCCCTTGTTTAGGACCTACACAGAGCGCTCTGGAAGAGTCTGCATGTTAATGCATTACGTGGACTGCCCTATTCATTTTAAAGGGGTTTCCTGGGCTCATATTTATGGCCTATCCTCAGAATATCAATATCAGATGTCAAGCAGGTAGAAGGATGAAGGAAACAATAAAGAGGTGGCTTGAGTAAATGCTGCAAGCCCTTCATAGAGCTAATCCGAGAGATGGACCCCTCACCTATCTGATTTGGATGGCTGATGCCAAGGATAGGTCATCAATGCCTTGAATTTTAAAAATCACTTTGATGATAACTAGTGTTGAGTGAATCGAAGCATCCAAAGTGGAATTTGATCCAATGTTTAGGAAAAATTCTATTCAATTTGTAACGAATTTGAATACAAATTTCCTTGCGCTGTGTGATAACGAAAGTAAGAAGCCTGGGAATGCCAGATAACCCAGAATTCTCTGCAGACAGCCAATCAGCAGATAGCCAGCCCCTGTGATTACACAGCCCCATAATAAGGAGAGACGTGACAAGTGCGAAGGAAAGTGTCGCTAAAAGCTTTTGATAGGAATATTGATAGGGAGAGTGCAGGGACAGTGTAGGGAGATCATAGAGAGAGTTTTTACACACTGTAGGGAGATCATAGGGAGACTGCAGGGACAGTGTACAGACTGTAATAGGAAGCTAAAAGGGACAGCGCAGTATGCATCAATCCCTGTGTAGAACACAGTGCTATCTAATTGAATGGTGTCCATCTTGTTTAATAGATACACAATTTTATTAGGCCTTGATTCTCAAATTGGGGAAAATAAGCTGTGTAATTTTACTGTTATTGGGGTGTCCTCCTTATTTAATAGATAAGCAATCCCATTAGGCCTTAATTGTGAAATTGGGGTAAATAGGCTGTCTAATTCTACTGTTATTGGGGTGTCCACATGTCTGTCACAGTAACTGTTTCACTACCAGAAAGGACTAGATAAATATGTTTCTGCAATGCACAGTGATGTACACAGAGATACTTGCTACCTGCTGGCCGGGATATAGCTTATTTAATGCGCTTTGTGACAAAGTAATTCTGAACTAAGCAGATTTTTTAAAAAAAATTGGTGAAGCGCCCAAATAGAATTTTTGAAAACTTTGCTTATCTCTAATTATTTGTCCTTTGTGGGTGTGCTACATGGGAATTGAACACTAGCTGTTAAATTCCCCCACAGATTGCAGCCGATAACTGGGGTCCCAGCAGTGGCAAAACCCGTCATGTGCTTATCTTCAGGCATTCTTAGAACAAACATGGATTGGCCTAAAGCAGACAATCCCCCTTCAAGACCATAAGCATTGTACTCAACCTCTTACTGCTTGTTCCATAGAGATGAATGGCGTGTCAGTGTGCATGCTCAACCACTGCTCCAGTCATGCGCAGAGACAGTAAGCCTGTGCTCTGGTGATCAGTAAGGGTCCTCGCTGTCAGAACCCCACCAATCAGTCTCTTATTTCCTATCCTGTGGAATGGGGTTAGGTTAAATCTTGACATAATCCCTTTAAAATAAAAGTCAGAATAAGAATATATTTGGAGATTGATTTTCCAATTACTCAATATGATGGAATTTGTCTAGGATAGGATACTTGTCGTCTCATCCTGAGAACAAGGGATCCTCACAGCTGGCTTTACCATTCATGGCTAGGAGAAATCCTTTCCATTACATTGTTATATAGGATTTGGGGAGAGTTCACCATATTTTGTGCCACACAACGACCCCCGAATGAGATGCTCCTCGTACCCCCTCAGATTAAACACTTATTAAATGGTAAGCTGTTTGACTTTATGCAGTCCTGAAACTTGTCTCCAGAAAGTGAATATTAGGGTCTCGTTGGATGAAGGGGTGCATACAGTTCATTACATCAAAATTGTATTCAGTGACCCCCACATTGAAACCATCTGATACATTATTTCAATGATGTTTTTAATGTGATATAAATAGGAAATCTTATGATTTTCCTCAGGGATCATTTGTAACAAATCCTCGCGCCTCCGATTCTGGTAGTGAAAGGGAATTCTCTGACTCAGGGGCGTAGCTGCAGGGGGTTTAGAGGTAGCAGTGACGCTACTGGGCCCAGGAGCCTAAGGGGGCCCAAAGACCCTTGTACACCAGTATTATAGAAAGTACATGCTGATCAAGTTATAGCTCTGTAAGGTAGGGTCAAGACTTTGGCATGAGGGGGGTGCCGTTTAAATTTTTGCTTCAGGCAGCACGAAGTCTATGTGCTTCCCTTCCCCTGGCTACAAAGCACAGTGTAAAGGGGGGCCCAAGCTGAAATCTTGCACCAGGGCCCATGAGCCTTTAGCTACACCCCTGCTCTGACTTGTTGCTGTTAATTATGACTGCTGGAAAAATGTTTTTTGGAATAGATCAATAATCAATGGAGCAAAGCAGAAATGTTGATTTCTGCAATAAGAGATTAAAAGGGTTTTCCAGGATTGTATAGCTATAGGTCATCAGCATCTGATCTGTGGTGGTCCAACACGTAGGACCCCCGACGATCAGCTGTTTCACTTCTATGGGGCTGAGCAGTGCCTAGTCAATGTGTGACCAATGATTGGGATGTCTCATAGCCTAGGGAAAGCTGAGAGAAGGCTACAGCGCTCACAGGAGCTCCAGTGTCTTCTCAAACAGCTGACTGGCATGGGTCCCGGGTGTCAAACCCCCATTGACCAGACACTGATGTCCTACCCATAGGATAGGTCTTCATTTATAAATTCTCGGAAAACTTTAAGTTAAAGGGATATTCTCATCTTGTAAAATCATGGCATATATTGCTAGGACATGCTACCACTTCATGATCAGTTAGGGTCCAACCTCTGGTGCAGCACTGCTTCCTCTACTAATTTTTTCTTGCACAGTGATGCTTTTGACCAACTGGCTGTGCGGGAAACTGTAGTCGACCCCATTCACTTGAATAGCTCTCTGCTACAGTTTCCTGTGAAGTATGTGGGCATAGAAAAAATCTGTGAAGAGCCGTAGCTTTCTGCCCTTTACTCTTTGTACTGGTGGGAGAACTCAGGGTCACACCCAAACTGTTGATAAAGTAATGACGCATCTTAATGATATCCGATCACATCCCTTTAAATTCATGCAACTATAATTACAAAGCCAACTGCAAAGATGTTACCCAGATAATTAGAGATAGGGACTGATCAGTCAAAGGGGTTTCCAGAGTGTTTAATAATGATGAGCTATCCTCAGGATGGGCCATCAATATCTGATCGGCAGGGGTCCGAATCCTGGTACTCCCATGATCAGCTGTTTGGGGAGGTCGAGGTTTACTAGTAGATTGGATATTGGCTGTTCTTGGTATTGTATCTCAGGCCTATTCTCTTGAATGGGACTTAGCTGCACCTAGGATATGTGACCAATGTACGTGACCTCACTGGAGCACCACAGCCTCCTCAAACAGCTGATTGGCGGGTAGTGATGAGCGGCAGAGGCAATATTCGAATTCGCGATATTTCACGAATATTTGTTAGAATATTCGTCATATATTCTCAAATATTCGTATTCGAGATTATTCTATTGATTGCAAAAAATCGGCAATGTAATATTCGCATAATGCAAATATTCTAACACCCGAATATATAGCACTATAGAATATAGTGCTATATATTAGCTATCATTAGTGCTATCATTTTTTTCCATCTGAAGTCATGATTTCTCCCTGCTTAAGTTGCTTTTGGGCCAATGACTGTTCACATTAAATTGGAAAAAATGACGAATATCCTAAAAAATGAATATATAGCACTATATTCGTGTTTGAGAATATTCACATTACGCGAATATTACATTGCCGATTTTTCACAAAAGAAAAAAAAAAATTCTCTTATGCGAAAAATCGGCGATGTAATATTCGTGTAATGAAAATATTCTGAAACACGAATATATAGCACTATAATATATTATTTTTTAGAACATTCGTAATTTTTTTCAATTTAATATGAACAGTCATTGGCCCAAAAGCAAATTAAGCAGGGAGGAATCATGACTTCAGATGGAAAAAACTGACAAATATACTAAAGAACGAATACATAGCAATATATTCTATAGTGCTATATATTCGGGTGTTAGAATATTCGCATTACGCGAATATTACATTGACGATTTTTCACATAAGAGAAAAAAAAATTAATAATGGAGAATATTCTAATTCACTACAAACTACAATATTGCAGCCTTCTCACATTGGCCCACAAGCAAGAAGCAGGTAGTTATACTAGGTAATGGGTTCAGATGGAAAAAAAACATTTGAAATACTCGCAAATTTTCGAAGTGCCGATATTCGTGATAAAAATTCGAAATTTGAATATTCGCGCTCAACACTACTCGGACTGATCTGATAAAAAATGAATGAGAACTGTTGACAAACTGTAAAAAAATCTGTTAAAGGGGTTAAACGTGCCAACAAGTTAGATTTCAACCCATCCCTTTCTTTATCCTCTTCTGATGTCCCGTTCTATGTGCCTGCATTCTGATGGATGAGTTTGGGATGAAAGTGTTATCGGCTTAACTAGATGTTACAGGTAAAAGGTGGCTGGATTCTTTGAGAATCTTAATAAGCATGGAAACACACTAGAAGAACTATCACTCCCAGCAGACACCCTTGCTCTGAGGTTCTCAGAACTTCCATAGAAATGAATGGAGAATGCTGAGAGTTCTAGTTTCACAATAGCTGGTGTGCTGGAGGTTGCTTACCCCTGCACTAGGAAAAAAGACCCATTGGCAGCATCCCGATGAATTTTTGATGCACATTCAGGACACTTCCAGCTGATGTCTCTTCTGGTACTGCATCATCCAACCTGGTACTGTTCCGTCTAACCCAGTGGATCATTAGGCACAGTAGCAAAACCTTCCATAAAACACCACTTCTACTGTATAATCAAGTATCGTCCTCCACCTCTCGGCCATTGCTGGTATGTGCTGTAATTGCACCACATGCCATCCCGCTCACGAACCCTATGCCTCTGACCTCAGGTTTTTTATGGGTTATGCAATAAATACTATAATGATAACATCCCACCCCACCATAAAATAAACCCTGTAATAATAAAATCTCCAAAAGCTGCATGAATAAAATCCAGGGTGAGGTGTCTGTGATGAAGATTGTATGCAAATGACATTGCTGCGCCTGTCAGGGATGAGGGGCTGCTCCAATGTACGTTATGCAGTCTTCTATGCTGTAGTCATGAAAAAAAGATTAGGCAACCAATGGCAGATAACAAATCTATGCTAATTGCCTTTGCCATTTCCTTTGGTCATATGATGCATGTCATCTTTAACTAGGTCTAGTGCTTGATTGGTGCGAGCAAGAGGATGTTAATGCGCCATTAATGGCGTCTAGTATTTCATTTGAATATTCCCTTTCTGTTGAATGAATCATTCCCTCGAATGGTAACAGAACTATTTCAGTACATCACTGCCATTTCTACATTAGTGCCGCCATCACGAGCATTTACGCCAATTTGGTAGCGGAGGGAAAGGTATTACTTTTGGCTCTTGAAGTGAGAATAAAAATCTCGTAAAGTCAGCTGAGTGTGCAGAATATTTTACAATATCACCGTCTCGGAATTTTAAAGAGCGCGGCCCCTCCGTGTTTTGATTATCTGGAGAAACGGGGAACTATTTTAATTTACATAATGGTCGAAATAAAACAGTAGTTATGCTTTCCACCTATGGGGCACTTAAGCTCTTCAATCATCATGCGCGTCCGCGTCTCCCCATAGACGCACAGCAGGTGAGGAACATTATGCGCTACACATGTTCTCAATGATAAAAGGCACATATTACACTCCTGGGAAAAATGGGAGACATCTGGAAAGTTGTAAAGAGTTACAAAAAAAAATGGATGCGAAAAGGCAACAACATAATCATTAAAAGAAAGAACATTTTATTGTTAAAAATACTGAAGATTGTGTCCGGACTGGTAGAATGATCCCGAAGAGTTCTCTGTTATGCACTGTAGATACATCAGCTGATCCACATATATCAACAGTCAATGGGTGTGTTGTGAAGAAGGCTTTGACATCTTGTACAAATCATCCATGGTGATGTGATAAATGTGTTGCCTCTGGTTTTTGCATGGGTCTGCAGGCTAGCCTATTGAACCATTATCATAAAGCACTGGCAAATACAAATTGAAGGAAGCCATTGTGCTAATGTGCAAAAGCATTGGTCCAATTATAGTCCCTTGTGGAGATCTGCCACTAACATGGTGGTAATGTTTGCCAGAAGTCTGTCTGACTGAGCAGCAAAGCCATGCACTCCATCACAGCTCTAGAGCATGTGTCTTTATCCAGGAGCCAAACCTATAACCTTCCTACTTTTATTTTAAACTGGACAAGGGATGCCGAGGTGATGAGGTTGCATTAGTGCAGAGACTAAAAGGGCCAACAATAGACCCATTATTTATCAGGCAGAACCTAGTAATCTTTTACTGTGCAATACGTTAGGGTGTAAAACCACAGATTACTTCATCACCTCATATCAATCGACTCGGGCCCTAGCTGATTTCATCCAAATCTAAAAATGCTCTCTCACGTCAACCATTCCCCCAAATCAAATCACCTAACATTCTTATTCTATAAAACCCACATTTTTCTGAAAATTTTGGTTGAATTCTGATTCTATAAAATTGATTCATCCATCTTTAATTATAGGAGATGGAGCAGATCAAATACCTAGCTGCAGTAAGAGGTGTTCATGGATGGAATGTGACCGATGGGAATAAGCAATGCTACTTCCTCAACATGGAGAGGTCTCGGTGAGATGCAATTATTCAATCTTTCCACTAAGTGTGAAAAGCTGTTAGTAGAACAGAAAGTAATGAACTTCACCAACAGCTTCAAAAGAGCGTTCCTCAACCCTGAGCCTTCTGATGGAAAATGAAAGGTGTCAGGAGTAACAGAGGAGTCTAGAGGACAGAGTAGAGTCTGGGACAGGAGAGAGGAGTCTGGAGATGAAAAAGAAGTCTGGAGAGAACAGAGGAGTATAAGGGGACAGAAGACTCTAGTTGGAACAGAGGAGATTGGAGGTAACAGAGGTGTTTGAAGGGGAACATGGGAGTCTAGAGGGGGCAGAGGGGTCTGAAGAGGGTAGTTGGGTCTGGAGGGGACATAGGGGCCTTGTAGTAACTATCTACCCAATACTCAATCAGGACACGTGAGCACTTTGTTGAGTTGTGTTGGCATGTCTATGGGGGATCAGGAGAGATAGCTGTTGACCGGCAACTTGCTAAAGTGTATATCTATCCTAAAGGAGTATATTATTAAAACTAACACAGGGTGCTTCACTGGATGTCATCTGACACAAAATAGTAGGAGGACAGCTGGTTTCGCTCACACGTAATTCTAGGAGCTCAGTGTCTTTTGTGGACTGTCTTGTATGATAACCTGAGCCACTATCATAAATCTGCCTCGAGTACAGAGGTGACCTATGGTTGTAGTAGTTCATCTTTAGAGAAGATTCAAATTCTCTCATAGCTACTCATATAGAACTTAAAGGGATTCTGTCACCACTTTTAAGCCCTGTGAGCTAAACATATGCTCATGTCCAGGGTATCATTATGATTTCTAAGGTGGCCTAATAAAAGAGATCTATGGCTTAAATTTGCTAAAAAACAGGTTTTACTAACCTGTCAATCATAGAATTAAGGTGCCCAAGGGGAGGTCCGTGGATGCATGGTGCCCGGCCGCATCCATCACCGTTTGTGCCCAGCGCCACCTTCCCAGCATTCAGGCCAGCCTACTACTCCTCTGTGCCGCCTCTTTCTCTCCCTCCCTCCCCTTCTTCTGCTGTGAGATCCCACGCGTGCGCACAGGCTCAGCCTGATGCACCCGTGCGGACTGCTTGGATCGGCTTCTTCTAGTGAAGTGCACATGCGCCGGCACTTCGCTCAACCCTGTGATGACCTGAACACTGGCAGAGCCTGTGCGCATAAGAGGGATCTCACAGCGGGAGGAGGGGGAGGGAGGGAGAGGCGGCACAGAGGAGTAGTAGGCTGGGCTGAATGCTGGGAAGGCGGCGCTGGGCACGAACGGCGATGGGTGCGGCCGGGCACCATGCATCCACGGACCTCTCCTTGGGCACCATAATTCTATGATTGACAGGTTAGTAAAACCTCTTTTTTAGCAAAATTAAGCCACAGATCTCTTTTATAAGGCCACCTTAGAAATCATAATGATACCCTGGACATGAGCATGTGTTTAGCTTACAGGGATTAAAAGTGGTGACAGAATCCCTTTAATGCCAGAACGTGTTTTTTATCATGGAGCAAAAACAACACATTTTAGAACTAAACTTTTTTTCTTTAGGTTTACAAATAAACTAGTTTGTTCCAAAATGTGTTAATAAATAAAATACACCATTTGGCATCTATCCGTGAGTCAACGTCTCCATGAGCAGTGCTAGGGAATCTGAATTTTCTTGAAAGACAAACTACTAGTATAGAAGATGACACATTAAGCAGGAAGGGTCTTGGGTTTTTACCTGTTATCTCAGTGGCCCTACAGCTCCCAGGTTGATATTCCTATTCTAATAGGAAAACATTGTAAGGGCAGGGGCTTAGCTATAGGGGGTGCAGAGGTAGCAATCACTACCAGTCCCAGGAGCCTCAGGGGGCCCAAATACCATTGTGTCATATAAGAAGGGGAGGGCTCTGTCATAGATTTTGCACTGGGGCCCAGAATCTTCAAGTTACATCTCTGGCTGGAGGGAAGGGGTTAGGTCAAGAATTTGGCATGAGGGGGTGCCGTTTCAATTTTTCCCTCGGGTAGCAGGAAGCCTATGTGCTCCCCTGCCCCATGCCACAAAGCACTGAGGGAAGGGGGCCCAAGCTGAATCTTGCACCAGGGCCCATGAGCCTTTAGCTACGCCACTGTATAAGGGTTTGTTGTTTTATTTATTTGCAATGTATTTTTGTTTGCCCAAGGTAATGTTCTACACGACTGGTAGAGACTTAATTTCATTATGAATTGGCCTGCATGGTTTGTTTTTTATTTTATTTTCTTCCTTTCTATTCGCCTTCATTTTTAACAAGAGTTTATCCCAGAAAACCTTCATGTCTGTGAGAATTAGCCTTCATTATCTTTAAATTATGATTCCCGAGTCTGATATCTCCTCTGTCTACTAAAACTATAGGTTGTGATTCGCACAAAAAAAGCAAAAAGAAAAAAGAAAAAGAAAAAAACCTTGTCATGAATCTAAAGTTAATGGCACAGCAGTCAGCGGCAATCTGTTGGACTGTCTACTGAAACCACTGTGCCGCTAATTACAGCTTGTGAATGATTTTCCTTCAGATGGAAGCCCGAAGACCATAATATAACATTTCTGTACTTTCAGGCCTTAATACACTTGTTAAATAAATGTTAGCCGTTACATTGTCTTATTTATTGCAGAGCGATTCGCACACGTGAAGATGCGCTTGTAGGATTGTTAAGGCTAATAGATCACCTCCTGGATTTCTTCCTTTTTAATGGTACACACGTTACTTCGGGCATTACTTGTCTCCCACCGCTGAAATCATCATTTCATGTACTGTATTCCAAGTCTGCAGTCTAGTGGCTGGATGATATAGATATATATAAATTCACCTTATACAGAGATGTGAGGTGTGTTACTGGCAATAATTTGCAAGAATATATATATATATATATATATATATATATATATATATATTATTACTTATTTTTATATATTATTATACATTATTATTTCTACCATGGTCTAAAACTTAGTAAAGTAAAGCCAAGGGTAGGGCAGAAAGTGGGCGCACATCCAACTGCCACTGCCCCTGACTATAGACATTGCATTAGCATCTGGGGCTCATTTGTTGGTTCGCCATAATAACCTATGCATATTTTGAATTTGCAAGATAGTAAATAAAGCACCAAATGCTACACTGTTAAATTAATAGGGAAATGATGGATAGACATGCATGGTCTTGGGGCACAAATTGGATTCATAATGCATTGGGTTCTCCTGTATTTTATGTATATTCCTGGGTAGAGCTGAGCGAACAACTGAAAGTTCCGGTTCGACGGGTTCGGCTGAACTTCACAAAAAAGTTCGGGTTCGTGATCCGAACTTGATCCGAACTTGACCCTGAACCCGAACCCGAACCCCATTGAAGTCAATGGGGACCCAAACTTTTGGGCACTAAAATGGCTGTAAAATAGCCCTGGAAAGGGCTAGAGGGCTGGAAAAGGCAGCAAAATGTGTCTAAAAGCATGGCAACTATTCTGCAAATAAATGTGGATAGGGAAATGACTTAAAATAACATAAAATACAGAAAAATAATAAATAAATATTCTAAACCTGAGCCTAAGTGAGTGACAGTGGCACCTGCCACCCATCAAACAGAGGATGTGGCAGCAACGCCACCACATCTTTCAAAGTCACCAATCATTTCCACAGAATCCCATGAAAGTGTTCAGCTGTCCATCTCTCAAACACTAGAGAGAAAAAGGAAGTACCCTCCTACCCACCCGCGATCCCTGGCTCTGAATGCCTGGATTTCAAAATTCCTGATCCTTTGAAATGCTGTCATTCTGTCTGGTGGAGAGTTTTAAAAACCTTATGGCGGTGACTGTCCCACAGTACGTGGTTCCCAGCCGCCACTACTTTTACAGGCGAGACATCCCTTCTCTGCACAACCAAGTGGCGGACAAAATCAGGTGTGCACAGCGCAATGCCATCTGTGGCAACGTCCACATAACCACCAATAGGAAAGTAATATCTCCCTAACAACACAGTGGGTAGATGTAGTGGCGGCTGGCCCAGAGGCGGATAGCATTTTTGCAAATGTCCTTCTGTCCCCGAGGATTGCAGGGCATTTCTCTTTTCCTCCTGGTACCTCCTCCTCCTCCTCCAACTCGGCTTCCTCCTCCTCTACCACCTCCTCATACGCTCATCGTAACACCTTCACCACTAACAGCAGCACAGCCAGGGGAAACGACAGCAGGCTGTTTTAAAACGTGTGTGTTTGTGGGACAAACTTCACACTGCGCAGGAGCTGTGGACAGGCATGGAACAACAGACCGATGATTGGTTGGTGCCACTGAGCCTTCAGCTCGGACTGGTGTTGTGCGCTATTGGGCGAAATATACTAGCAGGTCTGGGCCTAGCCGGTTTGACGCACATCCGCTGCCTGCCACATGTGCTGAATTTGGGTTGCAGAAATTCCTGAACACCAGACAGTGAAAATCAATTCAGTTAATCGAACACACACAACACCCCCCTTCCCCCCCCTTCACTCAAAACATTAATAAACTATTTACAAATTTACTTAAAGACAGCTAAACTTACTATATAAACAAACAAAACCATATACACGCCTTATCCTTAACTTAAGGCCAGTGACATCCAAGTGGCTCGGAGGGTGGGTTCCTGCACCAACATAGTCCCTGGCCTGGAACACAATTGTCCAGCCAGGGCACAGTTCTGGAGGATGAGAAGGAGGAGTAGGAGGAACCGTATTTACTGATTACTGGGTGGCCACCTTGCTGCATCCCCGTTAAAGGACAACGCGCCGTCCTTAATTCCCTCACTGGAGCGTGATAGGAAGATGCGCCCGCTAGTAGACACGCTGCTGATGGCATTCACACCTGACATGGGGACTCAGTGGAAGCACAAGGTGAAGGAGGAGGAAGAAGTCGCCAATACAGCTGGGTCACCACCAACACCTCAGAAGGCAGGGTTATCATGGGCGAAATGTGGAAAAGTTTTGTCATCACGCCACAACAACCTGCACCACCAGCAGATCTGGAACGTCTTAGCAGGAGGCAGCATTTCAGCAACATGGCGGAACAGTACACATACTGACTGATGGTCTGCCCAGGGGCGTAGCAACAGGGGAAGCTACTGCTTTGGGGCCCTGATCTAGAAGGGGCTGATCCAGGAGGAGGACGAGGACTAAAAGACTTTGTCTGGGCCCCCTCAACAGTATTATACAATGGAATTACATACAGTGACAGTATAGACAGTGTAGAAAGCGAATGGAACAGCTGCCGGACCTGGTCTGAGAGAGAGCGATCTTTAGTAGCCACAGACATGGCGGCATGAAAGGAAGGGGTTGCACAAAAATTATTGGAGGAGGGGGGCCCCATTCAAAAATTTGCTGTGGTACCAAATCATTTCTAGCTACGCCACTGGGTCTGCCCCATTCAACTTCTGGGTCTGGCCCATTCAACTTCTGGGTCATCAAATTGGGCACATGTCCTGAGGTTGCCCTTTATGCCTTGGAGGTGCTGGCCTACCCTGCAGCCACTGTATTGTCTAAACGTGTGTTTAGCATGGCTGGGGGCGTTATCACAAACATGCGCAGCCGCCTGTCCGCAGACAATGTGGGCAAGCTTTTGTTTATTAAAAAGAACCAGGCATGGATCCCACAGGACTTATTTGTACCTTATGCAGAATAGACATGTATACTGGCCTCACCCAGCCTTTGTTATACCACAGCGCACTTACACTTTATTTTTTATGTTTCCCAATGTTTTGGGGTCTACAGCAATTTATTTTTGCTGGGGATAGCCGTTCGCTGCGAACCACATGCGGAGGAACTGCCCCCCCAGTTAGAAACACGCCACAGTGTTTGGGGTTTGGAGCAGTCCCACCCATTTAGGCCACGTTTATTTTTGTGATTCTTGTTTTATATGTATTGAATGTGCCATTGCATATGGCTGGTAAACATTCTGTTGCACCTGGAAGCCGGTGTCACATGGTCTGTTGTAGGTGTAGCTTGCGGCCTCATGTGTTCCCCATTGCATTGTTGGTCCTGCAGTGCAGGTGAGTGGGATGGGGCTGTAGGCTGCTTAATACCTGTTCAGACCTTGTTCACACACCATGGGTAGTCTAGTGGTAGGACCCCATGTCATGCTGAGATACCGTGAAGTGGTGCCTAAAGGGGCTCCGATATGTTCCTGATTGGAAATATTGGCGAATCTCTCAGCTTTTAACACCAGAGTGAAGGATTAGCCAGTGTTGTCAGGTGCTTATCCATGTGGTGCATCTTTTTTCTGTGAGTTATGTGTTTATATATTTTCATCCGCACATGTTTTATTTTGTGTAGGATGTTTGTGTGGTGCTTGTGGTTCGCGCCGGTATCCTCCATTGTATGCAATTTTTGCTGGGGATAGCCGTTCGCTGCGAACCACATGCGGAGGAACTGCCCCCCCAGTTAGAAACACGCCACAGTGTTTGGGGTTTGGAGCAGTCCCACCCATTTAGGCCACGTTTATTTTTGTGATTCTTGTCTACAGCAATTTATTTAAAAAAATAAAAAACCTGTTATTGGCGACTACCTTTGGCTTCACAGCCCAAAAAGGCTTTATTTCATGCAAGAATGTAACCGCCAATTGTAAGATCTCTGACAGTTATGCAGTGCAGGGGTTTGTACCCGTTAAAAATGGTAATATTTCACCCAACAATTTAAAAGAGGATTTTACGTATTTTTGGAGATTTTTGGAGACGCGCTGCGGTGGTCTTCCCATGTCCTCATCCTCAAACCTAAGTGTTTGAGCATCCGTGCACTCAATTCCTTCCACTTCTGGGGCAGGACTATCGTTATGGCCCTTGGAAACCCTGCCAGCAGAATCATAAAGAAGCATAACCCTAAGTTCACAGTTGCGCGTTTTACAGCGCGTTGCGCGCTGTAAAACGCCCTACGCATAAACAAGTACTTGAGCTTTTTTTGGGGCGTTTGTCGCGCGTATTGTGATTGACACCACAGTAGTCAATCACAAGAACGCGCGTACGACGCGCGTTTCCTATTTGCAAAGACGCGCTGTAATACGCGCGACACAAATGCGCGTTTTACGCGAGTTTCAAGAACGCTCAGGTCTGAACCCAGGGTAAGAGACTGCTGCATTTAGCTGCCAATAGTCAACAATGAAGGTCACTAACAGTAAGGCAGTGCCCGGGTCATAAACAGAATACATTTCTTTAGGTCACACAACAGTGTAACCGAGCAATTCAATACAATTACTTCACTATCACCAAAAATTTGATTTTTCAAACCAACAAAGTAAAAGAAGAAGTTAACAGTTAAATTTGACTGTCAGAAATGGAGCGCACACCGCACATGTGCTATCTACCACAAAACCTGTGTGTTTGCAACCAACTATGTAAATGCAGAGTTCCACAGGTTACTTAAAATGACTGCAATACAGGGTATTGGAGAAGTGTGTACTCTGCACACCGTTTATCCACTGTGGGTGCACGTGAAGGTTGTGAAAACTGTATTCGGTTAATCCACGGCACACCAGTTCGTATGCAAAATGTCACATTTTATTATTCTAGTGTTAACAAAAAGTTGCTGTATACATCTAGGCTGGGTAATTAGTATATAGCCACATTGAATAAATAAACAATTGGTCCCCGAAAGTTTTAGTCTTATACAGACCTTCCTCAGTGGGATCTGTAGTGGCAGCGCTTCTGCTGGGGCCCTGGATGTATACAGCAAAACACTGGAATAATAAAATGTGACATTTTGCATAAGAACTGGTGTGCTGTGGATTAACCGAATACTGAAATACAGGGTAGGCCTCAGATCTGCTATGTGGCACAAAACCAGTGTTTATTGCAACAACCTACAGAAATGCAGTATGTCACGGCTGAAATTTAAAATAGGTATTTGTGCGGTGTATGCAAAACTGCTCTATGGACCAACAATACGGGTTTCTTTCCTCAAAATACACTAATGCAGGATTTTACCTCTGAAATTTAAAATAGGTATTTGTGCAGTCTATGCACAAGTGCTCTGTGAACCAACAATACGGATTTATTTCCCAAAAATACACTAATGCATTATTTCACTGCAGAAATTTAAAATAGGTATTTGTGCGGTGTAAGCAAAACTGCTCTGTGGACCAACAATACGGGTTTCTTTCCCCAAAATACACTAATGCAGGATTTCACCTCTGAAATGTAAAATACATATTTGTGTGGTGTATGCACAAGTGCTCTGTGAACCAACAATACGGATTTCTTTCCCCAAAATACACTAATGCAGTATTTCACTGCTGAAATTTAAAATACATTATTGTGCGTTGTATGCACAAGTGCTCTATGGCACCACAATGCACGTTTTTTCCCCCAACTGCAGAAATGCACCATGTCACCCCTAAATTATAAAATTGGTAATGTAGGGGACTTGACCTGCCAGAAAAACTGATTTTTTCCTTCACTGAGCTGCCAAAAAAAGATTAAACTGATGTCCCTGGCAGGCTGGCATACATGCAGGTCACATGCAGTTCCAAGGACACTGCAGTTGCTAAAATGGCTGCCTACCTGCACCTCAGTAACAGATGGATTAAAAATAAATTATTTTGCAGTATCACTGGACTCAGGGAGGGGTACAAAAATGTTGGATAGCAGTAGCACCCTCCCTCAATAATTGCTGTAGCTTGAAGATTTCATACCACCAGGTTCAACAGATTTCTTTCCTAGTCTCTCCCTGAGAGCACCAGCAGCAACCTGTCCCTACACTAACAGCAGCAGAGTGATGTGCGGCGCTACGTGACTCCAGCTTATATAGAGGCTGGGTCACATCCTGCACTCAGCCAATCACAGCCATGCCATCAGTAGGCATGGCTGTGATGGCTTCTTAGGGAAAAGAAGTAAAACGCTTGCTGATTGGCTGCCCTGCAGCCTTTCAAAAAGCGGGAAGAAATCGTTGAACAACGGACCCAAACTTTTACGAAAATGTTCCGGTTCGAGGCCGGGTGCGAAAAATCGTAAAGTTCGGTACGAACCCAAACTTTACAGTTTGGGTTTGCTTAACCCTATTCCTAGGTAATAATGTACTGTATATTTCATAGTTAAAAAAAGATTTTTCTGAGCCATAGTTTTTTTTTTTTTTTGCTTTAGTTATATGCCAGGATACATTTTGATTGATTTCCAGGTAAATACAAATAGGATGAGAAGTTAGCTACTTCCTCCCTTACTCATATCAACTTTGTAGTGCACTTCCCTGCCTTCCTTGTTTCTGCACATAAATAAGAGAGAGGTGCAGTCTCCTTTTGTTAGACTATCAAGAAACTTTCCTGCACAGAAACTTAAGGTAATGATAAGTCCAGAAGACAGAAAGTTACTAGTTAATATGGTTAAAAACAAAAGACATAAATCCATCGAGTTCAACCAATGGATAGGCGGGGATGTGAATTTTAGAAAAAGGTGAGTGAGACCCAGTCTTCTACACATCTCCATAAGCATTACTTAAAAGTCATTTACTTTTAAGAATTCATTTTAAAACCATCCTCTGTTCCTGCTGTGAACACCAGTGATGAGCGGCAAGGGCAATATTCGAATTTACGATATTTCGTGAATATTCGTTAGAATATTCATCATATATTCGCGAATATTTGTATTCAATATTATTCTATTGATTGCAAAAAATCGGCAATGTAATATTCGCGGTATTGCGAATATTCTAAAACCCGAATATATAGCACTATTTTTTAGAATATTCGTCATTTTGAAGTCATGATTTTTCCAATTTAATGTGAACAGTCATTGGCCCAAAAGCAAGGGAGGAATCATGACTTCAGATGGAAAAAATAATGAATATTATATTGCCAATTTTTCGCATAAGAAAAAAAAAAATTAAATAATGAAGAATATTCTATTTCACTACAGACTACAATATTGCAGCCTTCTCACATTGGCCCACAAGCAATAATCAAGTAGGTATACTAGGTAATGGATTCAGATGGAAAAAAACAAAAAACAAAAAATTGAATATATATCACTATATTAGAAATATTTGCAAATTTTTGAAGTGCCGATATTCGCGATAAAAATTCGAAATTCAAATATTGGGGCTTAACACTAGTGACCACGTCCTAAAGATGTCTATTCCACAGATTCACAGTCCTTACAGTAAAGAATCCTTGATGCTTCTGGAGAATCTGGGGGTTTTACATGGATCAGCTCTTGACCATATTTTTTGTATGGCCCATCTATATATTTGTATAGGTTAATAATGTCCCTCCTTAGAACGTCTCTCCTCAAGACAAAAACAAATAATAATTAGTTTAATCTTTCCTTATATCCAATGTGGGGAGTCGCTCTGGTAGATAGCAGTGCGGGTGCAGTATAGAGGCAAAACGGAGTCCAGAAAGTGTAGCAAACAGTGTTTAATTCACACTTGTAGCAAATACACAGCAAACAGTCACTTGGTGTTAATTCACACCCAACAGAAAACGTGCAGCAAAACAAAATAGTCCAAAACAGGTTCCAGTCACCTGAGAGGCTTTAGGTGCAGGTTCGCACCTGGCTGTCAGTCCAGCCGCAAGGCGATCGACCTCCGGCTTCCAGGCCGTCTGCACTCCTCCTTGCTTGGGGTCTTGCTTCCAGCCCAGAGAACTCCACACAGCACAGCATGGATCAGCACTCCCAGACTCAAGTGATTCCCCAGCCTAACAGCAGCTCCAGGACAATCACCTCCTCCACACCCAGCTGCTGGCTGTGTTATAAAGGCCCGGGAAAACCCGGCCTGGACCGTGGGGAGTAGGCACCCACCCAACTCTTTGCCTACTCCCAGTAAGAGCCGGCCCGGATTGGCTTTGCAGCCAAACTAAATAGCAAGGTGTCAAGCAGCACTAGCTGCTGCTGACACACCAAAAATCCGGCTCTTACCTCACCGAGGCCAGGAACCTCGGTGACACGTACCTCCCGTCGACCACAGTACCTTGCACCTTACCACATACCCCCCTTTGTTCAACCCTGAGGGGTGAACACATGTGAGGCAGTGGACGCGGGACAGGGCATCTGCGTTACCCTGCAAGCGGCCTGCCCTGTGTTCCACGGAGAACTTGAAGTTCTGCAGGGATAGGAACCACCTGGTGACCCGAGCATTCCTCTCCTTGGCCTGGCTCATCCACTTGAGAGGGGAATGGTCGGTCACCAGACGGAACCTCCTCCCTAACAGGTAGTAGCGGAGAGATTCGAGTGCCCACTTGATAGCCAGGCACTCCCTCTCCACTATGCTATACCTGGTCTCGGCGGGACTGAGCTTACGGCTCAGGAAGACAACGGGATGTTCTTCCCCGTTGACCTCCTGAGACAGTACTGCACCGAGGCCTACTTCCGAGGCGTCGGTCTGTACGACGAACTCCCTGTTGAAGTCGGGTGTCACCAAAACCGGGGACCCACACAGGGCCGACTTCAACGCGGAGAAAGCCTCCTTCGCCTTCTCACTCCAGCTAACCTTCCCAGACTTTCGCCCCTTCAACAGGTCTGTCAACGGCTCTGCTATTGTGGCAAAGTGGGGCACAAACCGCATGTAGTACCCTACAATTCCCAGGAAGGACTTTACCTGCCTGGTAGTGACCGGTCGGGGCCAGTTACGTATGGCCTCTACCTTAGTTACCTGCGGCTTGATGACTCCCCGCCCAATAACATATCCCAGATATTTGGTCTCTTCCTACCCAATCGCACACTTCTTTGGATTGGCGGTTAGTCCAGCATTCCTCAGGGCATCCACTACCGCCTGCACTTTTGGGCAAATGGCTTTCCCAGTCGGTGCTGTGGATGATTACATCATCTAAGTAGGCCGAAGCGTACCGACGGTGCGGTCGCAGCACAATATCCATTAACCTTTGGAAGGTGGCAGGGGCGCCATGCAGGCCAAAGGGTAACACCTTGTAATGATACAGGCCCTGCGGGGTAACAAAAGCGTTTTTTTCCTTGGCCGCCTCCGTTAAGGGTACTTGCCAGTATCCTTTAGTGAGGTCTAGCACAGAGAAATAACGGGCTTGCCCTAAATTCTCAACAAGCTCGTCTACCCGGGCATGGGATACGCATCAAACTTGGACACTTCATTTAACTTGCGAAAATCGTTGCAGAACCGCAACGTCCCATCCGGCTTGGGTATTAGAACTATGGGACTTGCCCACTCACTTTTCGACTCCTCAATGACATCGAAGCTTCAACATTAATTGCACTTCCTCCGCGATGGCTCGTCGCCGAGCCTCAGGTACCCGGTATGGTTTTAACCGGATCTTGGCCTGAGGCTCAGTGACGATGTCATGTTGGATGAGAGACGTGCGGCCAGGGAGGTCCGAGAACACATCCGTGTTCCGACTGATGAACTCCCTGACTTCCTGAACTTGTTTGGAAGACAGGCTGTCTGCAATTTTTACCGTGGCTACCGCTCGCAGGCCTCGAACTGTGGGGCTGGACCCTTCTCACCCAGAAGCCCTGGCCGGGGGCTGTTGTCGCCGGTCATGTTCCTATCCTTCCACGGCTTTAGTAAATTCACGTGGTACACCTGCTCGGCTTGCGCCGCCCTGGCTGGTGTACCTTGTAATTTACTTCCCTACCTTCTCGATCACCTCATAGGGGCCCTGCCACCTAGCTAGGAACTTGCTGTCAAGGGTGGGTACCAGAACCAAAACCCGATCTCCTGGATTGAAGTCCCGCACTCGAGCCTGACGATTATACACCCTACTCTGGGCTTGTTGCGCTGCCTCCATATGCTCCCGGACCAGCGGCAACACCCTTTCCATCCGTTCCTGCATCTGGGTGACATACTCAATGACACTTTTGTGGGGGACAGGCTGTTGTTCCCACGCTTCCTTGGCGATATCCAACAGGCCCCGAGGGTGTCTGCCATAAAGCAGTTCGAAGGGCGAGAACCCAGTAGAGGCCTGGGGCACCTCTCGCACTGCGAACATGAGATAGGGCAGAAGCAGGTCCCAGTCCTTCCCATCTCTAGACACCACCCTTTTTAACATATTTTTGAGAGTTTGGTTAAACCTTTCGACAAGACCGTCCGTTTGCGGATGGTAAACGGACGTCCGCAATTGCTTTATACGCAATAATTTACACAGTTCCCTCATAACTTTGGACATAAAAGGGGTCCCTTGGTCTGTCAGAATCTCTTTTGGCAGGCCCACACGGGAAAACATTTCCATTAACTCTTTGGCAATGAGCTTAGCTGAGGTATGTCGCAGAGGCACCGCCTCCGGATACCGAGTGGCATAGTCGAGAACTACCAGAATGTGTTGGTGGCCCCTGGCAGACTTTGGTACAGGCCCAATTAGATCCATAGCGATTCGCTCAAACGGGACCTCAATAATTGGAAGAGGTACCAGAGGACTACGGAAATGTGGCTGGGGGCTATTTATCTGACAGGTGGGACAGGACTTACAATAATTTTCTACCTCCTTGAACACACTGGGCCAATAAAACCGCTGCAGTATGCGGTCCTGCGTTTTCTGCCACCCCAGGTGTCCCCAAGAACATGTTGGTGGGCAAGCTCCATGACCAGCTTGCGATACGCTGTGGGCACCACCAACTGTTCAACAGGCTCACCTCGGATTTGGTTCACCCGATACAACATATCCTGAAGAACAATGAATCGCGGAAACATTAATTCAGCCCCAGGTTTCTGGGGTTTACCATCAATTATTACGACACTTTCCCAGGCCCTGGTTAGGGTTTGGTCCCGGTGTTGTGCGGTCCCAAAATTTTCCCCGGAGACATTGAGGTCTGCCAACTCAGGTCCCGGTGGCAAGTCCTCCGTGTCTCCCACCATTACACTCAGTGGGGTTGTCTCCCCTCTAACGCTGGAGCAGTGGTCACCCCTACCGCTGGCCCTTCAGACTCGGGCTCCCAGGGTTCTGGCCTTCCAGTGGTATCAGGCCACTCTCCTAGGGTTACCCCTGTCTCGGGTCCATCAGACAGTTTTATCGCCGGCCACAGTGCCGGGAAACCTGGGAAGTCCCTCCCAAGTATCAGTTCATGTGGGAGTTTAGCAGCGACAGCCACCTCGTGGGTCCACTTACCAGCCGCTGTGGACAAAGTCACTAGTGCAGTGGGGTAGTCTTTTAGGTCTCCGTGGATGCACAGGACCCCGATTTTACGGCCGGTATACTCCGCCGGCCGTACCAGGGCAGCCCTTACCAGGGAGACTAGACTCCCGGAGTCCAGCAGGGCCACCGCCAGAGAATCTCCCACCTCTACCTGACACAGGTGGTTATTGTCCTGCACCTCACGGGTGCCAGTTGCGCACAGCTTCCGTGCATACAGGGAGTGGCGCCCCGTAGTTCACATCCATCGGCTCATCCCGATGCGGACAGTCGGCCCTGATGTGGCCTGGCTCCTGACACCTCCAGCATACCACGGGAGGCGGATCCGCAGGGGTACATTCCGTGCAGGCCT
This sequence comes from Bufotes viridis, assembly GCA_033119425.1. Classification (NCBI taxonomy): domain Eukaryota; kingdom Metazoa; phylum Chordata; class Amphibia; order Anura; family Bufonidae; genus Bufotes; species Bufotes viridis. Next base: position 6,771,717 of record CM065597.1, read on the forward strand.
CTCTGTCGCCGGACGTCGGAACTGGGGCGGAGGCCTCCGGGTTTGACTGACCCCTTCCCAGCAAGACTCCCTGCAGGTTTCTGGTGGCCTCGTAACGCTCCACCAGGTCGACCATCTCCAGGGCATTAGTGGGGGATACCTGGCCAATCCAGTGCTGAAGGGGGTAAGGCAGGGCCCTCCAGAACATGTCGGCCAGCAGACGGTCCATCATAGCAGTCGGACTTAGAACATCAGGCTGCAGCCACTTTTGCAACCTGTGCAGCAACTCATAGTACTGCGGCCTGGCAGGTTCAGCCGCTTTAAAGTCCCACTGGTGGACCCGCTGAGCCCGGACCAACACGTTTACCCCCAGTCTGGCCAGGATCTCCCCTTCACCGTGGGATAATCAGCAGCCTGGTCATCTGCTAAGTCAAAAATACTTGCTGGGGTCCAGACGCCAGGAACGGAGCGACGACCTCCGCCCACTGTTCTCGGGTAATTTCTCCCTCACGGCCACCTTCTCGAACACCGCCAGATAGGTCTCCACATCATCCGATGGGGTCATCTTAGGGATCGCTGCACGGACAGCTTTCCGGGCATCGTGGACGTGGTGGGACGCTCCTGCAGCTTGTAACGCCATCACGTGCTGTAACAGTAGCTGGTTGGTCTCCCGCTGCTGCACGTTAGCCTCTATGAGGGCTTTCACAGCCGCCTCCATTTTGTCAGGGAACACAGGCTGCAACCTTTCCGGCCGAATATAGGGCATCCAGTTGTGCCCAGCAAAAACAAACTTCAGCGTTCACGCCAGCCTCACTGCGCATGCCTGCATCCGACACCAAATGTGGGGAGTCGCTCTGGTAGATAGCAGTGCGGGTGCAGTATAGAGGCAAAACGGAGTCCAGAAAGTGTAGCAAACAGTGTTTAATTCACACTTGTAGCAAATACACAGCAAACAGTCACTTGGTGTTAATTCACACCCAACAGAAAACGTGCAGCAAAACAAAATAGTCCAAAACAGGTTCCAGTCACCTGAGAGGCTTTAGGTGCAGGTTCGCACCTGGCTGTCAGTCCAGCCGCAAGGCGATCGACCTCCGGCTTCCAGGCCGTCTGCACTCCTCCTTGCTTGGGGTCTTGCTTCCAGCCCAGAGAACTCCACACAGTACAGCATGGATCAGCACTCCCAGACTCAAGTGATTCCCCAGCCTAACAGCAGCTCCAGGACAATCACCTCCTCCACACCCAGCTGCTGGCTGTGTTATAAAGGCCCGGAAAAACCCGGCCTGGACCGTGGGGAGTAGGCACCCACCCAACTCTTTGCCTACTCCCAGTAAGAGCCGGCCCGGATTGGCTTTGCAGCCAAACTAAATAGCAAGGTGTCAAGCAGCACTAGCTGCTGCTGACACACCAAAAATCCGGCTCTTACCTCACCGAGGCCAGGAACCTCGGTGACACGTACCTCCCGTCGACCACAGTACCTTGCACCTTACCACACCATCCAAGCCACTTATCAGTTTAGTCACTCTCTTTGTACTCTGTCCAGCTCCAGGGCATCCTTTCTATGGACTGGTGCCAAGAAATTCCATAACAAAGCTTTGTAAAGTGGTAATATTACATCTCTGCTCCACTTAATACATGACAATATCCTTCTTGCCTTAGCAGCAGCTGATCGACATTGTGCTGTTATTTAATTTATGATCTACAAGCACACTCACATACTTCTCTATAAGTGACTTCCACCAGTGTTATCTCCCCTAAGACATATGATCCATGGAGATTATTACTACCGAGATGCAGAACTTTACATTTATTCACACTGAATCTCATTTGCCAAGTTAATGCCCAGTCACTCAGAGTGTCCAAGTCGTTAGCTTGTAGTTTATGGACATCTTCCATAGACTGCACAGTACTACACAGCTTAGTGTCATCTGCAAAAAGTTAGCTAATAAGGGAGGGGTCCGAGCACTGAACCTTGGGGTACACCATTTATAACCTGTTCCTGATCTTTAGTGACCAATCCCCTTCATTATTTAAGGTACCTACCATCCCTGGCCTTGTTTTCTTATTGTTTATATAGTTAAAAAAAAAAAAAATTGAGGATTTTTTATTTTATTTTGCTCTCTTTGGACAGGTGTCATTAATTTAGAATTTTTGCAGATTTTATTTATTTATTTTTTTACACATCGACATAAATAAATCGGAAAACCCCTTTACCTAAAATTGACCTTCCCAGCTAGAGTTTGCATATCAGGAGTGGGAGTTCTTAAATCTAACATGTTGAGGATGGCTTCATAGTGTTTTAGAAGAAAGACATTATAATATGGATATTATTTAACAACCCGAACCTTGTACGCCAAAGTTGAGAACACAGGTTCACTTATCCCTATTTGCAAGATGGAGGCTGGCGGCCCGTCGCGAGCAAATGGAGGAGGCAAGTTTGAATTTTTTTTGTTCTTTTATACTATTTCCGGTTAAATCGATTTGCTCACACGAAGCACGAGGACATTCAAATTTTGATTCTTAAGAATCGATTTGCTCTACACATGATTCTTCTCTAGATCCATCATATGGAGGAGCCAAATAGTGCCCAGTAGACCACACTGACTTATAGTGGGTTCTATATGATATAATATACTGATCATCAATAGTAAAAAAAAAAAACACCAACGTATTCTCAAAAGACACTCATAATGGTGGTGAAGAGAGTCTACTAGATAAGCATTTTTAGGTGTAGAGGGATTTCGGAGTACTTTGCTCAACAGCTTGCCCAAAGACGTCTTCTCAAAACCTCAGAAGTTGAGAAATCACGGCATTTGGGGCTACACGTAGGCATTTGGCCCTAAATTATACCTAGTGACACTTTAGAAGATTATACATTTATACTTTATACATAATTTTATGGCTCAGTTGTTGTACAGTTAAACTTATTTTAAAAATGTCTCTTTTCTTGTCAAACTGTTTAATGGAAAATAGTAATATTATATACAAAAGAAATTACATGATTCATGTAAACCATCGATGAGGAGAAAAAATACAGTTTTTTAGTGGTCATATAAAACCTACTTCTCCTGTTTCTTTATGAAAACATTGCTTGAGCCCTTTTTTAATAATTAATCCATACCATTCACAGACTCAATAAAACTATGCAAGATCTGAGAGGTGGGAGATGAATGAGGCCTTTTGGTGTTATAAAACAGCATGGGCTCCATAATCACACCATGATTTATGGAGACAATAAGGTAACGTCTCTTACTGTTTACTGAAATTATTCCGCTCTGGAACATTTTAAATTTAGTTTTTACCAGACAGGATTTTTGAGGTGACAAAAGCACCATAACTAAAGTGTTGAGTAAATCACAAAATGATATTAACCCCTTACTGTAAGTGGTACAACAGATTCTATGGCAATGACTATGTCTTATACTTGGACTTGTTTTTGTGTTGACCAATAAATATGAGAAGATGAATTACATTTTTATTGTGTGGAAAACATTCTGCCGAGTTTCATGGGGCCTATGATCAAAAATGTATGGAGGATCCTAAGGATTGTCCATCATTGTCTTACTACTGAGAGAGCTTCTTTAACCTTTGATCAAGAAGAGCATTTCAGAAACCATACAAACCAGGCAAACTTTGACTATTGCTCAGCCTTTGAAAGAGAACACAAAGGGCCCAGTTATGTACTTATAATCACACTTTTGGGATATATCAGTTGCAGATTTTGTCGCAAGCCATTTTTGACAAAATCTGTAACTCTTCCCCACTCGCGCCACTTTCCCGACATGTCTAAAAAAAAAAGAGGCGGGCATGCCATAAGTGGGAGGCAGGGGCAGACCATTCTCATTCATCATTTTGTGCACCAGTCGTTGGCGTACAAAATGACTTAAATCTGCATGCTTCCAAATAACTTTGACGCTACCTCCAGCAGCGCACGCAAAATTAAGACAAAGGTCTAGATTGTTGGTTTTAATAAATGTGCCCCAATGTGTCCAAATACAAAAATTTGTATTATTTCATAAACAGGAGATATGACGCACAGGGGCAACTAGTGACCGTAGAAGGTGCTCTCAGTAAAGTACTGTCTACTCAACAGCATGCAAAATGGATAGATAGAACTGGACACTCACCGATACTGAAGCCAATATAGATTTATTAATAAAAACCAGTTACAATGAACCAACAATTAACACCCCTAAGGGTAAATGACATAAAACAAGGGCACTGTATAAGGAGTCAATTGTGTTTGTCCCTAGTAAAAAGTTAACTGTGAGCCCTAAATAGCTCCAACATAGGGCATTAAAAATACAGGTCTAGATGTGCACCTGCAATATATGGTCGAAAGGATGGACCCCTAAAGTGTATCTAGTGCATACAGTTTCTATAATGTCGGCTAGCGTGCACGTGGACCTCTAATCTTTCATTTGGTCTTGATCGCCGCTTTTGCCACCCTCCCACGTAGCAGACAGTACCTGGCTTGGACACTCCGCGCTTCCCTACAGCTGGTATCGCAAATTAGGAATAGTCCTTTGGGGGATTAAACCAGACGCATTTCGATTGGCGATCAAGACCAAGTGAAAGATTAGAGGTCCACATGCACGCTAGCCACAGGTGTGGGAATCCAGACGGAAGCAGCTCGGAAGACAGCGGTTCCTTGCATTAGAGGACCATACAACGTCTAGAGCAGTATTTTGGCACATAGAACATTGCATGGTAAGACTGCTACAATTTTTATTGCCGGCAATTGAAACAGTGACTGAGTTAATACGCACGGCATTGTTCTTCAGCGGGTCGCCGCTGAGATATGCTACAGCGGGACGCCGCTGCTCATGAAATATATATTGGACAATTGAAAAATTATTTGGTCTGAGGTGCACTTCCACTTTGAACTTGCTGTATGCGTTAAGGGTGCTAATCATATATGACCATCACTAAAAGGAAGGTCCATTTATTGAACCATTGGTAAAGGAGATATTACACACAGCGTTTTTATACCAGGACATTATGGAAACTGTATGCACTGGATGCACTTTAGGGGTCAATGCTTTCGACCATATTTTGCAGGTGCACATCTAGACCTGTTTTTTTAATGCCCTATGTTGGGGCTATTTAGGGCTCACAGTTAACTTTTTACTTGGGACAAACAGGATTGACTCCATATACAGTATACTCGTTTTATGTCAATTACCCTTAGGCCTTTTAATTGTTAGTTGATTGTAACTGTTTTTTATTAATAAATCTATTTTGGTTTCAGTATTGGAGAGTGCCCAGTTCTATCTATCCATTTTGTATTATTTCATGTTTCCAAACATGAGGGGTTGGGCCATCTCAGACACTGATGGCATATTTCTAGGATATGAAAGATGCAGCTCCACCTCTAGGACTCACTCCTATTACCAAAACTGGACCTCTTGAGTGAAGAAGAGTGCACAGCACAATCACAGACACCCTCCATACACTGCTATGGGAGTTCCAAAAATAGCCGGCAGTCCTAAAGTGGTGAATGGAGAGGTGGCTGGGCATGCACAGTGTGGTGTTCGGAAAGTTCATAGATGTGAATGGAGAGCATGCCCGGTGAGATTGTCTTTACTTTGAAAGCCCTGTTCTGGAATTTGCCCCAGAGGTGGGACCTGCACCTATCTGAGATAAATGGCATATCCTAGCGATATGCCATCAATGCCTGAGATGGGACCAACCCTTTGAGGACCCTTACCTCAAGCTTTCTTTGATCTAGTTTGTCAATACGTCAAGTCAACAGGATTGCGAAAGAGCAGCATGTGAATGTACCAATGAATAGAAATAAACAGTTAAATATGTAATAAAATAGCTAATACTTTACACTTGATTGGTTGCAAGTTGGCGCAATTTCAATATAATGCCCCACCACCCGGTTCCTGGATATCTTACTCCAATAAGTAATCTACATCTCAAAGCCACAATACCATGATAAGCAGCAATAACAGAAAAAAATCAGGTCTAAACAGTAAGTAAATTTATATTTCTTGTCTTTTATACTCAGAAATTGGTACGTTTTGAAGAATTTGCTGAAATTATTTAAAGCACTCGACTAACTACAATAATATCATATATCATCATTTCAGCTGAAGTCAAAGAGAAAAGCGATTAGTGGAAAATTGTATTATTAAAACTCTTATCTTGTATCTGCATGGAGACACAGTAAGGCCTAATTGTTCAAAACCCACAAGGATAAATGTATCCAGACAGAATAATATTTTAATTATGGAAGTCATCTATGACTGTCTCTACATGTAAGTGATTCAATAACATTGCCTTTGCTACAACTTATAAAGTCAATATCTGCGTAGGAGAGAATGTGAGGCTGTAGCTGAGACTTTTTATCTGTCTTCTCTACAGTTTGTGCATTTACTCAAAGCCTTGTGACTTAATGCATTAGTGTAAGGTCAGACTCCTAAGAACCCAAATATTATATACGGTAAGACTCCATTAACCTGAAGCCAGAGAGGCCATGATGTCTGCTAATCAGATATCAGAATATATCCAAGTAGATTAGCCAGAGATTGACAAATAATGTAGCTTTTCTAGGTATAAGAAAGACTAAAGGGTAAATGGTTGGAAGCATGAATTCAGTATAGGGTTAAAAAGTCAGGAACTTCAGACAGCCTCACAAAGTAGGAAAATTCACTGGAACTAGAGATAAGTAAATCAGTTCTACCCATTCAGAATTCACCCTGAATTTCCTAAAAAATAATTGGATTTCTTGTGATTCATTTCAGGGGAGAGAGAAAGATTGAGAGGAGGGGGGGGGGGGCATTAGTTTGGAAGGTAAACACATTTGAATGTCTTTCCCAGAAATCCAAAGGTATGCAAATTAGCTTTCCTTCCAAAAAGAGAACACAAAGCCTATCTGTTGACAACTGGAAAGACAACTGTTGGAACTGGAACTGGTTTGCATATCTCTCCCAGACTAACATTTTCTGGGTCATCCAAAGTGGTAAAGAACTGAGACGGCACTCCTAGATGCACAATTGGTGAGTAGAGATGGCCCAAACTATCCGCCGGCGAACAGTTCCCGGCGAACATAGCTTGTTCGCGTTCGCCGCGGCGGGCGAACAAATGCGATGTTCGGTCCGCCCCCTATACATCATCATTGAGCAAACTTTGACCCTGTACCTCACAGTCAGCAGACACATTCCAGCCAATCAGCAGCATACCCTCCCTCCCAGACCCTCCCACCTCCTGCACAGCATCCATTTTAGATTCATTCTGAAGCTGCAGTGTATTCAGTGTCCACTCCAGTCCTGAAAGACGCATCTGATCTCTGCTGTAAGGACTGCGTCCTGACAGCACCCCAAAAAAAAAGCCCTTTTTAGGGCTGCAACATTAGTCTGCTTTTTTTTTTCTCCATATATATATTGCAGTTGCCTGGCCTGCCCGTGTGTGAGGAGCTGCAGGCCCACAGACTGTAGTGTGCCCACTGCCAGTGCCCACCCCTGTCATCCCCTGTGGCACAGGACTTTGCATCAAAAAAAGCCATTTCATTTTTACACTTTAGCGTAATTTCAGTTGCTTGCCTGCTGCTAGTGTGTGTCAGGCCGACTTCAACTGACTGTAGTGTGCCCACTGCCAGTGCCCACCACTCATACCGGGTGGCACAGTAGCTTGCCGATAAATAAGGCATTTAATTTTTACACATTAGTCTAATTTCAGTTGCTTGCCTGCTGCCAGTGTGTGTCAGGCCCACCTCCACAGACTGTAGTGTGCCCACTGCCAGTGCCAACCACTAGCTTGCCGATAAATAAGGCATTTCATTTTTACACATTAGTCTAATTCGACACACGTCCCCGGATAGGGTACATAACAGGGATTAAACTGACAGGAATAGTAGTAGTTAAGACACCACTCATATAGGGTGTCACAGCACATTGCTCTGTGCACGCGCAGTGCCCCAATTTGGGAGTAAGAGGACCGACCAAGCTGCTTTTTCCATCTCCCGGTTCCTGAAATCAATTCAGTTTGGTGTATGAGAGTTTGGTCTGTCATTGTGAAGGCAGTCGAAGGTACCCGACCTAAATTTTTTTTCACAAAAGGCAATCCCTGATATGGGATGTAACAGGGATTAAACTGATGAGAATAGTACTACAGAAAATACCACTCATATCGGGTGTGACAGTAAATTGCACTGCGCAGACGCAGTCACCGTGGATAAAAACAAAGGGGAGGGAGCCAGCGTTTTTTTAACCATCTCCCCGTTCGAAAAATCAATTCAATTCACCTTTCGGGGACCCTTGGTGTTGTACGTGGCTGGGTGGAGGAAGAAACCTTCAATGACATCACCGGGACGTGGCTAGCTTGGTATCCAACCTTGTGCAAATGGAGAGTTTGCGGTTGTGCAAATGGACTGTTTGCGGTGCATTAAAAGGGGAGTTTGGTCTGTCAATGTCTGTGAAGCGGGCGTTACCCTTACACTACCTGATCGATACAACATCATACCTGATCGTATACACACACTGGATGTTTTAAAGCACGTTATTCCAAACAATTTAGGAATGTTAGTTGATTTATGCCCTTTATGGATTAAAACCCGACTCTGCGTCCACTAGGTAATTTTCCATGGGAGTTTTGCCATGAATCCCCCTCCGGCATGCCACAGTCCAGGTGTTAGACCCCTTGAAGCAACTTTCCCACCACTATTCTGGCCAGAAAGAGTCCCTGTGGGTTTTAAAATTCGCCTGCCTATTGAAGTCTATGGCGGTTTGCCCGGTGCGCCCGTTTGCGAACATTTGCGGAAGTTCGCGTTCGCCGTTTGCGAACAGAAAATTTTATGTTCGCGACATCACTATTGGTGAGTTGTTTGATATTTTGGCTTAAATAAGCCTTTTTCAAGTTTAAGTGGTTATCCAAAACTAAATCCAGACCTTCAGACGTGGCTGATCCACAGTGGAGATGGTACTCACCTGGTCCCCGCCAATGGATTCGGTCTGCACTGATATCAACATCCAGGACAGCCGTCAATCACAGGCTGCAGCGGTATCCTGCTCCTCTTATGCCACATGTCAGACAAGGGAGCAGGTCATTGCTGTGGGCTGCGATTGGCTGCAGTTGTCGCGTGGTCCCCTGAAGAAGGAAATTAATATCAGCACAGAGGGGATTGAAACTGCTGATCCAGGAGCCACACAGACCAAATCCAGCAACAGGGACCATGGGTCGGCCATGTCTGGAGGCCTTATTTAGTCTCAGATAACCTCTTTAAGCTGGAACATCATATCTGGAATAAAGACTTACTAAATTTGCCTCTGGGAGCGCTGTCTCCATTCTGTATTTCTGGGAGAGTTAAACCATACCCCTGGGAGGCTTGTACCCACTTTCTCCATTATCTGGAATGCTGTCTAAATCAAAGATAACCCAACATTTCCTGAGGACATTCAGTTTCTGTTCCTTTTGGAAGAAGAACTGAATTGCATGTTTTTTTTTTTTCCATAGACTCTTTCAATCTTGTCTTGTGGGATTCATATTTCTTTTCAGAAAAATCCAAGACTAAAACCAGAGACTGGTAAATAACAATTTTCAAAACAATTAGAGCATATTTTGTTAGTAGAATTGATTTGGACCTGATTCAAATGTTTTGAAACATTTGTAAAACCGGAATGTAATCATAGTTATTGAAACCATTCAATAATCTAGAAAATATTATAATTCATATCATACTGTTGTTTAGCTATCTCAATAATGATTTCACTATTTCTCCAAAATCTATTCATGCAGTACATCTGTCTGCTTCCTCTCTTCCTCTTAAATAAGTGCTCCAGACAGAGAGAAATAATTGGTAAAGGGGCTTAAAAACCATAACCCTGGGAACACACTTCGCGTGTTCCCAGGGCGCGCATATGACGCGCGCTTCTGCCGCGAAGTGGCTGTTTTATGGAAGCGCGCGTCATATGCGAGCTCCCATAATAGAATATGGGTTGGATCGCACGTGCTGCCGCGCGATAGTCACGGCAGCCGATGCGATCGCGTAGGGCGTTTTACAGCGCGGTCGCCCGCGCTGTAAAACGCCGACATGTGAACCATGCACATAGGGATGCATGGCTTTTCACATGTTGAGCGTTTTTCAGGTGTGTTCCCAGGGTAAAAGAAAATATACTCGTCTCCACTGATCCCCCACTGCTGCCATTCCGACACTGCCGGGTTCCCCTCTGGTCCTTGCTTCCATTGTGTAGGAAATTTGTCAAAATGCCCTCTCAGCCAGTCACTAACATTGGTGATACACCTCAGCCAGTGAGGCAAGTCCTGCATGTCAAGATGGGAGCTGGATGTAGAGAGCAATGGGGACTTGGACAGAACCTTATCACTCAGCTGCCTATTATTTATGATTAGTAAGACTACCCCTTTAGATGTCTTGTGGACATGGGGTAATGAGTAAACCAGATGCAACATACAAAAAATGGAACCACTTTGCTTGAAACCATCTGCATCTAGTAGGTTCAAGAAAAGGAAACATTATTATATTGGTTTCCATGTTTTTCCCTGTGTCTTCCTTTCTCCCCTGCTCCATTCAGTTTCTGCTCTTCTGTTCTCTCAGTCCTCAGTAAACCACAGATATTATTAATGGTCCCCATCATTCAAAGCCTATGTGAGTGCATTTGGGTTTATTTACCTGGTGGACACTATAAAAAGACCTATGATCCTCGTAGTATGCCCAAGTTTTAGCATAATTGTCTCCTCCAATGACCTAGATCTTCTCGTAATATCCAACAACAAAACATTGCATTTTCGAATTCAACTCAAGCACATAAAGCCAGCAGCCACAACTGTGTTCAATGGGTTAGTGGATTTGGTGAATCATTTTGGTCACATATGGCAATTGATTGAAGGAGTGATTTTTTCCTAAACCAAAAAAAGACCAAAATTAATAGAGATTCAATAATGTTTTTTGGAAGAAATCAGCCATATTTTTTTAGAAAATGTAAGGAGAAGATGACACTTGAAATCCCATTTTTAAGTAAAAAAAAAAAAAAATACTATTTAAGTGTCTCAAGACTCAACAGATAGCAATGTATAAGCTATTAAACATACAGACAATATTAAAGGGAATCTGTCGCCACAAAATGCAGTACAACCTAGTAAGCAGCATGTTATAAAGCAGCAGGAGCTGAGCAAGTTCAGTTACAGTATAGTTTTCAGGAAAAGATTCTGGAAAACCTGTCATTTAGCATTTTTGGGCAGAGGAGTCATGTGAGCGGTCCTCCTCAGTGATAAACAGATCTGGCAGGCTGTTCTGAATCCTGTGCATAAAATGAGTAGAGGTTTAAATGCATAAATTACTAGTTTTTCTAGAATTTTTTCCTGCAAAACTGTATCTCAGTCTGCTCTGCTCGTCATGCTCTATAAGATGCTGCTTGTACTGTATTTTGAGGTGACAGGTTCCCTTTAACATCAAATATCAAATATGCTTTTTCCACATCTGTACTTGGACCTAGAGAAGAAGCTGACCAAGTGAGGTGTTTATTTTGTAGAGAATACACAGGGTTAATGCAAGTGCAGTATGCACGTAGAATATGTCTACAATGGGCATGGAAAATACTGCTCTGGAGTAAATTTACAGAGGAAATGTGCATGCTATTGGAAAATATTAAATTAATGTTTTACGATTGTAGGTTTGAAGTAAATGATAGGGCAAAAAATACAAGTGGCCACCTTGTTCTGGGGTTTGTGGGCTTAGGTGGATGACTTTGGTCAGCTTTAAATATACAATAAAAGATGACTTTCTGCCTAAAACAAGCCATTTTAATGGAGCTGATCTGCAATACTACTTACAACGTATTGGCTTGTGGGGTGCTGTTTTTGAAAGAAAAGGCTTTTTATGTTTTTTATCCTTGATCAAGATCAAAAATTTGAAAGTGGGAAGAGTTGGATGACACTTCAAATTCTGTTGTAGACCTAAGTCAACCATATTAACCAGTCAGACAAATGCAGTCACTGTATAGGATCACATCATTATTATTTATTGTTATTATAAATATTATTATTAGAGATGAGCAAATGTAATCGATCCGAATTTAAGGAAAATTTGATTTGCAACGACTGCGAATTTCCTTGTGCTTCGCGGTAACGAAATGCAATTTTTCCTAAAATGGCAGCCACACGTGTGAGGACTTAGGACATGGGGCAAGGAACTCTGGATCACCAAGATTGACATGCATGCATGCAGCCAATCAGCAGCCAGCCAGCCCTGTGATGTCACAGCCCTATAAATATGGCAGCCATTTTAGATGCTGCCATTTTCCAGCATTCTGAGTGCAGGGACAGACGTGAGAAGGCGCTAGGGACAGCGATTGGAAAAAGCTAATTGTGAAAAAAAAAAACTGAAAAAACGATTTATAAGTGCAGGAAAAGAATAGGGAGGGATCTTTTCACAGAATCTTAGTGCAGGGATTAAAAAAGCTATAAGAGGTCGTTAGTGGATATTTTGATCAAAAGGTAATAGGCCACCTGCATCCCTGGATCTAATGGAGGCTGTTATAGCAGCAGAAAGGGTTAATAAGCAAGGTTGATCCTAGCATGCATGCTGGGCCCGCACTCCCTGGATTCTATGTGGCTGTCATGGCCCATAACAGGTAGGATTTAGCGTTAGGACCACTCATAGAGGCGGCCTTGGCGTAGCGAGTGGCTTATTACCTTTTGATCAAAATGTACACTAACAACCTCTTATAGCTTCTAGCATAGAGGCAGGGCAGAGTGCTGTTGCAGTTCTGTGTTTGTGTATTTTGCCATAGCTACGTGCACCTGCATACAGGGACGTGCTGACTGACCCCCCTTGTGTTTCTGTTTATTATATGTTGGAGGTGTGGAGGCCTCCTTTTAAGTCGTGCACACCTGACTAGTTTGTCTGCCTTAGAGGCTGGTTTTAATCAGAGCGAGTATAAAATTGAACTTGCATTCATTGTACCTGCTAGTAACCATCTGGCTTTAGGAAGAGTACACAGTGGGATCAGCATGCATGTTGGTACCTGCATCCATGGATCTAATGGAGGCTGTTATAGCAGCAGAAAGGGTTAATAAGCACGGTTGATCCTAGCATGCATGTTGGGCCCGCACTCCCTTGATTCTATGTGGCTGTCATGGCCCATAACAGGTAGGATTTAGCGTTATAGAGTCGGCCTTGGCGTGGCGAGTGGCTTATTACCTTTTGATCAAAATGTACACTAACGACCTCTTATAGCTTCTAGCATAGAGGCAGGGCAAAGTGCTGGTTGCAGAGTGCTGTTGCATTTCTATGTTTGTGTATTTTGCCATAGCTACATGCACCTGCATACAGGGACGTGCTGACTGACCCCACCTTGTGTTTCTGTTTAGTATATGTGCTTAGAGCGTTTAGTGACGTATTTCAGTACTACAAGAAATATATATATGCAGTTCACTTCTGCAGTGATTTGGGGTGAAAAGCGTTTACTGACGTATTTCTGTACAAGAAAAATATATACGCAGTTCACTCTTGACGTTTTTTGTCATGAAAGCATTTAGTGGCCTATTTCAGTAAAAAATAAATAAATCTATTTGTTGCTTTTAGGGGTGTTTTAATTAGCTTTAAAATTTTTTGTTCAGCTAAAAGTATGCCTGACAGAGAAATTCCAGGCCCTGCACAGAGGAGTGTCAGAGGCCTAAATCTTTCTGGCGCAGGTAGAGGTCGCAACAGAGTAAGGGGGTGTGGCAGCAGGAGTCACAGGGAGAGGTCTGAGCTCCTGGTGTCATCTAGCGGTCATGAATTGACCAGCAACCCAGCGGTTCTTGATTGGTTAACTCGGTCATCCACTTCATCTGAAGTGACATCAGACACCCCCAGCCAACAGTGGGTGGGTTCCTCAGACACAACCCTTAGTTGGCATGGCCTGGGAGCAGACCCTGTGCCCTCACCTGTCCTCAACCTGCCTCTGTCCTTTTCTTTTTCCTCACCGTGAGAAGTAGTATATGCTGTAGGCTCAGCTACACTTTTAAGCGGGGAAGAGCTACTAGAGGACAGTCAGCAGCTACTGCGCAGTCAAGATCTGGAGGAGATTGTGCATACACTTACAAAACCTGCTCTACTGTACATGTAATATACTTGAAAGCATGTATACCATTTAATATGCTCAAGGCGAGCAGTAAGGGACGGGGAAGTGGCTGTTCTGCTGATGGTGCACGCAGAGGCCGTGGTCCTGGGCGTGGTAATACTGTGCCTGCTGCCAGAGCAGAAGAAACACACTCATCCACGATAAGTAGCTTTATGTCCCAGTTTGCAGGGCAGTGCAGGACACCGCTCTCGAAATCACACCAGTGTGACAAGGTGGTCGGTTGGATTGCAGGAGATAATGCTTCCAGTCAGTTAAGCACCTCCCTGTCTTCCACAAAGTCCAGTCTCAGTAGCCAAGAGTCTGGTCAACAGGATTCTCACCCTGATCCCCATTCATCCCAACATGGAGAGTCTTGATAAACAAGTGATCCCACACTCGGATATTCCAAGGAGCTCTTTACATCGTCAGTCCTTAAGTTGGGCCTCTCGCCAAGCCTGCTTGAAGAGACCCATGAGGAGATCTTGAGCACTGATTCCCAACCTTTTGAGCATCCACAGTCATAAGAAGATTATGGTGGGAAACGGCAATTAGTGTTTCACAAAGTGGATGATGATGATGAGACACAGTTGCAAATAAGTCAAACGCAATTAGTGTCTCGATAGGTTCATAATGAGGATGAGACACAGTTGTTATAAGTGAGGTTCTTGTTAGTTCAACAAGTCAGGAGAATGACCACAGTGAGGAAGTGGAAGAGGAGGAAGTGGCGTTGAAATCACTAACCCAACCTGGGAAGGTGGCAAGCTGAGCGAGGACAGCAGTACAAAGTGGGAGGGATCCACAGCACCGCAACAGGCTGGAAGAGGCAGTGGGGTGGCAAAAGGGAGAAGGCGGGCCACACCAAACAGGCCCGTAACTGTTCCCCAGAGCACCACTTGCGGCAATCTCCCTTGCCAAGGGGTAGACTGGCGCTTTTTTAAAGGAAAATGCGGACGATAAAATAATTATCATATGCAACCTGTGCCGTACCAAAATGAGCAGGGGAGTGAACACTAGCAACCTCACCTCCACCAGCATCATCCGCCCCATGGCATCAAGGCACCCTAATATGTGGGCCGAAAGTCTGGGTCCACAATCAGTGTCTGCGGGTAACACCACTGCCTCCTCTTCCCCTGTGTTACTTGCTGGCCATTCCCCTGTCCAAGACGCAGGCCTGGATGCATCCCGCCCTGCACCTGGACCTTTGCAAGCACCATCATCTAGCACATCCACTTCTGTGTCCCAGCGCAGCGTCCAAATGTCCATACCCCAGGCCTTTGAACAAAACCGCAAATACCCAGCCACCCACCCACAGGCCATAGCACTAAATTCGCACCTTTCCTAATTTCTGGCCCTGGAAATGTTGCCATTTAGGCTTGTGGACACTGAGGCTTTCTGCTGTCTGATGGCGGCGGCTGTCCCTCTTTACTCAGTCCCCAGTTGCCACTATTTTACCCGGTGTGCCAGTACACCCTTTTACCAGTATGTGTCTCGTAACATTACCCGTGCCCTGACCAATGCAGTTATTGGCAAGGTCCACTTAACGACTAACACATGGACAAGTGCTTTTGGCCGGGGACACTACATTTCCCTGACGACACACTGGGTGAACGATGTGTACGCCGGGAGCGAGTCGTACCCCGGGATGGCACAGGTGCTACCGACGCCAAGGATTGCGGGCCCTACTTCCATCAGGATTTCTGCCACCACCTACATTAGTGGCTGCAATCCCCCCTTCACCTCCTCCACTTCCACCTCTGAATTCTCATCTTGCAGCACCAGTCAGCCATCAGTCAGTAGCTGGAAGCAGTGTAGCACTGCAGTGGGGAAGGGGCAACAGGCCGTGCTTAAACTAATTTGCTTAGGTGAAAAACAGGACACCGCCACAGAGCTGTGACAGGGTATAAGGGACCAGACTGAGCTGTGGCTCTCGCCACTCAACCTATAACCAGGCATGATTGTGTCTGATAATGGCTGTAACTTGGTGCGGTTTTGGAGCTCGGCAAACTCACACACATCCCAAGCCTAGCCCACGTGTTCAACTTAGTGGTTCAGCAGTTTCTCAAAACCTACGCCAATTTGCCTGAGCTACTGTTGAAGGTGTGCCGCTTGTGTGCCCATTTCTGAAAGTCATCTACAACTGCCGCCGGTCTCGCAACGCTGAAGCAGCGCTTGCAATTGCCAGCTCACCGACTGTTGAGTGACTTGACCACGTGCTGGAACTCCACGTTTCACATGTTGGCCAGGCTTTGTGAGCAGCAGAGGGCAGTAATGGAATACCAGCTGCAACATGGTCGTCGCCTTCAGCTTTCACTCTTCACAAGCAACAAGTGGCCTTTGACATCTGACCTCTGTAACTTTGAGGAATCAACACAGATGGTGAGAGGCGATAACACTATTTCAGCTTCCACTCTTCACAAGCAACAAGTGGCCTTTGATGTCTGACCTCTGTAACTTTGAGAAATCAGCACAGATGGTGAGAGGCGATAACGCTATTATCAGCGTAACCATCCCACTCCTGTGTCTACTGAAACGCTTGCTGCTCACAATGAAGGCGGACACTTTGCATATGGAAGAGGTTGAAATGGGGGAAGAGAGTACACAGGGTGATAGCCAGACCACCCTCATTTCGTCTTCTCAGCGCGAATTGGATAATGATGATAAAGAGGAGGAGCAGGAGATGGTTGCCTCCGCTACAGAGGGTAGTACCCATTGCAGGTTCATTCCATATGTTCAGCGTGGATGGGCAGAAGAGGATGGGGAGATTGAGACTTGAGAGTCATCCTTCTGATGAGGACAGCGAAGTTTCGTCTTTTGGGACTCTGGCACACATGGCTGACTTTAGGTTATGCTATCTATGCAGTGACCCTCTCTTTATACGCATTTTGCTCAACACAGATTACTGGGTGTTCACTCTTCTCAACCCACTCTACAAAGAGTACTTCTCACCTCTTCCTGTGGTGGAGACGATTAGCAAAATGGTGCAATACCAGAACGTCCTTGTGGAAAAATTGTTGCCAAAAATGTACAGCTGACAACACTGGCGGCAGAGTACATAGTTCCTTGGGCAACTGAGAAGAAGAGACAAGGAGAACATTTTTCCTTCCTTCTGACAGATCAGCCAGTCTGAAAGGCAAAATAGTGGCCCAGTCATAAAGTGGGGAGGGTGATAGAACAGCTAGAGAAGTCCACAGAATGGCCCTATGACATAGTGGTGAGCTGGCAGCAGCATCAGGAGAAGGCCACAGAGTGGCACAATGACAGTGTGGATATGACAGCAGCATCAGGAGGAGACCACAGAGTGGCACAATGATAGTGTGGAGGTGGTGGCAGCAGCGGCATGAGAAAACCACAGAGTGGCACAAGGACAGAGTGTGGAGGTGGCAGCAACATCATCAGGAAACCACAGAGTGGCAAGGTGACAGTGTGGAGGTCGCAGCAGGAGACCACAGAGTGACCCGGTGACAGAGTGGGGCGTTGTGTGGCAATACCAGTAGCAGCTGAAGATGGTAGTTGAAAGAAGGAGTACTTGTAATCAGATGCGTAGCATCAGGATTTGGCAGCATCAGAATAGTAGCTGAGGCAGGTAGCCAGAAGAAACAGATCTCTTTTGTCAAAGTGTTGGTGTGGCACCATGGTCGATCTAGTCTGATGCATCAGGCATTGGTGGGTGGAAATCCTGGCTGATCCACATCTGATTTATCTTGACAAAAGGTCAGTCTATCCACATTTTGGGTGGACAGGCAAGTTCTTAGAGTAACTATGGCCCTCGCTGCGCTAAACACCCGCTCTGATGCCACACTAGTGGCTGGGCATGACAGATTTTCCAGGGCAAACTCTGCTAGTTACAGCCACAAATCCAGTTTGGCTGACAAGTAGTTTACCGGATCTTCAATGTGGGGTGGCAGTGTGCTGTCCAAGTATGCCACCACCTGCTGATTCAGGTCCTGCTCCAGGTCTAGCTGCTGCTAGTGAGTAGTTTATTTACGAGGCATGTGAAAAAAGCTGCTCATCAGCGACTTTAGATTCAAGTTGCTGCTGATAGAGCTGAAACGGCTCCTACCCCCCCCCCCCCCCCACCAAACACCACCATGCCACAGCGGCCATTGCAGAGGAACTTGAGCGCAGAGGGCTCCCCCTGTCAGACCTGCGAGTGGATGGACAATAAGCAGCGGCTAACTGATTTCATAGGATGTCTCTATAGTAGTTCAGTTTATTCTCCCTCTCAGCAAGTGTAAAAAGGGCCCCCATTTTGGACTGGTAGAGAGGGTCCAACAAAGTGGAGAGCCAAAAGTCTTCCCTCTACCCAATGCGGACAATTCTGCTGTCACTACGCAAGCAAGAGAGCATGCATTGGGCCATTTGTGCAAGTTACTCAGAAGGACTCCCTGCCTCCATCTCTACTGCATAATGCCACGGTGTGTCTGGATCCTCTGCCTTGTCTTCCTCATCGCCCTGTAGCTCCTCTGGCTGCTCCTTTTCCTCCTCTTCTGTCATTTGTGTACAAAGACCATACATTTCGCTACACATTGCTTATGCTCCAATGTCTTTCTCCTCCTCCTCCAGTTGGGACCCCACAGGGCTCATGTGGCCATGAGATCTAGGCGCCACATCTCAAGTCCCCTGACCTGCCAGATTTAGCAGCACCTGTTCCAGGACATGAAGCAGCGGAATGACGTTGTTCATCCCATAGTCCTGGTGACTGACAAATAACGGGGCCTACTCAAAGGGCCTGAGCAAAGCAAAGGGCCTGAGCTTTGTGGTGTACGAGTGGCTAAAGTGCATGCAAAGTTTCCTGGCCATTTTTAGGATGTCTTGCAGATGGGTGGAAGACTTCAGTAACCGACTGACAACCAGATTGAACACGTGTGCCATGTAGCGAGCATGGCTCAGCCCCTTCTTGACGCAGACTGACACCATGTTCTTCCTGTTGCCGGTCACCATGATTTTGAGTTGTCGCGGAGACAACCAGGATTCGATTTATTGATGAAGGACACAGAGCAGTTCCTCTCCTCTGTGACTCCATTCACCCAGGAAAACGAGGTGCAGAACAGCGTGACACCGCCGTGACCTGCACATGTGGTATGCTGGAGGGGCACTGTGAATTGTCCCTGCAGTGGAGGCTGAGGACACGGTGGAGGATTAGGAGGCAGAGGCGGACACTGTCACAGGATCAATGGCGTGAGAACATGAAGGCGGAAGCGGCATCACCTGGCCAAGTTACTGGTGTGGCTATGCAGAAACCATAAAGGACATGTATTGTGCCTGACCGTAGTTACAGCTCCACACATTGGGGCTGCCGTTCACTTTGGCAGACACCGACAGGCTTAAGGACTGGCCCACATTCTGTTCTACATTTGTGTGCAGGGCTGGTACTCTCTTTTTGGCAAAGAAATGACGGCTTGGGAATCTCAACCTCGGCTCAAGCCATCAGTTCTCTGAAAGGTGCAGAGTCCACCACTTAGAAAGGGAGGGACTGCAGCAACAGCAACTTGCCTAGGAGCACATACAGCTTCTGCGCCGTTGGATGATTGCAATCATACTGTTGTCTCTTGGCAATCGCTTTGGTGATCAATTGCTGATGGAATGACTGATGGGGAGGAAGAACAGGAGCATCAGGACCAGCAGATGTTGGGAATGACAGACAGCTCCCTTCAGCTGAGGCGGAGGAGCCTTGACTGCCTGAAATCGGGTGCGTGCCAATGGGTAATGCAGCGGTTGCTGCGGCAGGCTGGACCACTACATCAGAGCCACAGTTCTTCCAGGCCACATTATGGTAATGCTGCATATCTTGATGCAGGGCCGTGGTGCCAACATTGGCACCCTAGCCACGCTTCACCTTCTGCCACAGATTCTACAAATGGCCATGTTTACCTCCTCCAGCGGTTTATTAAAAAACTGCCACACCGCCGAGTAGGTGATTTTACCACCAAAATTCTGCATTGACTGACTGCTACCACCGCTGCTTCCGTGAACCCCTGCACCAATACTTTCCGGCAGGTAGGCTTCTGCGAAGCAGGTGGACTTCCCCGTGCACGATTGGCTCCCGACCTCCCACTTCTGCCACCTTGCTGACTCGCGGCCACGCTAGCGACTTGCTGGCTCCTCCGTTGCCTCACAGGCTAGCTGCCACCCTCTTCTCCCAAAGATGATGAAGCCCCTAATTCACCCGGCTCTCAAGTGCGATCGGCTACATCATCATCATCGAGTACTGTTTGCACTTCACTGCTGTCCTCCTCAACGGCCTCTGGGACAGGAGCCTGACTGCTTGCCACACCAACTTTCATGCCACTCTCCTCATCACTAGTTGCCCACCTACCAGGGAAACTCCGGATGTCTCCTCCACATCTCGGCTGGCCAGTAGCTGCTGACTGTCCTCTAGTAGCTTCTCCTCGTGTGAACAGTGAAGCTGAGCCCACAGCATATAATACTTCTCTGGCTGAGGGAACAGAAAAGGACAGAGGCAGGTTGAGGACAGGTGAGGGCACAGGGCCTTCTCCCGGGCCATGCCAACTAAGGGTTGTGTCTGACGAACCCACCGACTCTTGGCTGGGGGGTGTCTGATGTCACTTGCAATGAATTTGAAGATCGAGTCAGCTATTCAACAACCGCTGGGTTGCTGGTCAAGACACAACCGCTAGATGACATCGGGAGCTCGGTCCTCTCGCTGCGACTCCTGATGACACGCCCCTTTACTCTGCTGCGACCTGTGCCTGCTCCAGAAAAATTTAGGCCTATGCCACTCCCCTGTGCAGGGCCTGGCACTTCTCTGTCTGACATACTATTAGATCAAATAAATAAATAGGAATTAAAACACCCTAAAAAAAAGTCTGTCATTTTCTCACTTCACTACACAACGGCTAATAAATCCTTTTTTTCCCCCACTAATAAAGGCCAAAAAGGGCTTTAGAACATATTACTGCACCACTGAATGGCAAATAGGCCCTTGCTTTTTTCCACTTTTCCTCGCCACAAAAGGCTTTAGAACATAACTGCTGAACGGCAAATATATATATATACATGTTTGCCACTAATACACGCAAAGAAAGGCTTTAGAACATATAACTTCATCGCTGAATGGCAAATATAGATTTTCCTGCCACTATTAAAGAACAGCAAATAATATATATTTTTTGCGACTAATACAAGCCAAAAAAGTCTGTAATTTTCTCACTTCACCACATAACGGTAAATACTTTTTTTGTGCCACTCATACACGCAAAAAAAGGCTTTAGAACATATATGTGTAACTGCACCACTGAACGGCAAATATATATTTTTGTGCCACTAATACACGCCAAAAAGGGCTGTAATTTTCTCATATCACCACAAAACGGCTAATAAGCCCCTTTTCCCCCACTAATACAAGCCAAAAAATGCTTTAGAACATATAACTGCACCACACAAGGGCAAATAAGATGTAGAAATATTTCCTTGTAATAAACCCTGTTAATGGCTGTATCACACAGAACTTGCACCCTAATAACAAGAACGGTTTGCCGGAATTACAGAGCTGTATAATGGCAATTTGGATCCCCAGTCAGTGAAGCAAGGTATAATAGGATTCTCCCTATTACCCAGGCTGTAACCTCCCCTACTGAACTCTGTTCTACATAAATGCTGTGGAATGATTCCTCCCTATCCTTTCCCTAAACTTCTATACAGCAAAATAATAGTTTTCAAGTCTTCTCCACTGACCCTAGCGCTTGCTGACGTCTCTCCCTGCACTAAGTACACTGGAAAATGGCTGAATCCAAGATGGCTGAGGCTATTTATAGGGCTGTGACATCACAGGGCTGGCTGGCTGCTGATTGGCTGCATGCAAGGCATTGTGGGTGATCCCTCGTTCCCAGAGTTTCTTGCTCCATGTCCAAACACATGCAGCAGCCATTTTAGGAAAAAAATGTGATTCATTACCACAAAGCGTGAGAAAATTCGGATTCGGTGCAAATCAAATTTTTCCTCAAATTTGGAACAAATTCCCTTTCGTCAACTTTGGACATTATTTAACTGCAATTTGCCTTAGAAGCTGAAGAAGAAACAATTGCTGGTCAAGAATTGCCCTGAGTCCAAAACAGCAAAACATAGAGTCATTGAGCTTGATGTATAAGAAGAAAGTCAGATCCATTGGTCTTATATATAGAAGACTAAGGTCAAAGAATAAATGAGCAGAATACATAAAGAGAATACGAATTAAATAGATTAACCTTTAAGCCGCGATGAGCAGCAAATGATATGAGCATTGATTACACTGATCCTTATGGACGCAGAATACCAAAGACTTTAATTACTTACTTGGCAGTTGAAATAAACAAATACATCAAATTACTACCTTTCAGCCTTTAATTCCAGCATCTTCCGAATGAAGCCTTTGATAGCTCGAGTCCAATTCACTGGCTAAGGAAGTTTAGGATTTCCTAATTTAATCAGTGAGTAATGATATTGCAATTGCTCTTGTTCCCGTAAATACAATTTGGAACACTTAAACATTTCAGCATTTCCTCGCTAAAATCTACAGACTCTTCTCATGATGAAATTATCAGACCATGTAAGATGTCTAAAGCGCAGAGTCTTAAAGGGCCAAAACCACCATTTCAGTATTAACTGTTGGATAACTGTTGGATAACTAAATAATTCCTGTTGACTGACTGGGTAAATTATTGGTTGGCTCAAGCTTGGTTATGCCCACCTGGGAATCTACTGTGACCAGAAGAAGCCAGGAAGAACAGCTCAGTTCTGAAACTAAATGGACCAGGCACACCAGTTATGAGCAACAAGGGTCTCCCAGTTGCTTCTTGTTCAGCTAGTTAATAATTTTGTTCGAGCAGTTAATATGCAACTGCATTGTATCTTTATCTGGTTTTGATAAATGTCTAGCTTTACCCGACTGAATAGGGTGGCATTGCTGATTGTTGATCCTTTATATATCTGAGCCTTACTTCATTCTGGTTATCTGGTATAGTGTTTGCAGCTTCTTCCAGATAGTTTGGACTTTGTTCTGTATTCTGAGATCTGGAGTTCCATGATTGCTCCTTGTTTTGGTCTGGTCTATATTCTGCTGTGGGGCCGCATGGTGGCTTGTAACCCTGGGACCCTGGGTTCAAACCTCATCAATGGCAACATCTGCATGGAATTTTTATATATTCCCTGTTTTTCTGTGGGTTCCTTCCAGTAATCCAGCTTCCTCTCACACTTCAAGAAATATTCAAAATAGACCCTAGCATGTTTTGGATTTGAGTGCTTATCTGTAGCCCCTCCAAGGGGCATTTCCCTTTTCTAAGAAAAGGGCATTGGAATGTTTATCACTTGTATTCTGGGATCTGCAGTTCTATAGCCTTTCTTGCTGTGTTTAGGATTTGCTTGTTGGTATATTGTTGCATTCAGATAGGGTCAATTAAGATTTGCTCTGTTTCTGTTCACTGTCATTCATCTGCCATCTACTGGATCATCTCAAACTTCTATGACTATCAGCATTCATGTCCTGTCATCCACAAGTTAGTATGCCAGGATCCAGGGGGAACTATTTCTCCTTATAGAGAGGGCCTAGTAGTGTAAGGAGATTTGTAAGCCACGCAATGCTCCTCTGCATTCTAGAAAAAGATATAGAAATTAGCTCCCTTTCTAAAAAATAAAAGAGACCCTACCTAAGACAATCGCCCAAAAAATAAAAATAAATATGACTCTCAGAATATAGAAACACCCAAATTTTTTTTTCAAATATGTCTTATTATGCAAAATTGAAACAAACAACCAAAAATAGTATTCATATTTGGTATTGTTGACCCTGTAAAAACCTGCCCTATAAAAATAGCATATGATCTAACCTGTCAGATGAACATTGTAAAAAAGCTGAAAATAAAAAAGGTGCCAAAACAGCTATTTTTTGTTACCTTGCATCACAAAAAGTGTAATATAAAGCAACCAAAAACCATATGTATCTTAAAATAGTACCAACAAAACTGCCATCTTACCTCATAGTTTCCAAAATAGGGTCACTTTTTTGGAATTTCTACTCTGGGGGTCTTCAAATGTAACATGGAAACTTACAATTATTCCAGTGAAATCTGACCCCCAAAAGTCACATGGCGTTCCTTTCCTTCTGCGCCCTGCCATGTGCCCGTACAGCATTTTCTGATCACAAATGGTGTGTTTCTGTAAACTACAGAATCAGGATAATAAATATTGAAATGTTGAGTTTTTGGGGCCGTTAACCCTTGCTTTGTTACCAGAAAAAATGGATTAAAATAGAAAATCTGCCAACCAAGTGGAATTCTGAAATTGTATCTACATCTTCCTTTAATTCCTGTGGAACACCTAAGGGATCAGCAAAGTTTGTAAAATCAGTTTTGAATACCTTGAGGGTTGTAGTTTCCAAAATTAGGTAACTTTTTTGGAGTTTCTACTCTGGGGGTGCATATGGGGACCTTCAAATGTGACAAGGCAACTTAAAAATATCCCAGTGAAATCTGCCCTCCAAAAACCACATGGCGTTCCTTTCCTTCTGAGCCATGCCATGTGCTCGTACAGCAGTTTATGATAACAAATAAGGTGTTTCTGTAAAATACAGAATCGGGGTAATAAACATTGAGTTTCGTTTGACTGTTAAACCTTGTTTTGTTACCGGAAAAAAATAGATTAAAATGGAAAATCTGCCAAAAAAGGGAAATTCTGAACTTTAATGTACATCTTCCTTTAATTCTTGAGGAACACCTAGGGGTTAGAAAACTTTGTAAAATCAGTTTTGAATACCTTTACGGGTGTAGTTTCTAAAATGGGGCCATTTATGGGTGGTTTCTACTATGCAAGCCCCACAAAACACAAAGTGACTTTAGATCTAAACTGGTCCTTAAAAAGTGGGTTTTTTGCTTTTTAGATTTGCTTCTAAACTTCTAAGCCTTCTAATGTCCCCAAAAAATGTAATTACACAATTACACAAAATGATCCAAACATAAAGTAGACATATGGAAAATATAAAGTAATAACTATTTTAGGAGATATCACTATCTATTTTAAAAGCTGAGAAATAGAAATTTGGAAACTTGAGATTTTTTCAAATTTTTTGATAAATTTGGGATTTTTTTTAAAATAAAAATTAAAAATATTGCCTGAAATTTACTACTATCATGAAGTACTATGAGTCACAAGAAAACAGTCTCAGAATGGCTTGGATAAGTAAAAGCGTTCCAAAGTTTTTACACAGTGACATATGTACAAACTAACAGAAAATAATGCACTATAAAATTAGATGCAAGCATAACATATGGACTAGGCCTTCACTATTGATAAAAACTGAGACACTTGGTCAATACATTTTGATCAAAATACATCTAAGCCCACCTACCAGCGACAAGGTGGTCTCAGTTCAGGCGGGTTCCTATGCTTGGTGCATCATCGTTCTAACCCCTCCCCAAACGGATGTTTAAACCCACATGTGGACGTTTTAAGGTAGCTGCTATCCTGCTCAATGGAGATCCTTATATCCTGAGGAAGTTGGCACACGTGAATGGTCCACATGGACCTTGCTCTATTGTATCGTCTTGTTATTGGTTCCACGGAGCTGATTGTAAATAGCATACATTGGTCATTTTTGGAGCCCACATGTATTTTTTTTACATCAGGTCATTGCTCCATATTTTTATGCTCAGGTATTGCTCTGTAAATTCTACAATAACTGATGATTATCTTATCAATTGTTTATGTTGTATTGCCATCTTTGTCCCCTGATGACCCTTTATCAACCTACTTAGGGAAACGTGTCGGGACTTAGGGTATTAATTTTTTTCACAATTTTGTTAGGACTTCTAGGGGCATAGTAGGCTTAGGTACGTCTGCAAAATAGAGGTTATCCACTCTGGATGATCAACAGAGGTTACTATATAGCCACGAATAAAAATCGCAAAGACCTTCTGTTTGGTAGACGCTGCATTAAAAATTCCTCTCAACCCACTCTGGTGCTCACATATAGTAGACAGTTTTCATTGATTAGACAAATAATCCTTAATCATTTACCGATACTCCATGAAGATCAAACGGTTAGCAACATTTTAAATAGTGGCTGCAGAATTGTCAGCAAACGTTCGCCAACTATTGCTAACAAAGTTTCACCCTCTTTCTTTTCATACACCCCCAAAACAACAACCACATGGTTGAGTACTAAAGGTTTTTATAAATGTGGCAGCCACCCATGTAAATGTTGCAAACATGTGCTACCCACAAAAACCTTTTGGGATTCTACACACAACACTGAATATAATATTAATTCCTACATAAATTGTAATAGTAGCGGTGTTGTGTATATTATCTCCTGTACAACATGTGACTTGTTATATGTGGGCAGCACCACACGCAAATTTAAAGTCCGTCTTCTAGAACATCTGAATTATATAAAAAGCGAGTCATACACTAACATTTCAGGTGCTGCGAAACACTTTATTAATTTTCATGGCAGAAGCACACAATCCTTCAAGGCTTTTGCCATAGAAAAGTTTTTATACCAATAAGAGGGGGACATGAAACATAAGACTCTGTTAAGGGAAGCCTTTTGGCTTTTCAAACTGAATACCAGGTTACCTCTAGGCATGAATTATAAGAAAGAATTTTTGCACTTTTTTAACTAATCATTCCATGTAATAGAACAAAGTACTATGCGCTATATTCTTACTTTGGTTTTATATTCTTGTTGCACAGTAGTGGTCTTATTATGACGCACTGCTTATTTTGACAAATTGGACACTGTTCAGACTAGATTTTGATGCAGTTTTTTCTATGTCTACATATATTATGCAACTATTTTTTCTAGTGTGCTAGTCAGACACTTGCCAGTTACACTTTCAGTGTAAATAGATCATTGTTTGTTTGTAATGTTGTTTTTAACTAAGAATATGTTAAGTTGGTGATAAAATTTATCCAAGCAATGTTCACCAGTGCTTCTGCAATCAGGTGTAAATTGAAACACCTGATGTTTCCTTTACTTGGAGGAAGGTTTCCTCCCCCACTACACAGTATTTATTTGCTAAGATTGCAGATACACTGGAGGTCATGAGTAAGAGCGGTAACGCTCGAAACGCGTAGACCGCTGCACAGGTGTAATTATGCTGGAAAAACTTATCCTTGTATGTTGATTACGTCCACCGAAAATAAAGGATGCCAAGGCTTTTTAAACTGAATTTACTGGAGTGCTGGAATCTTTCTTTTTCTGCTACTTCCAAGGATCTCCTGGATCCATCCGTGCACCCTGGGAGAAGGACATTCATGTGCAGGTGAGCTGGACAACCACACTTCTTCTTAAATTCTACAATAACTGATGATTATCTTATCAATTGTTTATGTTGTATTGCCATCTTTGTCCCCTGATGACCCTTTATCAACCTACTTAGGGAAACGTGTCGGGACTTAGGGTATTAATTTTTTTCACAATTTTGTTAGGACTTCTAGGGGCATAGTAGGCTTAGGTACGAGGACATAAGGCAACCACCATCAGGGTGTGCCTCTGGGCTAAGCCACTATTTAGGGTTCCAACAGGGTCAGAATTCCCACTATGTAGCCCTTATTTGACCCTGATGCCTAGTGTATCACTGATTATCGGTATAGCAGTGCTACGTTGAAAAATGGCAGGGTCCTGAAGGGGTTAAAGATATTGAGCCTTTCTGTCACAAAGGGTTAACTGTTTATCTAACTGTGTGACTGGTACTTTCACTTTGTGCTTGTCAACGCTCATTTCTAAAATACTAAGAGGTCAAAAACACTTATTTAAGCCACATTCAGAAAGATAAGGATTGAATTTTACTGAGTGTTTATAAGGTCAGAGAGCAGAAATAAGGAGCCCTCTGCTCCCCAGATGCCGGAAAAGAAAAAATCCAAAGGTAACTAGTAAAGCTTGGCAGCTCTGTACACAAAAAAAAGGATTTCATATTGTTAATAAGGACCAATTGAAAAAATGATTTTTAGCTCAAAAGAAGTACAATACAATAATAATTTAAAAAAATCCTCAAAGTTGTACATATCCTTTAAATAACCAAAACAGTTTAAGAATGTGTAAGGATTTCTTTGTAGCGTGAATTCATTGGAAGTAGTGAATAAGGTCCTGTGGGGCTGCGTCATGAGGGAGGTCCTTGTGGAACACCACTTTGTCCAGGAAGTCTGTTTAGAATTATTAAGATCTTGTGCAAATGTAGGAAATCAGATACAAAGTATACATGCAGGGATACTCCATATGCTCATTGGATGGTGGTTGGTGGTTGGTGGTTGGTATTGCGGGGTGTGATATAAGTGCAGCAGTAAGGACTGCCTAAGTAGGAAAAGTTTGTGAAGCTCTGCTCTAGTAAACACTTCTGGCAGTACAAGTATTGCTTAACCCTTTAATGTCAACCCACTGTTTTGTGAAAGTGGGTGGTGCAGGTCCCCAGTCTTTTTGCATCACAGCAAAGGAGTGGGGCTTAAGTAAATGCCAGAGCGCTGCAGAGTTAAGAACCAGCTGCTACTAACAACCTGAGTTCTTAGTGCAGGCTCCTGCATAGGTCAGAAGAACCTCCAAGCCCAACTGTTACCCTATTAATCATGCCGCCCATTCAGTGGGTGCCACAGGAGAGGAGAGATTCCACTCTGATATAAAAAATTGTATAGCAAAGTTTTTTTTTTTTTTATTCTGCAAAAATAAATGAAAATTTGGAAATCTTTTAAAGAAGTGATTCATCTAAAAGATAATCTCTTTGTACAAAACTCTGAACTAATAAAGGTATAGCACAGTGTGATTACAATATATCACATACAGCCAGTCAGGAAATGGAGATAATTAAGGTTTAGTGTCCCTTTCAAAGTGGCTAGAAAGCAATTCTGTATTCGGCCATAAATTGACTTGCTGTAAATATACTTTAATTATCTTATTTGCTGACAATTACCTAAGGAATACGGAGTTAATGAAGCCATGCAAAAATATGCTGAAAATTCAAGTGATGGAATATGCAATGTGTTATCTATGCTATCTGTAAATTCTGGAACACATTGCTGAAGGAAAAAGCAGATGGATTACATGATAGTGAAAAAACAACTGAAAACATTAGTAAAGGGATTGATGAATTTCAGAGAAAGGATTCTCGTAAGAACTGATGAAAACAAGGAGAGATTTTAATCCTGCTGTGTCCTGATTAGACACGTCTCTGAAGGACACAGACCTGACATCCAGATTCCCAGCTAATCCTGGTCTTTATTACTTTATCTGCTGATGTTTTTATTTCTAATGATTTTGCTTTTTGGGAGATTAAATTATGTTTTCAAATGATTCTATTCTTACAGAACTTTTAAAATATTATAGCTGCCACTTTCTACTTAAAAAAATAATAATAATGTGTTTGACAGTGACGAAGGTTACTTACTTTGCTAATTTTAATATTATCAAAAAAGAGAAAATAGATTCATTTATGTAAGTAATAAAATGCCCTCCACTGTGAAAAGAACTGCATATATTATAATATTGCCTCATATATACAAAAATGCAACTATTACAATACCTCTCCTATGTACAAGAATATAACCACTATAATACTGCTCCTAGATACAGGAATATAATCACCATGATACTGCTCCTAGGTACAGGAATATAACTACCATAATACTGTCTCCTATGTACAAGAATATAACTACTATAATACTGCTCCTATGTACTAGAATATAACTACTATAATACTGCTCCTATATACAAGAATATAACTACTATAATACTGCTCCTATGTACAAGAATATAATCACTATGATACTGCTCCTAGGTACAGGAATATAACTACTATAATACTGTCTCCTATGTACAAGAATATTACTATTATAATACTGCTCCTATGTACAAGAATATAAATACTATAATACTGATCCTATGAGCAAGACTATAAATACTATAATAATGCTCCTATGTACAAGAATATAACTACTATAATACGGCTCAAATGTACAGGAATATAACCACTATGATACTGCCTCCTATGTACAAGAATATAACTACTATAATACTACTCCTAAGTACAGGAATATAACTACTATAATACTGCCTTCTATGTACAAGAATATAACTACTATAATACTGCTCCTATGTACAAGAATATAACTACTATAATACTGCTCCTATGTACAAGAATATATCTACTATAATACTGCTCCTAGGTACAGGAATATAACTACTATAATACTACTCCTATGTACAGGAATATAACTACTATAATACTGCCTCCTATGTACAAGAATATAACTACTATAATACTGCCTCCTATGTACAAGAGTATAACTACTATAATACTGCTCCTATGTACAGAAATATATAACTACTATAATACTGCTCCTATGTACAAGAATATTACTATTATAACAATGCTCCTATGTACAAGAATATAACTACTATAATACTGCTCCTATGTACAAAAATATAACTACTATAATACTGCCTCCTATGTACAAGAATATAACTACTATAATACCGCTCCTATGTACAAGAATATAACTCCTATAATACTGCCTCCTATGTACAAGAATATAACTACTATAATACTGCCTCCTATGTAATGGAATATAACTACTATAATACTGCTCCTATGTACAGGAATATAACTACTATAATACTGCTCCTATGTACAAGAATATAACTACTATAATACTGCTCCTATGTACAAGAATATCACTACTATAATACTGCTCCTATGTACAAGAATATAACTACTATAATACTGCCTCCTATGTACAATAATGTAACTACTATAATACTGCCTCCTATGAACAATAATATAACTACTATAATACTGCCTCCTATGTACAGGAATATAACTACTATAATACTGCCTCCTATGTACAATAATATAACTACTATAATACTGCCTCCTATGAACAATAATATAACTACTGTAATACTGCCTCCTATGTACAGGAATATAACTACTATAATACTGCTCCTATGTAGAAGAATATAACTACTATAATACTGCTCCTATGTACAAGAACATAACTACTATAATACTGCTCCG
Source organism: Bufotes viridis (assembly GCA_033119425.1). Lineage (NCBI taxonomy): Eukaryota > Metazoa > Chordata > Amphibia > Anura > Bufonidae > Bufotes > Bufotes viridis. The sequence goes on from CM065597.1 coordinate 6,802,756, forward strand.
TTGTACAAGAATATAACTGCTATAATACTGCTCCTATGTACAAGAATATAACTACTATAATACTGCTCCTATGTACTAGAATATAACTACTATAATACTGCTTCTATGTACAAGAATATAACTTCTATAATACTGCTCCTATGTACAAGAATATAAATACTGTAATACTGCTCCTATGTACAAGAATATAACTACTATAATACTGCTCCTATGTACAAGAATATAACTACTATAATACTGCTCCTATGTACAAGAATATAACTGCTATAATACTGCTACTATGTACAAGAATATAACTACTATAATACTGCTCCTATGTACAAGAATTTAACTACTATAATACTGCCTCCTATGTACAAGAATATAACTACTATAATACTGCTCCTATGTACAAGAATATAACTACTATAATACTGCCTTCTATGTACATGAATGTAACTGCCATAATGCTGCAGAATACAGAATGCATCATTGATTTTTATATCCTTTGAGTGTTCCCTGCTAAAATTCAGCTTCCTTTAAAAGTTAGGTTCCGTCCCGGGTGTGATCTTCCTCTATCCAGAAATCAGAGTGATTGACCCCGATATTCTGCTGCATTTATTTGAGTCTTTGTAGAGTTCATGATCAGTTCAGCAGAAAACCCGGAAAATAATCATGTATAAATTCCATCACGTCCTCATAGCTGTACCGCACTTGCCTTCCACATTGAATGCCTGCCAGGACACACAGTAGAACCCTCTTTCTACTTCTCCATTCCCCAACATAGGCCCTGAGACTGTGGATACTAAGACTTTCTGAACATGAAGCCTCCCCTAATTATCTAATCACCAAAAAAAGTCTCCAAGTCACATTAAGTTCCCGTAATTCACCGTCTGGGTTTAGTGGACACTTTGTGAAATGAATGATGATGATGTGTTTCAGAATTCTTCATATTAAAAAGCCCATGAAGCAGGATGGAGAAGCTTGGGCTAACACAAGGGTCACCTGATCAGCAATCAGCCCAAGCTTCATTAGCTTAGGTTTCTCTATTGTAATGTGCTGAAAGCAGAATTATCTTTTCGTTATATTCATTTTAATCATTTGATTGATCATACGATCAGGTTTTATGCACAATTTGCCGCCATCCTCGCTGCGGCACCTTATGTATAAAATAATGGCATGGAGTTATTGGTTGATAGGACAATTCTAATTCATGCTCTAATCATTCAGGGAAGGTAATACAAAGTGACAGAAAGCAACGAGTTTGGGTTATGCAGCTCAAGCCTTCATTACAGCCTCCATTAGTCCACAATTCTATGGCTACTATATCCTCATTTAGCAAGGAAATTGCCTACAAGAGCCTCTCTAATGAGTGATGCAACTGCAGAATGCTGCAAGCCTCAAAGTCTGATTAGTTTCTGAAAGAAGATGAAGGCTTGTCCCAAGCAGAGAGTGTGATGTTAAAAGACGCCGTGACTTTGCCACTCCTAGCAATAAAGCAAGTAGAGACGGACAGAGTTGTTCACATCTGACCCGGAATTATGAAAAAAATACAGCCTCCCGTCACAAAGAAAAATATAGCGAGGACTTCATAGTGAAAGAAAAGGCAAAGAACAGCAGCGAGAAAACTAGGGCATACATAACCTCCTGGAGGAACTTAGCAGTACTTCTCAGCAAAAGTATAGAGTGCTAACAGGGGCAGCATATCACTGCAGTGACCCTGACAATGTCCTCTCTATAAACCACTTCATAACTAGGCCCAAAAAGGCCTTAACGACCGAAAACCATTTTTTTATTTTTTTCCCTTTTGCTTTGCATTATAGCATCTGTAACTTTTTTTTGAGGGGGTGCAGAAACTAGTGAATTTTTTGGTGCCTTTTTGTTTTACAGAAAAAAATAAATAAATACACCCAACGGATATGCCACTGAGTCAGTGGCATATCCGTTTGGTGCATTTTTTTTTTTTCTGTGATTTATATATTTATATATTTCATCCGCACAATGCTCCGTTTTGTGTAGGATGCCTTTGTGGCGCATGTGGTCCGCGCCGGCATCCTCCATTGTACGCATTTTTTGCTAGGGATGGTCGTTTGCAGCGGTCCACATGTGGTGCGACTGCTCCCCCAATGAGAAACACACTACAGTGTTTGGGGTCTGAGCAGTTCCCCCATATCGGCCACTATATTTCTGGGCCTTTTTCTTTTACACTAAATATGTAATAGAGTTCTTTAGGTCATTAGTAGGGTTGAGCGAACCCGAACTGTAAAATTCTGGTTCGTACCGAACTTTAGGGTTTTTGGTACCCGGACCCGAACCCGGACATTTTTGCAAAAGTTCGGGTTTGAGTTCGGTGTTCGGCGATTTCTTGGCACTTTTTGAAAGGATGCAGGGCAGCCAATCAACAAGCGTTTCACTAGTCTGCCCTTAGAAGCCATCACAGCCATGCCTACTAGTGGCAAGGCTGTGATTGGCTAAGTGCAGCATGTGACCCAGCCTCTATTTAAGCTGGAGTCATGTAGCGCTGCACATCACTCTGCTCTTCTCAGTGTAGGGATAGGATGCTGCTGTTGCTGCTGTGAGGGAGAGATTGGGGAAGAAATCTGTTGAACTTGGCGGTGTTCAATTTTCAAACTACAGCGTTTATTGAGGGTGCTATGATACATTTTTGTACCCAGTCCTGAGCCCAGTGACACTGAAAAATAACTTTTTAATCCATATGCTATTTGGTGGGCTTCGGCAGCCATTTTTGCAAGTGCAGTGCCCTTGCAACTGCATGTGACCTGCATGTGTGCCAGGGACATTACTTTAATTCTGTTCTGGTAGCTCAGTGGAGGACAAATTCCTTTTTTTTGGCTGGTCAAATACCCCTGTGGCCTGCAGTGCATACCTGCCAGTGAAAATTGTTCAATTACATTAGTCTGTCACATTTTTTGTGACCTAAAGCGATTTTTTTTCTGTCTGCAACAGGCACTGCATATTTGACAGTCCAATAAAACCGCTAAATACTGCAGTTACCTTGCTGATATAAAAAAAGCACACTTTTTTGCAAGATAGTAAATTTACGGGCTATGCTGCATTTCTGACAGTCCAAATAAAACGTTACACATTGCAGTTACATTGCTGCTATAAAAAAGCACATTTTTTGTATGCTAGATAGCAAATTTGCGTGCTACGCTGCATTTCTGACAGTCCAATACAACCGTAACATACTGCATTTACATTGGTGCTATAAAAAAACACACACTTTTTGTGCTAGATAGGTGACAGGGAGGTAAATTTCTAAAAATCATCTGTTACATTGGTGGGTGACATTTTGCCAGTTTTGCCGTTTACAAACCCCTGCTCTGCAAAAGTGACGGGAGGTAAATTTCTAAAAATCATCTGTTCCATTATTTGGTGACATTAACCCAGTTTTGCTGTTTACAAACCCCTGCTCTGTATAGGTGACAGGGAGGCAAATTTCTAAAAATCGTCTGTTACATTTTTGGGCATAAAGTACCCCTGCCCTGCATACCTGACTGGGAAATATATTCTGAAAATTAGGTGGCGTTCAGATTGTTGGCTGATGTGTACCCCATATTTCTTTCTGTACCCCTGCACTGCATAACAGACAGGGAACTTAGTTTATTACAATTGGCGGTTACATTGTAGCCTGACATAAAGCCTTTTTTGGCTGTGAAGCCAAAGGTAGTTGCCAACAACAATGTGTTTTCTTTTCTTTTCTTTTTTTTTCTTTGTTTTTAAATAAATTGGGTTAGACCCCAAAACATTGGGTAATATAAAAAAGGAAACAGAGTAAGTGCGCTGTAGTCTAAGAATGGTTGGATGAGGCCGGTATACATGTCTATTCTGCACAAGGTACGAACAAGTCCTGTGGGATCCATGCCTGGTTCTTTTTAATGAACGTGAGATTATCCACGTTGGCTGTGGACAGGCGGCTGCGCTTGTCTGTGATAACGCCCCCAGCTTTGCTAAACACACGTTTAGACAATACACTGGCTGCAGGGAAGGCCAGCACCTCCATGGCATAAAGGTGAAGTTGAGGCCATGTCCCCAATTTGGAGACCCAGAAGTTGTATATAATTTCATTGTTTAATACTGTTGAGGGGGCCCTGGCAAAGTCTTTTAGTCCTCCTCCTCCTGGATGGACCCCTTAATGGTCAGGGCCCCAAAGCAGCGGCTTTCCCTGCTTTCCCTGTAGCTACGACCCTGGGCAGACCCATCCGTCAGTACTTGTAGGCGTGTGCACAGATACTATTCCACCATTTTGCTGAAATGCTGACTCTTGCCAAGATGTTCCATATCTGCTAGTGGTGCTGGTTGTTGTGGCACAGTAACAAAGCTTTTCCACATTTCAGCCATGCTAACCCTGCCTTCTGAGGTGCGGGCGGTGACCCAGCTGCTTTGGCGACTTCTTCCTCCTCCTCCTCTGCTTTAGCCTTGTGCTTCCACTGAGCCCCGGTGTCATGTGTGAATGCCGTCAGCAGCGCGTCTACCAGCATTGGCTTCTTCCGATCACGCTTCAGTGATGGAATTAAGGACAGCACGTTGTCCTTGTAATGGAGATCCAGCAGGGTGGCCACCCAGTAATCTGCACAAGTTAGATTGTGGGCAACTTGGCAGTCGTTGTGCAGGCTCTACAGCATGTAGTCGCTCATGTGTGCCAGGCTGCCCAAAGGCAACGACAAGCTGTTCTCTGTGGAAGGTGTATCATGTGTGTCCTCCATATCCCCCCAGCCACGCGCAAGTGATGGCCGTAAGCTGCTTTGGGTGCCACCCTGCTGTGAACATGGTTTCTTCTTCTCATCCTCTAGAACTGTGCCCTGGCTGGACAATTGTGTACCTGTCCTATTTTGGTGCAGGAACCCACCCTCCGAGCCACTTGTATATGACTGGCCGTATAAGTTAAGGGTAAGGCATGTATATAGTTTTGTTTGCTCGTTTAGTTTATCTGACTGATAGCTATTTAAATATGTTTCTAAGTACATTTGTAAATAGTTTGTGATGGGCATTAATGAGTGGTTTGAGTGAAAGAGGGGGTGAAGGGTGGGAGTCTGGTCGGGTTAATTTTCTATTTTTGAAATGTTCCTTGTATAGTTTTTGTTATTTATAATAAAAAGTCCTGATAACCGTGGAAATGTTACCCAACAATCTAACCGACAAATTTTATAAAATTATTTGCCTGTCACATCTGCAGCTCAGGCCGCAGGGGTCCTTGAGCACCAATAAAAGTGAATTTGTTCCCCCAGAATCTAAGAGCTGGATAAACTGAATTGATTTGTATCTTTTGGCATCAGGTAGGCTTAGGAAAGCTAATTTGAATATCTTTCCCAGAAAGCCAGAGGAGCATTGCTGGCCTACAATACTCAAAAAAGAGCATGTTTCAGGCTATGAGTACATTCTTCACCTGCTGATTGTTCTTGTCTTCCATTGTACAAGTGAAAGAAAGCTAGAAATGCTGGGCCATTTTTTAGACTTAAGTCTATTAATTTGCTTGATACTGTTACAGGGAGTTTACAGATCTGCAGATTTGAATATTTTATAACAATACCAAGTTTTTGACTTTTATGACTTACTGATATCCATATTACCAGTGCTCTAGAATGTCCTTTCTTCCATTTTAATTTTCCAGCTTCATATGAACTTCATAAAGATTTACTTTTTTTTTTTAATTCATCTTTTTTTTCATAGAGATGAGTGAATATTTTGAGATTCCATTTGGCTCAGGTTCACCAAATTTTTTATAAAATGTCTAGTTCAGGCCTAACTCACTATCTTCTACTCAAATCAAAGTAGCTCCAATTTATAGTAACATAGTACATAAGGCCGAAAAAATACATCTGTCCATCCAGTTCGGCCTGTCATTCTTCTAGTTGATCCAGAGGAAGGCAAAAAAACAAACAGTGAGGTAAAAGCCAATTTTCCCCACTTAAGCAGAATAAAAAATTCCTTCCCAACTCCAATCAGGCAATCAGAATAACTCCCTGGATCAACGACCCCTCTCTAGTAACTATAACCTGTAATATTATTACACTCCAGAAATACATCCAGGCCCCTCTTGAATTCCTTTATTGTACTCACCATCACCACCTCCTCAAATAGTCTAACTGCTCTTACCGTAAAGAATCCTCTTCTATGTTTGTGTAGAAACCTTCTTTCCCCCAGATGCAGAGGCTGTCCCCTTGTCACAGTGACAGTCTTGGGGATAAATAGATGATGGGAGTGATCTCTGTACTGACCCCTGATATATTTATACATAGTTATTATATCTCCCCTCAGTCGTCTTTTTTCTAAGGTGAATAACCCTAATTTTGATAACCTTTCAGGGTCCTGTAGTTGCCCTATTCCAGTTATTACTTTAGTTGCCCTTCTTTGAACCCTCTCCAGCTCTGCTATGTCTGCCTTGTTCACAGAAGCCCAGAACTGTACACAGTCCTCCATGTGTGGTCTGACCAGTGATTTGTAAAGTGGTAGGACTATGTTCTCATCACGGGCATCTATGCCCCTTTTGATGCAACCCATTATCTTATTGGCCTTGGTGGCAGCTGCCTGACACTGGTTTTTGCAGCTTAGTTTGCTGTTTATTAAAATTCTTAGATCCTTTTCCATGTCAGTGTTATTTAATGTTTTACCATTTAGTATGTACGGGTGACTTGCATTATTTCTTCCAATGTGCATAACTTTACATTTGTCAGTGTTAAACCTCATCTGCCATTTCTCTGCCCAAGCCTCCAATCTATCCAGATCCCTCTGTAGCAGAAAACTGTCCTCTTCAGTGTTAATTACTTTACACAGTTTAGTGTCATCTGCAAAAATTGATATTTTACTATGCAAGCCTTCTACAAGATCATTAATAAATATATTGAAATAGGACCCAATAGGACCCAAAATAGGACCCAATACTGACCCCTGAGGTACCCCACTAGTGACAGTGACCCAATCTGAGTGTGTACCGTTAATACCCACCCTCTGTTTTCTGTCACTTAGCCAGTTACTTACCCACATACAGACATTTTCTCCCAGTCCGAGCATCCTCATTTTATATACTAACCTTTTATGAGGTACAGTGTCAAATGCTTTGGAGAAGTCCAGATATACGACATCCATTGATTTGCCGCTGTCAAGTCTAGAACTTACCTCCTCATAGAAACTGATTATATTAGTTTGGCATGACCGATCCCTCATGAAGCCATGCTGATATGGCGTTATTTGCTTATTTCCGTTGAGATCCTCTAAGATAGCATCTCTCAGAAATCCTTCAAACAGTTTACCCACGACAGATGTTAAACTTACCGGCCTATAGTTTCCGGGCTCTGTTTTTGGACCCTTTTTGAATATTGGCACCACATTTGCAATGCGCCAATCCTGTGGAACACTCCCTTTCAGTATAGAGTCTGCAAATATCAGAAATAAGGGTCTGGCTATGACATTACTTAATTCCCTTAGGATACAGGGGTGTATGCCATCTGGTCCTGGCGATTTGTCTATTTTAATCTTTTTAAGTCGCTGTTGTACTTCTTCCTGGGTCAGACAGGACACTCTTAATTGGAAATTTATTTGTACATTCAGCATTTCACCTGACAGTTTATTTTCCTCAGTGAATATAGTGGAGAAAAATTATTTAACAATTTGCTTTCTCAAATTGACCTTAAAAATGTTATGTATCTACCATCAAGATAACATTTTCGTCTCCTCCTCGGCACCCCGATTCCGCACAGGTCTTGTTCAATGCACACTCATCATCCTTGTCCTTACTCTCCTCACCGTTTTTATCAGACTGCAATATCTCATGGTGGGCTCCTTGGTCCCCCTCCTAACTCCTGGCTTTGTGTCTGCCCAGAGTGCCACTATCACTACCACTACCCCTACTGCCGCCACCACCTTGCCTATGGGTGCCACTACTACCACCACTAACACCACTATGCATGGTGTTCCCTGCCTCCCCCTGAACCTCCTCCTCAGGGCAGTCCAAATGCTGACTGCTCTCACGCAAGTCATCAACAGGGAGACTCTTTGACTATCTGCATACTTCCTTTCAGGGTCATGTGCGCATCCTACTTCTCATTCCCTTGTGTTTTTTTCCACCGACATGAAGTAAAATGACGTTGGATTGGATTTGTCCAAAGCAAATCTGAAAAGATTCAGATTCGTCTGGTGGACAAAACTTTTGGGAGTTTGTAACTAATCGTTTTTTTTTTTTTTAATGAACCGATTCTCCCATCTTTATTTCCTCTGCATTCTCATCCTCCATTCTTTTCACTTGTAATAAGACAAATCTTATCATCAGATAGCTCATGTGGTTCTTTTATGGAAGGATAAGCTTATTTTTATCAAGGATCCTCTTTTCTGCTTTCCACAGCAGTTCTCCAAATGACCTTGTGTCATATAACTAGATGAGGGCAAACTATATAAAATATTAGACTGATGCAAAGCAGACTTTTTGGGATACATTGTATTTAGAGTGTTAAGTGTCAAACTAACATACTACATCTGTAAGATGTCTGAATATTATGTCAAAGGAACAATTTATACTGATGCCATTGGTATTTGACTTATGGACATGACATGAAGTCATAAATACGCTCTTTGATACAACCCTCATGGCTGATGTCCTGGGGGGACACAATTAAAAAAACTGATTAGTGATAGTGTTCAAGTTTTTAAAAAGCAATGGTTCTCCTCGCCAACATCCAAGATTAAAATCTCATAACAAAATTAAGAGGGTTTAACTATCTCAGCTGTTAGTTCATAGCACCAGGGTCACTTTGCAGTACTATGTTGTCTCCTTAGCTCCCATTCAACTGCTTCCGTTACCCTAGCCACCTCTGTCCTCCACATACAGAACAATGGATATTCCACCCTTAGTCATATTTCGATGAGATGGAACCATTTACAGCCCCCTTCCAAAAATGAAGGTCCATGCAGATGTCTTTACTTTCCGTTTTCCACTCCTCGATCCTGCAGCCAAGTCCTTAACCTGTCTTTTCTATCATTATCAAGAATCACAATCTTATCCAGGTTAACATACCCATAGAACAGAGAGAGAGGGACAACATGGGCTACTGTTGTCCTCTTCATAGGCCCCATAGCATTTTCAGGGGTGGCTTCAGGTCTATGTTCATTCTTACCCTTGGTCTGGATGGGATTATGATATTTTCAGGTTGAGTTATTAGATTACTGCAGGCGCTTGACGAAGATCTCTGAGCAGAATATCTTCCTTTCTTTGAATTTACTCTCATAGTCCAGAAGGCCAGGTGTGTGTTCTCACTGAGTTCATACATTATAGCCGCCTCCTGACAGGATTTGTACTGCCAGCATGTTTGCAGGTACACTGAAAATATATTCAAAAAAGTTTCACAGGAAAGTTTTGCCATGAATGTCAATGTGAAAGAAACCTTCCTGTAAAGCAGATGTTACCGAGAATCTGGACGCTCTGAATCTTTCTTCTTGTGGTGCAGCTTCTGTCATCCCTTAATGGCTGCTTTAGGGCAAAATCCTGCTGTTCTGAATGCTGTACCCAGTACTGCTGAAAAACCAAGGGGATTATTCTAAATATAAAGTGCACAGAATATCTATTATCTATCTATCTATCTATCTATCTATCTATCATAAATCTTTCTATCTGCAATGAGCATTCAATGTGGAACTACTGTGCCAACGAACGGGTTTGGCTTAGGGCTTACTTTCATGCTATTATCTATTATCCTGGTGGCTCCCTGGTTTTCACTGTTTAACCCTCATATAGGGATCTGGACTTCGTTGCAGGGGACCCACCTCCTAAAGTAGTGTCGGTGTAGTTGGTGGCTGACTTACAGAATCAGAGACATTGGTGTGAAGCACTGAAAGATCAAGCAATATGCGTAGTCTGGAGACAAGACAAGGTCAGAGCAGGCAGAGTACAAGCATATCCATGAGACAAGTGCGAGGGAAAAACAGGTGGCAGTAGGGAAATCCGAGAAACAAGAAACAAGCAAAGTTCAGGGCAGGGGGCTAGAAGTCAGAGTTGGTAGTAACACCTTTGCTGGTTACTAGACAATAGGAAACCTAAAGCTTCACATTGGGAAAAGTGCCATAAATACCTTAAGACTTGGATGCAGGTGCGCTGGACCTTTAAACGGCTAAGAGCGAGCGGACCCTTAGGTAAGACCTGGTGGCCTTCAGAGGAGCACCCAGGTCACAGCCTGAAAAAGACACTGTCAGTGCCAGCGCCCAGAAGCGGGCTGGATCGGAAAAGAAGCAGTGGGAAAGAGACAGCAGGTGAAGACTGACTAAGTAATAGTACGGGATGTCAACATAATTCTATCTATCTATCTATCTATCTATCTATCTATCTATCTAATATCTATCTATCTATCTATCTATCTATCTATCTATCTAGAACAAATGCAGTAGATCGCATAGCAGGTTCAAAACTGAAAAAACTGGAGTGCCAATGGCTGTATGGACAGTCCCCTATGTCCACAAACATATAGTAAAAGTAATTCCACAGCACTTCCTTAGTAATGAAAAAAGTTGCTACTTTATTTACCGGGTAAAAAGCGACTTTTCGGTGCACCCAATGGCACCTTTCTCAAGCAGTGATAAAACTGGTGTTACATACAACGTATTTATACATGTGTGTTCAATTCAAATAATCAAATCAATTACATAATTAGTGACATGTAAACAATATAAAAAATAGACTATATGCAGTGATCAAATAATATAAACATTATAAAAATATTCTGTGATAGAAATACATTGACCCTGGGTTCACACCTGAGCGTTTCTGAGACGCGTGTTTTACGCGCGTGTTTGTCGCACGTATTACAGCACGTTTTTGCAAATAGGAAACACGCATTCGTGACTCATGGAGACCAATTGAAAAAGGCATATCTACACTTTAACGCATGTTAAACGCGCATTTTACGCGCGATTTACGCACGTTCCCATTGAAGTCTATGAGTGAAAACGCACGACAAAACGCCCCAAAGAAGCTCAAGAACTTCTTTGAGCGTAGGGCGTTTTACAGCGCGTTCAAACGCGCTGTAAAATGCTCAGGTGAGAACCATGCCCATAGGGAAGCATGAGTTTTCTCCTGTTGAGCGTTTTACAGCGCGTTCGAACGCGCTGTAAAACGCGCAAGTGTGAACTGAGGGTGATAGATGAATATATCTTATAACATAGATGAATAATCAAAAACGTGATTATGCAGAAAATAAAGCAAAACATGATGTGTTGCTGATAACAAGTGACAGGTGTGTATATTAAAATCAGATTAAAAACAATACCGAAGAGAGAAGACAACAGCTGTGGCCGACATCATGATGGATCCCTGCGCGTCCCCAATTGCGGACTGCGCATGTCCAGGAAGATTCTAAACGGCGTGACGTCATGACGTCATTAGCGTGATGGGTCACCGCCCGCTCTGAACGTATAATCAAAGTTTGTTGTACATTGCCATGGCAAAGTAACGCCGGCAGCGTGACCATCACAGCCCTGTGCTGTCATGTGACCCGAATCTGATGTAAGCTATGTTGGTGCTGGAAAGTCACCTGATCACCGTCCATAACACAGCCTCATACATATATATATAACGCATCTTAAGACCTGAATAAAACAAATCATAACAAGTAAATATATTCAGATATATATATATATATATTCAAAAATTGAGCTACTTTTATTTACAGATACCATCGGGTGCACGCACCTCCCACTTGTGTCAAGTATTATGGCAAATTACCCTGGTATTATGGCAAATATGAGATCTATCTATCTATCTATCTATCTATCTATCTATCTATCTATCTATCTATCTATCTATCTATCTATCTATCTATCTATTATCTATCTATCTCAAATCTATCTATCTATCTATCTTATAATTATCTATGTATCTATCTATCTATGTATCTATCTATCTATCTATCTATCTATCTATCTATCTCCTATCTATCTATCTCATATCTATCTATCTCATCTATCTATCTATCTATCTATCTATCTATCATCTATCTATCTATCTATCTTCCTATCTATCTATCTATCTATCTAATATCTATCTATCTATATCCTATCTATCTATCTATCTATCTATCTATCTATTTATCTATCTGTCCATCTATCTCATAATTATCTATCTATCTATCTATCTATCTATCTATCTATCTATCTCATATCTATCCTAACTGTTAAAATAGAAATCTATTCTTTCTAACAATTGCATAGAGGATTATAACATTTATCCAAAAATACTCTACGAAGAAGTGAACTGGGCCTATGATGGCTAACGTGTATTATGTACATTATGTGACAACCTTAGAATTATCCAGCTTGACCTACATAAGAGATCCCCCCCCATACTATCGCAGAATACTCTTCAACTTTGAAGAGGACAAACACAAAGTTACCCTCACGGTAGGCCCTCTCTAGCTGTTTTGCTAAACCTATGATACCTTGGAGGGGGTGGAGCTTTCAGAAGGTTGACCTCGCCCATGAGGAACAGAGATGGGATCAACCTGAGCTGTAGCTTCTCTCTTGATGACCCTTATAGAAGTCTTATACCCTGCCTCCTTTCTCCATGTGCCCTTGTCATGCGATGTTTCATGTGATGGAAACCTAGCCTAAAATGTTTATATTTTATGGTAAAAAACATCCACACGGCGACTTATTATACAAAATGATTTCTGCTCCTCCTGATCCGCCTCATGGAGTATTGCTGAGATGATAAACCTTCTAATTGAGAAGTAGTTTAATGAATGTTTTATTGTCTTGACACCACCCGAAAAATGATCCGAGCTGACTCCCTGCTGGAGTTTAGACACGGGGCAGAGTCTGGTACATTGAATGTTTTATTAATGACTTTTGTATTTGGAAGGTTAATAAACTGCAGACTAAACAGCCAATATTTTCACTTGTGTTACATTCAGAATACTAATTCCTCACAGATGAGTTTTCTTTCCCAAGATGGACTGAAATCTGCCGCCTATCACTTCTTTGTATGGATTATTTTTATCTGCAGCAGAGATAAGAAGGCAATTGAGTGAATGTCTTGTTGTAGATTGTAAAACATTTGCTTATCCCATTTCATTGTTCAATTTTCACATTCCTGATTTTGAGCATTTTCCCAACATAATTAGTAAGGCGCCATTCCTCCATTTTCTTCTTTTTTGGGTGGAGTATCACCACCATTACCACCACTAGGGGTTATCTGTATGCACCTTCTGTTAAGGGTAATAGAATATCCAAATGATCCCCTAGTGGTGGAAACAAATAACCAAGATGTCTAATGCCTGTAAAGGCAGGGAACGATGCTCCGTGGTAAAGAACCCAACAACCACGGCCACACTAGAAAATGGTCTAGATTATAATTGCGGCAGGTTCTATAAATGGTTTGGAAACCCTTTGACTGTACAAAAATAATCTTACAAAAATACCTACAGCTTTTGACAGTACATCGAGATGTATGAAGGTGCATGGAGTCCTGGTAATCTCCCAACTCGAGTTTTGCATCTTTTCTGGCTATTTCCAGGGATTCTCAGGCTTCTCAAACTGCTGATCGGCTAGGATGTCGGGAGATGGACACCTACTGATCTGATCTCGATGACCTATAACAATATTAAACATTCTGGGGGGGAGGGTAATTACATTATAGGAAGAGAAGATAGTGCAGATAGAGACTGGGGGCGAGGTAGTGGGACTGGGGAGCGGGGGGAGCGGTAATTACATTATAGGAAGAGAAGATAGTGCAGATAGAGACTGGGGGCAAGGTAGTGGGACTGGGGCAGGAATGGAAGGGGGGACTAGAACATCTCAGAATGAAAGGTGTAGGGTAAAAAATACACATAAACCTCTCAAATGTATGTATACTAATGCCAGAAGCCTGACTAATAAGGGAAGGACTATGACAGTGGGAATAACTGAGACACGGCTGGATGATAACTATGACATAGTGGGAATAACTGAGACCTGGCTGGATGATAGCTATTACAGTGGGAATAACTGAGACATGGCTGGATGATAGCTATGACAGTGGGAATAACTGAGACATGGCTGGATGATAGCTATTAATGTTCAGGGTTACAGTCTCTTTAGAAAGGATCGCCAAAACCGGAGAGGGGGAGGGGTCTGCCTTTATGTACAGTCCTGTCTAAAGCCCACAGTCCGAGAAGATATAAGTGAGGGACATGAACATGTGGAGTCACTGTGGGTAGAAATACATGGAGGCAAAAACAATAATAAATTACTAATAGGAGTTTACTATAAACCACCTAGTATAACAGAGTCCACAGAAAATCTATTACTAAACAAGATAGACAAGGCCACAAATCATAATGAGGTGGTTATTATGGGGGAACTCCGCAGATATAGACCGGGAAACTGAGACCTGTACATCCCATAAAGGAAACAGGTTCTTGGCAATAACCAAAGACAATTTCCTTTCCCAACTGGTTCCGGACCCGACTAGAGGGACGGCCATACTGGACTTAGTATTAACTAATAGACCTGATAGAACAACAGACGTGCAGGTCAGGGGACACCTGGGAAATAGTGACCATAAAGTTATAATCTTCCAATTATCCTTCAAACGAGAGTTTCTAAAGGGAGGAACAAAAATACCAAACTTCAAAAAAGATAAATTTAGCCAACTAAGCGAGGCCATAGGCCTAACTAACTGGGACAAAGTCCTCAAAAACAAAAATACAACCACAAAATGGGATATCTTTAAAAGCATCCTAAATTCTCATTGTGAGAGGTACATACCGTATGGGAATAGAAGGTTAAGGATTAAGGAACAAAAAGAAACAAATGTGGATAAATAGAAATGTAAAGTAAGCAATAAATGACAAAAAGAAGGCATTAAAATCACTAAAACAGGAGGGGAGCGAGGAAGCTCTGATAAACTATAAGGAAAAAATAAAACATATAAAAAAATAAAAGCAGTCAAACTAGAGACCAAGAGATTAATTGCCAAATTGACTAACCCTAAAATGGTCTTCAATTATATAAATGTTAAAAAGTATAAATATGAAGGTGTTGGCCCTTTAAAGAGTAATGGGGGGGGGGGTGTTGCAAAGAGCGAAGAGGAGAAAGCAAAGCTGTTAAATATTTTTTTTCTCCACTGTATTTCAGATGAAATGCAGAATTTAAAAGTAAATTCCCCATTAAAAGTGCCCTGTCTGACCCAGCAAGATGTACAGCGGCATCTTAAGAAGATTAAAATAGACAAATCTCCAGGACCAGATGGCATACACCCCATATTCTAAGAGAATTAAATAATGTCATAGCCAGACCCTTATTTCTGATATTTGCAGGCTCTATACTGACAGTGAAAGTTCTACAGGATTGGCGCATAGCAAATGTGGTACCAATATTCAAAAAGGGTCCAAAAACAGAGCCCGGAAACTATAGGCCGGTAAGTCTAACATCTGTCGTGGGTAAAATGTTTGAAGGTTTTCTGAGAGATGCTATCTTAGAGGATCTCAACGGAAAAAACAAATAATGCCATATCAGCATGGCTTCATGAGGGATCGGTCATGCCAAACTAATTTAATCAGTTTCTATCAGGAGGTAAGTTCTAGACTTGACAGCGGCGAATCAATGGATGTCATATATCTGGACTTCTCCAAAGCATTTGACACTGTACCTCATTAAAGGTTAGTATATAAAAGGAGGATGCTCGGACTGGGGGGAAATGTCTGTATGTGGGTAAGTAACTGGCTGAGTGACAGAAAACAGAGAGCGGTTATTAACGGTAGATACTCAGATTGGGTCACTGTCACTAGTGGGGTACCTCAGGGGTCAGTACTGGAGGGATCACTGTCATTAGTGGGGTACCTCAGGGGTCAGTATTGGGCCCTAATCCTCTTCAATATATTTATTAATGATCTTGTAGAAGGCCTGCACAGTAAAATATCAATTTTTGCAGATGACACTAAACTGTGTAAAGTAATTGACACGGAAGAGGACTGTTTACTGTAAATATAGAGGACAGTTTTCTTCTACAGAGGCATTTAGATAGATTGGAGGCTTGGGCAGATAAGTGGCAGATGAAGTTTAACACTGACAAATGTAAGGTTATGCACATGGGAAGGAATAATGCAAGTCACCCGTACATACTAAATGGTAAAACACTGGATAACACTGACATGGAAAATTTTAGTGAACAGCAAACTAAGCTGTAGAAACCAGTGTCAGCTGCTGCCAAGGCCAATAAAATAATGGATTGCATCAAAAGGGGCATAGACGCCCGTGATGAGAACATAGTCCTACCACTTAACACATCACTGGTCAGACCACACATGGAGTACTGTGTACAGTTCTGGGCTCCTGTGAACAAGGCAGACATAGCAGAGCTGGAGAGGGTTCAGAGGAGGGCAACTAAAGTAATAACTGGAATTGGGCAACTACAGTACCCTAAAAGGTTATCAAAATTAGGGTTATTCACTTTAGAAAAAAGACGACTGAGGAGAGATCTAATAACTATGTATAAATATATCAGGGGTCAGTACAGAGATCTCTCCCATCATCTATTTATCCCCAGGACTGTGACTGTGACAAGGGGACATCCTCTGCGTCTGGAGGAAAGAAGGTTTGTACACAAACATAGAAGAGGATTCTTCACGGTAAGAGCAGTGAGACTATGGAGCCCTCTGCCTGAGGAGGTGGTGATGGTGAGTACAATAAAGGAGTTCAGGAGAGGCCTGGATGTATTCCTGGAGTGTAATAATATTACAGGCTACAGCTACTAGAGAGGGGTCGTTGATCCAGGGAGTTATTCTGATGCCTGATTGAAGTCAGGAAGGAATTTTTCCCCTTAAGCGGGGAAAATTGGCTTCTGCCTCAGAGGTTTTTTTTTTCCTTCCTCTGGATCAACTTGCAGGAAACAGGCCGAACTGGATGGACAAATGTCTTTTTTTGGCCTTATAATGTTACTATGTTACTTTGACAACACTTATAACCACCTTGCATTCTAATACCATTTGAGAGCGCCCAGTAACATAATATTGGTTTTGAAGGAACTTGGATCCAGTGTCCATCGTCTGCTGGTATTTAGGACTTTTTTGCATCAGTGAACTCACCAAAACTCTGAACCATTCGGTTGGTTCCACCAAAATCATTGGGTTTGACCAGCGCACATTTAATGTGTATGGCCAGCTTTTTATGCTTAGAGAGAAATTTTATCAAATCTGCTTTTGTGGTGTACAAAGTCACAAGTGATGCCCGCGTGCAAAATATGTAAATATATATATATTTTTTTTACCTTTTGGTCAAATTCTGTAACTTTTGGCAAGCCTCGCCACTTTTCGAAGTGAAGTGAACAGTAGGTCAGGATTTTAGATTAGAACATCTTCAAGTCTTATGTATGATGTGCGACTTTTTAAAAAGTTGCATCTCCATGCCAGGCAAACCTCGGGTGGACCTTTACAGACATAGTCATATGCCAAATTGAAGTTGCACAATATATACTGTCTGGAAGAAACCAGACACTGCTCATCACCGGCCCAGTACCATCCCTACAGTGAAGCATGGTGGGGGCAGCATCATGTCTGGAGGAGACCAGGCGCCGCTCATCACCTGCCCAATACCATCCCTACAGTGAAGCATGGTGGAGGCAGCATCATGTCTGGAGGAGACCAGGCGCCGCTCATCACCAGCCCAATACCATCGCTACAGTGAAGCATGGTGGGGGCAGCATCATGTCTGGAGGAGACCAGGCGCCACTCATCACCTGCCCAATACCATCCCTACAGTGAAGCATGGTGGGGCAGCATCATGTCTGGGGGAGACCAGGCGCCGCTCATCTCCTGCCCAATACCATCCCTACAGTGAAGCATGGTGGTGGCAGCATCATGTCTGGAGGAGACCAGGCGCCGCTCATCACCTGCCCAATACCATCCTTACAGTGAAGCATGGTGGGGGCAGCATCATGTCTGGGGGAGACCAGGCACCGCTCATCTCCTGCCCAATACCATCCCTACAATGAAGCATGGTGGTGGCAGCATCATGTGTGGAGGAGACCAGGCGCCGCTCATCACCTGCCCAATACCATCCCTACAGTGAAGCATGGTGGGGGCAGCATCATGTCTGGAGGAGACCAGGCGCCGCTCATCACCTGCCCAATACCATCGCTACAGTGAAGCATGGTGGGGGCAGCATCATGCTGGCGGGACAGGACTGGTCAGGGTGGAGGGAAAACTGTATGGAGCAAAGTACAGAAATATTCTTAATAAAGATCTGATCCAGAGCTCTGGACCTGAGACTGGGCCAAAGGTTCACCTTTCCAGAATACATTGGCCCTAATCACACGGCCAAGACAACACAGGAGCAGCTTAGGGACAACTCTGGGAATGGCCTTGAGTGGCCCAGCCACAGCTCAGAAGAAATTTGTTAGAGCTAGACCCTCTCGAAACTAAGTAATCAGGGTACAAGGACTTTGGTAAGAGAGGGGACCAAGAACCCAATCGTCACTTTAGCTGAACTCCAGAGATCCTACGTACAGAAGGGAGAAAGTTAGAGAAGGTCAACAATCACCGCAACCTCCACCAATCTAGCCTTTATGGCCAAGACAACACAGGAGGGGCTTAGGGACAACTCTGTGAATGTCCTTGAGGGGCCACAGCCAGAGCCCTGAACCAAAAAAAAACATCTTTGGAGAGACCAGAAAATGGCTGTACACCGATGGCCCCCATCCAACCTGACAGAGCTGGAGAGGATCGGCAATGAAGAATAGCCGAAAATCCTCAAACCCGTGGGTGCAAACCTTGTGGCATCATCTTCAAGAAGACTGGAAGCTCTAATCACAATTAAGTCCTGAGTAAAAGGTCTGAATACTTATGTCCTGGGTAAAGGGGCTGAATAATTATGTCAGTGTAAGATTTCAGTTTTTCCTTTTCAATAAAGAGTTTGAACATTTTTAAGTTGCCCTGATGCCTCTTCCCAGACATTTGGCATTGGCGGACAGTTGGCCCCATGCAGATTGTGAGCCAGCCCCACTAGAATTGTCAAACAGCCATCTTTAGATGACAATACACAGGTTTGACAGGTTTTGCACGTTCTTTACACCAGTAACTCCGAATCAGTTTGGTATACTGTCTGCTTTTTCACACAACTCTATGTAAAAAATAAAAGCTGTTCTTTCCAGCAGGAGAAATGTTGATGTTTGTGTCGTTCTGTCTACATTTGTCCCTGATTTCTTGCCTCGCTCTTCATTTCCTCGGCTGCTTTTCTCCACAATCTGTATCAAAATCAAAGAAAACTGGATTATTGCAAGAAGCTGACAAAAATATCTGCCACCTGTTCCTACAGTGTGTGCCATATTGAGAGGACGTCCTGGGGGTCATTTCATACTTACAGGCACAAAGAAAGAATACATTCTTATTTTTTCCTCCTTGAGACATTGAGGAGTCTCATGTACGGCGGTATAGTCGGTGACAGATGCATGCATACATTTGTCTTACAACCATTACTAATCTGAAGCTCTTCGCGGCGGTGCAGAGACGTTCGCCTGGTGCACTCAGTCTGTGCAATGGCTTTATTAAAGCAAAAACTACTGAGAAACTTTTCAGCCAGATGTGCTGAGCAGTTCACATTATGAAAAGTGGGTAAAGCGTAAATTTAACCATTTACTTGCCTCTGCCTGGATGGTGTATCCCACCTGTTTCCACTAATATACCCAGTCCATTTTCCTGGAAATTGAGGATATTACTAACCTTGATTTGTTGCATGCTTTTACCTGTGCAGTACCTGTGGCTCTTGAAGTTGGTCAATGTGAAAGCATGTGGACCCCTATATCTCCACAGGCACTATACCATTAACATACAAGAAAAGGACACCTGTACATGTTCTCCAATAAGAAATGGGCAAGAAGGACATTACCTCTGTTATTTCGGAATGACCGTACCCCCATCATCTTCTCAGTACTCTACCCCATCATCTCCTCAGTAAGGTGGCCTGTGATCCTCTCACTATTGTGCCACATCATCTGCCCAGGACTGTACCCCCCATCATCTACTGTTCCCTATTATCTCCTCAGTATTGTACTGTACCATATCATAACTCATAATCTCCTGAATACTGTGCCCCATCATATTGTTAGTACTGTGTCCATTTATCTCCTCATTATTGTGCCACATCATCTCCACAAGACTGTACCCCATCATCTCCTCAACACTGTACCCCGTTATCTGCTAAGTACTATACCCCATCATCTCCTCAGAACTGTACCCCATTATCTGCTGAGGATTGCACCACATCATCCCCTCACTAGTGTACCTGATAATCTCCTCAGAATTGTACCCCATTATCTCCTCAGGAATGCACCCCATCGTCTATTCAATCCTCTGTGTCTGTGTTATAACCAGACCTGAATATCAAAAGACAAGTCCCAGGAAACCTGACAACAATGTAAACAATTACAGCTAATAATTAAGTTTTAATTGTTGTAATCAGACTGTTATTACATTGTATCATGAATGATGTTTACAAAGAAAACAAACAAACAAACAGTGAAAAGCGAAAAGATCCATAAGCTACAGAGCAACAGGGAGACCTCCAAAGTCATCGCTGATGATTCCAGTGATAGAACTGTATTACTGCAAGTCCAATATGTGCACACAGGTGTCACCCAACCTCACATATCATGCTGGCACTGGTGCTTGAATTATGTTGACACTGTTGTTTCCACTATGCTGGCACTGTAGCTGTTATTAGGTTGGCACTGTGGCTTTCAATATGTTAGCACTATGGCTTGAATTATGGTAGGACTGTGGCTTTCAATATGTTGACACTGTGGCTTTTTATTATGTTGGCATTGTGGCTTTCATTATGGTAGAACTATGGCTTGCATTATCTTGGCACTATGGCTTGCATTGTGTTGGCACTGGTGATTGAATTATCTTGGCACTATGGCTTGCATTGTGTTGGCACTGGTGATTGCATTATCTTGGGACTGTGGCTTTCAAAATGTTGGCACTGTAGCTTGCATTATGTTGACACCATGGCTTTCATTATGGTAGCACTGTGGCTTTTATTATGTTGGCACCTTGAATTGTTTTATGTTGGCACTGTGGTTTTCATTATGTTGGCATTGTGGCTTTCATTTTGGTAGCCATGTGGCTTGCATTATGTAGGCTTATACAGAAGAGAAAATAGAACTACTCACTGGATGTATTAAATAAAAATTGTCCCAATGGTGGCGGTGCCAGCGGTGTTAGGTCCAACCCCGACAGGCACCCAGTAACCCATAAAAGAGAATGATTACCGCAGCACTCTCTGTCTCCAATCGTGTACGATTTACTAACCAACTGTGCGGCGTTTTGACTCCACACAGTCTTTATCAAAAATTTGCCTGATAAAGACTCTGTGGAGTCGAAATGTTGCACAGTTGGTGAATAAATCGTACATAATTGGAGACAGAGAGTGCTGCAGTAATTATTCTCTTTTATGGATTGCATAAAATCTTGGCACCATTAAGTTTGTTATGTTGGCACTGTGGCTTTTATTTTGTTGGCACTGTTGCTTTTATTTTGTTGGCACTGTTACTTGCATTATGTTGGCACCAGTAATTTTGTTATGCTGGCACTGTGGTGTGAATTATGTTGGCACTGTGGCTTTAATTATGTTGGCACTGATGCATATGTATTGTATTGTTTGTGCTGCCATTAGCGATTTTTATAGTACATGCACCATTTCTAATATTTCTAAATGGATTCTATACCCAGCATCTTCTCTAATATCAGGATAACATATCAATGTATCATAGGAAAAGTCATGTTGATATTGTATTTAGAGATGAACGAATTTCTCAAAAATTCAATTCAGTCAGTTCACCGAATTTTCCAAAAAGATTCAATTCGATCCAAATTTATTTGTGGCGAATTACAGCTATTTCCTGGCTGCAGTGAGCCTTTATAGTGGTGTAGAACACTGTGCCTTGCAGTAACACGCATAGGGAGTCTGCTTTGGTAGTGAAACAATACTGTGAATCCATATGACATGCAGATGACAGGCGTCACTCTTAGAATCACTGCACACTTCACTTATTTGGGCAGTCACGGTGCCAAAACTGACCAAATAACTCAAGTGTGAACTCAGCCTTCCAGGTCAATGTTAGGGTCAAGAAGAAGCGCACTCCTTTTACACGTAAGCTGATTCCACATAGATGTCTACAGAACCTGTTCTATTAAACACTTATACAAGTAGAGCCCCCCGACAGAGAGGAGAGGGTGTCAGCAGTAAGTTTGTGTTGACGTCACTGATTATTTTGCCCTTCCTCTGATACCTCAGAAAAATAACCCCCAAAAAACGGATCCTGTCTGCGGAGCATATGCCTTCACTCGGTCAGCATTTGGTCAGTAATCTATCAGTATTGCTAAAGCAAAAAAAAAACAAAAACAGGAGTCGATCCAAAACAGAGATGACACGTGAATGTAATATTTGCATGTCTTCTGTGTTTTGTACCCACTCCTGCTTTTGGCTACCAAATCATAAGCCAATTATAATGGGACCATACAGACTTTAAAGCTGCTACATAGACAGGATCTGTTGTGCGTCTCATTTTTCCTTTCTTTTGACAGATCAGAAGAAGGGTCAAATAAATGATGATGTCAAACAGGCCAAAAAGGCAAAATAGTGACCCACTCATGAAGTGGGGGGGTGGGAACAGCATAAGAAGTCCACAGAGTGGCCCAATGACATAGTGGTGAGGTGGAAGCAGCATGACGAGACCACAGAGTTGCCCAGTGACAGAATGGGGAGATGGCAGCAACATAAGGAGACCACAGAATAGTGATGTGGCAGCAGCATGAGGAGACCAAAGAGTTGCCCAGTGACATAGTGTTGATGTAGCAGCAATATGAGGAGACCAAAGAGTAGTGATGTGGCAGCAGAATGAGGAGACAACAGAGTGACCTAGTGACATAGTATTGAGGTAGCAGCATTAGGAGACAACAGAGTGGCCCAGTGACATAGTATAGAGGTAGCAGCAGCATGAGGAGACCACAGAATGGCACAGTGACAGAGTGGGGAGGCGGGGTGCAATACCAGTACCAGCTGGGAATGGTGGCTGGCAGTAGGAGCACTCACTGCTGGTGATTAGTTTCTACAGTAGGCGGGTAAAGAAAAATGCTCATCAGCGACTCTAGACTTAAGTTGCTGCTGATGGAGCTGGTACTGCTCCTGCCCCCCACCCCAGCAGCCATGGCAGTGGAACATGAGCGCAGAGGGCCCCCCAGGTCAGATCTGCGTGAGGATGGGCAATGGCGCACATAGACAGCAGTTAACTGACTACATAGGATGTCTCGATAATAGTTTAGTTTGTCCTCCCTCTCAGCGGGTGTAAAAAGGCCCCCATTCTGGACCAGTAGCGAGGGTCTAACATGGTGGAGAGCCAGTAGTCATCCCTCTGCCGAATGGTGACAATTCGACTGTCAATACGCAAGCTAGGGAGCATGCATCGGGCCATTTGTGCAAGTGAATCAAAGGGCCTCCCAGCCTCTATCTCTACTGCATACTGACACAGTGTGTCTGGGTCCTTTGTCTCCTCTTCCTCAGCACCCTGTAGCTCCTATGACTGCTCCTGTTTCTCCTCTCCTGTCACCTGTGTAGAAACAACACCTATTTCTCTACACATTGCTTGTGCTCAAATGTCCTCCTCCTCTTCCTCTAGTTTAGCCCCCACAGGGCTCATGTAGCCGTGAGATGTAGTTGCCAGGTCTCCTGTCCCTTGGCCATCCAGATTTAGCAGCATCTGTTCCAGGACATGAATCAGTGGAATTACATAGTTCATCCAGTAGTCCTGGCACTTTACAAATAAAGTGGCCTCCTCAAAGGTTCTGAGCAAATGGCAGGTGTCACACATGAGCTGCCACTGGCTAACATCGAAGTTACACAGGGGAGTAACTCTTTCCACCTGTATCATCAAAAAATCGTTTATGGCCTTTCTCTGCAGCTTAAGGAGGGTGTGCTTTGCAATGTACGAGTTGCTGAAGCACATGCAAAGTTTCGTGGACATTTTCATGATGTCTTGCAGATGGGCTGAAGACTTCAGAAAGCACTTTACAACCAAATTGAAGAACACAGGAGCCATGCAGGGTGCATGGTTCAGCCTCCATGATGCAGCGCTGACACCATGTTCTTCCCTTTGTCGGTCACCATAGTTCCGATTTTGAGTTGTTGAGGAGAAAGCCAGGATTAGATTTCTTGATAAAGGACGCGGAGCAGTTTCTCCCCTGTGTGACTCTGTTTGCCCAGGCAAACTAGGTGCATAACAGCGTGACACCGTCGTGCCCTGCACATGTGGTATGCTGGTGAGGCGCTGTGAATTGTCCCTAGAGTGGAGGCTGCGGACAAGGTGGAGGATGAGGAGGCAGAGGCGAACATTGTCACAAGACCAACAGCATGAGAACGTGGAGGCGGATGCGCCGTCTCCTGGCAAAATTGCTGGTGTGGCTGGGCAGGAACCACATTTAGCCAGTGGGACGTAAAGGACATATATTGTCTTTGACCGTAGTTACAGCTCCACACGTCAACCCTGCCGTGCACTTTGGCAGACACTGACAGGCTCAAGGACTGGCCCACCTTCTGTTCTACATATGTGTGCAGGGCTGGCAGTGCCTTTTTGGCAAATAAATGACTGCTTGGGACTCTCCACCTTGGCTGGGCACAAACCATCAGTTCTCTGAAAGGTCCAGAGTTTCACGCTCTAATGTGGGAGGAAAACCCCACACCGAACTGAGGAGGGAAAGGGAAAAGGAAATAAAGCCTTAAACCTTGGGAAGGAAGATGGACACCTCCTAGTGAAAACCCTAATCAAGCCCTGACTGACTACCAGTATAAACAGACCGCAGAGGTAGGAGAGTTCATACACAGGAATACCTAAAGTCCTATCTAACCCTAAAGGACCCTGGTACTAATGATGGGAATGAGACAACCTGTTCCTCGAAAAGAAAGGATGAACGGGAGTCTCCCTGAAGCCTAAAACAAATCAAAAAATGGAAGGGTAACACTTAACTTCCAAGAAGCTATGGCAGCACCAGGAACTCAGCGAAGATCAAAACACCAGCTATCCACGGGTCCAACTGAAGATATAAACTGCACAGCATTGTGCGAGAGACAACTATAAATGGGAAAAGTTAAATGACTACAATTGCAACACCTGGAAGTTAAAGGTGTGGCCAGAAACAACACAGACGTCTATTGATCCATAAGGTAAACATGTCAAATCAAACCATGTGTTGCCAGTCTCAAAGATCTCCTGCCACTACCTGTCGCGGGGACGTCTGTATGTCTCGGTACGTCCTGGACACAGAGTCCACCACTTGGAAAGGGAGGGACTGCAGCACCAGCAACTTGGATTTGAGCATGTTCAGCTTCTGCGCCGTTGGTTGAGTGCAGGCATACTGTTGTCTTTTGGTAAACGCTTCGGTGATCGATTGTTGGCGGAATGACTGATGAGGAATAGGAGGAGCTGGAGCATCAGGACCAGCAGATGATGGGAAGGACAGACAGCTCCCTTCGGCTGAGATGGTGGAGTCATTACAGCCTGAAATTAGGTGCATGCCCCTGGGTAATGCAGCAGTTGCTGCAGCAGGCTAGACCAGCACATCGGAGCCACGGTTCTCCCAGGCCTCTTTATGGTGACGCTGCATGTATCGGCGCAGGGCTGTGGTGCCAAAATTGGCACCCTGGCCACACTTCACCTTCTGCCCACAAATACGGCAAATGGCCAAGTTCACCTCCTCCTGCAGCCTAACGAAAAATAGCCACACCACCGAGTATGGCATTTTTCCCCCAACACTTGGTACGGACTGCCTGCTACCGCTGCCTTGGTGAACCCCTGCTCTGCTATTTCCCGGGCAGGTAGTCTGCTGTGAAGCGGTCAGTCTACCCTGGGCACGTTTGGCTCCCGAACTCCCACTGCTGCCACTCTGCTAACTCCTGGCCATACTACCACCTTGCTGGCTCAGCTGCTGCCTCACGTGCAAGCTGCTACCCTCTTCTGATGATGATAAAGCCCCTTTTTCACCCGGCTCCCAAGTGCGATCGGCTATATCATCATCAGCTACTGTCTGCACGTCACTGATGTCCTCAATGGTTTCAGGGCCAGGAGCCACGATACTCTCCTCGTCACTACTTACCCGCCTACCGGAGGAAGCAGCGGATCTCTCCTCTACATCTTGGCTGGGCAGTAGCTGCTGACTGACCTCTAGTAGCTGGTCCTCACTGAAAAGTGGAGCGGAGCCTATGGCATATAATACAGATGTAGCATGGTTGGCACTCCTTTTTTCTGAGATTTCTGAGTTTGGTTATCTAATCTAAGCAAACACCTTCAATTGCTTTTCAATGGCTTTTTTCTCAAGATAATGAAATGAGTTAAGAAATTTGAGTTAACAGCGGGAGTGCTAACCCTGCTGCATCTGTACTTCTCTGGCAGATGGAAAAAATGTGATTTGTTACCACGAAGCGTAAGGAAATTCGGATTCGGTGCAAATCAAATTTTTCCTGAAATTCAAATCGAATTCCGCTCATCTCTAATTGTATTGTTAGAACGTTAGCAATTGTCATTTTAGTGCAATGATGTTGCACTTGAAAACTGCATCACTATCAACCAACGCAGGTTTAATTGGTCATATAGGCGAAAGCCATAGATTAGCAGAGGGGATAGACAACAGCGTACTGAATGCTACATTCTATTTATATAATATACTTGTGAATTGCCCCTTATTAACACCTAATACATTTACAGTTGTACTATACAGTGATCCCTCAAGATAAAATGGCCTGAGGACACAATATTGTTCTGACCCATCATAAGTTGAAAGTAGACTCAACATACAATGTCTCAGACTCAGATCCAACCAATCAAGGTCACTTCTCTGGTAAAATATCTGGATTATTTGCTGGTTAGCAGGTATTCCTGACTGGTATATGTAAGGACTTGTTTTATCTGTCTTAGTTAGTTGCTTATTTTTCCTAAATCTTCATTTTCTCTTATCTTTTTGACATTTTGGGGCTTTGGAACCAATTACTCAACTTACAATGGTTTCAACATACAATGGTCGTTCTGGAACCAATGCATATTGTAACTTAAGGGACCAGTGTATATTGTAAATTAAGAATGCAAGCAGTGAAGGAAAACAAATGTGCAATGTGTTCCCTCTGTCTCCAGACCTTCAGATGAAATAATTCTGCAGTTGAAAGGCACAAGCGCCATATAATGACTCGTGTGACAGCAATATCAACAATTACCGCCATATAGTATCTGTCTCAGGAAGACGCTTCACACATTTACATGATAATGTTAGTACTTTTTTCTCTTTGGATTATCTATATTACATTGTAAATTATTCAGAAACAAAATAGAGATGATGAGGCTTACAGGAAATAATATACATCATTTAACTCATTTCTAGTTAAAAAATACAAATCAAAAATGATATGGCGTTCTATGATGCGACTAAATGATGCAGACGGTAGACTTTTTGTTTATTCACAGTATTTGATACACTACCTAATGTCCAATACCTACCAGGTGGCTTACTTTAACTAGCTAAATGGGCAACAAAATGGCAAATAAAGGTCAGTGTTGGCAAATGTTTGAGTCACAAATCCTATATATATATAGTGCATATGGAAAGGCTTCAGCCTCTTTTAATTTCCACATTTTATATTGCTCCTTGTGCTAAAATGAAAAAAATAAATAAATACGTTTTCCTCCATCACCCAGATCACCCAGACTGACATGCATGATGCAGCCAATCAGCAGCCAGCCAGCCCTGTGATGTCACAGCACTATAAATACGGCGGCCATCTAAGGCCTCATGCACACGACCGTTGTCCGTTGAGCAGTTTTTCGTGCTTTTTTGCGGTGCCATTAGTTTTCAATGGGTCCGTGGAAAACTTGTCAAATGCATCGTTTGTCCTCCATGTCCGTGTTCCGTGATTACTGTCCATCCAAAAAATATAACCACGGACCCTTTTAAGTCAATGGGACCATGAAAAGATGCGGAGGCACATCCGACTGTCATCCGCGTCCTGCATATATATTCCATTATCCTGGGTGGAGATATTAAAATTATATATTTTTTTTCCTTCCTTTTTTTCTGCCGGACCACGGAAACACAACGGAATATATGTATATATGCACAGCTCCTCCACCCACAGTATAAATGCACTGCTCCCCCACCCACAGTATATATGCACAGCTCTTCCACCCACAGTATATATGCACAGGCTCCACCCACAGTATATATGCACAGCTCCTCCACCCACAGTATATATGCACAGGCTCCACCCACAGTATATATGCACAGCTCCTCCACCCACAGTATATATGCACAGGCTCCACCCACAGTATATATGCACAGCTCCTCCACCCACAGTATATATGCACAGGCTCCACCCACAGTATATATGCACAGCTCCTCCACCCACAGTATAAATGCACAGGCTCCACCCACAGTATATATGCACAGCTCCTCCACCCACAGTATATATGCACAGGCTCCACCCACAGTATATATGCACAGCTCCTCCACCCACAGTCATAATGCACAGCTCCTCCACCCACAGTATAAATGCACAGCTCCCCCACCCACAGTATATATGCACAGCTCCCCCACCCACAGTATATATGCACAGCTCCCCCACCCACAGTATATATGCACAGCTCCCCCAACCACAGTATATATGCACATCTCCTCCACCCACAGCATAAATGCACAGCTCCTCCACCCACAGTATATATGCACAGCTCCCCCACCCACAGTATATATGCACAGCTCCTCCACCCACAGTATAAATGCACAGCTCCTCCACCCACAGTATAAATGCACAGCTCCTCCACCCACAGTATAAATGCACAGCTCCTCCACCCACAGTATAAATGCACAGCTCCTCCACCCACAGTATATATGCACAGTCTCCACCCACAGTCTATATGCACATCTCCTCCACCCACAGTCTATATGCACAGCTCCTCCACCCACAGTATAAATGCACAGCTCCTCCACCCACAGTATAAATGCACAGCTCCTCCACCCACAGTATAAATGCACTGCTCCCCCACCCACAGTATATATGCACATCTCCTCCACCCACAGTATAAATGCACTGCTCCCCCACCCACAGTATATATGCACAGCTCCCCCACCCACAGTATATATGCACAGCTCCCCCACCCACAGTATATATGCACATCTCCTCCACCCACAGTATAAATGCACTGCTCCCCCACCCACAGTATATATGCACAGCTCCCCCACCCACAGTATATATGCACAGGTCCCCCACCCACAGTATAAATGCACAGCTCCTCCACCCACAGTATAAATGCTCAGCTCCCCCACCCACAGTATATATGCATAGCTCCTCCACCCACAGTCTATATGCACATCTCCTCCACCCACAGTCTATATGCACATCTCCTCCACCCACAGTCTCAATGCACAACTCCTCCACCCACAGTTTATGTGCACATCTCCTCCACCCACAGTCTATATGCACAGCTCCTCCACCCACAGTCTATATGCACAGCTCCTCCACCCACAGTCTATTTGCACATTTCCTCTACCCACAGTCTATATAAAGGTGGACCTATATGTAGCTTCCCTGCATTGCTTGCACTTCTCTGTGCTCCTTCACACTGGCACTGGTTACTGCTGGGCTGGAAGAGGCAATTCACAACTCCCTTTTACTGGTACCAGCACTGGTGAGGACAGGACACAGCAGCTCTTTTAGCTGCTTGTCCTGTCTGGGATGCGATGCTCAGCTGCTAGGCCTGCTTAAGACCCCGGGATAACTACAGGATGTTCTTCATAGACTCATACTGAGCCCCCAGTGCGGGGCTGCTGGCTTCTTTCCCTACATTTTAGACTGGCATTAAATTGAGCTGGCAATTATATGTTAAGTGTGCATCTTGCTAAACTCATACGGAGCTTCCCAGCAGCTCCACACTGGTGGCTCAGTGCAGAGCAATGGAGAAAGTGTTGGCCAGAGGTTTGGGGCCAAATGCTTGTAATCCGGGGCCTAGGCCACCCCGAATTTAGGTGACTAGTGACACCCCTGGCTTAGGGACAACTCTGCAAATACCCTTGAGTGGCCCAGCCAGAGTTCTGAACCCAATAGAGCATCTCTAGAGAGACCTGAAAATGGCTGTCCACCAACGGTCCCCATCCATCCTGACAGAGCTGGGGAGGATCTGAGAAAAGTGGCAGAAAATCTGTAAATCCAGGTGTACAAACTTTGTGGCATCATCCCCAAGAATACTGAAGCTTTAGTTAACTCCTGAGTAAAAGGGTAGAATACATATGAGTGAAGGGTGTCAACACTTATGTCAATGTGAATTGAACTTAATACTTATGTCCTAAGTAAAGGGGCTTAATACATACGACGGTGCAAGATGTTATGTTTTCCTTTTAAAGAATTTACCATTTTTTCCAGACTATAAGACACACTTTTTACCCCCCAAAATGGTGGGAAAGTGGCAGTGCATCTTATAGTCTGAATACAAATGACCGCTTCCATTTTAGAAGTGGTCATTAGCATGGGAAGGAGAGGGCACCACTGCACTGGCTGTAGCTCCTCCCCTGGACTTCCAGGTCCCGATGTGATGTCCTGACCTCACATAGCGGTAGGACGTTGCGTACTTAATTGCGTACTATGACAATGTGCTCATCCGGTCATAGTAAACAGCGGGACCCGTAATAAGTGATGCGGTGAGTTCTGGATATGCAGCACCATCCAGAGCAAGCGGGGTAATTTTTTTTTTTTTGGGGTGGTGGGTCTGATCTGAGAATGATGGGGTATGTGGAGTCAGATATGAGGCTGATTGGGGCTGGGGGGGGGTCCAATCTGAGGCTAATGGGGGGATCTGATCTGGGACAGGGGGTCTGATGGGAGGTAGATCTAAGGCTAATGGAGGCTGGGGGGGGTCTGATCTGAGGCTGATGAAGGCTGGGGGGTATGATGAGGCTGATGGAGGTTGAGGGGTCTGACTGAGGCTAATGGAGCTTGACGATCTGATTTTGGGTCTAATCTGAGGTCTAATAAAGATTGGGGGTCTGATTTGGAAGTCTGCTTTGAGGTCTGATGGAAAATATTTTTTTCCTTATTTTCCTCCTCCAAATCCAAGGTGCACCTCATAGTCTGAAAAATATGGTATTAAAAATGTCTAACTTTCTGTTCCCACTTTCTCATAATTGAAGAGTGCAGAATGATGGGGGAACTTGTTTATTTATTCATTTATTTATTTATTTTAATATTAGCTGAAGGTCACAAATAACAAAATGTTAGAAAAGCGAAAGCACCTGTAGGCTTTCTGAATGCACTCTATGCTACACCTGAAGGGATCACACTTGGGCGAGTCTTCAATCTGAAAGGTCTGGATGTCATCACTGATAACAAAATAAATTATAACACCCAATGCCAGTCTACTGCATCAAAAGCCAACAAGTGATTGTCCTATGTTTGGAAAAGAACGGCTTCATGAGAAGATAGTATTATTTTACCCCTTGTAAAGCACTGGTGTGACCACAACTTGAGCACTCAGGTCAGTTTTGGCACCAGTCCTGCAGATGGGCAACTAAATGACTACTAGGTATGGAACATCTCAGTTATGAGATTTTAGAATTATGGTTATCAGAACAAAAGTTTTGGTAAAGGCTTGTGTGCTGATAAGCCATGAGCAAAGAACTAATGGGACAAAGTCAAGAGCATGGAGGAATAGCCCACAAACATAAGTGGTGTCATTTCAATGGGCCCCTGTGGAGCCACTGAACAATGTGTCATGGACTTATTGTTAGCACTAGTCCATGTTGAGGGTCTAGTGGGGGTATAAAAGCCAAGACAATGACATCTAGACAGTAAACTCTTCAGTTGTCAGGGGAAGTCATCATGGCAGTCTGGGCCACATGTAGAAGAAAAATAAATAAAATAACTGCAATCAGAGAATTATATAATCTGTACTTCATTGTTATCACTCAAACGGTCTGGGTGTTACTTGTGCAGAGATGTCATAGGGATATTGCATAAGATTAAATATTGGAGGCATATAGACCTACAGCTATTTCAAGAATGTTGGGTGTCTAATAGTGTTGAGCGCGAATATTCGAAAAGCGAATTTTTTTAGCGAATATCGGCACTTCGCTAATTCGCGAATATTTCGAATATAGCGCTATAAATTCGCTATTTCGAATATTCGTTTTTTTTTTTTTTTTTTTTTTTTAGTTATATTTTTTTCTTTCCTACTTCCCAAAAGTAGTTCTTACCTGTCCTGAGGATTCCTGGCTTCCTGGCTGCTCTAGTCAGTGCCCGTTGCCGCTTCTGCCGACTTCCGTGCTCATGTGGAGCGTCCCCATCCATGGGAGAATCTCCATATACTAAAATGTACTGTCGGATTTGAGGAATTACGTTGAAATCGCAATGCGATTAATTCAAGTTATATTAATCGCATTGCGATTACAACTTAGCACTGCTATCTTACATAGGCTAGAATTAACTGAATATGGAATATATAGCTATGCACTAGCAGTGCTAAGTTGAAATCGCAATGCGAATACTTAAGTTAAATTAATCGCATTGCGATTACAACTTAGCACTGCTGCTATATTCCATATTCGTTAACTTCGTTAATTCTAACAAGCTGACCCATTATAAACCCAGCTCTAAGTTGAAATCGCAATGCGATTAATATAACTTGAATTAATCGCATTGCGATTTCAACGTAATTCCTCAAATCCGACAGTACATTTTAGTATATGGAGACGTTCCCATGGTGATGGGGACGCTCCATGAACACAGAAGTTATGGTTGGCTTGGTAGAATTAGCGAATAGCGAATATGACGAATGTATTCGTCATATTCCTCAAAACGAAGATAACGAAGTATTCTACATCTTCGTTTTAGCTACCTATTCGTCTCGTCATCGTCAACTTCGCTATTCGCTAATTCTAGCAGCAATCAAATAGGAAGGTTGACTTACCAGACAGCTGTGTTAAATTCGCTATGCGATTTTTTTTTTTAATACAATAATTATATTACTTGATAAAATTATTATAAGTATTCTATTTATTAAAAAAAAAAAAAAAATCGCATAGCGAATTTAACACAGCTGTCTCTATAGTCAACCTTCCTATTTGATTGCTAGAATTAGCGAAGTTGACGAATAGGTAGCTAAAACGAAGATGTAGAATACTTCGTTATCTTCGTTTTGAGGAATAGACGAATACATTCGTCATATTCGTCATCCTCGCTAATTCTAGATATGAAACCAATAGGAAAGTAGCCTTAAGTACAAATCGCAATATGCGATTATTTAAATCGCATGTTAATCGCGATAACTAGAAAAAATGACGAATATTCGATTTCGACGAATATGAAACGAATATTCATTCGAATATTCGCGAATTTCGTCGAAATCGAATATGGCACCTGCCGCTCATCACTAGTGTCTAAAGCCAATGGGCACAGCGCAAAGAAGTCAACTGAATCTGTAGACGTTGGAGCCATCACCATCTACCACTGACATGTGTATGACATCCTAGGAGATCACTATTGTATTGATTTTCTTTACAATCCCCCCCAAACCTATCACTTTTCAGAACATTTGGAAAGGACAAACACTTTTTCAGCACAATACACAATATCATTAGAAGGATTATTATTATCATTATCTCTACTGCAAACACAGACATTAAGGCACAATAATAAGGTCAATGTGTATAAATGGTATTAGCAGCTCACATGAAAAATGAATGGAAATCTCTTCAAATTAGTTTCCCACAAGAGTAAATAAGGTCGCCCTTTTCATCTTGGAATAAGCGAGATCTGGTTCCTTCCCTATAGGAGCTGTAAATATATGGAGTCTCCTTTACATTAAAGGGATTCTGTCACCACTTTTCAGCCCTGTGAGCTAAACATATACTCATGTTCAGGGTCTCATTATGATTCCTAATGTGGCCTTATAAATGAGATTTGTGGCTTAATTTTGCATTAAAACAGGTTTTACTAACCTGTCAATCATAGAAATAAGGTGCCCAAGGGGAGGTCCGGGGATGCAGGGTGCCCGGCTGCAGCCATCGCCGTTTATGCCCAGCGCCGACTTCCCAGAGTTCTGTGCCGCCTCCTACTCCTCTGTGCTGCCTCTCCCTCCTTCCCCCTCCTCCCGCTGTGAGATGTTGCGCATGCGCACAGGCTCAGCCTGATGTGCCCGAACGGACTGCTGGCAACGGCTTCTTCTAGCGTAGTGCGCATGCGTAAGTGGTGACGGAATCCCTTTAAGTATTTTACCGCAATTATTTTAAATACATTTAGAGGGATCTCCACTTTTGAGGACCCTTTTTCAGGTGCCAAGTTATGCCATGTAGAAGTAACATAAAAGCTTTTCCGGGGTTCCCCCTTCACAAGCCAGAATACAGTGTTCTGCATCTGGCTTCTGTGCATTTCATGGCTACTCACCGGTTGTAATTATTGGCACCATGCTTCCTTTTCACTGTACAATAACTTATCTCAGGAAAATGAGCTTGTTAAAGAGTTCTCCTGGTGAAATTAATGGGAGAAAGGGGTCCTGACAAAGTGAAGAACCCATGATGAGACGCTACCATACTGGTGTTGTTCTTGGTTTGATGGCAAGAATGGCGCAGTCAGAAGCTCCATATTGGTGGTCAAAAATATTGGAAACCTGATGAATCCCAAGTCGCTTGGATCATCAAGGAATTAATCAAACTTATCTATTGTTAGCCGTCATTTCCCCATCACAAACAAATGCAACGAGGCTGGTGTGAAGAGGGACATTCGACATCCTGATATGAGCCCATGATTTGGTCTGGTAAGCTTCACTCTTCCTGTTACTGTGCAAGGAGAGGAAAACTGCCCAAAATGCAATAGCATCCAGATTATTAACTGGTGGGATCTTTTCTGTTTGATTTTCAACATACAGTTCATACAGTTGAAAGAAAAAGTAAGTGAACCCTTTAAAATGACTTGGATATCTGCATTACTAATAACATTGAAAACAATTAATATATAAATACAATATAATATATAAATAATAATTAATACAAAGTTTTAAACAAACAAACTAATATCACAAAAAAATGTGTACCTTTTATTGAGCACATTGCACCCACAGTGCAGAAAGATAAAGTATGTGAACCTCCGTGTTATTGACCTCCCCATAAGCTAGTTGGCAAAAGATATTTCAATTGAGGAGATTGAATGATTAGGTTTCATGGGTGCTTTACCCATTAAATAAAGGCACACAAAGCCTGGTTACTGACAACTCTGTTCTCGAGAAAGATTGGTAGACACAAACAACTTTCAGAAGACCTCAGCAGATTTGTTAGAGAGACAGATGAAACTGAGAAAGCGCACAAACACATTGATATAACCCTATAGAGATGCCATTACATCACTTGAAGAGGGCTGTCTACACAATGCTTCCCAGAAATAGTGATGAATCGAAAAACATTGTTTCTGGAGGAAAGGTCCAAAAATTCCTTCCTCAGTATAGTGTAAACTATGTTTTCAGCTACAATAAACATTTGGTGGAGGTGATTTCTGCTAAAGGGGAAAAGACATGTTATTAAATGCAAGAGGTTCACTTACTTTTTCTCCCTGTATTGTGGATATTTCTTCAACAATCAGTCTCAACAGTCTTATTATATATGAGTTTACTTATGTTTCCTTCTTTATCATGACGTGTGAATAATTGTTTTGATTTCTCTCTGTACCTTAGTAAGTCATGTCACAATGTAGATCTATTCTCACTTCCAAAAAAATAAAAGTAAAGAAAAAAAGGAATGTGGAAAATGATCCATTCTTAGCCTTTTATATTGAAGCCTACTTGATACCGGCTTGTGAAGCCCAAAACAAGCAAATATTATTGCAAGGTTTGCAAGACTTTTGGTTAATCGAGTGGGAAACACCTGCTCGCCCCACTCCCACCCCTTTAGCTCAGCAGTGGGAAAGGTATAGTGTCAAAAGGCAACTTTTATGTTTGTTACAACCTGAATTTGTACATTTTAGTTTAACTAAATTCGAATAAACAGAAGAGAGGTGTTATAGACAATGGATGTTAAACAACTGTTCCAACTAACCGATCTGACGTTGGGCTAGCCAGAATGTGTTATCTTGGGAATCTCCTGGTTTTCACCCTTTAACCCCTATACAGAGATCTCATCTTCTCTGCAGAGGAGCCACCAGGCTGCTACCTCTTGGAATAGTGCTGGTGTATTAGCAACTGACCCAGGTCAGATACATTGGTGAGAAGCACCAGAGTCACAAGCACAGCCGACAGACGGGGCCAAGTGGAGTACAGGCTGGCAGAGTACATGAATCCAAGGCAAACACAAACTGAACCAGGCAAGTTCAGGAAAACAGAGTACATACTAATCCAGGGAACAGACACAGGATACTGACAGACAGAACTAGCTCAGAATAAAGGCACAAACAGAACCAGAACAGATCCAAACATAATCTGGAACATAGAAGACACTGACAGACTATAACCAGACACAAACAAAATTCATTGAACATCCAGGGGCTGGACACACAACTCATAAAAAATGGGAAAATGAATACATTAGTCAAACAGGTGCACACAGAGTGAAGGAAGGTTAACCCAAGCAGTATCGAACTAGGGAGAGATACAAAGCACAATGGCCCTAATTTACATCCACAAGAAGCCAACTCCAGGACGTTCAGAACAGTGGCAACATGAACCGCCATTGAACACAAAGGCCCTAATTCAAACCCACAAGAATTCATCATCAGAGTGTTCGGAACAAACAATGGCAAAGAGTGAACTGCCATTATAAAAAAAAGTATAAGATCCACTCCTACTTTTTGCTAACAAAAAATTCTAAAGCTGCGCTATGATCCGTGTTTTAACGTTATTTTATTTTTTTTCATATGTGATTATGACTAGTAAGCACTGCTGCATCTGTGGCTGCAATCAATGAGGCCTCCCATAATAGCGCTCTGGCTCTCTCTCTCTAAATCTGCTTGAAGCAAGGCTTAAATACCTAAAATCCATCATGTTTTGCATGAAATTGTTCTAATTTAAGTTTTTGAGCTCTTGCGTTGTTTAACAATACATTCCTTGATTACATGGTACAAATAAGAATCCAAAACCCAGTGCGTGCTGTTCCCTCACTTATGATTGCTATGAGCACTGACAAAAAATATGTACTTAGAAAGAGAACAACCCGCCCCCCACCCAAAAAAAGCACCTTGAACAAGTTCTTGAGTTAGCCCATCTGCCAAGTTGTTTAAAGGTATATTCAGGGCTGCAGAGTGCAGGGGACCCCCATTTTCGTGATTATTAGAGGTCCCAGTGGTAGGACCCCCACGATCTAATATTTATCCCCTATATTATTGAAAATTGATACAATAGTGTGTAACTGTTATAGTTTCATAAATGTAGTTTCTGCTGCGGTGATATACTATAATCACTAATTATTCAAACAATTTCATCCATAGCAACTGCTTTTCACAAGCCTGCAATCTGACAGTCTTCTCAAGATGGCCGCTAATGCCCTTTCCCTGAGGCCATCCTCCCTAACTTCCCAGAATTACTTTCGTTCATCTCCGGATCTCCGGAGCGCGCTGCTTCCCCACTACCAATCAGCTTCCCCCACAGTTAAACACGTTCTCTTCCTCCCTAAGATGCTTTACAGTCGCTAGAGTGTGAATTACATCATCCTAGAAACAAGGCACTTTCGCGGTCAGACGGGGGGTCAGACGAGGGGCCACAGTGTTCAGGACCGGCCATAACTAAGTCCTCCATCTTCTGCATATACAAGATCGGAGACGAGGCAGACCTACCAACGCTGTTTTAGCTGCACCACTGAAATAGCTGGGGGAGCATAAAGAAAGCCGCCATTACTAGGTAAACTAATAGCGGGTGAAAAGGATTGACAACAGAACTAAGGTTTCATTATTTAAATCTAGCAAAATAGTTAAAAAAATTAAATAAAATACGACAGTTACACTTTAAAACAACCGGAACGCCCCTCTAAACTATGTAGTTGTGCATAGCAGCTCTTATTGGGGTTGTCATCCAGCTTTCCAGACACCTGATTGGAGTATTAAGGAGTATTTAGGATAGATTCACATCCCATACAATCACTTGAAACATTGCATTGCACTAATGCCCAAGATATGTGTAACGTCTTTGTCTGTGACCAAAGGGTGGCATTAATCAATGGCTGCATGCCAAGTCTCTGCCATACAAATGGAGAATAACCTGCTCAGGGGTGTAACTAGATAAGCCAAATGGAGAATAACCTGCTCAGGGGTGTAAATGGATAAGCCAAATGGAGAATAACGTGCTCAGGGGTGCAAATAAATAAGCCAAATGGAGAATAACCTGCTCAGGGATGTAAATGGGTAAGCCAAATGGAGGATAGCCTGGTTAGGGGTGTAAATGGATAGGTAAATGGAGGATAGCCTGCTTAGGGGTGTAAATGGATAGGTAAATGGAGGATAGCCTGCTTAGGGGTATAAGTGGATCAGTGAAATGGAGGTTAACATGCTCAGGGGTGTAAATGGATAAGCCAAATGGAGGATAGCTTGCTTAGGGGTAAAAATGGATAAGCCAAAAGGAGGATAGCCTGCTTAGGGGTGTAAATGGATAGGTAAATGGAGGATAGCCTGGTTAGGGGTATAAGTGGATCAGTGAAATGGAGGTTAACATGCTCAGGGGTGTAAATGGATAAGCCAAATGGAGGATAGCTTGCTTAGGGGTAAAAATGGATAAGCCAAAAGGAGGATAGCCTGCTTAGGGGTGTAAATGGATAGGTAAATGGAGGATAGCCTGCTTAGGGGTATAAGTGGATCAGTGAAATGGGGGTTAACATGCTCAGGGGTGTAAATGGATAAGCCAAATGGAGGATAGCCGGCTAAGGGGTGTAACAGGACTAGTTAAATAGAGGGTAACCTGCTCAAAGGTGTAACTTGATTAGTCAAATAGGATGTGGACATGCTCAGAGGTGTAACCTGTCCAACCTTCATTGTCTTACAAAAGGGAAATAAAACGCTGCAATAAGAAATGTGTCAACTGGCCCCATTATGCTACTAATATTATTATTATTATTATTATTATTATTATTATTATTATTATTATTATTATGTATTTATTGTTTTATTAAGTTCTTTTTACTGTGGATGGCAATGGTCCTTAAATTACAAACGCAGCTTAGCTGTATCTACAACTACAGTACACGGTCGCTGGCTGATGTATCGATGAATAAACTGCATTTCAATATAATCCAGTAGACAATGAGGAGGGGGCTGCAGCAGATGTCATCTATGTGAATTCACAGCAAAGGCTAAAAAATATGGTTGGCATGCTGTGCTCCATGCCAACTTTCATAAAGTACACTTGATGGCTCGCCTTCATAAATGGGACCACAGTGGCACATTTGCACATTTCTCAGTAATGGTAAGAAAGTAATTCAGATGATATAAAGTTTTGACAGTTTGACATTCTGGCTGTTCAGTTTCGACATTTGACATTTTAAGCATGATAAAAATAAATGATGGATAATTGAAGGAGCGATTACCTTGCCAACCGCGAGCTCAGAATTCACTATTGTGTACTGTGAAAAAATTAAACTTGATTTGGTAGTTATCATTTCTCTCGAAGCATCAATATCCGTCCCCTCACTGTGTTCAAAACATGATTTGTCAGGTTCACCACTAGGATGCATTTGCAGTAATTTCAGAATGTAATATAAGTGCAGTGTATTTACGGTGACAGGCTTCCCGCAGCAGAGAGACATTTGCTCAGCTATTTACTTGTATTCCTGGATTTTCTCCTATATGGATATGAACATATGATCCATTATGCTTAGGAAAAAAAAAAAAAAAAAAAATATATATATATATATATATATCTATCTTTATATTTAAATAAACAGGATAATCCAGCATGTAATTGTCTATAATTTATATAGTTCTTAAGGTTCTGCCTACTGCATTGCCCAGACAAAGAGTGAATCGGCCGGCACAATTTACCTGTAGGAACCCCTCCATTCTCATTACTGTAGTCAGAGTAGACTTACTCAGACAGTTTGAGAGCATAGGAGCCCGGATTGTAGAGCCTATACAGAAAAAATTAGTGGTCAGTAATGGAGGTCAGGCACAACTGAGCATGCAGTACCATGATGCAGATGATGTGATCATAGTTTACTTCTGTCTTTGATCCCACAGAGAGTCCAGGCGCACAATGTTTCTACACAAGCCTTGCTGACACTGGGGCTGGTTGACTCATTTAAGTGGGACCACAAACGACGCGGACAGCATACCATTCCGCAAAAAATTTGAAATAAAGGGGCACATTTATTAAGACCAACGTTTTAGAATAACCCCTATACCTTGCGGTGGATCCGCCGGAGTTATGAAGAGGCACCGACCTGTCCATAACTTAAGCTCATCCAATGCCAGTTCTAAATATACGAGAGCTTACTAACTGTCTTATACCATTTTCTACGCCTAAAACAGAAATAGAAAATTATGAATGGTTGTCCACAATTTTAGACTTGGGGAGAAGTCACAGATAGAAGTGCAACTAACTATTGCGTCGCCATCTGCGCCTGAAATACGTCTAAGGGTGGGTTCACACTAGCGTTAGGGATTCCGTTATGGCTTTCCGTTATAACATGGTTACAACGGAAAATAATGGAATCCATAAGACAGAAGAACGGATCCGTTCTTCTGCCCATAGACTTGTATTATGACGGAATGCAAAACGGAAGCCTTTAAAACAGCTGGTCCCTAATAGAACAGTCCTATCCTTGTCCGTAATGCGGACAATCATAGGAAGTGTTCTGTTTTTTGCGGAACGGACATATGGAAACGGAATGCACACAGAGTAACTTCCGTTTTTTTTGCGGACCCATCGAAATGAATGGTTCTGCAAAAAAAAAAATAAATGGAGCAGACACGGAAAGAAAATAAGTTTGTGTGCATGGGCCCTTAGGACGTATGTAGTAAGCAACCCATAAGCTATCACTCCTAATGTGAAATACACTCTCAAAATGAACTTTGCTACCATTTTATGCAACCTTCACATTTTTTACTTGTCTTTCTTTGTATGACAAACCTTAAAAGCCATAAATTTTCTGCATTCGCCTGGATTGTGAAGTTTCCACATCTTGCTTATTTTTTTTTCCATTAACTGCTTAACATCATCTCCATTTTCCCATGTTAGACACTTTGTTTCAACAAACCGCTGTCCTGTTTGTAACAGACAAATCTGTCTCCAAAGACCTGATGGTTCCTTCCTGGCTGCATCGAGCTGCCGATCTCGTGGTGCCACAGAGGATATTATCTATCCACAGTATGATTATTTTCATATGCGCAATGACAGGCCATCATTATAACTTCCTATTAGATGCACAGACAGATATTATCAGCAGAGACTGGTCGCAGTTACAGACAAAGGGATTTAAATGATTACATATGTCTCTCAGGCAGCAGATTTAAGCCACTGATACAATCTTTCACATTATCAAACAAGGAACACAGAGGCCAGATACTGTCTTATGTCTTTCTTATACTTCATTATCACAATGCCTTGGTGGCTTTCCGAGATATGAAAGGAAAGGTTATGGATTAGGATTTGTGTTCATTATGTTCTGTGTTATGTTCTGCGATGATAAAATATTTGACTATTGTTCTCGCTCCATATATCACCCGATAATTATGTACTGTGCAGGGATTTACCAGACGGAGAGCAGTATATATGGTAGTCATATAGCTACCACTAGAAGGTGTAGTTTGGAGGATGCACAATTCAGCAATTGCCCCTCTTTCCTTCCTCTGTTCTGCAACATTATAATTAGAGATGAGCGAATCGAAGTTGACGAAATGAAATTTGATCCGAATCAAATTTTTTCCTAAAATGGCTGCTGCACGTGTTAGGACATAGAGCAAGGAACTCTTGGAACAAGGTATCACCCACAATGCCATTCATGCAGCCAATCAGCAGCCAGCCAGCCCTGTGCTGTCACAGCTCTATAAATATCCTAAGTAGAGATGAGCGAACTTTAAAAAAACGTTCGGCGTTCGGGTTGTGGTAACTCGCGCATCCCGTTATGGATTCCACTATAGCGGCATATGGAATCCATAAGGGGCGGCTTCCACCAACCCGAACTGTTGAACAGCCGAAGGACCTGGGGTGACGTCACCGTCATGTGATCAGTGCAGGGGGCATGGCTCAGCACGGGATCAAATCCAGCCACGCCCCCTGCACTGATCACATGACGGTGACGTCACCCCAGGTCCTTCGGCTGTTCAACAGTTCGGGTTGGTGGAAGCCGCCCCTATGGATTCCATATGCCGCGATAGTGGAATCCATAACGGGATGCGGGAGTTACCACAACACGAACGCCAAACTTTTTTTTAAAGTTCGCTCATCTCTAATCCTAAGCCATCTTGGATTCAGCTATTTACCAGTGTACTTAGTGCAGGGAGAGATGTTAACAGGCGCTAGGAACAGTTCTAGGAAAGACTTGAAAACTTGTATTTTGCTGTATAGAAGTTCAGGGAAAGGATAGGGAGGAATCATTCCACAGCATTTATGTAGAACAGGGTTCAGTAGGTGAGGTTACAGCCTGGGTAATAGGAAGAATCCTATTATACCTTGCTGCACTGACTGTGGATGCAAATTTCCATTATACAGCTCTGTAATTCCATGAAACCGTTATTGTTAATGGGGTGCAAGTGCTGTGTGATACCGCCATTAACAGGGTTTATTACAAGGAAATATCTCTACGTCTTATTTGCCCTTGTGTGGTGCAATTATATGTTCTAAAGCATTTTTTGGCTTGTATTAGTGGGGAAAAAGAGGCTTATTAGCTGTTGTGTGGTGAAATAGAATCTTACAGTTGAAGCAAGTGTTATGTGGCACACCGACAACACACCCAAGAATATTAACTCAGCCATAACTAAAAATTAGAGTTGAGCGAACACCTGGATGTTAGGGTTCGAGAAGTTCTGCCGAACTTCCCGAAAATGTTCGGGTTCGGGATTCGAACTCGACCCGAACTTCATTTCGAACCACATTGAAGTCAATGGGGACCCGAACTTTTGGGCACTAAAAAGGCTGTAAAATAGTCCAGGAAAGGGCTAGAGGGCTGCAAAAGGCAGCAAAATGTAGGTAAATCCCCTGCAAACAAATGTGAATAGGGAA
Organism: Bufotes viridis; assembly: GCA_033119425.1. Lineage (NCBI taxonomy): Eukaryota > Metazoa > Chordata > Amphibia > Anura > Bufonidae > Bufotes > Bufotes viridis. Next base: position 6,845,912 of record CM065597.1, read on the forward strand.
ATGAATTAAAATAACATGAAATAAATAAAAATTAAGCAAAATTAAATGGAGAGAGGTCCCATAGCAGAGAATCAGGCTTCAAGTCACCCAACAATGGAGAAGACCACTTTCATGTATTTAGGCCCCAGCACCCAGACAGAGGACAGAGGTCACAAAGCAAAGAATCAGGCGTCATGTCACCCACCAATGGAGAAGCCCACTTTTTGATAATTAGGCCCCTGGCACCCAGACGGAGGAGAGAGGTCGCATAGCAGAGAATCAGGCTTCTTGTCACCCAGCAATAGAGAAGGCCACTTCCAGATATTTAGCCCACGGCACCCAGATAGAGGACAGAGGTTGCATAGCAGAGAATCAGGCGTCATGTCACCCACCAATGGAGAAGGCCACTTTTTTTGATAATTAGGCCCCTGGCACCCAGACGGAGGAGAGAGGTCTCAAAGCAGAAAATCAGGCGTCATGTCAACCACCAATGGAGAAGGCCACTTTCATTTATTAAGGCCCCAGCACCCAGACAGAGGACAGAGGTCGCATAGCAGAGAATCAGGCGTCATGTCACCCACAAGTGGAGAAGGCCACTTTCAGATAATTAGGCCCCTGGCCAGAACGGATGCAGCCCCATTCATTTAAGTGGGACCACAAACGACGAGGACAGCATACTATTCCGCAAAAAATTTGAAATAAAGGGGCACATTTATTAAGACCGACGTTTTAGAATAACCCCTATACCTTGCGGTGGATCCGCCGGAGTTATGAAGAGGCACCGACCTGTCCATAACTTAAGCTCATCCAATGCCAGTTCTAAATATACGAGAGCTTACTAACTGTCTTATACCATTTTCTACGCCTAAAACAGACATAGAAAATTATGAATGGTTGTCCACAATTTTAGACTTGGGGAGAAGTCACAGATAGAAGTGCAACTAACTATTGCGTCGCCATCTGCGCCTGAAATACGTCTAAGGGTGGGTTCACACTAGCGTTAGGGATTCCGTTATGGCTTTCCGTTATAACATGGTTACAACGGAAAATAACGGAATCCATAAGACAGAAGAACGGATCCGTTCTTCTGCCCATAGACTTGTATTATGACGGAATGCAAAACGGAAGCCTTTAAAACAGCTGGTCCCTAATAGAACAGTCCTATCCTTGTCCGTAATGCGGACAATCATAGGAAATGTTCTGTTTTTTGCGGAACGGACATATGGAAACGGAATGCACACAGAGAAACTTCCGTTTTTTTTTGCGGACCCATTGAAATGAATGGTTCTGCAAAAAAAAAAATGGAGCAGACACGGAAAGAAAATAAGTTTGTGTGCATGGGCCCTTAGGACGTATGTAGTAAACAACCCATAAGCTATCACTCCTAATGTGAAATACACTCCCAAAATGAACTTTGCTACCATTTTATGCAACCTTCACATTTTTTACTTGTCTTTCTTTGTATGACAAACCTTGAAAGCCATAAATTTTCTGCATTCGCCTGGATTGTGAAGTTTCCACATCTTGCTTATTTTTTTTCCATTAACTGCTTAACATCATCTCCATTTTCCCATGTTAGACACTTTGTTTCAACAAACCGCTGTCCTGTTTGTAACAGACAAATCTGTCTCCAAAGACCTGATGGTTCCTTCCTGGCTGCATCGAGCTGCCGATCTCGTGGTGCCACAGAGGATATTATCTATCCACAGTATGATTATTTTCATATGCGCAATGACAGGCCATCATTATAACTTCCTATTAGATGCACAGACAGATATTATCAGCAGAGACTGGTCGCAGTTACAGACAAAGGGATTTAAATGATTACATATGTCTCTCAGGCAGCAGATTTAAGCCACAGATACAATCTTTCACATTATCAAACAAGGAACACAGAGGCCAGATACTGTCTTATGTCTTTCTTATACTTCATTATCACAATGCCTTGGTGGCTTTCCGAGATATGAAAAGAAAGGTTATGGATTAGGATTTGTGTTCATTATGTTCTGTGTTATGTTCTGCGATGATAAAATATTTGACTATTGTTCTCGCTTCCATATATCACCCGATAATTATGTACTGTGCAGGGACTTACCGGACAGAGAGCAGTATATATGGTAGTCATATAGCTCCCACTAGAAGGTGCAGCTTGGAGGATGCTCAATTCAGCAATTGCCCCTCTTTCCTTCCTCTGTTCTGCAACATTATAATTATAGATGAGCAAATCGAAGTCGACGAAATGAAATTTTTTCCGAATTTCTGGAAAAATTCGATTTGCACCGAATCCGAATTTACTCACGCTTTATGGTAACGAATCAATTTTTTCCTAAAATGGCTGCTGCACGTGTTAGGACATAGAGCAAGGAACTCTTGGAACGAGGGATCACCCACAATGCCTTGCATGCAGCCAATCAGCAGCCAGCCAACCCTGTGATGCCACAGCTTTATAAATAGCGGCAGCCATCTTGGATTCAGCCATTTTCCAGTGTACTTAGTGCAGGGAGAGACAGGCGCTAGGGACAGTGAAAAGAAAGACTTGAAAACTTTTATTTTGCTGTATAGAAGTTCAGGGAAAGGATAGGGAGGAATCATTCCGCAGCATTTATGTAGAACGGGGTTCTGCACTGACTGCAGATGCAAATTGCCATTATACAGCTCTGTAATTCCAGCAAACCGTTCTTGATATTCGGGTGCAAGTGCTGTGTGATACAGCCATTAACAGGGTTTATTACAGGGAAATATTTCTGTGTCTTATTTGCCCTTGTGCGGTGAAGTTATATGTTCTAAAGCATTCTTTGGCTTGTATTAGTGGGGAAAAAAGGGCTTATTAGCTGTTGTGTGGTGAAATAGAATCTTACAGGTGAAGCAAGTGTTATGTGGCACACCAACAGCACACCCAAGAATATTAACTCAGCCATAACTCAGTCATAGTAACTCAAAATTAGAGTTGAGCGAACACCTGGATGTTCGGGTTCGAGAAGTTCCGCCGAACTTCCCGAAAATGTTCGGGTTCGGGATTCGAACTATACCCGAACTTCATTTCGAACCACATTGAAGTCAATGGGGACCCAAACTTTTGGGCACTAAAAAGGCTGTAAAATAGTCCAGGAAAGGGCTAGAGGGCTGCAAAAGGAAGCAAAATGTAGGTAAATCCCCTGCAAACAAATGTGAATAGGGAAATGAATTAAAATAACATAAAATAAATAAAAAATAAGCAATATTAATTGGAGAGAGGTCCCATAGCAGAGAATCAGGCTTCAAGTCACCCACCAATGGAGAAGGGCACTTTCATTTATTAAGGCCCCAGCACCCAGACAGAGGACAGAGGTCGCATAGCAGAGAATCAGGCGTCATGTCACCCACAACTGGAGAAGGTCACTTTCAGATAATTAGGCCCCTGGCACCTAGACTGAGGAGAGGTTCATTCAACTTTGGGTTTCACCGCAAGATCATGGTAAAATTAAAAAAAGAGGATTCAATAAAGAAGTACCCCGGAGTACAAGAATATATGGTTGAGGGGGAGGTAGTTATAAATGTCTATTCTGCCCAAGGAATGGACAGGTCCTGTGGGATACATGCCTGGTTCATTTTTTTGAACGTTGGCTGTGGACAGGCAGCTGCGTTTGTCAGTAATGATGCCCCCTGCTGTGCTGATTACACGTTCAGACAAAACGCTGGCCGTCGGGCAGGCCAGCACCTCCAAGGCATAAAATGCTAACTCTGGCCACGTGGACAATTTGGAGACCCAGAAGTTGAATGGGGCCGAACCATCAGTCAGTACGTGGAGGGGTGTGCAGACGTACTGTTCAACCATGTTAGTGAAATGCTGCCTCCTGCTAACACGTTCCGTATCAGGTGGTGGTGCAGTTAGCTGTGGCGTGGAGACAAAACTTTTCCACATTTCTGCCATGCTAACCCTGCCCTCAGAGGAGCTGGCCGTGACACAGCTGCGTTGGCGACCTCTTGCTCCTCCTCTGCCTTCGCCTTCCACTTGTTCCCCTGTGACATTTGGGAATGCTCTCAGGAGCGTGTCTACCAGCGTGCGCTTGTACTCGTGCATCTTCCTATCACGCTCCAGTGCAGGAAGTAAGGTGGGCACATTGTCTTTGTACCGGGGATCCAGCAGGGTGGCAACCCAGTAGTCCGCACATGTTAAAATGTGGGCAACTCTGCTGTCGTTGCGCAGGCACTGCAGCATGTAATCGCTCATGTGTGCAAGGCTCCCCAGAGGTAAGGACAAGCTGTCCTCTGTGGGAGGCGTATCGTCATCCTACTCCGTATCCCCCCAGGCACGCACCAGTGATGGGCCTGAGCTGTGTCAGGTGACACCCCGCTGTGAACCTGCCTCATCCTCCTCCACCTCCTCCTCATCCTCCTCGTCCTCCAGTAGTGGGCCCTGGCTGGCCACATTTGTACCTGGCCTCTGCTGTTGCAAAAAACCTCCCTCTGAGGCACTTCTAACAGACTGGCCTGAAAGTGCTAAAAATTACCCCTCATTCTCCTCCTCCTCCTCCTGGGCCACCTCCTCTTCCATCATTACCCTAAGTTATTTCTCAAGGAGACATAGAAGTGGTATTGTAACGCTGATAACGGTGTCATCGCCACTGGCCATGTTGGTGGAGTACTCGAAACAGCGCAACAGGACACACAGGTCTCGCATGGAGGCCCACTCATTGGTGGTGAAGTGGTGCTGTTCCGCAGTGAGACTGACGCGTGCGTGCTGCAGCTGAAACTCCACTATGGCCTGCTGCTGCTCGCACAGTCTCTCCAGCATGCGCAAGGTGGGGTTCCACCTGGTGGGCACGTCGCATATGAGGCAGTGAGCGGGACGGCCGAAGTTACGCTGTAGCGCAGACAGGCGAGCAGCGGCAGGATGTGAACGCCGGAAGCGCGCACAGACGGCCCGCACTTTATGCAGCAGCTCTGACATGTCGGGGTAGTTGTGAATGAACTTCTGCACCATCAAATTCAGCACATGCGCCAGGCAAGGGATGTGCGTCAAATCGGCTAGTCCCAGAGCTGCGATGAGATTTCGCCCATTATCCCACACCACCAGGCCGGGCTTGAGGCCCACCGGCAGCAACCACTGGTCGGTCTGTTGTTCAATACCCGGCCACAACTCCTGCGCGGTGTGGGGCCTGTCCCCCAAACATATGAGTTTCAGAACGGCCTGCTGACGTTTACCCCGGGCTGTGCTGAAGTTGGTACTGTGCTGAAGCAATACGTAAGTTACAGAAACAGACATGTCAGGGGAGGTTACAGCTCCTCTTTGATGCCCACATGCTGGTTTGTACAATGTTTTTGTTTTCTATTATATATCTACTCAACAACAAAAGGAACAACTTTTTGAAACATACACTCCTCAAAGCGGCCACCAAAGTGTCTATTTCTCCTAATATCGCTGCCGGTGAGCGGACGGCTCGTGTTTGCAGGAACACTTTTTGGCCTCTCTAATTTTCTTTCAGCTTTAAAACAAAATAAAATAACATGAAATTCCTCCCGCAGAAGCTACAACTAATCCACGATTCTATTGCTAACATTGTTACATGGGCTAAAGTCCACTGATCATATTACTGCAGTCTTATCAGATTAACATTGGTTTCCTATCATTCACAGAACAGATTATTCCATCCAAGCTTAGGTTTATGAAATTTTTCAAGGCAAGAAGCTGAATTCACATTTGATTCAATCCACAGCTGTGAGTTTACCTGCTCTCCATGTGTGGTTCGCTTCTTTATTTTCCACCTGCAGATGTTACACAAATAGAAAACTTCTTTCTTTGTTCTAGAATACAATAAATAAATATCACAACTTTTTATTTACTTACTATGACAATATATTTAGGTATTTTATGTACTTTGTGTACAGTGTTTCTTGGAGTTTAGTCATTTTGTAACGTTTCTAATTCTCCATATGTTAGGAGGCAGATAACGGATGTCACATCTTCACAAGGAGTGTAAGAGGGGGCTATATTTTTGGTCCAATGCTTGAAAACTCTTTCATCTGAACTCCATTATACAGATCGAAACCCTCTGATTACCACCTACTGTGCCCAGAAAGTTCAGAATAGAGCTGAATATTTATTATACCTCCTCCTGAGATATATCAGGGTATTAAAGGGCTTTATATGGATCATAGCATTTTAGCATCCTATATTAAGTTATATAGAAAGGCAGAATACATTGTGATGTAGCAAAATTATTTACATACAGTTTCATGTTAAATTAGATAAATGGATAGAAGATAAATGGATAGATAGATAGATAGATAGATAGATAGATAGATAGATAGATAGATAGATAGAAAAAAAATGAAAGCAGCACAGCAGAAAAAACGTTATAATTGTTTGCCAGCCGTTGGAAACAATCACAAATCCACAGTTGTATAGAAAGACAAAATGACCACGACACTTCCTTATTTGTAGTTAAAAATGATGTCCTTTAATCTCCAGTATGACGTTTCGACTCCACACTAGAGTCTTTCTCAAGCAGTGACATTGGTAAATATAAATAGATGCACCATGTGCAATCAACAAAAATCCATGATTAACCATAATTAAAACAGACAACGTAATTAAGTACATGAAATGCAATATAAAATATAAATAGTGTATATATACAGTGACTATATCTCAGTATGTGCAATCTCCATGTGAAATAATCATACCCATGATATAAAATTCATATATAGTATAACAAAGTTAATCCAAAGTGACATAATTAAAGAAAATCACAAATACATGCAGCTTATTAAAACAAATTAGGACAAAGCAGTTACTTAAGATAGATAGATAGATAGATAGATAGATAGATAGATAGATAGATTTAAACCAAGCTGCATGACCGGCAGAACCAAACACCAAAGTTATGTGGAGGCTTGCGCTGCTACATAACTTTAGTGCATCTGGTGCCATCGCATGTGGATAAAGACCGGCGTATAAATTGCCAGTCTTAATAAATGACCTCCTGGCATTCCAAAAGCCTGTATATAGTAGGACAATAACTGTCAGTCCTTAGTCATGGTTGTCAGGTGGAGGGCAAGCCCCATATATCCCTGGCTAGAGAGTAGTTCCTGGCAAGTCTGCCAAGAGAGAGAACATATATGCTAAAGCAGAGGGAAAGAATCCTTCTCCAGGGAGACACTATCCCTGTAAGTGAAATTCTACCAGGAAAGCAACTTTGCTAAGAACCAATCTCTGAGGGAAAGACATATTGAATATTTGCAGAAGGTTAAGGGCCATTTTTAAAATGGATAGTAGGTAACACATGCATATGCCTGTAGATTTTACAGCTTTTTGTTTGGGTTATATTGCTTCTGAGGACCCACTCAGTACTGAGACAGTCTGGCTATCCTATCTAGAACTGCACTCTGCAGTTTGGCATTGAAGAGAAATATTGAGAGAAATTGCATTCATTTGGTCAGTTGGAAAGATTGCATGTATTTCTGAAGCGGATCAGAGCGGATCCCTATATTAGCCCTACCCAATCCACAGCTTTAGGAAAACCTACTCTCTGAAATACTTGACAACTAGGCCTACTGCTTGTAAATGCACTGTGATACCCATCATCTGTTTAGTAAAAGAGAGACTCTGGTTAACTATTATAAAGCTAGGCTGGTACCTTTTGGGTAAGATAATTATGTATTGCCTCCCAGTATTCTTTAAGTAGTACACAAGTCCAAAACATGTGAAGGTAATCAGCCTCTAAGAAATCACAGTGTGGACAGTTGGAAGTATTTCTAAGACCCCGCTTTTTAAGCCATAAGGGTGTGACATAAATTCTGTGTAAAATATTAAATTGAACCAATGTGTGATTAAAATTGTAAGAAACTAATCCGACATTCAAAAATATGTTATCCCAATCATCCGATTGAACTCTTAGGCATTCCAATCTCCAGGCCTTTTGCCCGGAAGAGTATACATTAGTAAAACGTGCTTTAAGTAAATATTTATACCATTACTCTGTGCGGACTTTACTATTAATTCATGCAAAAAAATGGAAGTATCTATATAGAAGAGAGATTTATCTTTTATGCTAGAAAGTGCCGAACGTAACTGAAAATACAGAATCCAAGATATATTAAATATATTTTCCCTTTGTACTAACACCAAGAAAGAAAGAATGTGCCCATTCCCAACAACCTCTGCAAGATAACAAATATTATTGTTTTTCCAATATTGATCCCCAGCCAATTCATCTAAGGTCTGTAAATAATAATTATGTCAAAGGGGCGTACAACAAAGGAATCCCTTTATTCCGAACCAGTTTTTCATAATATTCTAGAACTTGGTAAATAGCTTCACCGAGGCTCTATATTCCTGTTGGGGCCTATTTAAATGACCAGATTCCAATAGAGCAAAGATATTATCATATGCAGAGTTCTTAACCAAAATTCTACAAAGTGGGCTCATCTCCCATTCATAATACAACCATAACTGCAAAGCTGTAAAATAAACCTTGAAACAGGGAAGATTTAATCCTCCCTGTTTCAACGGCTTATAAAAATACTCCAGTTTTAGCCTTACTTGCTTTCTCCCACAAAGTAAAACATTAATAATTCTCTCAATCAGCTTAAAGAATTTATCTTCAATCCATACTGGGGAGTTTCTGAGAAGACAGAGTAATTGAGGCAGAATCACCATCTTCACCAATGATATTCTATCAGCTCTAGACAACAGAGGCAGAAGCCATTTCTTTATTTTAGATCTCAGTCTAGTTATTAATGGGGTCAAATTGAGCAGTAGAAATCTTCAGTCTTAGAAGAAATAGTAATCCCTAAGTATTCGAGTGAATCAGAGATCGTCACATTACTAAAAAACTCTTCAGTCAGAGGTTCTAATCTATCTATGGGAAGAAGGATAGTTTTAGACCAATTGATATCAAACCCCGAGACTTTGCCAAAGGCGTTAACTACTCGAATAACCCTCGGAAGTGTAATGTTGTATATAAAACAAAAACATTGTCGGCATATAAAGAGATACGGTCTTCCGTTCTCAACGTCTCAAACCCTTCAATCCCAGAATGCTGCCTAACCCTAATAGCAAGGGGCTTGATATACATATCACATAACATTGGGGAGAGTGGACATCTTTGATGCGTGTCCCTCTCCAAAGAAAAACTCCTTGTTAGCATCTTATTAATATTCAGCCTAGCCTTCGGGAATTTATACAAAAGCTTCACCATATTTATAAACTTAGTACCAAATCCCATCTACTCTAATACCCTCCAGAGGAATCTCCACTCCACCCTGTGAAAGGTCTAGACCAGTGATGGGCAAACTACGGCCAGCGGGCCGTATACGGCCTGGCAGACCTTTTTATCCGGCCCTCAGATATGCTCATGCGAATGCAATGGAAAATTACGGAATCGGGGTGGAGTTCAGGGGGTGATTGAGGATTGCGGCTTCCCGATTCCATGCTTCCTCCTCCCTGACAGGTATTTAAAGAGGAACTTTCATCTGGATATAGTGTGTGTAATTATTACACTACCTTATCGGGCAGCCCCCACTGATGTCCAGACACTTTTGTTTTACAAACGGACCCCCGTTGACCCGCTGTGCTACCCGTTTTTTTCGTCGCCTCATATGCAAATGAGGTGACTCGGTTATACTAGTCAGGACTTGGAAGTTCTCCTGGGAATTGCAACAACAAAGCTAACTCCAGACTTTGATGCCTTAGCAAAAAAGGGAGACCAATAACACTGTTCCCACTAATATTGAAGGTGAGTTATCCACACTATGTTATGAAAGAAATACATTGCATAAAAGTTTTGTACATTGACTCTTTTTATGCTTTTCTACCTTGAATTAAACTAAACCTTTAATGTTACGAATTTTTTTTTTAATTATATTAATTCACACAAACGCCACATCCATCTACTCTTGGTCTGACCCCCGAGTCCAATACATAAACACATTGTGGTCCACGAGTCAAAAAGTTTGCCCACCTCTGGTCTAGACTCTTATAAAAAACATTGGAGGACATTTACCATTTCAGATAGTTTTTATGTCACTTTTATGTCTGGTTTTGAAATGGTCACAGTTTTCATGTATTTGGTGCAACTTCATTGTGTGGTATGACTTAGCCTTAGGGGGCTGCCTGACTTTGGATGCTACTTTTTTCAGCTTTTTTGCAACATTTCCAAGTATCTCAGTTAACAAATGTGCCATAATCCAGGTCTAATCTTACGTTTCTGCTTTAAACATAGACCAGTTTGAACAGTGACTACAAAATGTTGCAGAAAACACCAAAATTGGCATGTCATGTGACATATTTAAACCAAAATGCAGATGTTTCTGGTTTATTAAAGGCCTTCCCTTCCCCTTTCCTTGTGTCTAGTATGTGCCACAAAGACACAGGCTCAGTAACATTCATATACTGTACCTCCCACGCCGTGTCCTCCTGCCAGTGATCTCATCAGACTAAGCACAATCATCCTCACTTATTACTATGTCAATGGGCGCTAACCTAAGGCCTTTGATGTTCATTTATGTACCAGAACCAAGCATGTAGCATAGATACAACAGAACTAAGCTTACTTCATAGATACACTACCAGAACCAAGCTCCATAATAAATACAGTACCAAAACCAAGTTTACTACACCTTGAATAACTGCTTCAGATTGACTATCAGATCTCTTTCCCAATTCTTTGAGATTAATCCATAACTTTTCCAATTGGAATCTGCAGTAAATAATGTACATGTTGTGAATTTTAAAATCTAACAATAACAATTGAAAATACAGGTGCACTCTGCGTTCTTACTAAACCCTCATACTGGTGTTAAAATTGAGAATTAGGCAACATATCCTACTGTGGAGGACATGTCTGAGCCTGAGCACCGCGCCAAGGTTTCTCAAGTAGTTCGAGACCTAACACTCACCTACAGTACCTGTGCCGTATGGGCAATACCAGGGGCCAGTGGGCGCATTAGAGGAGTGTAAATGCGCCCACTGGCCCCTGGTATTGCCCATATTGCCCTGAGTGATTATTTAATTCCCCGTTTTCCTGTCCTTCATCATGGTCACATGACAGTTTCCACTGTGTTAGTTCCCTATCCCGATGACATCATGTTTACATCAGAGACATGGCAATGCTTGTAAGACCCTATAGGCACAACATTATCTGTAGTATTCAGTGATTCGAAGTCCACTCATTTCAGGCAAAATTCGATTAGTTGAATATCCTTGTGCTTCACGGTAGTGAATTGATTTTCTCTGAAATGGTGTAAAAAAACAACAACAATAATGCTTACCTCATCCATTTGCTCGCGACGGGCAAGCCACCGCTATCTTGATTGAAGATCTTTCACGAAATACTGTGAGCGGTGATGTATGACGTAACCACCCTGGCCAACATGATGACATCATCACTGACTGGGCAAGATTTCAGGCCAGATCTTCATTCAAGATGGCAGCGGCTGGCCCGTCACGGGCAAATGGATGAGGTAAGTATGATGTAATAAATGTATTTAAAATTTTACATTGTATTGTTCCTATTAGACGCTGCAATCAACTATGAACGCGGCATTTAGTAATGACACTACCTGCGAGTCTTGTGCTGGAATGTAAACAAAGGGTGCGGGTCACAGATCCCAGTTACACTGGAGGAGTCTAAATGTGCTCAGAACGGAATCATCTTACTTATACAATGCAATAAGGTGCAATGCTGGGTTTTTTTTCCACCAGAAAACCCCTTTAAACCGCACTCCAGAATGTATGCTCATAAATTCACTTGCATGTTTTTTACACAAGTAAACACGCAGTCATGGTTTTACACATGTGCTCTTACACAGGCATGCTTTCACAGATAAATAGGCTTTTCCACAAACAGACACATTTTTACAGTCATATTTTGACACACAGACGGATGCTTTTACACACATGCAGACACATTTTTGCTCTCATAGATACCTGTCACATTCAAACCGCTACATGATAAGTTACACACCAAATACACATAGTTCCATACAAGCATATATACCAACATGCTTTTACACAATCATACATATCTCTTCCCTGCATCATATAGGGCCCCCCTGGTATTTATTGGTCCTCAGCTTCCATTCCACTTGTAGTAGGGTCTGGCTGTCATCCTCATCTGCTCTCAATTTATCCATGTGCTGTTTGATTATATCATGTGGGTAATTTATATTGGGGGCCCCTTTGGGCACAGGATAATTACCAGACTGCCGAAGAGCTGAGAGACTGGGCAACAGGGGTCATTAAACAGGGTTGGAACATCTGGGAGATCTGCTCAGAGCACTGACATGCAGGAGGGTTGTAGCAGCATGCACCCTCAGCAGGCAAACATTGGTGGCTCCCACAGGTTATTGTGCCACGGCATTGAGGGGCATGCAGGGAGATGGAACCAAGGGCACAATGAGGTCAGGAGGGGAGGTCAATGAAACAAGGGTTCACTGCTGTGCAAATACAGGACACAAGTGGCTAGATGTCATGTCATCTTGCCACTTGCTACCCCACACAGTAAACTAAGATGGCCCATTGATATTTGGGCACCGGTGATGAGGTACAGGCTAATTTATTGGCAGTGTTTGCAAGTTCAGAAAATAGCCCTCACTCAGACTTCATAGCTCAGGGACCCACTGAGGAATTCACTGGCTTCCCGGTGGCCACTGTGAGCCTGGGTGCGCTGCAAATGGATTAAAAAGATAGGCGAAAGAAATTGGATGTTGCTCATAAAGATCCTGAGATCTCTCAACATATACAGTATATGAATAAATGTAGAATCAAAAACATAATGGAGGCAATTTACTAAAGACTGGAATTTCACATGCCAATCTCAGTCAAACCAATTTATTAAGAGGTGCCTAGTTGTTAATATATTCTGGTACATCTTCTGCTGTATGTGAGTCCGAAGCTGAAACCTACTCAATGTAGGAGCTGGAATAGATTTCAGTTTTGTGCCAGTTTTCTGGAGTAAATTATAGTAAATGTATAGCACTTGATACTGGCACATGGGGGGGAGGGGAGGTGTTGGCACTTGATACTGGCACATGGGGGGGTGTTGGCATGTGCCAGTATCAAAATGTTTTTTTTTTTTTTTTTTTGAGGGGGCAGGATTTTGGGGTGCGATTTTGTAACTATGTAAAAGTGTCAGACAACTGGCACAATATGGTTCCCAGCAGCGACATTGGAGTCCAAGATGCACCAAGATATGGTCCCTATGCTGTTCCAGATCCATTTCGGTGGTGTTTCTGTCACTTTCTGACCTTTTGGACCAGGCACCCTCCCCTTATCCGAGCAGGGATGGCCTGGACGTCTCCCATTGACTTGCCTTATACTCGGGGGCTCGGCCTAGCGCATGAATATCGCTATGTGTTCGGACCAAGTACCTGAACACTCGAACACTTTGGTGCTCGCTTATCACTAAAAGGTCGATGTCTCTCACCAGATATGCATGTACAAGGAGTATGGTGGAATTTAAGAAGAAGATATGCAGAAGGATAGCTTTTCTGGTGTGTCATTGATGACTGGAGATTGGGCTTCTCTTTCCCAGAATGCATTACACTCCCACAATACCTTGAACCACCCACAATACAATAATCTTCATTAACAAAAAAACAAGGTGCAATACATTTTTAAGATCACTAGATGGTGCTATAACCTAACTAATAACTACAGAATAAAAAAACTAAAGGCAAACATGATCTGTAATGATTTTTAAATTCTGTCAAATGAACTAAGATCATTTTCTAGCCCTTGTGTTGAATGAACCATGCTTTTGAGGTCTCCAAAATATTGCACATTTTTGACACCAGGGTAATCTCACTCTGACACTTAGAGTCCCATCTAAACTTTGGGCAGATGACCACTGGTTCCAATGAGCTGCACAAACCTCCACATACCCACATAAGGAACAATTTAGATATTGATCTAAGTCAAATATTGAAAAATGCTATCTCCTAATGCAGAATACATTTTTGCATCATCTACACATTAAACTACAACAAGAAAATAAACGTTAAGGAGTGGGAACAACCCATGCACATGTAGCTCAACATCGCCTTCACTGTTTATCTCAACTACCAAAAACCTTAACAGTTTGAAGAAGGGTGTGTAAGTTATCACCATACTTTGATATCGACCGCTTCCATACACCAGTTGGTTCTATCGTTATAATGACCATGGTCTTGTAATTGACAGGAGCCTCTGTCCGTGCTACAGTTCTCCTCTGATCATCCAGTTTGATTAACCCCTTTCTGACGCTGAGATTTTCCGTTTTAGTTTTTTTTTTTTTTCATTTTTACTCCCTGCCTTCCCGGAGCCATAACTTTTTTTTATTTTTCTGTTCACATAGCCATTTGAGGGCACGTTTTTGCGGGACAAGTTGTTCTTTCTCAGGACACCATTTTATATAGCATATGATGTATTGAAGAAACTGGGAAAAAAATCCAAATGGAGTGGAATTGAAAAAAAAAATAATAATTCCTCCACAGTTTTATGGGGTTTATTTTTACAGTGCTCCATATCCAGTTAAGCTAACATGAGTGCTTCATTCTCTGGGTCAGTATGATTACAGTGATACCACATTTATATAGTTTTTTGTGTGTCTTGCTTCTCTCAAGCACAGAAATTCCATATACTGAGTGTGGTGACCCTGAATGGCACTGCAGCATGCTCCATTTCACTTTAATAGATCCTGCGCTACAGTACCATTCATGCCCAGTATAAAGTGATGTACTGTTCCAGTGCCTGTACTGGAGTCCAATAGTCCATTCATACAGCTGATCATAGGGGGGCCAGAAGTAAGATCCCCATGATCTGATATTGATAATTGATAGGTCATCTATAATATAGTCCCAGCAGAAACCCTTTTAAGTAACTGCTGTCTAAGAAGAGGAAACTTAGTCCTTGTCCTTTATCTTACAAAAAAAAGAAATATTTTTTACTTTAACTGATTACAGAAAAGCCTATACAGAGAGATTGTAGAATAGATTGTCCTGTGCAGAGAAACATCACGTTTACAGCTTTTTCAGGAGACACAAGGAAGAAAGGAAAGCACTTCCATCCCATCCGTCGTTTCTCTTTGTAAATGGAAGATTGTATTTTCATTGATAAACCAAGGACCTGGCTTTATTCTCCTTACTTCTAAAGACAGAAAAATGAATTAGGGGCCAAAGTCCTTTCTCCGTATCACAGAAAGAAACATCTTGTACAACATCAATCATTTCACTAATTCCAGAAGTTCAAAAATGAATTGGTGCGATTCCAAGAACCCGAGAAGAATACCAAAACCACGACTTTCTTTTTCTTGAAAAACAGACTGTCAACTTCAGAACTGCCTTGGCAATCCTAAAGTGACTTATTTCTAGGGCTCCTTTCTGTACAGCTCTGTGGAGTGGTCAGCAGACAATATCAAGTACAGGTAGCACAAGCACTGAAAATGAAATATCACCCAGAGAAAATATCTGGAACCTGGAAACAATGCCACATGCAAAGAAAATCATAGAAGCAAAAATGATGATGGATGACATTTCACTGTACACATCAGCTGCAGAATGCTGCTCTGTGATAAATCCACCAGACTAGTCATCTGAAAGCTTGTTCTCCAGGCCCTCCCTCAACTTCTCCTGAAGGAACTTCTAAAATAATTGTTACCCAAATTAAAGCTCCCCTTTGGAAGTGGGCACCTCTATTTTCAATTCTGTTTGAACCCTCCCATCAGCATCATGTCCCACCTTTTCTTGTATGCAGGGCCATATTTATCCTTTATTTTTATAATTCCTCTGCATCCCGTTGGACTTACTTACTGGGGAAGAGGGGGTGCACTGGCCGTTCAGCAGAGGAAAGATTCGGATAGAGTCCAGCAATGCTCCTCCCCCTCCTTTTACTGTTGAAGGACCTATATTAAAGCTTCACTGAGAGAGATAAGGTGATTTAACATGTGCTGTAGGTTCTGGTGTTTGGTCTGAGGGGTTGTGTTTGTTTAGGGGTTTTGTCTGGGGTATGTATTTATGGGTTTGGTTCTTTATTGGGTGTTCTGGGGGTCATTGGGGTTTATTGGGGTCTGGGGGTTTGCTTAGAAGGTCTAATTTTATTCTGGGGGGAGATTTTTATTTAGGGGTGGGTCTTTGGTCTGTAGTTACTTTGGGCTTTTTATTTATTTTGGAGTCTTTTATCTACATTTATTAGATGGTCTATATTCTTTTAAGCATTGTGGGCCAAGTCCTGTATTCAGGGGTCTGGTTTGGGATGTATATTTAAAGTTCTGGTTTAGGGTCTATTTATTTAAGGATGGGGTGTCTATATGGGATCTGGTCGGAGTCTGTACATATTTAGGGTTCCTTGATACCATTGTATGAAATAGTGCAGTCTCCTCTTCTATTCCATTCTTTTCCATTTGCAGTGTGGTGATGTACAGATATAGCAAACACCATATACACAAATAGCACAGTACTCTATTTGAGAATGATGTCACAGTGAGCAATGCTAGATAAGTATTAAGCCATTCTCATAGACTTTTTATTACAACTACATGCTATTCCATTTTTCATGGTGTGATACTTGGGGTAGTGTATCATATTTACAGATGGTGGTTGCTACATGCTACATTTGCAGCCTGAAAAGCTTACACGCATCAATACCCAGAAACACGTGCAGTCAATAGGAAACAAAGTGTGCAACAGGTGAGATATGTATAGACGGCGATTGCTTCATCTGAACACCATCCAGAGGGACACATGGCCTAAGGTAACTCTTTCCATGGAGGTCAGAACATTTTCCAGTGTAAACCTCCCTAACCTAACTTTGTGGGGGTTGTTATTAATTTTAAGGGCACAAGAGGGGCAATATCGCTATAATTATATTGTGTGGAGAAGAAAGGAATGAACCTTTACCATCTGAAGCACAATTTGTGGCACTATTACAGCCCAGGGCACTTTCTGTTTGACCTTATTATTTTTGGAGACAATAGTACAGTGTTTGGGGGCACTTTACAACACAGCAGGTATGGTCTGCAACAAGCAGAGCACTGAAGGCAGAAGTGAGGTGTAGAGTTCGGGTGGGGAATAGGTGGCGAGTGCTGGAATAGCCAGGAGGCAAAGATTTCTGTGAATCAGAGATAGGGCTTGAAGAAATCATCATGGTGGTCTGGGCCAGATAGAGAAGATAAACTGTGAGTCAAAGCCTTTGCATCAACAAGTCTAAAACATTGTTCCTAAATACAGAAAATAATTTTATAATGTTGAGAATCAGAGTCACATCAGAGGATAATGAAAAATACGCAGACAAGGAGTGGGGGACACTCAGGAAACCTTTTACTGGGTCCAATAATGTGTTAAAATACGGAATGATGAACAGGGGAGTAGAGCAATTCTTCTTAATGAACTTGTTTTGTTGTTTCAATTTTCTTTTAATCCCAGAGAAACCAGATCAGTTCTGGGCAGGAAGTGACCGCCGGCAGAAGTATTTAACGGTCCACTTCGCTTTGCCACATTCTTTCTTCTCCTCTTCACTCAGTAAACAAATGTGTGGCGACTTTTTCACTGTGTTGTTGTTGCAATGTGTCAGGTGGAAGAATTCAGACTGAAGTGTTTTTCCAAGGCCAATAGTACTGTTAGGAGCCATTGAATCCCTGCAATGTAGAAACAACACCATTGTTGGTCCTGATTCATGCATCCATCTCCCGGAAGCCCCCGTTCTCATTCATGGAGGGGTCTCCACACACAAATTCCTGAACAAGAAAAATAACTGTCTATTAAATCTGCAAACAGCCTCACAATGACTAATGTTCTGTCACTGAAGTCGGCTGGGTTTAAATTTTACACATTCTTTTCTTTGTTGAAGGAAACATTTTTAAATATGTGTAAAAAAAATATATCTTATCGTCATCATTATTGTCATCAGGTTGAGGAGCTGGAGGTGCGGATATATGGAGGAAGCTTGTTACCACCTAGGGTTAACCCTTTGAGAATACCTTTTTTTTTTTGTTTCCATTACTACTTTCTAGAGACCACAAACCATTCCAATTTTTTCCATTTCCATTTTTTCCATCCACATTGAATTTTTAATGACACAATTTTGTGATATATAAACAGAACTTCATAAAGATGTTTTTTCAATGCAACTATGGAATTTGTTCATAACGGTACCTTTTGGGGTTAGCAGTGATTTAAATCTGGTTTTGGACGAAGCGAGCTTCAAATCAAAACTTTGGTCAAAACTTTGTTTGAATGCTGAGATCCATCTCCGTACAACATTCAAATGTATAGGCTCTGCCGAGGTGAAATTTGTTATCTCCGAAGTCTTGCAAGACTGAAAAATGTATTCAAAACTGGGATCTGAAGTCGGCTTCGATACCTACTGGTACCTGGGGACCTAAGCTGCCTTCAGATCACAGTTTTAAATTTTATTCAAGTTGAATCATCGATGTTCAAAGTAATTCAACAAAGTCTTGCACGACTTAGGAGATAACAAATTTTACTTTGGCAGAGGCCAAACATTTGAATGCTGTACATAGATGAATCTCCGTAAGGCATTCAAACGAAGTTTTGACCAAAGCGATTTCAGATCTATGATACAAAGCTCACTTTGCTCAACACTACTTAAATCATTATAATAGCTTTTATTCCCATAAATAAACTGGAAATAATACACATTCAACTCCAAAATAATAAAAACATTGCTTCAGTTTATGTTAATCCTTTACAGAAAGTAACAAAAAAAGGAATGTTAGGCTTTGAAAAAAATATATATATAAATATAACAGCGCCAACTGAAGAAATGTCTGACATTTCACTTTCCTTTGAATTACTGACCTACTGTTTAGTGGCATCACCATTGTGTGAGAACTGCTTGACGTCTGTTGCATTGAGTTGACTGATTTCTGGAACCTCTGAACAGCTCTTCCAGTCCAGGACAATTGGACTGCATTTCACAGCTCTTCTGCATTTTGGCTTTTGCCTCATAAAACACATTTTTGATGTCCTCCGACAAGTTATCTAGGGGGTTGAGGTCAAGGGATTAGACAAACATTTCATTACCTCAATCTTGTTTGTTGGTTACTAGAGATGTCGCGAACTTAAAATTTCCGCAAATGTTCGCGTTTGAACAAGGTTGGATACCAAGCTAGCCACGTCCCGTTCCTTGTCCTCACTGACGTCATTGAAGGTCTCTTACTCCACTCAGCTACATACAACACCAAGGGTCCCTGAAAGGTGACAACAAGCCCCCTGGGACGCCTGCTGAGGTTGGTCTTTCACCTCCTCAAAGCCACCTTCCTCCTCTGACTTCTCTTCTTCAGACTCT
Organism: Bufotes viridis; assembly: GCA_033119425.1. Classification (NCBI taxonomy): domain Eukaryota; kingdom Metazoa; phylum Chordata; class Amphibia; order Anura; family Bufonidae; genus Bufotes; species Bufotes viridis. The sequence continues at coordinate 6,865,158 of CM065597.1, forward strand.
TCTCTCTGCGTTGCCGCAAGTCTATCAATCAACGACGACAAGGCTGCTTCTGTTGGTGATGGTTACCACAACTTCTCCTCTTCATGCTCATCTACGGCCTGATCCAGCACTCTTCGCAGGGCACACTCCAGAAAAAACGCATATGGGATGAGGTCGATGATGTTGCCTTGGGTTTGACTGACCAGGTTTGTCACCTCCGCAAAAGGATGCATGAGCCTACAGCCATTGTGCATGAGCGTTTAGTAACGCGGCCAAAAAATACCCAGCTCCGCAGGGGCTGTCCTCTATTTTTTAAGATTAAAAAAATCTGTTCTTACCAGTTTAATCTCTGTTTTGTCCCCTATCAGGGGCCTGTGTATGGAATAGATTTTAGGAACCAGGAGATGGAAAAAGATGGTTGGTCAATCCTCTTGCGTCCAAATTGGGGCACTGCGCGTGCGCCATGCAATGTACTGTGCCACCCTATATGAGTGGTGTGTTAAGTAGTACTATTCCTATCAGTTTAATCCCTGTTGCGTCCCCTATCATGGGCCTGTGTATGGAATAGATTTTAGGAACCAGGAGATGTAAAAAGATGGTTGGTCGGTCCTCTTCCTTCTAATTTGGAGCACTGCGCGTGCGCCGTGCAATGTACTGTGCCACCAATACAAATAGTGTGAACTACTATTCTTACCATTTTATTCTTTGTTAAGTCCCCTATCAGGGGATGTGTATTGAATTGAATCCTTGCATGGGGAGATAGAGAAAAAAGCTTGCTCTGTCTGCTTCCTTCTAATTTTGGGCACTTGCAATGGAATTTGCCACCAATGCAACTAGTGTTAGCTAAGTACTATTCCTATCAGTTTAATCTCTGTTTTGTCCCTTATCAGGGCCAGGGCCGGTGTAGTGAATAGATTTTTGGAACCGGGAGATGGAAAAAGACCCATGCTCGGTCTGCTTCGTTTGAATTTTAGGTCACTGCGCGTGCGCCGTGCATTGTACTGTGACACCCAATATGAGTGGTGGGCAGTGGGCACAGTACAGTCAGTGGGCCTGACACACACTGGCAGGCAACTGCAATTATATTAAAGGGTAAAAATTAAATGACTTTCTTATCTGCAAGGTACTGTGCCACACTATATGAGTGGTGTGGACACAGTACAGTCTGTGGGCCTGACACACGCTAGCAGGCAACTGCAATTATATTGAAGGGTAAAAATGAAATTACTTTTTTATCTGCAAGGTACTGTGCCACCCGATATGAGTAGTGGGCACTGGCAGTGGGCACAGTACAGTCTGTGGGCCTGACACACACTGGCAGGCAACTGCAATTTTATTAAAGGGTAAAAATTAAATGACTTTTTTATCTGCAAGGTACTGTGCCACCCGATATGAGTGCTGTGCACACAGTACAGTCTGTGGGCCTGCGGCCTCTCACACACGGGCAGGCAACTGCAATATATATATATATATATATATATATATATATATATACAAAAAGCATACTGATGTACCAGGGCTTTTTGGGGTGCTGTCAGGACGCTTTCCTTACAGAAGATGAGTCTTTGAGGACTGGAATGGACACAGAACAATGGCCTAGCTAACGCTTTCCCTATTAAATCAGCAGCAGCAGCATTCTCCCTGCTCTAACTAACACTGCAGCTTCAGAATGAATCTAAGATGGATGCTGCCCTTGCTTTTTAATAGGAGGTGGGAGGTTCTGGGAGGGAGGGTATGCTGATTGGCTGGAATGTGTCTGCTGACTGTGAAGTACAAGGTCAAAGTTTGCTCAATGATGACGTATAGGGGGCGGACCGAACATCGCATATGTTCGCCCACCGCGGCGAACGCGAACATGCGATGTTCGTCGGGAACCGTTCGCCGGTGAATAGTTCGGGACATCTTTATTGGTTACTAGGATATTGTTCTCTTATTGAGATATTTTGGGTCATTGTCATGTTGAAAGACAAATTTCAAGGGCATTTCTTGTTTGCCATAGGGCAACATGATCTGCTCAAGTATTTTGATCTATACAGACTGATTCATGACCCCTCATATACGATCAATAGGCCCAACACCATGGTATGAGAAACATCCCTATATCAGTATTTCTGCATCACTATGCTTTAATGTCTGCACAGTGTCCTGTGGCTTGTAGTCCCTGCTCGAGGTTCATCTGACATACTGTCTGCAGACACCAGAAGCAAAAAGAGCAAGTTAATGGGGGTCATTTACTAATCTTAAATACGCCTAAATTAGGCATATTTCAGACACAGACTATCTGTGACTTTTCCTTGCCCACACCAAGTCTAAAATTGTGGGTGTGTGGTGGGCGGCGAAAGGGACGGGCAGGCTGGTGTAGAAAATGTTCTAAATGTAAGACAGTTTGGAAGCTAGAACTTGTGCTGGATGCGCCCAAGTTATGGAGAGGCTGGCACCTCCTCATAACTCTGGCGGATCCACCTGCAGCTATAGGGCTGTGTCCCAGTGTGTTTGGTCTTTTTTTTATAAACTTGACCTTACGAGTGAGTTTTTGCTAGTAACTTGGCTTTACTACATCATCTTCTGATCTTCTTTCATCCTTACTGGAGGCGATCATCGGCTATTCTTCCATCCATTCCAACAGTAGTTCCCAAATTCCTTCCGTGTCTTTCAGGTTATGATTGTAACTTCAAGGTTGATTGATTTGAGATAATTTTAGCTGTGCAGCTGAACTTCTAAAAGTGTGAAGATGTGTGGGGCTATTAATTAAGACCAGCGTTTTAGACGCAGATTTTGATGGATTGGTTCACAGGTGTCAATGGATTTTTATTTTTTGGGCAATTGTCTTATGTGGGAGTTAATTGTTTGCGGGATGAGGTCAAATTTTTATTGGGTAGTTTTTGACTTTTTGATCACCCTGCATTTGTAAGGTGAAGTGACAAAAAAATGACTGTCCTGGCGCTGTTTTTATTTATTTATTTTTACAGCGTTCACCTGACAGGGTAGATACTTTTGTTATGGATGCAACAATATTAAATATGTCTATTTTTTTATTTTATATCTTGCTTTTCTGTTGTCATTTTCTAAGAGCCATATTTATTTTATAAGATGACAGTTTAATTGTGGTATTACACTTTTTGTGAGACAAATTGACCAAAAAATGGCTGTTCTGGTACAGTTTTAAATTTTTATTTTACAGCGTTCACCTGCCCAATGTGCATAGTTTTTATTTTTATGTTTTTTTCAGCATTCACCTGAGCGAGTATGTCATGTGATATCGATATAGAGCTGGTTGTTATAGATGTGACAATACCTGATATACCTATTTTTATTTTATTTTTTTGCTATATTTTACACAGTAAAAGCATTTTTGAAAAGAAAAATATCTGTTTTTTGTGTTGCCATTTTCTGAGAGCCATGATTTTTTTTTTTTTTAGCAATTCTCCTATGTAGGATCCTATTTTATTTGGGATGAGATGACGGTTTTATTGGTACCATTTTGGGGTGCATAAGATTTTTTAATCTCTTGGTATTAAACTTTTTGTGAAGCAAGGTGACCAAAAAATGGCTGTTCTGGCACCGTTTTTATTTATTTATTTATTTATTTTATTTTACAGCGTTCACCTGCACAGGGCCCAATGTGTATGGGCAGCACAGTTATTATTTATTTTTTTGCAGTGTAAAATAAAGCTGTTTTTTAAAATAAATCCGCCATGTTTTTCTAATTCTGTACGGTTCCTTTTTCTCTGCTGAGTTTATTCTTTACCATTGTGATAACTTTGAGTTTGTCCTTCATTTGAAAGATAGCAACTGGCGGCGATCAACACGATCTCTGACTCTACGGGAACCCGAGCTGCGGCTCTATGTGGCGGCATTACCAGGAGCCTCTGTATACAACATGACTTCAATAAAGAAAAAAAGAACCGACGGAAGACGAAATAAGGTGTTACCACGCTTAAAATGAGAAATTAGAGCCCAAAATAGAAGGTGCATTTACACTTTTCTGCTATTCATTGGATTGAAAAGTACACGAACAAAGAGGATGTTGAACAGATGCCGGTTCCTACAACTTATAATGAAATGAGAACACTTTGTTTTCACAGAAACGAGACGGCACTTCTAAACTACCCAGCAAAACCGCAGCTATTGAAATGGCCGACCTGCTGAAAATAAACAGTGTCAGCCGCCCGGTATCATCACAGGCCAATTGTTCCCAGAAGTCAGCCATTATGGCAGAATGTAAAGCCCCGGCTCCTGGGCCACAAAGCGCCTCACTGGTATTTTTCAAGCATGTCAAGGATCTATAAGTGGAAAAACAGAGCTTGCATTCAGCTGTGCACTCATTGTGATCGGACAATGGAGAAGTTCTAAACATTGTGTTCAAAAAGAAAAACTGTACTTCTTAACATAGATGAAACTTATATTCTATTTTTAAAATGTATTATTTATAAATTATTCACACTCATTAACAAAACAATTCACCAAGAAGGTGTTGTTGGAATGAAGTTTTCTATGTGTGAATGTGATGACAATAAAAGTAAGTGACTATAACAGTAGAGGAAAGGAAACATTCATTGGGGAAAACTGCACAATTGAAAGGAGGCCATAACATCCTGTTTCCACCCACCAATGCCTGATGCATCAGACTAGATCATTCATGGTGCCACACCCAAACCTTGACAAAAGAGACCGTTTTCTTCTCGCTACCTGCCTCAGCTACTATTCTGATGCTACAGCCTGCTACCCACCTGATGCCACACATCTGATGCCAAGTGCTCCTTCTTTCAACCACCATCTTCAGCTGGAACTGGTATTGCCACCCACCTCCACACTATGTCACCTTGCCACTCTGTGGCCTCCTAACGCTGCTGCCACCTCCACAATATGTCGCCTTGCCACTCTGTGGCCTCCTGATGCTGCTGCCACCTCCACAATATGTCGCCTTGCCACTCTGTGGCCTCCTGATGCTGCTGCTACCTCCACAATATGTCATCTTGCCACTCTGTGGCCTCCTGATGCTGCTGCCACCTCCACAATATGTCACCTTGCCACTCTGTGGCCTCCTGATGCTGCTGCCACCTCCACACTCTGTCATTGTGCCACTCTGTGGTCTCCTGATGCTGCTGCCACCTCCGCACTATGTCACCTTGCCATTCTGTGGCCTCCTGATGCTGCTGCTACCTCTACAATATGTCACCTTGCCAATCTGTGGGCTCCTGATGCTTACTGACTAAATGTTGACCGAGTGAATGCGAATGCTCCACAGACAGGATCCGTTTTTCGTGGATTATTGTTCTGACGGATCAATCAGTAACGTCAACACAAACTTACTGCTGACACCTTCTCCACTCTGCCGGGGGGGCTCTACTTTTATAAGCGTTTAATAGAACAGGTTCTGTAGACATTTATGTGGAATCAGCTGACGAGGGTGCAAAAGGAGTGCGCTTCTTCTTGGCGCTAACATTGACCTGTAAGGCTGCATTCATACTTATTTGTTCAGTTTTGGCCCCGTGACTGCCCAAATATGTAAAGTGTGCAGTGATTTTAAGAGCAACGCCTGTCATCTAGATGTCATAATGACTCACAGTATTATTTCACCACCACAGCAGACTCCCTATGTGTGTTACTACAAGGCACAGTGTTCTACACCACTATAAAGGCTCTCTACAGACAGGAAATAGTATTTTTTAGCAAAGTTTGCGGCAAATAAATCAGCACCTAACCAAATCGACGATTCAAATTTTTTAAAAATCCGCTCCTCTCTTAAAATAACTACATATTGCACGTAAATGAGCAAATCAGTCACATGTCAGGATTTCATGGTGGTAGGTACAAGATCCTTCTCTTGTAACAGAGACACTGCTTTTGAAGATCACAGTAGCCTTCTGTCTGTATTTAAGTGTGATCTCTCCTTCCCTATCTGTTCTGTGAGCTCTGGAGGTGAATATAAAAATAGTTGGAAGTAAAGAAACGGAAGTCACAACAGTACAGTGCTGGCATACTCTGCAGAAGGGAGACAGCTCCTTCTTGTGAGAGAAATGCATCTAGCTCTGCAGCTGAAACAGGGAATAATAAGGCTAAGACATTAAGGAACTGCTCACTCAAATTGCAGTAAATAAGGGTATGCAATCCCTAGTCAAAGTATCTTTTTTGGACTACTAAGAAATTAAGGAAGCCCAAAAAGACCTGTTCCTTCACAGTTAGGATTGTACAAAGAAGCAGAGCCATTAAGCAACTTTTTTTTCTTTAAAACACAGGTAGACTTTAAATTTTTATTCAACTAAAAATTGGAAAATAATGAAAATTTAAAATAATAAAAAAGTAAAAGTTTTAAGAAATTATAGATACTGAGAATTTAACATAATGAAGAAGGTTTGGATACTTTGATTTAGCATATTTGGGAATTTGCACTCATCCTGAATGTGCATATTTCAAGAATTAGCGGATGATGAGAATTTGCAATAATCACAAATATGTGCAAATATAAAAAATTTAAATGCAATCATAATGAATCTGAATATTTTGAAAATATGCAGATATTCAATTCTACTTACTGGAATTGACAATAAATAATTGCATCTGCAGTTTATTCTGTGTTCTATTGTTCTGTTCCTCAGTTTTTCATTTGCTTTTTTCTAATCAAGCTGCCTTTCATATGTGGCTACAGATTGTCCGCATTGTATATTGAAGTTTAAAATACAGTAGTCAGAAAGTGCTCTCTTGTCAATGGTTACTGTTCTGCCCCTTCATCATGCTTTATACTGCAGCTCTGCTTATATGGATCACACTCAGCATGTAGTCAGGACTGAGTGACCGTAACATAAGCTACTAAAATTAACTCAGACGATTATTAAGAACATGCTGCCCATAATCTGAGGGGAGGAGATTTACATTGGAGGTGCCTTATAAAGGGGAGGGGCCTTCTAGAGGGGAGGAGCCTGCAGAGAATTTTCAGTTAATTGTTTCCTTGTGTACTACATGATTTTTGGGACATACATATTGATGACCTATCCGAATATAAGATTGTCTGGGGTCCAACTCTTTAGCCGCATAATAGTACGACACTTACTGTAGAGAACAGCACTCCTCATCAGTCATCTCATTATCATCATGTGAAGGATTACAATCACAGGGTGCACAGGATTCACCATTCATAATAGGTAAGGGTTACAGCTTATGTCTTCGCCATCCTTGCACAATGATGTCTAAGTCTGATAACCGGCTGATGCTTCCTGTTCTGTAGAGAAGATCACTTCTCCGCAGACATTTGGGGATGAATACAATGACAGGTAACACAGGATCCACCAATCACAATAGGTGAGGGTCATAGTGCATGTCCTTCCCATCCTTGCACAATGACCTCTGAGTCTGAAAACGGGCTGAAACTTCTTGTTCACTTCTCAGCAGTCATTCTGTTATCATCACAGACAGGATTACAATGACAGGTAGCACCTATATATAGTTAATAGTGATGATCGAATATGCCCATATTCGAATTCGCGATATTTTGCGAATATTTCGTAAAATAGTCGCGATATATTCGCAAATTCGAATATTCGTATTCGTCATCATTTAATCGCCATCTTTTTTTAATAAAATCGCGGATAATCGCATAATGCGTATGATCATTGTTACTGGCAGGCAAAGGCAGTATTCGTACAAAATCGATTACATCATATTTACCTAGTGCAATAAAATATACCATCTACATGTTATCTGCTTTTCAATCTTTATTTACCATGTATTAAATAATCGCTAATATTCGCATGCGCATCACTTTAACTTTCATGGCCGGGATGGTCAAGTCAATCAATGCGCAGGAAGAATAGCACGTGTGAAAGAAATCGCATCGCTTAATAAAAATCGCATTACGAAAAATCGCAAAAAAAAAAAAAGACAAGGGAGGGAAGTGGGGACGGGGGGTCGAGGAATGGATATAAAATGAAGCCTTGTTGAAAGTGAAACTAATGATTGGGGGTGAATGAGAATAAGAAGAGGAAAACACGACGATATATATTCGAATATGTGAATTTTAGAATATATTCGCAATTCGCAGCATGTTCGTATTCGCAAGTTGACGATCGCGACTACCAAGCGCATAGAGTGTGAAAAAAATCGCATTACGGAAAAATTGCATAAAGGCAATATTTCAATTTTCAAGTCAATGCGCAGGCATGTCAGCAAGTGTTAGATATTCGCATCGCTGTCAAAAAAATCGCATTACGGAAAATCGCAAAAAAGGCAGGATTTTGGCTATGGCTTTGAAAAAGAGCCTTGATGCAAAACAACACCTTAAATGAATGAAACTCAGAGTCACTCAAACTCATTTATCAACACAAGTGAACTAAAGTTCTTGAACTTATTGTGTATCATCTAATTTAACCAACGCGAATATTCGCAATATCGAATTTATGGCATGATATTCGAAAAAATCGCGAAATCGCGAATATGCGATATTCGCGCGAAATATTTGCATCGCGAATATTCGCGCCCAACACTAATAGTTAACATAAGATCCACCATTCATTATACTAGGAAGGTAGGTTCTGGTCACAGCCTCTAAACTCCCTTTCTTGTGCAATGACCTCTGCAGAGGTCACAGAGCATGCCCACAAAATCCCCCCCCCCCACCAAAGTGTACGGACATCTCCTGTTTATTATGGTCCACGTGGCTTCTGTAATGCACATTTGTCAATGCTATGAAGAACAACTCAGACAAAATGACTGCCCCCATAATCATGAACAGGAAATAGAGACGGGTTTAAAAAGGAAGACGTATCACTGTCTAAAAAACGTAGACGGTAAGTCCCTGTAAATTGCCATTAGTGTGAATCGAGCTCGTAGCTTCCTGCAACATTTTCACAGAGTTGCGCCATCATGCAACAGTTCCCTGCATAGAAGTCAAGGAGGTGAGATGTTTATATCCACTTTGTGGTTAAGAGGATAAAAAAGTTGTGAGACATCGAATTGTGCAACTTGTCACCCTCTCATAATGAGTTTAAAAGTCAGTCCCAGCGTCTCATGTGCGGCCAGGCGTACCGCACATCTGACGAAGAGCCTGGCGCAGGAGGAAAGTGTGGCCTGGACTCAAGGAGGGCATTCTGTACGTGGCTGGATCTGTGGGGACATGAGGGCATCTGGGCTCTTATGCAGGATACTTGTGCCTGTGGTTATCAGTGGGGCAATCTGTGGAGTTCAATGGGGACATCTGTGGTCGTATTATCCCGTCACTGCATGGCAGCAGTATTTACTCACTATAAGGTAACAGAATTCAGTCACTGTATAGCGGTAGTATTTAGTCAATGTTTGACAAAATTATTCAGTGACTGTATGACTGTAATACTTAATCACTCTATACCGATATTATTTGGTCACTGTATGGTGGAAAGATTTAGTCACTATCTGGTGAAATTATTGAGTCACTGTATGGCGGTAAGATTTAATCACTCTATTCAATCACTGTAGGACATTAGTATTTAGTAATTCCATAGTAATATTATTCAGTCATTGTATCGCAGTTACATTTAATCACTTATGAAACAGTGACGGTATGGTGACTGTATTTACTCACATTATTCAGTCACAGTATGCGTTATTTTGTATTTAGTCAATTATGGCACCATTACTCAGCCGCTGTACTGTACGGTCCAATTTAGTCACCCTATGGTGACATTATTCAGTTGCTGCATGGAAGTTATATTTAGTCAATGTATGGCGGTATTATTCAGTCACTTCATGGCACTATGTGTCTGTTATTATTATTTTAGTTACATTGTTTCCATGTTTTAGGATCTTTCAATGTGAGTTCTTGGGAACCTAAACTGAAGTAATGTTGATGTTTTATGCCCTTTGAGCCTCACCCTTTACACGTGTCGCACGACTGTTACAATTAAGCTTTTCACCTGCATTTTGTAGCTGATTGTCCAAAAGTCTACAATGAACTCTGCACATGATGCAACATCATTACATTAATGGAACGGAGCCGGAGCCTTACTCCATTATTCATTATCATCAGTCAATGCCGCTGCACCTTCACAACTCCTGCCCTTGCTCTGTCGTCTGCTATAAGTGCACTTTAAGCGGCTGCTCCATGCCTCATTGCGGTTACATTATTCCCGTCCGCCTCTGCATCAGATCCATGAACAATTATTACAAGTGACACTTAATACTTGTAAGCTGATTACAATATTTTGGGATATTTTGTATCTGAGGACGGCTACAGATAATTGATTATCGCGCTAATGCTCGTCACATTCTCATCAGTAATATTTTACCAGCTGCATTTCATGTATTTTTACTCACTGCGCTAGAAATGAGAACATTACTGACTTCTTACCCACGTACAGCGAGGCACAGGATCTGGCTAACGTAGGAAACGTTATATTCTTTTGAGGCACATGTGGCACATGAGAACTAGTTGGAACACGTGCAGCAGTATGGTGCACTAAGCAAGTGCTCCAACCTGGAAAACTTCTTGTAGGCTGCAAGATCTTTGCAGGTGGTGGAGATATCGCATTGACTCACGCTGAAGTTTCCTGATGGAAGTCCATGTTTCTGAAGGTGAAGAGGAGGATTAGATGCATATTAATGATCCTAAAGGTGCAAAGAACTTAGATTGTGAGCCCCATCGGGGACAGCTTGATGTCAATGCCCGTACGGTGCTGTGGAATATGTCAGCGCTATATAAGTGCACAGAATAAATAAATAAAGTAGTAATGCAAATGACACTATGCTAACCACTGAGCCGCTGCACTGACCACTAAGCCACTATTCTTATCACTGTACTAATCAGAGACTGATCTCCGTACAGCATTACATTTTTTTTTAACAAAACGACTTTGGATGTAGACCTTTTGCGGAGCTTTTCTCATTTGGAGTAGTCTAAATAGGAAGTTTTATTCTGCCAGCTTCTGCTCCTCAAGTGCCCAGGAGGAGGGGCTTCACTGTAAAGGATCTCTACTCTCTGCATTGATCTATCTTACAGCCCTCCCCTCTCCTCTGATTGACAGTCGTAGAATCCCACCATGAGACCACTACAGCTGACATTCGCAGCAGAGATCACAAGGAGAAAAAGTGCTGTCCCCAGCATGCTCCTGGAATGACTCGGGCCGCCATGCTAGTCATTATACTAGTGTGCTAGTCACACTAACCACCAAGCCAAATTACTACCGGACCTCTGTGATACTCACTGAGTCACCATTCTAACCACTTAGCTACATTGCCATCCAATGATCCAATGATTGAGCCACCACAATTTAACCACTGAGCCACTTCAGTAACTACTTATCCACAGTACTTATGACTGAGCCCCTTTTTTGAAGAGGTATTGCCATTTTGTAAAGTGTTGGCATATCTCTAGGATATGGCATTACTTAATGATTAATGACAAATAACGGGGCCACGGTCCTGCTTCCTCTGTATTTCCCTACACAGTAGTACTCTGGATGTCTGTGCAAGGAAATGAGGCATTGCTCTAATTTAGTGCTCGGTCAATGGGGGACCTTAGAAGAGGACAAAGCACAGAATCATTGAACATACATATCCTAATGTTTTTTCATGACTTCATTAGATGGGATCATTCATTTAACTACTGATCCACCGTGCTAACCATTGAGCCAGCATGCTCAGCACTTAGCACAAATAATATTCTCACTTTATAAAGAAACGCGTTAGCTGTTTGTCTACAGGTTTTCCACAGGCCCCCCCGCACCCGTCACTGTCTACAATGCTGTACAGTAGATGTTTCTTCTTTCTAGGCTCGTTGTCTAATGTAAGTTAATTATAACACCATCAGCTAAGTGTACGAAGGCGAAGGAACATTTTGATGAAGAATGACAGTTTAACAAGCTGACTCAAGACAACCGTGTAGCTGTTTTCAATATTATTGAAGTGGCAGTGACGGCGCGGCTGGCACGAGTCCGATCTGCGCTATGAAAGCAAGGGAGAAACACAATCAGTGCAAAGAAAGTGAAACCCTGGAAGTTACAATAATGGAGGGTTGTAAAGTGAGTCCTACAGGGGTACAACTATAAGGGGTGCAGTCACACCTGTGTGCAGCCACTCTGTGCCTTCCTGGGCAGTCGCTGTGTGCAGTCTCTTCCTCCTGTGCAGTCACTGTGTGCATTCTGTATCTCCTGTGCAGTATCTTACTCCGTGCAGTCACTGTGTGTAGTCTCTTCCTTATGTGCAGTCACTGTGTGCTGTCTCTTCTTCTGTACAGACTCTCTGTGCTCTCCCTTCCCTCTTTGCAGTCACTGTGTGCTGTCACTTCCTCCTTTGAAGTCTCTGTGTTGTCCCTTTCTCCTGTGAAGTAATTGTGTGCGGTCTCTTCTCCTCTACAGCCAATGTGTACAGTCTCTTCCTCCCCGGCAGTCACTGTGTGCAGTCTTCTCTCCCTCCTGTGCATTCGCTGCTTGTAGTCTCTTTTTCCTGTGCAGTCGCTGCGTGCAGTCTCTTCCTCCTGTGTCATCACTGTGTGCTGTCCTTTCCTCCTGTGCAGTCACTGTGTGCAGTCTGTTCCCCCTTTACAGTCACTGTGTGCAGTCTCTTCCTCCTGTGCAGTCACTGTGTGCAGTCCCTACCTCCTGGGCAGTCACTGTGTGCAGTCTCTTCCTCCTGTGCAGTCACTGTGTGTAGTCTATTCGTCCTGTGCAGTTATTGTGTGCTGTCCCTCTTTCTGGGTAGTCCTTGTGTGCAGTCTCTTCCTCCTGTGCAGTCACAGTTTGCAATCTATTCCTCCTGTGCAGTCACTGTGTGCAGTCTCTACCTCCTGTGCAGTCACTGTTTACAGTTTATTTTTCCTGTGCAGTCATTGTGTGCTGTCCCTTCTTTCTGGGCAGACCTTGTGTGCAGTCGTTACCTCTTGTGCATTACTTGTGTACAGTATCTTCCTCATGTGCAGTCACTGTGTGCACTCTCTTCCTCCTGTGCAGTCACTGTGTGCAGTCTTTTCCTCCTGTGCAGTCCTTGTGTGCAGTATTTACCTCTTGTGCAGTCATTGTGTGCAGTCTCTTCCTCCTGTGCAGTCACTATGTGCAGTCTCTTCCTCTTGTGCAGTTACTGTGTACAGTCTCTTCCTCCTGTGCAGTCGCTATGTGCAGTCTCTTGCTCCTGTGCAGTCACTTTGTGCAGTCTCTACCTCTTGTGCAATCACTGTGTGCAGTCTCTACCTCTTGAGCAGTAACTGTGTGCAGTCTCTTCCTCCTGTGCACTCAATCAGGAGTCTCTTCCTGTATTTATAGTGAACTAATCGTTACAATGTTTCCGATTACTGTGACTGTTTACTATTTCTTTACTACAAAGCGCTGATCCCCTGTGCCGCACATGTGTGAAAATGAAGGGTTTTATATCTCTCTTTTCTGCAGATAGATCCGGAAGCCTCCTACACTGCTGAGAGCTGTCAGAAAAGGTCTCCAGGCATAAAGCTGTCAGACGAGTCCCAAAAGGACACAATGCTGTCATAGGCCGGCCCCATGGATGCTTTTGGATACAGTAAACATCTGGATACTATATTATTGTTATTTCTGGGAATATGGCACCAACTGGTTCTGAGCAATCAGCAAATATTTGCTTTAACCCCTCGAGGACAAAGCCATTTTTCACCCTAAGACCAGGCCATTTTTTGGAAATCTGACGTGTCACCCTATGTAAAAATAACTTTGAACCACTTTTCCAAGCCATTCTGAGAATGTTTTCTTCTGACATATTGTACTTCATGACAGTGGTAAATCGATATATTTCACCTTTATTTAAGTCCAAAATTAACAAAAATGTGGAAAATGTGGAAAAAAAGTTCTGCTTTTAAGTCTACTTTCACACTTGCGGCAACATTGTCCTGCAGGCTGTTTCGGCGCGGTACAGCCTGCAGAATCCATGATAACGCTAGCTCACCGTGCTGCCGGATGTCCACTATAATGGGGCGGCCCGGATGTTCACGCCGCAGCACGGCAAACAATCCGAGAGGTGAATGGACAAAAACAGCAGCATGCGGTTATGTATCCCTGTGTCTACTTTATGTTGCCATCATTTTGTAGATTTTTTTTTAAAATTGGGGATGTACAATTTTAGATGTCATTTTTAATATGTTTAAGAAAATTTCTAAAACTCGCTTTTTAAAGAATCAATTCAATTAAGAAGTCCACTTTGCGGGACATACATAATAGAAACCACCCATAAATGATGACATTTTAAAAACTACTCCCCTCAAGTTATTCAAATATGATTTTTCAAATGTTTTTAACCCTTTAAGTATTCCATGAGAATTAAAGGAAAATAGAGGAGAAATTTCAAAATGTCACTTCTTTTTTGTATAATTTTTATTTTAATCCATTTTTTCATGTAAGGCAGCAAGGGTTAACGGCTAAACAAAACTAAACATTCATTACCCTGATTCTGAAATTTACAGAAACAACCAATATGTGGTTGTTAACTGCTGTATGGCCACACTGCAGGGTGCAGAAGGGAGGGAGAAACATATGGAATTTTAAGGACAGATTTCACTAGGATACTTTTTAGTTGCCATTTCACATTTGACAACCCCATTTTGGAAACCATGGGAAAAGTTGGTACTATTTTGGGGCACTTATGATTTTTGATTGCTCAATATTACATTTTTTGCGAGAGAAGGTAACCAAAAAATGTCTGGCACAGTTTAATTTTTTTTTTTTTACAGCATTCACCTGACAGGACAGATAATGTATCATTTTTAAAAAGCAGGTTGTTATGGATATGAAAATGCCAAATATACAGTATTTATTTGGTGTTTTTTTTTTTTTTTTTTTGTTTCAGTTTTACATAAAAAAGCATTTTTGATAATGTAAATCATGTTTTAGTCAATCAACTTTCTAAAAGCCATATTTTTTATATTTTTCTGCCAATCGTCTTCTGTATGGGCTGTTTTTTTATGGGAAGAGTTGATGTTTTTATTGTTACCATTTTTGGGTACATAAGATTTTTGGATAGTTCAATATTATACTTTTTTGGTGCAAGATGACAAAAAAATGCCTGTTTTGGCACAGATTATTATTATTTTTTTTCACAGCATCCACATGAAGGGTTAAAGGGGCTTTGATAGCAGGTAAAGGAGGCTTCAGTAGGGATTCCAGCTGCCGTGATCTTACACGAGGGAACACTGCTTCATGGTAGTGAATTGTGTGGCAAATCTCTTCCTGACACTGAATGGCCAAATATGGTGCATGTGAATAAACATGACGACTATATACAATGTTGTTGCTCCTAGCAACCAGTAATATGTCTGATATTATGTTGCAAATCAAATTTAAAATATCAACACAAGTGATTGGTCAATCCGGGCAATATTCCTGCTGCTCCTTTATTTCACCATCATGAAAAATCATCGCCATAAAAAGGACATGAAAGCAGCCGCCATAATGTAATTCTGTCCTATGGTGAACTTGTGACCAACCGCAGTCATCTTATAACAAAGCGGCAATTGGTAGGAACCGCGCAGAGGAGAAGTGTGTGTCTTGCACTGCAGAGTGTGTGAATGAGACGGGATTTTTGGGAAGTCGGGTCCTTGAGTGCAACGTGTGTGATTTGTCTTCATTCAAAAATCAATAAACCATTAAACAATCCGGCTTTTCCTGTTCATATTATGGCCACGTTATAAAACATACATGTCCCGGGCGACTGCGTGTAAGGAGCGTGTGGGGATTCACATAGGCGAAGCGTCAGTACATAACAAGATCACAGTAAATGAGCAGATTCTAGAGCTCAGTATTTATTCGTCATCCTATTCAAAATACAATTCATTTTGCTTTTTAGGCCTTAAGTGGTTCTTCTATATTATGCTCTATGTACAGGATATCTTATCAATTCCTGACAGCTGGGGGCGTCACCTCTGAGTCTTTTACTTATTAGAGAAAATGGGGTCTTGGGACAACACCAGCCACCCTCCCGATTCAAGATGGGCACTCAGCATTTTCATATAAATGCTACCTCAATAGAGAGCATTTATGAGATCAGCAATCAGGGTCAAGACATCACATTAGGAAAGGGGAGGATTGGCCATAGACCTTACAGGGAAATTTTCTGGTGGGCAGATGCCCAGGGGCCGCCTGGGCCCTCCTCACGGCCGGCCAGTGGAAGTTTTTGGGGATGTATTTTGTGTTGCTTCAATGTTTTGTGATGGACTGTGGTATTAGGCTCTGTTAGGCCCCTTTCACACGGGCGAGTTTTCCGCGCGGGTGCAATGCGTGAGGAGGACGCATTGCACCGCACTGAATCTGGACCCATTCATTTCTATGGGGCTGTGCACATGAGCGGTGATTTTCTCGCATAACTTCTGGATTGCGTGAAGGTCGCAGCATGCTCTATTTTGTGCATTTTTCATGCAAGGCAGGCCCCATAGAAGTGAATGGGGCTGCGGGAAAATCGCAAGCATCCGCAAGCAAGTGCGGATGCAGTACGATTTTCCCGCATGTTTGCTACCGGACCCGATCTTTATTATTTTCTCTTATAACATGGTTATAAGGGAAAATAATAGCATTCTAATTACAGAATGTTATGTAAAAAGGGAAAGAGAGGGTTAAAAATTAAAAAAAAAAATTGAACTTACCTCATCCTCTTGAACGCGTAGGTGCCGGGATCATTCTTCTTTCTTCATTCTGCTGGGAAAAGAACCTTCGGTGACGTCACTGGGTCACATGGTCCAATCAAAAGCTTCCATGATTGGACCATGTGACCCATGTGACCCAGTGACGTCACCGAAGGTCCTTCAATCAACAGATATGAAGATAGAAGATGTTCCTTGCACCTACGCGATCAATGGGAGTAGGTGAGTTCAATTATTTTTTATTTTTTACCCTCTATTGCCCTGCTAACATATCATTCTGTATTGAGAATGCTATTATTTTCCCTTATAACCATGTTATAAGGGAAAATAATAAAATCTACAGAATACTCAGCCTGAAACCGGACTTAAGTGATTAAGTCCGGCTTCGGGTCTGGGTACCAAACATGCAGATTTTTCACACGCGCGTGCAAAACGCATTACAAAAGTTTGCACACGCGCGGAAAAATCGCGCATTTTCCCACAACACGCCCGCCTCTTATCCGGGCCTCAAACGTGACGCCCGTGTGAAAGAGGCCTTAGGGCGGTATAATGTGCCACAATATGGTATTGCTGGCCCTGGCTTCCATCAATTTGGACCCGACTACAAAATGAGGCCACTTAGTATTTTTGCCAGGGCCACTTTAAGTTCCCAGTCCACCCCTAAATTCAGATATACAGATGCAGCTGAGCTAAACTGGTTGATGGTTAAGGTGTTAAGTAAAAAATGGCACAAAAAGATTAATTATAGGGATGAGCGAACCCAAACTGCAGACTTTTCCACTGAATTACGGGTTCGGTGTTCTGGTGATTTTATTATTTTCCATTATAACATGGTTATATTGGAAAATAATAGTATTCATAACCACAGGTGGCTCTTCCATTATGCCAATTAGGGAGGTCACAGGCAGATGAACGCTTCCATTTTGGATGCGTTCATCTCCATAGTCATCTGTATCGCCGTCCTCAGGACATTGATACAGATGGCTGTGCTGTGGGGCAGGGGTGGGAAAGGCGTCTCCCTTCCCTGTTCCTCTGATAGGCTGTGGGCCTTGTGCCGGCAGTCTATCAGAGGCCGGTGCAGGCGGCGTGATGACGTCATCACGCCGACTGAGCCGTACAGCGCGGGACACAGGCCAGAAGAGGCCTGCTTTGCATCGCTGTGTGATGGAGGTAAGTATAATTTATTTATTTTTTTTAATACTGGACTATCTGTTACTGCCACATGGGGGGAGCGGGAGGCACTTGATACTAGCACATGGGGGGGTTTGGCACCTGATACTGGCACATGGGGGAAGGTACTTGATACTGGCACATGGGGGGAGACACTTGTTACTGGCACATGAGGGGGCATGGAGAGGCACTTGTTACTGGCACATGGGGAGGCATGGAGAGGCATATGTTACTGGAATATGGGTGGGGAAGAGAGGCACTTGTTACTGGCACATGGGGGGGTTTGGCACTTGATACTGACACATGGAGGGGGGGTTGGCACCTGATACTGGCACAAGGGTGAAGGCACTTGATACTGGCACATGGGGGGAGGCACTTGTTACTGGTACATGGGGGGCATGGAGAGGCACTTGTTACTGGCATATGGGTGGGGGAAGAGAGGCACTTGTTACTGGCACATGGGGGATTGGCACTTGATACTGGCACATGGGGGGTTGGCACTTGATACTGGCACATGGGGGGAGGCACTTGTTACTGGCACATGAGGGGGCATGGAGAGGCACTTGTTACTGGCACATGGGGAGGCATGGAGAGGCATATGTTACTGGAATATGGGTGGGGAAGAGAGGCACTTGTTACTGGCACATGGGGGGTATGGAGAGGCACTTGTTACTGGCATATGGGGGGCATGGAGAGGCATATGTTACTGGAATATGGGTGGGGAAGAGAGGCACTTGTTACTGGCACATGGGGGATTGGCACTTAATACTGGCACATGGGGGGTTGGCACTTGATACTGGCAGATGGATGGGTTTGGCACTTTTTACTGGCACATGGGGAAATAGAGGTACATGTTACTGGCACATTATTATGGGGCAAAATGGGGGCTTCTACTGAGGCCACAAAGAAGGTGAATTTTATATGGGGGCTCTGTGTGGTACTAGTATTATCAGGGGATTATCTGTTTCTGCAGTATAGTATTGGGGAGCACAGCAGCACAGTAATGGGGGTAGTAGGATGGTTTTTCCAGAAGATGGGAGGAGGATGTAAAAGTAGTAAACTAAGTTTTTTTTTTTTTTTTGTCAATCTGCAGAGATGGAAAATGGCGACAAAATGGTGGTCTGGTCTGAAGGTCTGGAGAAGATGAAGACAGAGAACATCTACATCAAAGGAGACGTCACTGGATGTAAGAGGTATGGGGCGCTGTATTTCTCTAGCGATGGGGGTGGGGTGGGGGGGTTGGGGCCTGACATCTCCCAGGTCCAGGTTAAAGTTTGAACAGAAGTTGGAATGGCAGCAGCAGGACTGGAGGCTGCAGGGTGCCTGTTGGATGATGGTGACTAAGAGACTGCCGAGGTGGTAGGTCATGTGTGCAGAGCGCATAATGTTTATTATTACCAGGACCGGGCACCTCCAGAAAAGTAGTCTATAATGTACATGGGGAAGGTGACTGTAGGTGCCCACATCAGGCAGTGACCTCATCATGGGAACCTGGCAGTGCCAGGTAAGTATCTTGTGTTCGTGGGGGCCTCATGTTTGAGTTTCGCCTAAGACCTCATAAAGTCTAGAGCCGCCCCTGTTCATAAGACAGAATGCAAAAAATATGGCTATTTGTGGGTTAAAAGCAAAAAACTACTCACCGGATCCACTTTATCGCGCTGCAGCAGCTTCTACTCTCTTCACTGAACAGGACAGGCGATGTGCACGATGACATCACTGCGCTCTCTCACATATCATAGGTCTTTTGGCAGGTTCTGCTGAATAAAGATAGAAGAAGCTGCTGCAGTGCAATCAAGTGGATGAGGTGAGTTTTTTTAACCCCTAAATGGCCATATTGTTTTGCATTCTGTCTTAAGAATGCTACTATTTTCTGATGTAACCATGTTATGTATATTGGGCATCAACTTGGCAAATGAGGTTCAATGTGGATAAATGTAAAGTTCTGCATCTTGGTAGTAATAATCTCTGTGCTTCATATGTCCTAGGTCAGAGATAGGCAAACTGCGGCTCTCCAGCTGTTGTAAAACTACAATTCCCACCATGCTGTTAGCTGATAGCTGGAAGCAGTCTTTGCATGCTTTGCAACAGCTGAAGAGCTGCAGTTTGCCCATCCCTGTCCTAGGTGATGAAGCACAGGGAGAGTCACTTATAGAGAAGGATTTGGTGTCCCTGTAGATGGTAGATTAAATAACAGCATACAATGTCAATCAGCTGCTTCTAAGGCCGCCAGGATATTGTCATGCATTAAACGAGGCATGGATGTAATATTACCACTTTAAAAAAGCGTTGGTGCGGCCTCATCTGGAATATGCAGTTCAGTTCTGGGCACCATTCCATAGAAAAGATGCTCTGCAGCTGGAAAAAGTACAGAGGAGAGCGACTAAACTGATAAGGGGCATAGAGGGTCTGAGTTATGAAGAAAGATTAAAAGAAATGAATTTATTTAGACTTGAGAAAAGACGTCTAAGGGGAATATAATTAACCTATACAAATATATAAATGGGCCATACAAAAAATACGGTGTCAAATGCCCTCAAAAGACAAGGGGGCGCTGCCTCCGACTGGAGAAGAAGCAGTTCAGTCTCTGGAAGCGTCAAAGCTTCTTTACTGTAAGAACTGTGAATCTGTGGAATAGACTTCTCAGGACGTGGTCACAGCAGGAACAGTGGACAGACTTAAAAAGGGTTTAGATGAATTCTTAAAAGTAAATGACATTAATGCTTATGAAAATGTGTAGAAATCTGAGTCTCACTTCCCTCTGGGATTCGCGCCCCCACCTGTCCCTTGGTTGAACTTGATGGACTTATGTCTTTTTTCAACCGTATCAACTATGTACAGTTACTATATGTAATGGAAAATAATAAATTGAAGTTTGGGTACCCATTGACTTTAATGAGGTTCGGGGTCAAGTTCTGGTCCCGGACCCGAACTTTGACCTGAAGTTCAGCCGAATCCGGCGAACCCGAATTTCCACAGGTTCGCTCATCCCTATTCAATGGCTTTTGTCACAAGATGGCACGGGATTACACTGTGACATGTGTTATTAGAATCATCAGAGTCAGTTTTAGCTTGGCTACATCTGTAGCAGCTGGTCCAGCAATCAGCAAAGTAGCAGCTGCTCGTATCCTCCGACATTCACCTTTTGCCTATTCATTTCTCATGTTGCTCCTCCTTAAGGGGTTAATGAAGTATTTCTGTAAAATACAGCCATTTCTGACCCCCAAGCTTTACCGTAACCCTGAGATGTCAATGCATACTTGGAGATCTGAGTCTATGGGGTTATGAAGCTAATAAATATGCAAAATAATTCTGACAACCTCTACCCGGGCTCCACGATTAACATTCCCTCATTTCTGGAGGCTGGCGGCTAAACGATCCTGTAATCAATACGGAAACACAAGAGTGAATTGTGTACTTATACTCATACGGACTGGCCGTCCTTCATCGATGGGGCACTATCATTCAGTATTATTGATTCCCCCAAAAAATATTAACGTGTCCTTCACAGCCCTGGTAGATCTGATGTGTCCCAGTGGTGTCCGCGGATAACAGACAAAAGAGGACAACTCAAGGAGAAAAAGCTCTTTAGAAACTTCTCCAGTCGGTCCCTGTAATTAGTAGCAGGAGCCGAGCAATGTCCTCCTGTGATTCAGAGCCCGTGAACCTCAGACAGCAAACTCTTCTCATAGTACAAATACTAAACCTAAAAATAATGGTGCATCCAAACATCAGTACAATCATTACAATGTATCAGAAATGAAAACATATTGGTTGTGGTCATGGAGTCATAAATTCATAAAGTTATACATTATCAAACTGAGAAACTCCAAAGTCACATAGTGCACTATACTCCAGAGCTGCACTCACTATTCTTCTGGTGCAGTCACTGTGTATATACATTACATTACTTATCCTGTACTGATCCTGAGTTAAATTCTGTATTATACTCCAGAGCTGCACTCACTATTCTTCTGGTGCAGTCACTGTGTATATGCATTACATTACTTATCCTGTATTGATCGTGAGTTAAATCCTGTATTATACTCCAGAGCTGCACTCACTATTCTGCTGGTGCAGTCACTGTGTACATACATTACTTATCCTGTACTGAACCTGAGTTACAATACATCATGTATAATATTCCAGAGCTGTACTCACTATTCTGCTGGTGCAGTCACTGTGTACATACATTACATTACTTATCCTGTACTGATCCTGAGTTACATTCTGTATTATACTCCAGAGCTGCACTCAATATTCTGCTGGTGCAGTCACTGTGTACATACATTACATTACTTATCCTGTACTGATCCTGAGTTACATTCTGTATTATACTCCAGAGCTGCACTCACTATTCTGCTGGTGCAGTCACTGTGTACATTGTGAGGCAGTGACAGGCTTCATATATGATGGAAGGTATGTACACTGAACAAAAATATAAGCGCAACACTTTCGGTTTTGCTTCCATCTTGCATGAGCTGAACTCAAAGATCTGAAGCATTTTTTATGTACACAAAAGACCCATTACTCATAAATATTGTTCACAAATCTGTCTAAATCTGTGTTAGTGAGCGCTTCTCCTTTGCTGAGATAATCCATCCCACCTCACAGGTGTGGCATATCAAGGTGCTGATTAGACAGCATGAATATTGCACAAGTGTGCCTTAGACTGCCCACAATTAAAGACCACTCTGAAATGTGCAGTTTGATCACACAGCACAATGCCACAGATGTTCAGCAGCTTTCCTTTGGTGGAGTAGAGAAGACAGGCCTTGCAATCCAGGCCTTGTTCATTTTTATAAGAGTCAACCTATCAGTTATTATTCCCCCAGGAGCACTAAATACACGCTCAGACAATATGCTGGCGGCAGCGCAGGCCAGCACCTCCAAGGAATAGAGCGCCATTTCGTGCCACGTGTCCAGGTTGGAAACCCAATAGTTGTTAGGCACCGAGGGATCATTTAGGACGCTGACACAGTCTGCAATGTATTCTTTCACCATCTTCCAAAATTTTTCCCTCCTTGTGACACTAGGCCGGTCATCAGGGTATGGGTGCTGGTGGGGTGTCATGAAACTTTCCTAGGCCTTGGAGAGTGTTGCTCTCCCTCTGTTGGAACTGCTGTGTGTTCCCCTTGTGTCCCCTCCTCAGTTGCCCAAGGAACTACGCGTTGTCAGCTGGGAATTTTGGGATCCATTTTTCCACAAGGACCTTCTGGTATTGCACCATTTTGATAGTCCTCTCCACCACAGGAATGAGAGATGAGAAGTTCTCTTTGTAGCGGGAGGCGAGAAGGGTGAACAACCAGTAATCGGTGCCAGAATCCCAACAGACAAGACTTTGCTGTCCTCATCAGGAGGATGACTCTCAATCTCCTCATCCTCTTCTTCTGCCCATCCATGTTGAATAAACCTCCTATGGGTACTACCCTCTGTAGCGGAGGCAATCGTCTCCTGCTCCTCTCCTCCTCATCATCATCATACAATTTGCGCTGAGAAGACAAACTGAGGGTGATCTGGCTATCACCCTGTGTACTGTCTTCCCCTCTTTTCCACTTCTTCCACATGCAAAGCGTCCGTCTTCTTTGTGAGCAGCGAGTGTTTCAGTAGACACAGAAGTGGGATCTTTACACTGATAATAGCGGCATCGCTGGTCACCATCTGTGTTGATTCATAAGAAGCTCAGGCAAATTGGGGTAGGTTTTGAGAAACCGCTGAAGCAAAAAGTTGAACTCGTGGGCTGGTCATGGTATGTGTGTGACCTTGCCAAACTCCAAAGCCGCCACCAAGTTAAGTCCATTATCAGACACAACCATGCCTGGTTGTAGGTTGAGTGGCGAGAGCCACAGCTCAGTTTGGTCACTTATACCCTGCCATAGCTCAGCGGCAGTGTGCTGTTTGTCACCTAAGCAAATAAGTTTCAGCACGGCCTGTTGCCGTTTCCCCACTGCAGTACTACACTGCTTCCAGCTACTGACTGATGGCTGACTGGTGCTGCAAGATTAGAGTTCAGAGGTGGAACTGGAGGAGGAGGTGGAGAAGGAGAAGGCGGGTTGCAGCCACTAATGTAGGTGGTGATGGAAGTAGGGCCCGCAATCCTTGCCATCGGTAGCACCTATGCCATCTCAGCCTCACTCCCGGCCTCCACAGCGTTCACCCAGTGTGCCGTCAGGGAAATGTAGCATCCCTGGCCACAAGCACTTGTCCATGTATCAATCGCTAAGTGGACCTTCCCAATAACTGCGTTGGTCCGGGTACGGGTGAGGTTACAGGACACATGCTGGTGTAAGGCGGGGATGGCACTCCTGGAAAAATAGTGGCAGCTGGGGACTGAGTAACGAGGGATGGCCACCGCCATCAGGCTACGGAAAGCCTAAATGGCAGCATTTCCAAGGGAATCAATTTGAAAAGGTGCAGATTTAGTGCTATGGCCTGTGGGTGGTTGACTGAGTATTTGTGCTTTCGTTCAAAGGCCTGAGGTATGGACATCTGTACACTGCACTGGGACACAGAAGTGGATGTGTTAGCTGATGGTGCTTGCCAAGGTCCAGGTGCAGGGCGTGCACCTTGGACAGGGCATTGGCCAGCACGTAACACAGGGGAAGAGGAGGCAGTGGTGTGACCCGCAGACAATAATTGTGGAACCAGGTCTTCAGCCCACCTATTAGGGCGCTTTGATGCCATGTGGCGGATCATGCTGGTGGTAATGAGGTTGCTAGTGTTCACTCTCCTTCTCATTTTGGTACGGCACAGGTTGCAAATAACAATTCTTTTATCGTCCGCACTTTTCTCAAAAAAGGGAGATTGCCGCAAGGGGGTGCTCCGAGGAACAGTTGCGGGCCTGTTTGGTGTGGCCTTCTCCTTTTGCCACCCCACTGCCTCTTCCAGCTTGTTGCGGTGCTGC
Source organism: Bufotes viridis (assembly GCA_033119425.1). Taxonomy (NCBI): domain Eukaryota; kingdom Metazoa; phylum Chordata; class Amphibia; order Anura; family Bufonidae; genus Bufotes; species Bufotes viridis. The sequence continues at coordinate 6,889,763 of CM065597.1, forward strand.
GGATCCCTCCCCCTTTGTACTGCTGTCATCGCTCGGCTTGCCACCTTCCCTGGTTGGGTCAGTGATTTCATCATCCACCACCTCCTCTTCTACTTCCTCACTCTGGTCATCCTCCTGACTTGCTGACCTAACAAGAACCTCACTTATTGATAACTGTGTCTCATCCTCATCATGAACCTCTTGAGACACTAATTTCGGTTGACTTATTGGCAACTGTGTCTCATCATCATCACCATCCACCTTGTCAAACACTAATTGCCGTTCCCCACCGTTATCTTTTCTGACTGTGGATGTTCAAGAGTTTGGGAATCAGGGAAAAAGATTTTCTCATGGCATCAAAGCGCCCTAATAGGTGGGCTGAAGACCTGGTTCCACAATTAATGTCTGCGGGTCACACCACTGCCTCCTCTTCCCCTGTGTTACGTGCTGGCCAATGCCCTGTCCAAGGTGCACCCCCTCCACCTGGACCTTGGCAAGCACCATCAGCTAACACATCCACTTCTGTGTCCCAGTGCAGTGTACAGATATCCATACCTCAGGCCTTTGAACGAAAGCACAAATACTCAGTCAACCACCCACAGGCCATAGCACTAAATCTGCACCTTTTCAAATTGCTGCCCTTGGAAATGCTGCCATTTAGGCTTTCCGTAGCCTGATGGCGGTGGCCATCCCTCGTTACTCAGTCCCCAGCTGCCACTATTTTTCCAGGAGTGCCATCCCCGCCTTACACCAGCATGTGTCCCGTAACCTCACCCGTACCCGGACCAACGCAGTTATTGGGAAGGTCCACTTAACGATTGATACATGGACAAGTGCTTGTGGCCAGGGATGCTACATTTCCCAGACGGCACACTGGGTGAACGCTGTGGAGGCCTGGAGCGAGGCTGGGATGGCATAGGTGCTACCGATGGCAAGGATTGCGGGCCCTACTTCCATCACCACCTACATTAGTGGCTGCAACCCCCTTCTCCTTCTCCACTTCCTCCTCCAGTTCCACCTCTGAACTCTAATCTTGCAGCACCAGTCAGCCATCAGTCAGTAGCTGGAAGCAGTGTAGTACTGCAGTGGGGAAACGGCAACAGGCCGTGCTGAAACTTATTTGCTTAGGTGACAAACAGCACACTGCCACAGAGCTATGGCAGGGTATAAGGGACCAAACTGAGATGTGGCTCTCGCCACTCAACCTACAACCAGGCATGGTTGTGTCTGATAATGGACGTAACTTGGTGGTGGCTTTGGAGTTTGGCAAGCTCACACACATACCATGACCAGCCCACGAGTTCAACTTTTTGCTTCAGCGGTTTCTCAAAACCTACCCCAATTTGCCTGAGCTACTTATGAATCAACACAGATGGTGAGCGGCGATGCCGCTATTATTAGTGTAAAAATCCCACTTCTGTGTCTACTGAAACACTCGCTGCTCACAATGAAGACAGATGCTTTGCATGTGGAAGAAGTGGAAAAGGGGGGAAGACAGTACACAGGGTGATAGCCAGATCACCCTCAGTTTATCTTCTCAGCGCGAATTGTATGATGATGATGAGGAGAGGAGGAGCAGGAGACGGTTGCCTCCGCTACAGAGGGTAGTACCCATAGGAGATTTATTCAACATGGATGGGCAGAAGAAGATGATGAGGAGATTGAGAGTCATCCTCCTGATGAGGACAGCGAAGCCTTGTCTGTTGGGATTCTGGCACCGATTACTGGTTGTTCACCCTTCTCGCCTCCCGCTACAAAGATAACTTCTCATCTCTCATTCCTGTGGTGGAGAGGACTAGCAAAATGGTGCAATACCAGAAGGTCCTTGTGGAAAAATGTATCCCAAAATTTCCAGTGTAATTCCTTGGGCAACTGAGGAGGGGACACAAGGGGAACACACAGCAGTTCCAACAGAGGGAGAGCAACACTCTCCAAGGCCTAGGAAAGTTTCATGACACCCCACCAGCACCCACACCCTGATGACCGGCCTAGTGTCACAAGGAGGGAAAAATTTTGGAAGATGGTGAAGGAATACATTGCAGACTGTGTCAGCATCCTAAATGATCCCTCGGTGCCTAACAACTATTGGGTTTCCAACCTGGACACGTGGCACGAAATGGCGCTCTATGCCTTGGAGGTGCTGGCCTGCGCTGCCACCAGCATATTGTCTGAGCGTGTATTTAGTGCTCCTGGGGGAATAATAACTGATTGGTTGACTCTTATAAAAATAAACAAGGCCTGGATTGCAAGGCCTGTCTTCTCTACTCCACCAAAGTAAAGCTGCTGAACATCTGTGGCATTGTGCAGAGTGTCAGATTACTGCTCCCACAGCAAATTTCCATAGTCCACTGGTACCACTTCCCATTATAGAGGTGCCTTTTGAGTGGATCGCTATGGCTCTTGTGGGGCCTGTGGTAAAGTCGGCCTGGGGCCACCAACAGATATTAGTGGTGTTGGACTATGAGACTCTCTGCCATACCTCAGCCAAACTTATTGCCAGGGAACTATTTGCCATGTTTTGCCGCATTGGGTTGCCCAAAGAGATCCTTATGGATCAAGGTACTCCTTTTATGTCCAAAGTGACAAATGAGTTGTGCAAGCTGCTTCGAATCAAGCAGTTACGCACATCAGTGTTCCACCCCCAAACAGATGGGCTGGTAAAAAGGTTTAATAAAACCTTAAAGATTATGTTAAAAATGTAGTATCTCAAGACGGGAAGGACTGGGATATGTTGTTGCCATATTTGATGTTCGCCATCTGAGAGGTACCCCAGTCATCAACAGGGTTTTTCCCGTTTGAACTGTTATATGGTAGACATCCCAGAGGCCTGCTGGACATTGCAAAAGGGACATGGGAGCACGAGCTTACTCCCCATAAGAGTGTAATAGAGCACACTGCAGATATGCAGGACCGGATTGCATCAGTAATGCCGATTGTGAGAGAACATCTAGTAGAGGCTCAGGCAGCTCAGAACCGGGGTTATAATAGAAAGGCCACAGTCAGGACCTTTTCCCAGGAGAGAGAGTTCTCTTACTCGTACCCACTGCTGAGAGTAAGTTTCTGACCAAGTGACAAGGGCCCTATGAAGTTCGGGAAAAAGTGGACAAAGTTAATTATAAAATATATCATCACTGTGGGCCACTGAGGCGCTGGTTGGGACCAGTGTAGACCCTCCAATGTGAGGAAGTTAGTGCAGTAGAATACCAATGTCTTTTCAGAAAAGCCCGATCGTACATCGGTGGCCCAGCATGACATTGTCACCAAGCCGCGGGTAAGGGTACGAGTGAAACTGTACCGTGTGCCAGAGGCCCGGAGACATGCCATTAACGAAGAGGTACAGAAGATGCTTAGCCTAGGAGTTATGGAGGAATCCAAGAAAGAGTGGGCTAGTCCCATTGTGTTGATTCCAAAGCTGTACGGATCGTTACGATTTTGTAACGATTTCCGAAAATTGAATGAAATGTCACAGTTCGACCTTTATCCAATGCCCCGGCTAGAAGAGCTGATTGAAAGACTGGGCCAGGCTCAGTACTTCACAACGCTGGATTTAACCAAGGGTTACTGGCTGGTACCTCTTAAAGAGTCAGCAAAGGAAAAGACTGCCTTTGTCACATCGGCGGGACTTTATCACTATGTTATTTTGCCTTTTGGCTTACAAGGGGCCCCCGCCACGTTCCAGAGGCTAATGGACATAGTCTTAAAACCTCATCGGAAGCACGCATCCGCCTACTTGGATGATATCATTATCCATAGTGGCGACTGGCAGTCTAAATTAGTGGACTCGTGGACTCACATGGACTCACTCCGAGATGCGGGATTGACTGCAAATCCTCAAAAGTGTACAATAGGGCTAGAGGAGGATTGTTATTTGGGGTACGTTTTTGGCCGTGGGATCATCAAACCTCAAATAAACATGGTCGAGGCCATTCAAAATTGGCCCCGAATCGATCTCTCACAACGAAGCAAGTCAAAATGTTTCTCGGCATAATTCGGTATTATAGGCGGTTTATACCCAATTTCACCGGGAGAGCTGCACTCCTGACCGATCTGTTGAAAGGATAGAAGTCAGTCAAGATTTGGTGGAATCCTCAGGCAGAAGAAGCATTTCAGACTCTGAAATTGGCCCTATGTGAACAGCCCATCCTGTCCAACCCCAACCTTAAGGACAAATTAATCGTCCAAACGGACGCGTCTGAAGAAGAGCTAGAAGCCGTTCTCTCTCAAAAAGTGAACGGAGAAGAACATCCGAATACTTATTTGAGTAGAAAGCTTGCCCCAGCAGAAAATAACTACATTGTAGTGGAGAAGGAGTGCCTAGCCATCAAGTGGGTCTTGGCGTCCTTACGGTACTGGTGGGGCGACATTTTCACCTGGTGACGGACCATTCACCGTCTGTCTGGATGAGAAATTCCAAAGAAAAAAAGCTCAGGTCACCAGGTGGTTTCTCTCCTTACTCCACCAAAGTAAAGCTGCTGAACATCTGTGGCATTGTGCAGAGTGTCAGATTACTGCTCCCACAGCAAATTTCCATAGTCCACTGGTACCACTTCCCATTATAGAGGTGCCTTTTGAGTGGATCGCTATGGCTCTTGTGGGGCCTGTGGTAAAGTCGGCCCGGGGCCACCAACAGATATTAGTGGTGTTGGACTATGAGACTCTCTGCCATACCTCAGCCAAACTTATTGCCAGGGAACTATTTGCCATGTTTTGCCGCATTGGGTTGCCCAAAGAGATCCTTATGGATCAAGGTACTCCTTTTATGTCCAAAGTGACAAATGAGTTGTGCAAGCTGCTTCGAATCAAGCAGTTACGCACCTCAGTGTTCCACCCCCAAACAGATGGGCTGGTGAAAAGGTTTAATAAAACCTTAAATAGTATGTTAAAAATGTAGTATCTCAAGACGGGAAGGACTGGGATATGTTGTTGCCATATTTGATGTTCGCCATCTGAGAGGTACCCCAGTCATCAACAGGGTTTTCCCCGTTTGAACTGTTATATGGTAGACATCCCAGAGGCCTGCTGGACATTGCAAAAGAGACATGGGAGCACGAGCTTACTCCCCATAAGAGTGTAATAGAGCACATTGCAGATATGCAGGACCGGATTGCATCAGTAATGCCGATTGTGAGAGAACATCTAGTAGAGGCTCCGGCAGCTCAGAACCAGGGTTATAATATAAATACCACAGTCAGGACCTTTTCCCCAGGAGATAGAGTTCTCGTACTCGTACCCACTGCTGAGAGTAAGTTTCTGACCAAGTGACAAGGGCCCTATGAAGTTCGGGAATAAGTGGACAAAGTAAATTATAAAATATATCTGCCTGGGCGGAGAAAACCAGAACAAATATATCTCGTAAACTTGCTAAAAGCGTGAAAGGACCAAGAATCACTGTGGGCCACTGAGGCGCTGGTTGGGACCAGTGTAGACCCTCCAATGTGAGGAAGTTAGTGCAGTAGAATACCAATGTCTTTTCAGAAAAGCCCGATCGTACATCGGTGGCCCAGCATGACAGTATCACCAAGCCGCGGGTAAGGGTACGAGTGAAACCGTACCGTGTGCCAGAGGCCCGGAGACAAGCCATTACCGAAGAGGTACAGAAGATGCTTAGCCTAGGAGTTATGGAGGAATCCAAGAGAGAGTGGGCTAGTCCCATTGTGTTGATTCCAAAGCTGTACGGATCGTTACGATTTTGTAACGATTTCCAGAAATTGAATGAAGTGTCGAAGTTCGACCTTTATCCAATGCCCCGGCTAGAAGAGCTGATTGAAAGACTGGGCTAGGCTCAGTACTTCACAACGCTGGATTTAACCAAGGGTTACTGGCTGGTACCTCTTACAGAGTCAGCAAAGGAAAAGACTGCCTTTGTCACATCGGAGGGACTTTATCACTATGTTGTTTTGCCTTTTGGGTTACAAGGGGCCCCCGCCACGTTCCAGAGGCTAATGGACATAGTCTTAAAACCTCATCGGAAGCACGCATCCACCTACTTGGATGATATAATTATCCATAGTGGCGACTGGCAGTCTAAATTAGTCCCTTGTGCAGGCAGTCGTGGACTCACTCCGAGATGCGGAATTGACTGCAAATCCTCAAAAGTGTACCATAGGGCTAGAGGAGGATTGTTATTTGGGGTACGTTTTTGGCCGTGGGATCATCAAACCTCAAATAAACAAAGTTGAGGCCATTCAAAATTGGCCCCGATCTCTCACAACGAAGCAAGTCAAAATGTTTCTCGGCATAATTGGTTATTATAGGCGGTTTATACCCAATTTCACCGGGAGAGCTGCACTCCTGACCGATAGAAGTCAGTCAGGATTTGGTGGAATCCTCAGGCAGAAGAAGCATTTCAGGCCCTGAAATTGGCCCTATGTGAACAGCCCATCCTGTCCAACCCCAACCTTAAGGACGAATTCATCGTCCAAACGGACGCGTCTGAAGAAGAGCTAGAAGCCGTTCTCTCTCAAAAAGTGAACGGAGAAGAACATCCGAATACTTATTTGAGTAGAAAGCTTGCCCCAGCAGAAAAGAACTACATTGTAGTGGAGAAGGAGTGCCTAGCCATCAAGTGGGTCTTGGCGTCCTTACGGTACTGGTGGGGCGACATTTTCACCTGGTGACGGACCATTCACCGTCGGTCTGGATGAGAAATTCCAAAGAGAGAAAAGCTCAGGTCACCAGGTGGTTTCTCTCCTTACAGAATGTTAATTTTTCGGTGGAACATCGAGCTGGAAAACTACAGGGTAATGTGGATACCCTGTCACGAGCATCATGTTTTGGTGCAAATGTTCACCCCCACAGGTTTGAACTGAGGGGGGAGGGGGTATGTGAGGCAGTGACAGGCCTCATATATGAAGGACGGTATGTATCTCCCAGATTGCTGCAGGAAACCTATTAAGGAGATACATATTGTGGTGCATCTGAGACGTGCCACCAAGGTACCCGGCCTTGGAGGAGTGGAAGCCAAAGCTAGAGTTTCCGCTAAGATAGATAGTGGACGCTCTTGCAACCTAGTATAGTTATTAACAGCTAATCCTGGCCTTGCTTTAACTGGGAGTAAGCAAGGAGCTGGGTGGGTGCTTACTCCCCACGATCCATTCCTGGGTTTATACGTGGCCCATGTCCATGATTGCTTTTAAAAGTCAGCAGCATGAGGCAGGGTGTGTCTGTGGAGTGAGAGGTTGCAGATTACACCCTGCAAGGCACCTGTGAAGCAAACACTAGCCTGTGGACCAGGCATCCTCAAACTGCGGCCCTCCAGCTGTTGAAAAACTCCCAGCATGCCCAAACAGCCTACAGGTATCAGCCTACAGCAGGGCATTGTGGGAGTTGTAGTTTTACAACAGCTGGAGGGACGCAGTTTGAGGGTGCCTGTTGTGGACGCTTCTAAAGGAGCCCCGAGACTGCTTGACTTTATTGTGGATGACATGAACTGATTACTTGTCCCGGCTGTGAAGCGGCTGAACTGAACTGTAAGTTTGCCGGAATAAGCAATAAACTGTAATGATGAGACTTTATTGTGTCCCTGCATGTCTTCAAAACTGGTGATAGGAGCCCATGGTACTACAACATACATTACATTATTTATCCTGTATTAATCCTGAATTACATCCTGTATTATACTCCAGAGCTGCACTCACTATTCTGCTGGTGCAATCACTGTGTACATACATTACTTATCCTGTACTGATCCTGAGTTACATCCTGTATTATACTCCAGAGCTGCACTCACTATTCTGCTGGTGGAGTCACTGTGTACATACATTACTTATCCTGTACTGATCCTGAGTTACATCCTGTATTATACTCCAGAGCTGCACTCACTATTCTGCTGGTGCAGTCACTGTGTACATACATTACTTATCCTGTACTGATCCTGAGTTACATCCTGTATTATACTCCAGAGCTGCACTCACTATTCTGCTGGTGCAGTCACTGTGTACATACATTACTTATCCTGTACTGATCCTGAGTTACATCCTGTATTATACTCCAGAGCTGCACTCACTATTCTGCTGGTGCAGTCACTGTGTACATACATTACTTATCCTGTACTGATCCTGAGTTACATCCTGTATTATACTCCAGAGCTGCACTCACTATTCTGCTGGTGCAGTCACTGTGTACATACATTACTTATCCTGTACTGATCCTGAGTTACATCCTGTATTATACTCCAGAGCTGCACTCACTATTCTGCTGGTGCAGTCACTGTGTACATACATTACTTATCCTGTACTGATCCTGAGTTACATCCTGTATTATACTCCAGAGCTGCACTCACTATTCTGCTGGTGCAGTCACTGTGTACATACATTACTTATCCTGTACTGATCCTGAGTTACATCCTGTATTATACTCCAGAGCTGCACTCACTATTCTGCTGGTGCAGTCACTGTGTACATACATTACTTATCCTGTACTGATCCTGAGTTACATCCTGTATTATACTCCAGAGCTGCACTCACTATTCTGCTGGTGCAGTCACTGTGTACATACATTACTTATCCTGTACTGATCCTGAGTTACATCCTGTATTATACTCCAGAGCTGCACTCACTATTCTGCTGGTGCAGTCACTGTGTACATACATTACTTATCCTGTACTGATCCTGAGTTACATCCTGTATTATACTCCAGAGCTGCACTCACTATTCTGCTGGTGCAGTCACTGTGTACATACATTACTTATCCTGTACTGATCCTGAGTTACATCCTGTATTATACTCCAGAGCTGCACTCACTATTCTGCTGGTGCAGTCACTGTGTACATACATTACTTATCCTGTACTGATCCTGAGTTACATCCTGTATTATACTCCAGAGCTGCACTCACTATTCTGCTGGTGCAGTCACTGTGTACATACATTACTTATCCTGTACTGATCCTGAGTTACATCCTGTATTATACTCCAGAGCTGCACTCACTATTCTGCTGGTGCAGTCACTGTGTACATACATTACTTATCCTGTACTGATCCTGAGTTACATCCTGTATTATACTCCAGAGCTGCACTCACTATTCTGCTGGTGCAGTCACTGTGTACATACATTACTTATCCTGTACTGATCCTGAGTTACATCCTGTATTATACTCCAGAGCTGCACTCACTATTCTGCTGGTGCAGTCACTGTGTACATACATTACTTATCCTGTACTGATCCTGAATTATATCCTATATTATACTCCAGAGCTGCACTCACTATTCTGCTGGTGGAGTCACTGTGTACATACATTACTTATCCTGTACTGATCCTGAGTTACATCCTGTATTATACTCCAGAGCTGCACTCACTATTCTGCTGGTGGAATCACTGTGTACATACATTACTTATCCTGTACTGATCCTGAGTTACATCATGTATGATATTCCAGAGCTGTACTCACTACTTATCATGTACTCATCCCAAGTTACTGTTTGTACTGCGTCTTAGAGCTGAACTAACAATTCTGCAGACTTCAGAGCTGAAGTTCCCTAGCAGCCCGGCACAGAGTTTGCTCTGACATTTTGAGTTCTCAGAATCATGCACCTTTTACCTGCAGGCAGCAGAGATATTGATAATGTGCAGAACTTTTGGTTACACAGTCATAATTGGAAAATACAGAAAATATATAATAGTAATGTTCTAACTGCTCGAGTGCTGATCCTTTTGACTCTCCCTGAACCCGTTCCTTCCACTCTGCCTGCTGCACACATTTCCTGTGTCTTCGTTCAGGGACGTATGTTTGAAGTACAATACAACAGAGCAGGAGTAGTATTCCTTTATGTATATCAGTGCCGCGCTGACACCACACGGGCTGCGGATCTGACTGCAATCAATAATACATGATAGAAAACACAGTCAGGATGATAATAAACATTTACAGCACCTCCTGCTGAGAAGCCCCATGACAAAGGATTCCCATTGCATACAGGCTGCTGAACTCCGCATATTCCATTGTAAATTATCCCAGATCACTCAAAGCACTGCAGCAAAATCTCATAATGGAAAGATAATTAATTTAAGTTTAAAAATTATAAAATAAAATCATTTCCCTATGGGGAAACAAACAAAATAAAATATGTAAAATATCCTCAGTTGTCGGAGGATTTCCCCCTCCCGAGTCCCGGATCTAAAGTTTTTGCCTTAATCTGCAGCCGCCAACGTTCACATGAGACCTTGAAAGAGGGAATGAAGAACGGCCGGGAAAGTGGTAAATTATTCATTCTCTTCAAATACCTATATTTTTGTAGCGTAATTTGGCATTTCTGAGGCGACGCCACCAGAAGCAGACGTCAAGTGCATTGTGATATGCGGCGTCATATCTGACATTACTGTGCTGCACGGCGACGGCAGGATCTTGGCATTCAAGAAATAAATGGAGGCGTGAAGGGAAGCTGTGTTTCAAAATGTATTAAGCTAATCTCTATTAAATAGCAGGAGTCTCCCTAGAATGCTGGGAAATTAGATGGCCTTAGTAGCCGCAAAATATTCGGTGACATTTTACCAGTCACAACATGGGGACATTGTGAGGAGCGCGCTGGGGCAGACCGCATGAAAATGCAAAAACCATATGTAAAATCCAACCTCAGGCTAAAAAAAATTGAGAACTTATTCAGCTATTTCTTAGTTTAATGACAAACAGCAAAGCCCAAATTTATTGCAGGTTTGATTGACAATCTGGGACATTGGTGGCATATTGCTAGGATATACCATCAGTGTCAGGTAGATAAAGTAGGTGCACCTCCTATCTAGAGAATGGGGCCCCCGAAGTGAAGGAGAGCGCACCATGAATGTGCAGAGTGCTCTCCATTCATCGTTATGGGAGCTTTGAAGACAGTCAAGGGAGTGCTCTCAGCCATTTCCAGCAGTCCCATTGTAGTGAATGTAGAGCACGCTGTGCAAGCGCAACCAACTTTCCACTATGGGACTATAGTTAGAACTCGTGCATGCTCATGCGCGGCTGCTCTCTGTTCACTTTGCGGGTCCCGTTTAGTATATAGGAGTATATTCCAGGCCTGCATCCGGCACTATCTGACATTGATGGCATATCCTAGTGATATGGCACCGATGTCCAAGATGGGAAACCCATTTAAGCAGGAAACTTTTTATATGGGGTTCTCCATCAGGTGGTACTGTGCCAACTACTTAATGTAAAACCACCAATGGTGCCATATCCTGAAGGAAAGTTAACTTACAATCTGGATTTTTTCAGAACTAATTAGTAAAAACTCCCTGCACCACCTGAATCTCCACCAAGAGAACCAGTACCTTTCAAGGCTATACAACCTGCAACACTTTTATTGTTGGTTATATTAGGGCATCTGAGGATGCCCTTGCAGGCATTGTCTGTCCTGGAATCCGCTCCCAATTTCCTTCCAGCCTGAGCACAGCTTGCTTTCAGTTTGTTTCCTGTAGCACTTCTTAAAGGGCCAGCATTGGCACTTCCTGTGACTTATGGGTTAGCTCATGTGACCTTGCCGACCAATCCTAGCACTCCTGCACATATATACCTCCCCCTTCCAAGATGCCTGAGTGTTAAGGTCCTGGTCTCCTACAAAGGTTGCTGATATCACTGCATGTAATCCTATTTATCTGACCTGTGCTTGTGTTTCTGGACTCAGGTACCCATTTGATACTTGCCTGCTTGCCTTGAGTCTTCTGTTACCAACCCGGACTGCCTGACCTGTACATGTGCCGCCTGCCCGGACTTATTGCTTGTTTGACTTTGCCTCTGCCTCATCCTTCATTCCTGCACTGTTGCTCCTGGTTACATACCTCTGACACCTTGCCCATCATGGACCAGCTGCCCCATGTGCCTATCCTCCTCAAGAAGTAGTGACCTGGTGTTCCCCTTGGGAAAGTCTATCCCCACCATCAGGGGTACAGTGAAGAACGAGGGTTTCACTCAGACAACACCCTTAGAGGAGGTAGGACACATGGCACAGTGGGTTCACAACCACTGGTTCATGACAATATGGCCCCATGCAACGTGCCGTCCCCAGGGCTGATCTGGTCCTGAGGTTCAGGAATTCCGAGTGGTGATATCATCACTACCCAGGGTTAGGCTCCATAGCATTAAAAGAAGAGAGATGTAGTTGGTGGAGAATAAGCCGAGTCCGGACTTGATAAAGTTCAACAGTTTTATTTTAATATACTTGCATTCAGACAATATTTGATCTTTTTCTGGCTCCAGCAGGTTTTGGGGTGCACTGACAGGTAAACCCGAATATTTGGATTTATCTCTCTCCCTGTGCTAATCTCTGGTTTCAGTCTGGTTACTGGACTTTATGACAGTCCTGGTACCATTGAGTGGAGTGTCTTTTACTGTTAACCCCCTCGCAATACTCAGTCCATAAACTGCAAGCAGTCATGGTGCTTTCCAAGCTACTTCCCAGGGCTTCTGCTGCAGGAAGGAAGGGGGAAGGGGGGCTCTCCTCACTGCACCATCTTGTCTCATCGACTTCCAACTCTCAATTCCACTATTGACTTTTTCACTCTCGAATTAGCTATAGCTTCCTCCAACCCCTCCCTTGGGAGGAAGCTGGACTTACCCACTTCTGGCCAAAAGGGGGAGAATGGAATTGTATGTTCCATTCTATCTAAATGTACTCTCTGCCAGATACACTGCCACCTGATGGACAACCAGGCCCTTTATATGTAAAAACTAGTGTTGATCGCGAATATTCTAATCGCAAATTTTTATCATGGTTATTGGCACTTCGAGAATTCGCGAATATCTAGAATATAGTGCTATATCTTCGTAATCGAAAATATTCTAGATTTTTTTTTCATCAGTACCCATGATCCCTCACTGCTTCTTGCTTGTGGGCCAATGAGAAGGCTGCAATATCTTTGACTTTAGGAGTAGTGTTGATCGCTAATTTTTATCGCAAATTTTCTGATTGATGATTTTCGCAATCAAGAAAATAATGACTGGAGATCACGAATTCTCAAATTTGCGAATATATGATGAATATTCACCCACATATTCACAAAATGTCTCACATTCAAATATTGCCCCTGCCGCTCATCACTGGTAATAACAGTTGCATAACAATATTCTTAAGCCACAGTATCAGAGGGCCTAGAATTAAATACATAGATGACATTCTTTGCTAGCCATTAGAGACAGTAGCTAGTTGTAAGAATGGTAGTGCCTCCTCTGGGTTACTAGAACCACATCTGTGCATCGACAAAGAAATATTACATTATGAGGTCTATAGACCCCTGAGTATGAGAAACATATCCCCTTGAGCTTCATCTAAGGCTGTTTTCACACAGTCGGTGTTTGATGTCCATTAGCGATTGTAAGTTTAAACCGGTATGGGTCTAAAACACATAACAGGTGAAAAAATTCCCCTCAAACCTTGTCTCTGTTGCTTCACTCCTGGTTCTTGTTCACAATCACTGATGAAAAAATCACAGATCAAACACTGACTGGCGGCCTAAAGGGCGTATTAGATACCCGATGCTGCAAGCGATTGTTGGGAGGGAAGGGGTTTCCTCCAGGCAGTAGTAAGATAGCTAGCAGAGGACACTGCTAATATTACATCGATGTCCTTCGTGAAATGTGGAGGAGCGATTGCTAAACCATCGCTTGTCCCCATGCAGGACAGTGCTGTGCCGGCGGAAATCGTGATTACACAGCACGATCTGACTCCGGTAAATTCAGGCCTTTCAGCAAACGAATGTTCATTGGGCAATTGGAGGCAGTAGTAAACTGCCAGATGATTGCTAACGAACATTCATAGGAAGGCTCATCTGCCCCTTCTAATATACCCTTAAGTCGTATCATCCAGTCAACATGTTCCCTGCTCTGTACTGACAACAGGTAAGAACCCCAAAACAGCTGCTTACAGAGAGGTGTCTCTGCTTTAGCTGGTATCATCTTAGAATAATAGAACGCTATGTTGACTGTGTGTATCATACTTTAGGGTTGCTCTCCGATCTGACCAACAAAGGGGTTTCAACTCCATAGAGTGTACCATACCCATATTTTTTTACACAAAACTGGGGTACGTGACACACCGCAATGTGCACGATGTGCTGGAACCCCGGCAGATTTATTGCATGTTTTTTGGAGCTGTCCAAAGCTGTTAGTCTTTTTGATGTCCGCATTGATGAATGGTCTCCATACCACAGAATCCATTAACATGTGAGTTGGAATATGTGGATAACCTACCTCTGCAGGACGGTGATAAAATGGCAATAGCAAAGGTGTTATACCAGGCTAGAAAACTAATAGCATCTCTGCGGAAAGACCAGGAGGCCCCTACTCTCTGCGCGCTCATGAAAAGAATCTCAAGTCTACTCAAGTTAGAAAAAGGAATTTTCATCAAAAGGGGAATACAAAAAAGATATATTGATCAATGACAGACATGGATAGAATATTATGGATTGTCTGCCCTTAGAATCGGAAGCACACAATCTTAGTGTATTAGGAATGACTAAAGAGATTTTACCGTCTATAGTATAATAGGGACTATTGAACGATTTATGATCTATTCCCTATTTTTATTTTTATTTTCTAATTTGCTGGTGGTTGCTGCATGGGGGAGGGTTAAGAGTTGCAGGTTTAGGGGAATATCAATGTGAAATATTGTATTTTCGATATTCTTTGGTATTCTGGAATACCGTGTTTTGGCACAGGGTTGTTACTGTCATTTTTGTATGTTATAAAAACTCAATAAAAATGATCTGATGCAAAAAACAACTCAATTTTGACAAATTGATATAAGCTCCAGTTGTTAAATGCTGTAAATCCGGGCTCCTGTAGGACATAGCAGAGTTTTCTTGAAATAAATTGACAGTTCAATGTGTTTATCAGACATGTCAATCTGAATCAAGAGCGGAAGTAGCAAGTCAACTTCTCCAACCCTCTCATTAGTGGTGCTCATCGCTCACATTCTGCCTTTGGACACGTTGGGTTGTTGCCCTCCATGTTATTTGAAATGTAAATTTCTTTATAACACGGTGAAAACAAGGAAGCCTTTCATGTCGCAGAAATGTGTCATTGGAAAGTGATAAATTTGCAAGAGAATATCAGAGAATTCAACAAGCCTGGACTATGATTTCAAGATGGGCATATAAAATATACTGCCATAGCGTGACATCTACAGACCAATCCGCATGAGATGTTGCAAGTCTACGGTGATGAGAAAAACAGAAATGTAAAGAAACATATTGGGTGGATGCAAAAGGCAAAAAGTAATGAGACTTATTAGGTATCTTGTATGTAGGAGTCAGTGGACTAAGATCTGGATCTTCAATGGTGTCTTACCATTTTAAACCAATACCTCTCCAAACAGTCACTTCTTCATCCAGATCAGACCTTTCGTGTACGATGTTTAGGACCATCATATCCTATGCATACCACCCATCTTATCTAAGAAGACCAACACTCATTGTCTCAAAGAGATTTCCCTGTTTTAACAACCATGTTATTTGTAGCTACAGCATTTGGTTCAAGTTTTTGGCAAGAAAGGATTACCATTAGAGATGAGCGAATTTCTCAAAAATTTGATTTGGCTGGTTCGCCAAATTCTCCCAAAAGATTTGATTTGCTCCAAATTTATTCATGGCGAATCACGTTAGAAAACGTCTATTTCCTGGCTGCAGAGAGTCTGTATAGTGGTGTAGAACACTGTGCCTTGCAGTAACACGCATAGGGAGTCTGCTGTGGTAGTGAAATAATACTGTGAGTCCATATGACATACAGATGACAGGCGACGCTCTTAGAATTACTGCACACTTCACTTATTTGGGCAGTCATGGGGCCAAAACTGATCAAATAACTCAAGTATGAACTCAGCCTTACAGGTCGATGTTAGTGCCAAGAAGAAGCGCACTCCTTTTACACTCTCGTCAGCTGATTCCACATAGATGTCTACAGAACCTGTTCTATTAAACACTTATACAAGTAGAGCTCCCTGACAGAGAGGAGAGGGTGTCAGCAGTAAGTTTGTGTTGACGTCACTGATTATTTTGCCCTTCCTCTGATCCGTCAAAACAATAACCCACAGAAAACGGATCCTGTCTGTTGAGCATCTGCCTTCACTCGGTCAGCATTTGGTCAGTCATCCATCAGTATTGCTAAAGCCAAAGAAAAACAGGAGTGGATCCAAAACAGAGATGACACGTGAATGGAATATTGGCATGTCTTCTGTGTTTTGTAACCACTCCTGCTTTTGGCTAGCAAATCACTAGCCAATTCTGATGTAAAATAGGGACCATGTCATACAGGGCCTTACAGCAGCTACATACATAGGATCCATTGTGCGTCTAATTTTCTCTTCCTTCTGACAGGTCAAGGT
The DNA here is from genome assembly GCA_033119425.1 of Bufotes viridis. Classification (NCBI taxonomy): domain Eukaryota; kingdom Metazoa; phylum Chordata; class Amphibia; order Anura; family Bufonidae; genus Bufotes; species Bufotes viridis. Next base: position 6,906,037 of record CM065597.1, read on the forward strand.
CAAATAAATGATATCAACCAGGCCAAAAAGGAAAAATAGTGGCCCAGTCATGGAGTGGGGTGGCTTGGAACAGCAAGAGAATTCCACAGAGTGGCACAATGACATAGTGGTGATGTGGCAGCAGCATGAGAAGACCACAAAGTAGTAATATTGCAGCAGCATGAGGAGACCACACAGTGGCAAGGTGACATAGTATTGAGGTGGCAGCAGCATGAGGAGACCACAGACTGGCCCAGAGACATATTTGTGAGTTGGCAGCAGCATGGGGAGACCACACAGTGGCAAGGTGACATAGTATGGAAGTGGCAGCAGCATGAGCAGGTCAAAGAATGGCACAATGATAGATTCTGGAGGTGGCAGCAGTAAGAGGAGGCCACATAATGGCACAATGAAAGAGTGTGGAGGTGGCAGCAGCAGCATGTGGAGACCACAGAGTGGCCCAGACACAGAGTTGGGAGTTGGCAGCAGCATGAGGAGATCACAGAGTTGAACGGTGACATAGTGTGGAGGTGGCAGCAGCAGCATAAGGAGACCACAGAGTAGCCAAGAGATAGAGTTGTGAGTCAGCAGCAGCATGAGGAGACCACAGAGTGGCAAGGTGACATATTGTAGAGGTGGCAGCAACAGCATGAAGAAGCCCGAGGCTGGCAAGGTGACAAAGTGTGGAGGTGGCAACAGCATCGAGGAGGCCACAGAGTGGCAAATGAGAGTTGTGAGTTGGCAACAGCATGAGGAGACCAGAAAGTGGCACAATGACATAATGTGGAGGTGGCAACAGCAGCAGGAGACCTAAGTGGTGAGGTGGCAGTAGCATCAGGAGACCACAGAGTGACCAGGTGACAGGTCTCAGAGTGGGGAAGTGGGTGTCACTAACAGTACCCGCTGACGATGGTGGGTGTAAGATGTGTGGCATCAGGCGGGTGACAGCATCAGAATAGTAGCTGAGGCAGATAACCAGAAGAAATCGGTCTCTTTTGTCAAGGTTTGGGTGAGGCAGAATGGATGATCTAATCTGATGCATCTGGCATTGGTTGGTGGAAATCCTGGCTGATCCACGCCTGATTCATCTTGACAAAGGTCAGTCTGCCACATTTTGGACAGTCGAGTTTTGCTTGGGGTAACTATGGCCCCTGCCGCACTAAACACCCGCTCTGATGCCACACTACTGGCCGGGCAGGACAGCTTTTTCAGGGAAAACTCTGCCAGTTGCAGCCACAAATCCAGTTCGGCTGCCCAGTAGTCCAGCAGATCTTCAATGTGGGGTGGCAGGGTGCTGTCCAAGTATGCCACCACCTGCTGGTTCAGGTCCTGCTCCAGGTCTAGCTGCTGCTGCTGGTGAGTATTTTCTTCACTAGGCTGGTTAAGAAAGCTGCTCATCATTGACTCTAGACTGAAGTTGCTGCTGATGGAGCTGGTACTGCTCCTACCCTTCCACCCTGCTGCAGCAGTCATGGCAGATAGGCAGCGGCCAACTGACTACATAGGATCTCTCTTTAGTAGTTCAGTTTGTTCTCCCTCTCAGCGGGTGTAAAAAAGACCTCCATTTTGGACCATTAGTGAGGGTCCAACAAGGTGGAGAGCCAGAAGTCATCCCTCTGCCGAATGGTGACAATTCGGCTGTTACTACCCAAACAAGTGAGCATGCAGCGGGCCATTTGCGCAAGTGACACAGAGGGACTCCCTGCCTCCATTTCTACTGCATACTGCCACGGTGTGCCTGGGTCATCTGCCTCATCTTCATCATCTCCCTCTTGCTCCTCCGGCTGTTCCTGCTTCTTCTCTCCTGTCACCTGTGTAGAAAAACTACCCATTTCACTACACATTTCTTTTGCTTCAATGTCTTCCTCATCCAGTTCACCACCCACAGGGCTCATGTGGCCGTGAGATGTAGGTACCACGTCTTCAGCCCCCTGACCAACCAGATTTTCCAGCATCTGTTCCAGCATATAAAGCAGTGGAATGACGTTTTCATCCCGTATCCTGGCGACTGTCAAAAAATGGAGCGTACTCAAAGGGCCTGAGCAAATGGCAGGTGTCACGCATGAGCTTTCAGTGGCTGACATCGAAGTTACACAGGGAGTACTCCTTTCCGCTTGTATCATCAAGAAATCATGATGGCCTTTCTCTGTTCATATAGTCGGTCCAACATATGGAGGGTGGAATTCCAACAGGTGGAAATCTTGCATATCAGCCGTTCTGCCGCTGCAACTCAAGGAGTGTGTGCTTTGCGGTATACGAGTAGCTGCAGTACATGTAAAGTTTCCTGGCCATTTTTAGTATGTCTTGCAGATGGGTGGAAGACTTCAGGAACCTCTTGACAACCAGATTCGACATGTTTGCCATGCAGGGCGCATGGCTCTGCCCTCCTTGATGCAGCGCCGACATCATGTTATTTCCATTGTCGGTCACCATGGTTCCGTTGTCGCAGAGAAAGCCAGGATTCGAGTTCTTGATGAAGAACACAGAGCAGTTCCTCCCCTGTGTGACTCAGTTTTTCCAGGCAAACGAGGTGTAAAACAGAGTGACACCTCCATGCCCTGTACATGTGGTATGCTGGAGGAGCACTGTGAATTGTCCCTGCAGTGAAGGCTGAGAACACAGTTCAGGATGAGGCGGACATTGTCGCAGGACAAACGGCGTGAGAACGTGGAGGTTGAAGTGGTGTCACCTGGCCAAGTTGCTGGTTTGGCTGGGCAGGATCCACATTCACCCAGTGGGCAGTAAAGGACATGTATTGTCTCTGACCGTAGTTACAGCTCCACACGTCTGCACTGCTGGGCACTTTGGCAGACACCGACAGGCTCAAGGACTGGCCCACCTTCTGTTCTACATACAGTATGTGTGCAGGGCTGGCACTGCCTTTTTGGCAAAGCAATGACGTCTTGGGACTCTCCAACTCGGCTCGGCACAAGCCATCATTTCTCTGAAAGGTGCAGAGTCCGCCACTTGCAAAGGGAGGGACTGCAGAACCAGCAACATGGCCAGCACGTTCAGCTTCTGCACCATAGGATGACCACACACGTATTGCTGTCTCTTGGCAATCACTTCGGTGATCAACTGCTGACGAAATGAGTGATGAGGAGTTAGGAGGACAAGGAGCAGGAGCATCAGGACTGGTAGATGATGGGAAGGACAGACAGCTCCCTTCGGCTGAGGTAGTTGAGCCCAAGTGCAATCAGCTACATCATCGAGTACTGTCTGCACTTCACTGATGTCCTCCTCAACGTTCTCTTGGTCAGGAACCTGACGGCTCGAAACACCAGCTCTTACTCCACTCTTCTCATCACTACTTGCCCGACTAGCAGAGGAAGCGGCCAATGTCTCCTCCACATCTTGGCTGGGCAGTAGTTGCTGACTGTCCTCTAGTAGCTTGTCCTCGCTGTATAGCGGAGCTGAGCCCACAGCATATAATAGTTCTCTATCTGAGGGAACAGAAAAGGACACAGGCAGGTTGAGGACAGGTGAGGGCACAGGGCCTTCTCCCAGGCCATGCCAACTAAGGGTTGTGTCTGATGTCACTTGGGACAAAGTGGATGACCGAGTCAACCATTCAAGCACAGCTGGGTTGCTGGTCAAGACACGACCATTAGATGACACCGGGAGCTCAGGCCTCTCAAAGTGACCCCTGCTGCCACGACCCCTTACTCTGCTGTGACCTCTGCCTGCACCAGAAACATTTAGGCCTCTGCCACTCCCCTGTGCAGGGCCTGGCACTTCTCTGTCTGACATACTGTTAGATCAAATAAATAAATAAATAGGAAATTAATGCACCCCAAAAAGGCTGTAATTTTGTCACTTCACCGCAAAACAGCAAATAATTCTTTTTTTTCCACTAATACACCCAAAAAAACTAAGTGCTAATAAGACATAGAAATATTTTCTAGTAATACACCCTGTTATCACACAGCACTTGCACCCAACAACAAGCAAGGTTTGCTGGAATTACAGAGGTATCCTCTATTGCAAACCTAAAAGCAGCAGTTTAATGGCAATTTGGATCCGCAATCAGTGCAGCAAGGTGTAATAGGATTGTTCCTATTACCCAGGCTGTAACCTCCCCTACTGAACCCTGTTCTGCTTCAATACTGTGGAATGATTCCTCCCTGAACTTACATTCAGCCCAAAAAAAAGTTTTCAAGTCTTTCCTAGCACTTTCCCTAGCGCCTGCTAACTTCTCTCCCTGCACTAAGTGCACTGCAAAATGGCTGAATCCAAGATGGCTGAGCCTATTTATAGGGCTGTAACATCATTGGGCTGGCTGGCTGCTGATTGGCTGCATGGCATTATAGGTGTTTCCTCGTTCCCAGAGTTCTTTGCTCTATGTCCTAACACGTGCAGGAGCAATTTTAGGAAAAAATGTGATTCATTACCATGAAGCGTGAGGAAATTCTGATGCAAATTAAACTCCACTTCGTCAACTTCGATTCGCTCATCTCTAATTACCATCTTAAGAAAATTGACATTCAAGTAAACCCTGAGTAGACTCTCTGGTTCAATAAAGGCTTTGAGAAATTTGTGGCTCAGTTTCTCATGCACCTGTTTTTACCTTATTAACATTATTATACAGGTATTTACCGCTTTGAGTGTCTTCCCCTTTGTCTTGCCTCAGCTCCTCCAAATCCTGGTGGAAAGTCTTCTCCTGCTGTCTCAGATGTTGATAAAGATGACTAGAAGAAGTAAGTGATAGTTGGTCAGTACCTGTACTCGCTGCCAAACAAAGGTCATCATGGACTAAGATGACTTAGCTCCACCACTAGAAATGTCTACTGAACTGTACACGTCCCATATTCTGGCAGTAAATGACCCAATATCCTTTCAGCTTCATTGCATTATCCATTATTGGGCCTCATGGGCTGTGCAGGGTCCGGATGATTCTCTGCTGTTCCCTTCTGACCCTGTCAAAACATCTCTTTTGGCTTTCTCTCCATAATAAATGTCATATATTTTTTCTCTAAAGTTCAACGCATAGAATAAGAAAAAATACAGTGACTATTATAACCATAGGAACCTTCAAGAGTTTGTTCCAGGCTCAGGATACTGATAATCTATATTCATTTTAATGGAGCGAAGCTGTGATATCTTGCACTTAGTAGATAGAGGTCTGAACACTCAAGAGACTGCAATATCAAGAGTCAGAGCCCACCTGTGTGACATTGATGGTATATTGAGGGCAAGCCCAAGCCACTCAACAGGTGAGATGACTATTTAGTAACCTGGAAGGAGAAGGAGGATCTTGTGGAAGAAGCAGGAGGAGCACCCTTGGTGAATGCTGCACATTTGCATATGGATTTTAAGTTTTTCTCCAGAATGATCAGATCACTAAGGGCTAATGCACATGACCGTTTTTTTCTTCAGTGTGCTATCCGTATTTTTTTAATCCTTCTTATAGGGCCATGCACACAGCCTGATTTTTTGCAGATGCATGTAGCCAAAGAACATGTCTTATTCTAGTCCGTTTTGTGGATGAGGATAGGCATTTCTATTGATGGAAATGAGAAAAATGTGGAATGCACACAGACGGTGTCAGTATTTTGCAGATCCGTGGAGAACTTAGTGAAAGGTACCATCACATTTAGCTGAGATAGCCCTACGAGGCACTATGCCTGGTGTAACAGGGCCTTTCCTGCTCACACACTTCCTTTGAAAGCTATCGCCAAGATCTTCCGGATTCGGGATCTGATTTTAATAATCAAACGTTAGATTCATAAATCCAAAACAGTAACCAGCTCCTCTCTGTAATGTGGAAAGACTCCTCTGCTCCTCATAGATGGCGATGTGCGCAGCTCCAGCCCCGGCTGCCATTGTTTCAGTGACTTATTGAACCTCTCAGCTCATCTGTGGTTAACCTACAGTATATTCATTTCAATAAAGCTGTCAGAAGACAGACTATACTTGGAGGATAATAATACGTTATGGATGGCTGTCTGTGTACTATTACTGTGGTGTTTCCATGCAGCAGGGAGCGCGCTGGTCATGCGCCTTCTGCTGTATTAATCTGTTATAGAAGAAGGAGTCAATTCTGGATGACATTCCCATAGAATTTCCCCATCGGGGGAACTGAGGCGGGCCAGGGCATTGCTGGTGTAAAGGTGGCCATACACATAAACGCAAAGTCAGATAAACCTGCTGAGACTTGACGGGACCAGATGTCCATCTTAATTGTACAGGTATGCGCCTACTCATTTCCTGTACATTCACCTACTCATTCTGTAAGTCAGATGAGACAGTTACATTTCAACATATCTGATCTTTTTTTGGGATATAGGATACCTTCAGAAGTGTCTTCAGGGGACAAATGAGTCTTGTAGTAACTTATTCTCCTCTCCTTTTGGGAACAGATGCATGCTTAAGCATTCCTTTTTATGGGGGAGTGGGTTATGCTCATTCAGGTGGCAGGTATTGAAGATAATGCCACCTTCAGAGTTCTTGGTCAGATTGGCACTGACTACTTGAGGAGGAGAATATGGTATATTCTTCTGGTTTTTACCCTTTTCTTCTATAAATGGGCTTAAGTCAGCAGATAACAGGAGCACCTAAGTGACAGAAGGTGGGAGGAAGCAAGTTGGAGAAACAAATGGTGGTCACACGTACAAGGGTATTGATATTGACCCACCAGGGCCGGTGCTACCGTTAGGCGAACTAGGCATTCGCCTAGGGCGCTGGCCTGCTGGGGGCGCCCTGGTGGGCTCCCCCTGTCTGGGGGTGCAGCGCTGGGCGAGAGGCTCTTGAGCCACCCCCAGCGCCATTACAGTGGGGCCAGAAGGTGGAGGTCCTTCTTAAATATGGCAAAGCAGGCACCCGCTTACCCTGATGGCAGGTGCCTGCTCTGCCAGTAAATTACCGGAGCAGAGGAGGCGGGCGGCAAGGGAGGCTGTTCTAGCAGCTCCTCACTCCTCCCTCGCGCGCCCTCTGTGATGCCGGGAGCCGGAATATGACGTCATTCCGGCCCCGGCATACTAAACGGCTCGCTGGAGGACTGAGAAGCTGCACCACACTGGACCCCAGGGAGGTGAGTGTCTGCCTGTGTGTGTCTGTCAGTGAGTGAGTGTATGTCTGTTTGTCAGTGAGTGTATGTGTGTCTGTCATTGAGTGAGTGGGTGTATGTCAGTGAGTGTGTATGCCTGTCTGTCAGTGAGTATCTGAGTGATTGTATGTCTTTCAGTGTGTTTGGTTCAGTGAGTGTGTGCGTGTCTGTCAGTGTGTGCGTGTCTGTCAGTGTGTGCGTGTCTGTCTGTGTGTGCGTGTCTGTCTGTCAGTGTGTGCGTGTCTGTCAGTGTGTGCGTGTCTGTCAGTGAGTGAGTGACATGGTGGGGGGGCGGCAAAATGGATCTTTGCCTAGGGCGGCAAAAATCCTTGCACCGGCCCTGTGACCCACATGGTAATGACCATGAGAGGTTAGGCTATGTTGGTTGTTGTAGCCCATCTTTTAAAAAGATGGTAATTCCTGAAAAAATAGCCCATCTGGGGACTATTGAAAAAATAGCTCATCTACCCCAGATCTACTGAAGCCCATTGTTCAGAAAAGAAGTCTGCATAAAGTAGTGATAGTGGATCTGACTGTAGCGGTGTCACTTACTTGTCATTGTGTGGTAGTTTTCACGAGGCAGCAAGAGCTGAGCCAGGAGTCCTGTCAGTGATCGTCATGAGCTCTGAGTCCCTGCATTCATCACCTGTTGGCTCCCTCCTCCCTCCCATTGCTTATTGGCAACTTTCTCCCTATGCACAGTTCTCGAGATATACTGTAATTGTCAATTGGCATAGTGGTAGTATGGACTCTTGACTTGCAAGATGGATGACAAAGGCTTGGGTTCTCTGAAACATTGGGCACCAACAATGACTGCCATTTTGGAATGTCCTCTTCACCTTGTCTAAATTATATGGGTTTCAGGAAGAAGAGGTTGTGGTTAACACATGAAGAGGAGACCTTTTTGGATTTGCCCTGCTTTCTCAGTTTAACCCCCTGTCCAGAAGCAAGAAGAGTTACTATAAAACAGAAGGTGATGGTAACAGGTTTTCTGAAAAGTTGATAATTTTGTGGTTCCAACAGGCAAAATAAATAGTTGAACATTACAAAACAAAAGGTTAGGATGAAGTTTGGAGACCCAAGGAAGAAGAAATTGTCAAACAATTGCCCCAGGAAACCGTAGATTAAATCAAATTAACAAAGTGTGGGAATTGTGCACATCTAGGCTGATCTGAAGATCGTTCTACTAATTAGCCTTAATAGTTCATATTGTTCTGAGTATTCTGAGTAATTAGCATGCAAATATTGCAGTAATGCCAAGACGGGTTTGCAGTTGAATTGTTAATTCCTCATACCCATCAGAAGACAAACAGCTTTAACAACTTCTGCATTAATTTGCTGTTCTAAGCAAAGGATGTTTTGCTTACAGGAAAAGTTGTAGAGAATTAATTTTATGTAAATGAATTTCAAGTTTATTTTCATGTGTTTGTCGACTGGCGATATCACCTGGTTCTGGATTATATGTCCAAATCTTCTCAGTGGATATGAAAGGGGGATAGATAACAAGGGGTAGGTTGTGGTCTACATTTATGGTCCATGTCTATAGGTGCTTGTCCATTACCACTGGAGAAGATCTACTCCTGGGCAGAAGCACTGGATATTGTTCACCGCACCTCCAGAAGGAAATATAAAGAGCAGAAGGTCTCTATGCAGAGCCATATGGGGGTCCCCTGCTCTCTTAAAAACAATCATCAAAGAGAGAAGTTCTTTTTCATTCCATCCTTGTGGCTCTCTAGCAAATCCCTCACTAATTTGGACACAGGATCAGACTGGTGCTCCAAAGGATCCTCCGGTGGGTCCAGTCTATGAGGAGAAAGTAGACCCAAATGGTCCAGGAGAAAAATCTCATTTGGAGCTGCATTTGAAGATAATTAATAACTTTCCTTGAGGGTCTACTTCTTTGATTAAAATCTGTTAGACTTTTACTGATATAGGGGTTGGGTCCTGATAATAATTTCCTCTGGTGGGCCCAAGGAATCATGTCTTTGGACTGCAAACCATAAGCAATCTCTGGGAATAGTTAGTGCAAACCTGAATCATAAGAAACTGCAATCTTTCAGTTATTTGGCCGAATACTGCGTGTGCTCGAGTGCAATGCTCGAGTCTCCTCCCCGCACGTTTGTTGGCTGCTATGCAGCCCAATAAATGTGCAGGTGAGTACTGTCTTCACTGTAATGCCGTAGCCATGATGGTTACTGGCATTACAGTGATTGGCTGCCGGAAAGCGTCATTGGGTGCTATATAGCACCCAATGACATGTGTTCGGCTCAGTCTTAGTCAGGAAGACCTGTGCTGAAGAAGGGACAGACAGAGTAGAGAGTGAAATCGTAATATTTTAGTTTTTATGCTTGTTATAGACCCAAAAGTCCTTTTAAGAACTATTGTGTGTGGCAGCAATATATATTTTTTCCGCAACCTGCACTTAATTGCTAAAACTTGTTAGAGACCCAAAGGGCCTTTTAAGGACTATAGTTGTATCTGGCAGCAATATATATTTTTAGCACAACCTTCACTAAATAGCTTGTAATTGTTTGGTCACTGCAGACAGCGACATTATCTGAGCTACATCTCCTGTCTAACGTGTGTGCAGCCTAAAAATATCTGTGACATCCAGTGTACTTTTTCCGTAGATAGTGTCCGCTGCGGACAGATACATTACCTGTGCTACCTCTCCTGTAAAACGTTTGCATATCCGAAATATCAGTGACATTCAGTCAATTTTTTTTTGCTGCTGCTGGCAGCGACATTACCTTTGCTAAATCTCCAGTATAACGTTAGCGCATCCGAAATATCAAGTGACATTCAGTATAATTTTTTTCACTGCTGGTGACAGCGACATTATCTGCGCTACATCTACTGTGTAACATATGAGCAGCCTAAATATCAGTGACATTAATTCAGTGTAATTTTTTATTAGCTGGTGGTGACAGTGACATTACTTGCGCTATACCTCATAAAAATATCATAAAAATATCTGTGACATTCTGTGTACTTTATTTGAACATACACTTACAAAACCTGTTCTGCTGTAAGTGTGACATACTTGCAAGCATATATACCATTTAATATGCGCAAGGCGAGCAGTAAGGGACGAGGAAGTCGCCGTGCTGCTGATGGTGCACGCAGAGGCCGTGGCCCTAGGCGCAGTGAAACTGTGCCTGCTGCCAGAGCACAAGAAACACCATCATCCATGATACCTAGCTTCCTGCCCCAGTTCGCAGGGCGGCGCAGGACACTACTCTCGAAGTCAGACCAGTGCGACCAGGTGGTCGGTTGGATTGCAGCAGATAATGCTTCAAGTCGGTTAAGCACAACCCTCTCTTCCACAAAGTCTGGTCTCAGTAGCCAAGAGTCTGGTCAACAGAATTCTTACCCTGATCCTCCTTCCTTTCACCATGGAGAGTCTTGGCAAACAAGTGATCCCACACTCGGATATTCCGAGGAGCTCTTTTCATCGCCATTCTTAAATTGGGTCTCTCACCCAGCCCGCTTGAAGAGGGACATGAGGAGATCTTGTGCCCTGATTCCCAAACTCTTGAGCATCTACAGTCAGAAGAAGATGACAGTGGGGAACGGCAATTAGTGTTTCACGAGGGTAATGATTATGATGAGATATAGTTGTCAATAAGGGAGGTTGGTGTTAGGTTAACAAGTCAGGAGGATGACCACAGTGAGGAAGCGGAAGAGGAGGTGGTGGACGATGAAGTCACTGACCCAACCTGGGAAGGTGGCAAGCCGAGCGAGGACAGCAGTACAGAGGGGGAGGGATCCACAGCACCACAACAGGCTGGAAGAGGCATTCCTTTCAAAATTGCTGGCCCTGGAAATGTTGCCATTTAGGCTTGTGGACACTGATGCTTTCTGCAGCCTGATAGCGGCAGCCGTCCCGCGTTACTCTGTCCCCAGCGGCCAATATTATTTACGGTGTGCATTTCCAGCCTTACACCAGCATGTGTCCCGTAACATCACCAGTGCCCTGCCAACGCAGTTAATGACTGACACATGGACAAGTGCTTTTGGCAGGGACGCTACATTTCCCTGACGGCACACTGAGTGAATGTTGTGGAGGCCGGTAGCAAGTCGTACCCTGGGATGGCACAAGTGCTACCGATGCCAAGGATTGCGGGTCCTACTTCCATCGGGGTTTCCTCCGCCACTTACGTTAGTGGCTGCAATCCCCCCTTCTCCTCCTCTGCCTTCACCTCCACTTCCACCTCTGAAATATCATCTTTCACCACCAGTCAGCCATCAGTCAGTAGCTGGAAGCAGTGTAGCACTGCAGTGGGGAAGCGACAGGCCGTGCTTAAACTGATCTGCTTAAGTAACAAACAGCACACCGCTGCAGAGCTGTGGCAGGGGATAAGGGACCAGACTTTGCTGTGACTCAACCTACAACCAGGCATGGTTATGTCTGATAATGGTCGTAACTTGGTGGTGGCTTTGGAGCTCGGCCAGCTCACACATACCATGCCTAGCCCACGTGTTCAACCTAGTGGTTCAGCGGTTTCTCAAAACCTACCCCAATTCGCCTGAGCTACTGGTGAAGGTGCGCCACATGTGTGCCCATTTCCGCAAGTCATCGACAGCTTCCATCGGTCTGGCAACATTGCAGCAGCGCTTGCAATCGACCAGCTCACCGACTGTTGTGCGACGTGAGCAGGCGCTGGAACTGGACGTTCCACATGTTGGCCAGGCTTTGTGAGAAACAGAGGGCAGTAGTGTAATACCAGCTGCAACATGTTTGTCGCCTTTCCAGTCAGCTTCAGCTCTTCACAAGCGATGAGTGGCCATTGATGTCTGACCTCTGTGAGGTTTTACGCAACTTTAATGAATCAACACAGATGGTGAGCGGCGATAACGCTATTATCAGCGTAACCATCCCAATTCTGTGTCTACTCAAATGCTCGCTGCTCACAATGAGAAAGGGGACGCTTTGCATGGGGAAGAGGTGAAAATGGGGGAAGACAGTACACAAGGTAATAGCCAGAGCACTCTCAGTTTGTCTTCTCAGCGCGAATTGGATGATGAGGAGGAAGAGGAGGAGCAGGAGACTATTGCCTCCCCTACAGAGGGTAGTACCCATGGAAGTTTTATTCCATCTGTTCAGCGTGAATGGGTAGAAGAGGAGGAAGAGGATGAGGAGATTGAGAGTCATCCTCCTGATGAGGACAGCAAAGTCTTGTCTGTTGGGACTTTGGCACACATGGCTGACTTTATGTTTGGCTGCCTTTCCTGTGACCCTCGCGTTGTACACATTTTGGCCAACACCGATTACTGGTTGTTCACCCTTCTCGACCCCCGCTACAAAGAGAACTTCTTATCATTCCTGTGGTGGAGAGGACAAGCAAAATGGTGCAATACCAGAAGGTCCTTGTGGAAAAATTGCTTCAAAAATATCCAGCTGACAATGCTGGCTGCAGAGTACATTGTTCCTTGGCCAACCGAGGAGGGGAGACGAGGGGGAAAAAAGCTGTTCCAACAGAGGCAGGGCAACACTCTCCAGGGCCTGGGACAGTTTTATGAAACCCCGCCAGCACCCTCAACCTGATGCGCGGCCTAGTGTCACAAGGAGGGAAAAATTTTGGAAGATGGTGAAGGAGTATGTAGCAGACCGTGTTAGCATCCTTAGTGATCCCTCTGTGCCTTCCAACTATTGGGTGTCCAAGCAGGACACGTAGCACGAACTGGTGCTCTATGCCTTGAAGGTGCTGACCTGCCTCGCCGCCAGCGTTTTGTCAGAACGAGTATTTAGTGCTGCTGGGGGCATAATGACTGATAACTGCATATACCTGTCACCTGAAAATGCTGACAGGTTGACTCATAAAAAAGAACAAGGCCTGGATTGCCCCTGACTTCTCTACTCCACCAAAGGAAAGCAGTTGAACATAAAGGCACTCTAAATGTGGCGTTCATGGTGTATTGAATACACTGTATCCCCATGCACCCCTTCCACCACAAAAAACGGTATATGGTTCAATCTTCCTTTTTTCGTCCTCCTCCTCCATCATATCAACCTGCTTATTAGGTTGCCCTCGCTCTCCGGGTCAGCACAGCAGCGGGCATTCGCCCATAATGTTTTTGAGGGTCATCAGGAGGCCCTTGCCCATAATGTATGAGAGGGTCACCAGCAGGCCCTTGCTCCTAATGATTTTGAGGGTCACAAGCAGGCTCTTGCCCCCTAATGTTTTAGATGGTCAGCTCAGCAGCAGGCCCTCGCCCATAATGTTGTAGATGGTCAGATCAGCAGCAGACCCTCACACCTATTCTTTTAATTGATCAGATCAGCAGCAGGCACTCACCCATAATGTTTTAGATGGTCAGATCAGCAGCAGGCTCTCGCCACTAATGTTTTAGATGGTCATCTTAGCAGCAGGCACTAGCCTTTAATGTTTTAGATGGTCAGCTCAGCAGCAGGCACTCGCCTCTAATGTTTTAGAGGGTCAGCTCAGCAGCAGACCCTCACCCCTAATTTTTTTAGATGGTCAGCTCGGCAGCAGGCCCTTACCCCTAATTTTTTTGACGGTCAGCTCAGCAGCAGGCCCTTGCCCATAATGCTTTAGATGGTCAGTTCAGCCGCAGGCCCTCGCCCCTAATGTTTTTGAGGGTCACCAGCAGGCCAACAATTATAATTTTTCAAGGGTGTGTATAATGCCCTCCTTTATGTGTAACAATGGGTGTATTGTAGTGCTGGTTTCTTGTAATTTTTGGCAGCACTTTCACTTAGTGCATAGGCTTTATGAGTGTAGGAGTCCCACTACCTGAACAATTGTACCACAATGTGAACAGGGTCCTCATTTATGTGATATACAGGTTGTATCGGAGTGCCTCTTGCTCGTACTTTTTTGCAGCACTTGCACTTTATATACAATTGAATATACAGGAAATAATGTTTTCTAACAATTTTTCCTGTGAAATTGATTTTTTGGAGGGGTTTTGTGCGTATTTTTGTCAGTCTGTAAAAGTGGAGTACTACTCGGACAACATCGTTCCCAGCAGTGATCTGGGAGTCCAAGACTCCTACCCATGCTGTTCCTGATCCATTTTGGTGGTGTTTCCATCAATTTCTGACCTTTTCTATGAACCAGGCACCCTCCCCTCTTTAGAGCAGGTGGTGCCTGGTTTAATGCTCGGGTTCTCCCATTGACTTCCATTATACTCGGATGCTTGGTAGAGCACCCGAGCATCCCGATGTGTTCTACTCGAGCACCCGAGCACTTTGGGCCTTAACCAACACTAGTCATCAGTCTAGAGAATAGGAAATGTGCTCCTATTTGCTCCCATGTGGCCTCAACAAACACCACTGGTTGCCTAATTTGTGCTTATATTAAGACAGAAGAAATGCAAACGCTCTGTATCTAACAAGAATGAATCACCTTTTTTAGCTCTGAATGATGGGTTTTATCTACATTAAATTAAATGTGTTTCCTTCTTCCAACAATACCCGGACATAACGAGCACAAAAAGAACCAAACCAGAGCCAAAACTTTAAATTCACGTCTTCACCATCCCACGCCATACCATAAATGTGGAGATGTAGAGATTGTAGACACAGAAGCTGAAGGTGCCAGCTCTAATATACAGGCAACGCCTTGTTGCAGTGGTCAGCCCTGAAGATATCTCCATTCATGGTTGTTTAACCCCTTAGATGCCTCAGTCAATAGAAAATGTCTTTACTGTGGAATAGTAGTAAGGTAGAATCAAATAAACCTATTTGCTAAGGGATTGAAGGGAATGAAGATGACAAATATCATGGTCCGCACTTACTGGTAGATTAGCTATTTGATGGTAAGGGGCTGATATCTATTTTTTTCGCAGTGGGGCTCACTATCGCCATAATCATTGTGACCCACGCAAGTTAATTAATTAAAGTTATTTTGTCACTTATACTTTATGATAATAGGCGGAAAATGAAGATATAACTATTATAGGGGTTTTCTGAAAGAGTAATATTGATAGCCTATCCTCTGCAATACCAACCACAACCACTATACAGTGGATGGCGCTGTGCTTGGGATAGTGTGGGAAGGTACCTCAGCCTCTTTAAACTGCTGATCGGCAATAATGACTTAGCCTCAGGACCCGCCATCAATATTTCGCTCATAGGAAACCCCTTTAAATAAAAAAAAAAACATTGGAATTGTTTTCCTTACGAATTTAAAAAAAAATGCAAAGAATAAAATTGTGCCAAAGTATAGCTTCTCTTGGTAAAATAAAAAAATACATAAATAAAAAACAATGTATGGCGTGTAAAGAGATGGAAGGCGACTTGTTTTTCCATAGGCGCTCAGACATAGCAGTTCCTACCTGAGAACACTTCTGTATCCTTGAGTCGGGTCTGTCTGTATTCTGGATGAAATATTACGCTGTAGTACATCATTACGGGTCTGCGCTTCCCTGACATTCGAGACAGAAAGACATTTTGTTGAGGCCCCAATTCCCCAATCAATATACAAGACGGTCTTCATTTTTAATTATCAACAGTAAACATTCAACTTTATTTCAAAAGAATCATTAACAGAAACATAATGAGCAATATGTCGGAGGAGTCATCGCACCCCTTCCCAGTCCTGTCAAATCCTCGTCCTGATCACCAGTCTCTATGAAGAATACAGAACTCTGTAGTTTTCTTCCTTTATCATAGGCCTCCAGTATCTAGCAGAAAAATTCTGTAAAACCAAGTGAACCCCAATGATCTGTTCCAGTGTTACCCCAATGTGTTTCTGTGGATCTGTTATAATAACAATGTAACACATCCACTGGACAGGTATCTAGGGCTGGGGTCGGCAAGGTTGGACAAACATTGGGGCCCACTGCAGAAGTGAGGGCCCAATGCTACAGACTGATCCCCGCAGTTACTCTTCTGACCAGGACAGCTGTGCTCTTATATCTATCATGTCGCTGACATTATGGGGGGGGCTCTAGTTGCCTCTCTCTCGGAGAACAACTCGATAGATTTATGTATCTACTAGCATATTTGTAGCCAGAGATGCCCTGATGTACATTTGTCTATATAAATATTCTGAAAAGCTATTTCTTTCCTAGAAATTCACATTATTATCTTTTGCCCAATTACAGAGGTACAGAAAACATTAATTTTTCAAATAATATATATGATTTTTCACCATGTGAGGGAGTAGGAAGACATAGCTGATCGTTCAGCCAACAGAAATAAATGTGTACGTCGGCCCAAACACTTTAGTCAAACCTGCAAACCTGACCCCAAGGTGCCGAATCACAGAGGAAACATCTTTAGACCTGTTTTTTATAAGTACTCCTTTAAGAGGATCTGTCACCCAGATTACCCCTATTAAACCAAACACACGGCCTGGTAGGGGTGATACTGAAATTTAAAACGATACCTTCCTCCACACTGTCGGCACCACGGTTGTTGATAAAATCATACTTTTATTCCTTTGCTCGAAATTATCTGCCAGCAAAGGAATAAAAGTATGATTTTATCAACAATCATGGAGCAGAGTGAGGAATAAGGTATCGTTTTAAACTTCAGGATCGCCCCTACCAGGTCATGTGCTTGGTTTTATATGGAGGTGATCCGTGTGACAGAGCCTCTTTAGTGTAGAGTCTTTTGGATCTTCCATCTCCCAGCATTTCAGTCTGCCTCTCATCTCTCTGCATGTCAGTCTGCCTCTTATCTACCTGCATGATAGTTGGTCTCTCATCTCTCTGCATTTCAGTCTGCCTCTCATCTCCCTGCATGATAGTCTGCCACTCATCTACCTGCAGGTCAGTCTGCCTCTCATCTCCCTGCATGTCAGTCTGACTCTCATCTCTCTGCATGACAGTCTACCTCTCATCTCTCTGCATTTCAGTCTGCCTCTTATCTCTCTGCATGTCAGTCTGCCTCTTATCTACCTGCATGATAGTTGGTCTCTCATCTCTCTGCATTTCAGTCTGCCTCTCATCTCCTTGCATGATAGTCTGCCACTCATCTACCTGCAGGTCAGTCTGCCTCTCATCTCCCTGCATGTCAGTCTGACTCTCATCTCTCTGCATGACAGTCTACCTCTCATCTCTCTGCATTTCAGTCTGCCTCTTATCTCTCTGCATGTCAGTCTGCCTCTCATCTACCTACATGATAGTCGGCCTCTCATCTACCTGCATGTCAGTCTGCCTCTCATCTCTCTGCATGACAATCTACCCCTCATCTCTCTGCATTTCAGTCTGCCTCTTATCTCTCTGCATTTCAGTATGCCTCTCATCTACCTGCATGTAATATCTAAAATCACAGCACAGCTTTCACTTTACTACAGCAAACTTCCCAATCATCCTGGATCCAACGAGACAGAGAAATACAGACAGATTGATAGATCGATAGATATGACATAGATATAAGATAGATATGAGATAGATAGATAGATAAATAGATAGATAGATAGATAGATAGATAGAAAAAAAAGTATGAATAGCAGCAATCAAATGAGAACCCAGGTGCAAAAACCCTTAAAAATCTTGGACTGTAGAAAGAACGAGGCAGCCCTCTGGATGATGTGGAAGAAAATGGATCCCTTTATTCACCAAATTGAACATTTCAGCTGCTCATTGCAGTCTTTAGCAAGCAGTGACTACAAGTGCTTATCAGGTTTAAATATTTCACACACATGTGCTCACGATAATTATGTCATAATTAATCCAATTGTGCAAAAGACAAGGTTCATCATTAAAATATGTACTTACAGTGATAGAATATTCATTGATACAAATAAACCATTAATTCATGCAGTATCTTTAAACCCGTGATCGCATAAATAAAGTATGAACTAAGTTGATGCAATAATATATTCAATTTTAGGGTGGGTTGCCATCAGCGTTATGTATTTCTATATGGCTTTCCGATATAACACGGTTATAACGGAAAATACCAGAATCCATAAGACGCAAGTCAAAACAGAAGCCTTTAAGAGGCATTTCGTTTTGATCCTTCATAATACAAGTCTATGGGCAGCATAGCGGATCCATTATGCAGGTGTCAAGTCCTGCATAACGGAAACCAGGACGGATCCCCATAGACTTCTATTATGACGGAATGCAAAATGGAAGCCTTTAAAAGGCCTTCTGTTTTGCTTTCCATCATAATAGAAGTCTATGGTAATCATAGCGGATCCGTCTGGTTCCCGTTATGCAAGACAGACAAAAAAGTCATGTCGTCAAGACTTTGTTTACCGTCTTGTATAACGGGAACCAGACGGATCTGCTATGATTCCCAAAGACTTCTATTATGACAGATCAAAACAGAATGCCTCTTGGGCCCCTTTCACACGGGCGTGATTTCTGCGCGGGTGCAATGCACCTGTGAGGTGGACGCATTGCACCCGCACTGAATCCGGACCTATTCATTTCTCCCTTAATCCACATTTTACAAAGCATTCTGTATTGAGAATGCTATTATTTTCCCTTATAACCATGTTATAAGGGAAAATAATAGAATATACAGAATACTCAACCCGAAACGCGACTTCAGTGATGAAGTCCGGGTTCGGGTCTGGGTATCAAACATGCCGATTTTTCACATGCGAGTGCAAAACGCATTACAAACGTTTGCACACGAGCGGAAAAATCGTGCAATTTCCCTCAACGCACCCGCCTCTTGTGAAAGAGGCCTTAAAGGCTTCCGTTTTGACTTCCGTCTTATGGATTTTGTAATTTTCCGTTATTACCATGTGATAACGGAAAGCCATAACAGAATACATAACGCTGATGTGAACCCACCCTTACCTATTAATATAATAGAGCGCATCTGTGTAATTCATATTAAGATCTCTAATTGGACACATGTTTGTTAAGCTCACAATGATTCAAACTCCCATTCTCAACACGTGGTTCAGTGGCAGCGCTCCGTGGTTATAGGCTAGTATCTGGATTCCCGACTATCACTGTAAGTACATATTTTAATGATGAATCACATTTTTTGCTCAATCGGATTCATTATGACATCATTATCATGAGCACATGTCTGTTATATATCTAAACCTGATAAGCACTGCTTAAAGGGAATCTGTCACCAGCATATTAGCTAAAAAAAATGTTTCATGATTCATGCGATTGCCTGCGCGATATGGAAACTGAGGGCAACAGCCTCAACAGCGTAACTGCGCCTGCGCGGGATTTCAGCTCCTGGCGAGAGGCGGATCGGGGATATTTGCGTCAGAGAGAGGAGCTGGCGGGGGGGACGGAGCACTTAGCCTCGCCTCTAGGAAGCGATTTTACATCTTAGAGGCGTTCTTCTTTTTAAAATTTAGGTGGGCCCGGCACATCGGGGGGCTTTCCTGGGCACCTTGGTAAAGGAATAACGCCCCTCTATGTGTGAGATATATCTCTGTAAATGACAACTTTTTAAAAAAAATTATACAAAGTTGTCAATTTACAGAGATATTTCTCTCACCCAGCATGGGTATATGTAAAAATACACGCTAAAACACATTGCCCTACTTCTCCTGAGTACGGCGATACCACATGAGTGACACTTTTTTGCAGCCTAGGTGCGCAAAGGGGCCCAAATTCCAATAAGTACCTTTTAGGACGGTATTTTTACGCATTTTTCTTCTCACGCTTTAGGGCCCCTAAAATGCCAGGGCAGTAGAAATACCCCACATGTGACCCCATTTTGGAAAGAAGACACCCCAAGGTATTCCGTGAGGGGCATGGCGAGTTCATATAAGATTGTTTTTTTGGCACAAGTTAGCGGAAATTTACTTTTTTTTTTTTCTACAAAGTCTCATATTCCACTAACTTGTGACAAAAAATAAAATTTTACATGAACTCACCATACCCCTCACGGAATACCTTGGGGTGTCTTCTTTCTAAAATGGGGTCACATGTGAGGTGTTTGTACTGCCCTGGCATTTTAGGGGTCTCCGCAATCATTACACGTATGGCCAGCATGAGGAGTTTTTTCTATCCTCTATCCTCCCCATATTGAGCATACGGGTAATGAGATTTTTTTTCAGCCTCTGGGCTGAAAAAAAAAAAAAAAACGCCGCAGATTTCTTCATTTGCATCGATCAATGTGGATGAAAAAATCTCTACCAAAAAATGTGCAAAAAAAAAAAAGAAGTAAGGCCCCATTTACACGTCCGCAAAAATGTACGCATCTATTGATGCGGACCCATTCAGTGTGAATGGGGCTGGCGGTGATGCGGAGACCACACTATGTGCTCGCCGCATCAGCATTTGCGGAGCTGCGGCCGCAAACTTCCGGGTTTCGGCCCCCAAACATCCGGCCGCAGCTCCGCAAAAGATAGAGCATGTCCTATTCTGTCCGCAATTGCGGACAAGAAAAGGCATTTTCTGTATAGTTCTGGCAATGTGCGGATCCGCAAAATGGGGAAAGCACATTGCCGTTGTCCGTGTTTTGCAGATCTGCGGATCCATGGATCCGCAAAACACATACGGACGTCAGAATGAGCCTTACAGGGGGGTGATTAGTGACAGGGGGGGTAACAGAGGGTGATCAGGGGGGTGACATGGGGTGATCAGGGGTTAATCGGGGGTTAATCAGGGGTTAATCAGTGACCAGGGGGGGTTGGATGGGGGGGTCTGTGTGGTGATTGGTGCACTTACATATGTATCCTCTGGTGGTCCCAAGCAAAAGGGACCACCAGAGGAGCAGGCAGCAGGCATATCAGACGCTGTTAACAAAACAGAGTCTGATATGCATTTTTTTTTAACTTCTACAGCCTGCCAGCGCATGATCAGCGCTGGCAGGCTGTAGTTAAACTTCTCTCCGACGCGATCCTGTGAGATGACGCGCCGATGCGTCCACCCAGAACAACCCACCCGGCCGCCGAACGCATCCGTGCGTTAGGCGGTCCTGGCGTGGTTAAAGTGGTTGTGGTGTGTCAGCAACTGTAGAAGAAGATCCACCATCCAAAAGATAAAAAGTTCCACGACACTCCCAAAAAAAGTCAATTAAAAGTAGTGCTTTTTAATCACCAGACAGTGACGTTTCAGTCCTCTTACTGGGACTTTTCTCAAGCAGTGACAACAAACTAAGGTGCCATGTGCAAATATATAACCACAGAGTAATAGTCATCGAACATAATTGGAAAATAAAACATGATTTGTGTACAAATAGATAGATAGATAAATAGATAGATGATAGACAGATAGATAGATAGATAGATAGATAGATAGATAGATATTAGATAGATAGATAGATAGATAGATATGAGATAGATAGATAGATAGATAGATAGATAGATATTAGATAGATAGATAGATAGATAGATATTAGATAGATAGATACATAGATAGATAGATAGATAGATATTAGATAGATAGATAGATAGATAGATAGATAGATAGATAGATAGATATGAGATAGATAGATAGATAGATAGATAGATATTAGATAGATAGATAGATAGATAGATAGATAGATAGATATTAGATAGATAGATAGATAGATACATAGATAGATAGATATTAGATAGATAGATACATAGATAGATAGATAGATAGATAGATACATAGATAGATAGATAGATAGTTAGATAGATAGATAGATAGATAGATAGATAGATAGATATTAGATAGATAGATAGATAGATAGATAGATAGATTTCTAAGAACACTTTTATATTAGTTGTGAGAACTTTTTCAGTATGATATTCTGCCACCTCGGTTCGATCTACAACACCCCCGGTGCTCGGAGCGCGGGGCGTCTGACCGGGATAACGCAGTGACTTGGGCTTCAAATGCTCAATCAATCTTTTATGAGTCTGAAGACTGACATGAAGAGACTTTAATATAATTTAATGGAAGCAGCCTGCTCGCTGTGACGTGACTATAAATCTCCTGCCACTGATTGGACATTGCTGCGGCGTGCCAAATATCTCACCGAATCAGGTGACAAGCGGTATTATTAATTACGCCGTGTGATGGAAGGAAGATTAAAAGAAAAAGTAGAGAGATGAGCGAAAAAATGCAGGAGCACATTATGTAGTTAATTAAAATATAGTCATTTATATGAAAGGTGCCGGGGGCTCGGTGGTTGTCAGCGCCGTCACCTGACAGGTGCAATGGTCAGAAATAGAAGCCGGTTACTTGTCTTCGGAGATGAAATGCGGCAGTAAATCTAATGTCAGACAACTGTTAGGATCCAGCCAGGTAAGAAACGCTACAGTCCGGCGCAGTCAATGGGCTTGTTTTCTGGAGGAGATGATCGGTGCGATCCCAGTCTGATTCCCCTTTTAATGTATTGGTTGAACTGATTTTCCTGAAATTCGGAATGATTCTCCCAGTAGAATAACACTATTCAGAAGCAGTAAGCTCTGGTCTGTGGGATGAGAAGGGGCACAACCTGAAGCTCCTGGGCCCAGTCTAATGGATTGGAGGCCAGCTACTTGCTGTGTGCCTCTTGTAATAATGGAGTTCTCTTTGGTCGCAGAGGGGGCATTGTGTCCTCTTAGATAAGGAAGCCCAGGGGCAATTTCTACAGTTGGACCATCTATAGCTACAACCCTCGAATGAGAAGGCACAATATATAAAAAAAATTAAAACCCGAGATTGTGACTTTCTACACCCCATGTAACTAAAAAAGTGCACTAGGCTGCAGTCTATTGCATGCCCTCTCCAAGATCCTCCGAGCCAAAGGGTCTAGGACCATTGACCATCCGAAGCCGAAGAAGTGCCAGTCTTGCTTCCTCCAGTCCTGAGCTTCCGCCTCAAGTGTTGGCCAAGAGCCAATGTCAAAGATTGGCTTCTACTCGGAAGGAGAGGCCAAGGGGTTTGCAGGGGAATGAGGAACCAGGTAGCCATACACACCCCTCCTAGACCTCTGGGGGGTTGCCTGTTAGGGCCCTGGACCCTGGTCAGTCCAAGAGACAAAATAAACTTGGAAAATGAACACACAGTGAAACACAATAAATAAAGTGAAAGTGTGCCATTACAGCCTGGATATTCGGACGGAATTATAAAAAAATTCCTAATCTTTCCCAGCCAGAAGACCGAGGCAAAGAGAAATGTGAGAAAGTTAACTGCGTGCAAATGTGCCATCTCTCAGTTGGCTTTCACCCCCAGAGAGTTCAGACACCCCAGGTTCTCCGCTCCTGGAGCACTTCTACACCTTGGGCATTCAAACATCCCATCTCATTATTCCGACCCAGAGGCACAAGATCATCTACGGATGGCAATCGTTCAGTCACCGGTGTACACCACTGAGTTAACCTTTTATGTGTTTCTCTGCTCCATCCCAGTGGCCCAGACATACCACTAATAGGAACAGATACTCTATGTGGTCTAAGGCACAGGACCGGGAAACTACCTCAGCCTGGAAGCATCAACACCATCTCAGTAAGAACCACCTTAGTGAACATGGTATCTCCCCTGCCAGGTAAGTATATATAATGAAGAGGCACAACTATGGAAAGACGGTGTCACAAATAAACCGTCAATAGGGGTTTCTGTATTCAGTTCTGCTATGTTCATCAGGATGATTCCTCTTAAACCCAAGAAGAGGGGAAAACATAGAAGCGGCCAGCTTGAATGCAGTTCTTGCAAGGGGTTTGCAGGCTCCTGATCCAAGGGTTTTCCAGACTCCTGACACTAATGACCCATGTTCAGGATAGGTCATGATGAATATCAGATCGGTGAGGGTCTGGCAGCCCTCACCCGCATCCGATCAGCTGTTCCCTACAACCTTCAGTGCCAGAACTAGCACTTTGAATGGAGCTGGAAGCACAGCCCCATTCAAAGTGTAGAGACCATGCCAGGTTATATTGAGTTATAGATTCAGGGATCAGCTGATCAGAGGGAATGTGGGGAGTCGGACATCCACTTATGGGAGATTGATGACCAATGCTGAGGACTGGTCATCAATAGTGATGAGCGGGAGGTGCCATATTCGATTTCGGGATATTTCGCGAATATCCGCTTGAATATTTGTCATATATTCTTTGAAATCGAATATTCATCATTATTCTATATATTGTGAATGTTACGCGAATTTATATTCGCATCGCAAATTAAACTTAGAGCTGAGTTCCTAATGGTTGCAACTTATATTGCTAGAATTGATGAAGATAACAAATATCACGAATATAGCGCTATATTCTCAATCTTCGTTATATTCTAGCAATACAACAACCATTAGGAACTCAGATCTAAGTTGAATTCGCAATGCGATTAATATAACCTGCATTAATCGCATTGCGAATCCAACTTCCTACCGGTTGTATTGCTAGAAAATAACGAAAATTGAGAATATAGTGCTATATTCCAGTGATGAGCGGGAGGCGCCATATTCGATTTCACGATATTTTGCGAATATTCGATTGAATATTCGTCATATATTTGTCTAAATCAAATATTCGTCATTATTCTTTATATTCGCGAATGTTACGCAAATTTATATATGCATCACAAATGAAACTTAGAGCTGGGTTCCTAATGGTTGTAACTTGTATTGCTATAATTGACAAAGATAACGAATATCACGAATATAGCGCTATATTCTCAATCTTCGTTATATTCTGGCAATACAACCATTATGAACCCAGCTCTAAGTTGAATTCGCAATGCGAGTAATACAGGTTATATTAATCGCATGGCGAATTGAACTTAGAGCTGAGTTCCTAATGGTTGTATTGCAAGAATATAACGAATATCACGAATATAGCGCTATATTCTCAATCTTCGTTATATTCTAGCAACGACCATTAGCAATCAGCTCTAAGTTTCATTCGCGAAGCGAACATATACTCGCGTTGCAAATTGATCTTAGAGTTAAGTTCCTAATGGTTGTATTGCTAGAATAGAACGAAGACGACGAATATCACGAATACACGAATATAGCGCTATATTCTCAATCTTCGTTATATTCTAGCAACAACCATTATGAACTCAGCTCTAAGTTGCATTCGCAATGTGGGAAGTTGAACCCAAATGAAGGAAGTTGAACACTTCCTTCAGGACTTTCCCATCCCATGCAATGACTGGTAGGCAGTTTTTTTTTTTGCCTGAATAATGGAGTCTTCACGGTCACTATTTAAGAAAGTTAATCAATGTTTATTGATAATTATTTCCAAAATTGAGAAACTCGCACACAAAGCATCATTACAGGTCTTTACTTGGACACCCAAGTTCTCTCCTCGACTCACAAATGTTATCCTTTTGGTCTTGACATTAAAACAAAACATTATTGTACATGACAGAATCTACGTCCGTTGGTAACATAGTAACATAGTACATAAGGCCGAAAAAAGACTTTTGTCCATCCAGTTCGACCTGTTTCCTGCAAGTTGATCCAGAGGAAGGCAAAAAACCCCTGTGAGGTAGAGCCAATTTTCCCCACTTAAGGGGAAAAAATTCCTTCCCGACTCCAATCAGGCATCAGAATAACTCCCTGGATCAACGACCCCTCTCTAGTAGCTATAGCCTGAAATATTATTACACTCCAGAAATACATCCAGGCCCCTCTTGAATTCCTTTATTGTACTCACCATCACCACCTCCTCAGGCAGAGAGTTCCATAGCCTCACTGCTCTTACCGTGAAGAATCCTTTTCTATGTTTGTGTACAAACCTTCTTTCCTCCAGACGCAGAGGATGTCCCTCGTCACAGTCACAGTCCTGGGGATAAATAGATGATGGGAGAGATCTCTGTACTGACCCCTGATATATTTATACATAGTTATTAGATCTCCCTCAGTCGTCTTTTTCTAGAGTGAATAACCCTAATTTTGATACCCTTTCAGGGTACTGTAGTTGCCCCATTCCAGTTATTACTTTAGTTGCCCTCCTCTGAACCCTCTCTAGCTCTGCTATGTCTGCCTTGTTCACGGGAGCCCAGAACTGTACACAGTACTCCATGTGTGGTCTGACTAGTGATTTATAAAGTGGTAAGACTATATTTTCATCACGGGCATCTATGCCCTTTTGATGCAACCCATTATCTTATTGGCCTTAGCAGCAGCTGCCTGACACTGGTTTTTACAGCTTAGTTTGTTATTTATTAAAATTCCTAGATTCTTTTCCATGTCAGTGTTACTAAGTGTTTTACCATTTAGTATGTACGGGTGACTTGCATTATTCCTTCCCATGTGCATAACTTTACATTTGTCAGTGTTAAACCTCATCTGCCATTTCTCTGCCCAAGCCCCCAATCTATCCAGATCCCTCTGTAGCAGAAAACTGTCCTCTTTAGTGTTAATTACTTTACACAGTTTAGTGTCATCTTCAAAAATTGATATATTACTGTGCAAGCCTTCTACAAGATCATTAATAAATATATTGAAGAGAATAGGGCCCAGTACTGAACCCTGAGGTACCCCACTAGTGACAGTGACCCCTCCAGTACTGACCCCTGAGGTACCCCACTAGTGACTGTGACCCAATCTGAGTATCTACCGTTAATAACCACCCTCTGTTTTCTATTACTGAGCCAGTTACTTACCCACATACAGATATTTTCTCCTAGTCTAAAGAGAATAGTCAAAGAGAATAGTAGTTGTAGTCTGAGATATCATTCATAGACACCACTAACCAACTGTCACGCTTTGGTGTGGGAGGGAAACACCACACCGAACATAGGAGCGAAGGTGGGAACAGGGAATAAGGCCTGAAAACTAGGGAAGGAAGATGGACACCTCCAAGTAAAATCCTAATCAAAATCCTGACTGACTACCAGTATGAACAAACCCCAGATGTAGGTGTGTTCATACACACTCCATAATGGAATATTCGTATCTATTTTGAGTATGCAATGTATTAGATCCAAAAGCTTCATTGACAGATCAGAGATACACATAAGGAGTGTAGTGCCGAAAAAACGCACAAATATAATAAAAACGCATATAAATCGCATTGAAAACGCATGTGCGTTTTGGAAGGATTCCTTACCAGAAATTTAGATTCCCAATATTGGGTATTTCTTGATCTAAAGATATGTAGCCAGACCACTATGAAGTGGATGTTTAATCCGTTATTAATAGGACTGATATGTAGACAAATCAGAAGATAGATTTGTGGCGAATGCAATTGAAGCAATAATTCAATACGGGTCCTAAAAATCCAGTACCACATGTTAGATGAAACCCTGGCAACTATAAAAATGGAGGCAGAGCAATATTGGCGATACCACTGAGGAAGGGATCGGAGATATCCTGAAACGCGTCTGGTTCGGATCGCCCATCACGAAAGACCTCCATGCAGTCTAAGCATGGCCATGCTGTAAGACAAATACAATTCGCTACATGTACGAGCATATGCCCATTTGAGGAACGCGTTACCTAGGCGACAAGGAGAAATCACGCTGAATATCGCGAGACTTCAGGGGAACTTGCCGGGTAAGCACGGCGGAAGACACTATCTTTGCTTGACACGTGCGGTGCCTCTACTTACCTCTTGATTCATCTAACAGAGGTAAGAGGATATAATTATATCAACTACCTTGACTTATATACTAAAGGACTGGGGATTGAGAATCCTATATGGACTATAACATCATTTAGTTCTCAAAACGTGTGCCACATGCCA
This sequence comes from Bufotes viridis, assembly GCA_033119425.1. Classification (NCBI taxonomy): domain Eukaryota; kingdom Metazoa; phylum Chordata; class Amphibia; order Anura; family Bufonidae; genus Bufotes; species Bufotes viridis. Next base: position 6,933,553 of record CM065597.1, read on the forward strand.
GCGCAGTGAAGAACCATCAACTGAATCAGTATAATCCTGGCTGAACAATACGGGAGAGACTCTGACACTTAGGCTACAGCCCAACCACTACGTCTTTAGGCATATATAGTACCTAATCAGAGCCCAATATATCCGATTGGAGATCCACCAGGATCTTATCCTATTGCTATGGTTGCAATGAATGTATGATTTATAATCTAATGTTTTACCCATTTTTATTGATCCGTTGTATGTTTGCTAGATTTTATTAAATCTACAAGATATATTGATTACTGTAATAAATGCTTATGACTTTCAGTTACTAGATGGAGTGCTCGCCAATCATTTAATCTCAACTGTTTTCATACACAGGAATACCTAGAGTCCTATCTAGCCCTATAGGACCCTGGTACTAATGGCAGGGACGAGACTACCTGTTCCTCCAAAAGGAAGGATGAACAGGAGTCTCCCTCAGACCTAATACTAACAATAGGGAAATTCAACACACAGAAACCAAACAAAATACAAAAGGGAAAGGAAAGACTTAACTTCAAAGGGGCTATAGAAGCACCAGGAACTCAGCCGAGATCCAACCATCTTGCAATCCACAGGTTCAACAGAAAATATAAATCGCGCAGCATTGTGGGAGAATCAAATATAAATAAGGAAGGTTAAATGACCACATTAGCAACACCTGGAGGCAAAGAGTGTGGCCATTACCAGAAACAACACAGACACCTATTGATCCAGAAGGAAAACCTGTCAGCTCAAACCACTTGTTGCCAGTCTCACAGATCTCCTGCACCTAACTGTAGCTGGGACATCCGTATGTCTCTGTACGTTTGTGACGCCAACAGAGCCATCAACGGAGTCTAGGAAATGGAAAAATCCATCCAGGTCACCAAGTTGGAAAATTTGTAAGTATTTTTTTTTGCATTTTTCATCCATAAACTTAAGATTCTCTATGGATGATTTTGGGGAAATATTTTTGAAAACCCATTTTGAACATTTAGAATTGATGTAAACTGTATATTAAGTCTCAAATCTACGTCAGAGGGCAACATTGCTATAAAAAAATCTATGTGTACACTTCAGATTCCAGCTGCTAGAGAATAAATCTTTTATCAAAAATATTCATCAGCCAGGTGGAGTAACATAGTCTATGTATCTAATACTCTCGGCTTCATGGGCTGTGCGTCTCATGATATTTCAGTCTCTGTTTGAAGATTTTCATCCCAATCATCTCAGCTCTGAGCTCAATCGGAGTAAAGATGAATCTGATGTGCTGGAAATAAATCTAGAAACATAATAGTCATTTTACTTTGTGATTTCTGGTGTGTTAGAAAGGGAGTCACTGAAACCAAGAGCTTTGACCCAAAAGCCTTCTACTGACATTTGAGTTCCAGGTTGAAAGCTTTGAGTCTTTACATCTCTGACTCCAACTGGGCTTCTGTTGCCTACATTTTTAGAGAAAGGTTTGAGATTAATTTCAGATAAGGATGTTTTCAAATGCTAAGTTCATCTGAAAGCTCAAATATCACTTCAATTGATGTCAGTCAACGTCAGGATAAGTTATAAGACCCGGCTGGAAAGTCAGCAATAAAATCCTCAGAGGAATAATAAAATAAAAATGAAATAAAGTGGAAGTAATCAAATTAAATTAATAAAATATATTTAAAATTAAACATGAAGTAAAATAAAAGAATCAAATGTAAAATAAAACCAACGATACAATAAAATCAAATAATTTATTAGGATAATATTTTATATTGTAGATGTAAAAATTAGCTACATGGAGTAGAAAATGTAATACTTTTTCTTGACTTTTCATTGAGGCTACATCCTTTTTTATAGTCACCAGATGCTGAAGTCTAGACTTATATGCACTTGGTTAAATAGATGAAAAATATTGGACTCATGCAGTGAGTATGACTTTGTACAACCTTAAACCTACCACTCTATAGGATGTTGAACCCACATACATCTTCCATGTGCAGAGAGGCTCCATAGTACACTATATTGCTCTCTCTAGTGGTGACTGTATGATCTGTATGTAGTGAGCTCCCTCTAGTGGTGGCTGTATAATCTGTATGTAGTGAGCTCCCTCTAGTGGTGGCTGTATAATCTGTATGTAATGAGCTCCCTCTAGTGGTGGCTGCATAATCTGTATGTAGTGAGCTCCCTCTAGTGGTGGCTGTATAATCTGTATGTAATGAGCTCCCTCTAGTGGTGGCTGCATAATCTGTATGTAGTGAGCTCCCTCTATTGGTGGCTGTATAATCTGTATGTAGTGAACTCCCTCTAGTGGTGGCTGTATAATCTGTATGTAGTGAGATTTCTCTAGTGGTGGCTGTATAATCTATATGTAGTGATCTCCCTTTAGTGGTGGTTGTATAATCTGTATGTAGTCAGCTCCCTCTAGTGGTGGCAGTATAATCTTTATGTAGTGAGCTCTACCTAGTGGTGACTGTATAATCTATATGTAGTGAGCTCCCTCTAGTGGTGACTGTATAATCTATATGTAGTGAGCTCCCCATTTAGTGGTGGCTGTATAATCTATATGTAGTGAGCTCCCTCTAGTGGTGGCTGTATAATCTGTATGTAGTGAGCTCCCACTTGTGGTGGCTGCATAATCTGTATGTAGTGAGCCCCCTCTAGTGGTGGCTGTATAATCTGTATGTAGTGAGCTCCCTCTGGTGGTGGCTGTATAATCTTTTTGTAGTGAGTTCCCTCTAGTGGTGACTGTATAATCTGTATGTAGTTAGCTCCCTCTAGTGGTGACTGTATAATCTGTATGTAGTCAGCTCCCTCTAGTGGTGGCTATATAATCTGTATGCAGTGAGCTTCCTGTAGTGGTGGCTGTATAATCTGTATGTAGTGAGCTCCCTCTAGTGGAGGATGTATAATCTGTATGTAGGGAGCTCCCTCTAGTAGTGGCTGTATAATCTGTATGTAGTGAGCTCCCTCCAGTGGTGGATGTATAATCTGCATGTAGTGAGCTCCCTCTAGTGGCGGCTGCATAAACTGTATGTAGTCAGCTCCCTCTAGTGGTGACTGTATAATCTGTATGTAGTCAGCTCCCTCTAGTGGTGACTGTATAATCTGTATGTAGTGAGCTCCCACTAGTGGTGGCTATATAATCTGTATGTAGTGAGCTTCCTCTAGTGGTGGCTGAGTAATCTGTATGTAGTGAGCTCCCCCTAGTGGTGGCTATATAATCTGTATGTAGTGAGCTTCCTCTAGTGGTGGCTGAGTAATCTGTATGTAGTGAACTCCCTCCAGTGGTGGATGTATAATCTGCATGTAGTGAGCTCCCTCTAGTGGCGGCTGCATAATCTGTATGTAGTCAGCTACCTCTAGTGGTGACTGTATAATCTGTATGTAGTAAGCTCCCTCTAGTGGTGGCTATATAATCTGTATGTAGTGAGCTTCCTCTAGTGGTGGCTGAGTAATCTGTATGTAGTGAGCTCCCCCTAGTGGTGGCTATATAATCTGTATGTAGTGTGCTCCCCCTAGTAGTGGCTGTATAATCTGTATGTAGTGAGCTCCCTCCAGTGGTGGATGTATAATCTGCATGTAGTGAGCTCCCTCTAGTGGCGGCTGCATAATCTGTATGTAGTGAGCTCCCTCTAGTGTTGGCTGTATAATCTGTATGTAGTGAGCTCCCTTTAGTGGTGGCTGTATAATCTGTATGTAGTGAGCTCCCTCTAGTGGTGACTGTATAATCTGTATATAGTGAGCTCCCTCTAGTGGTGACTGTATAATCTGTATGTAGTGAGCTCCCTTTAGTGGTGGCTGTATAATCTGTATGTAGTGAGCTCCCTTTAGTGGTGGCTGTATAATCTGTATGTAGTGAGCTCCCTCTAGTGGTGACTGTATAATCTGTATATAGTGAGCTCCCTCTAGTGGTGGCTGTATAATCTGTATGCAGTGAGCTCCCTCTAGTGGTGGCTGTATAATCTGTATGCAGTGAGCTCCCTCTAGTGGTGGCTGTATAATCTGTATATAGTGAGCTCCCTCTAGTGGTGACTGTATAATCTGTATATACTGAGCTTTTCTTAGTGGTGACTGCAGAGAGTGTGTTATATTTGTTATCTATGTCTAGGCAGATGATTTTTGGGGGGATTTTCTATCTCTACTTGGGGAGAGAGCGCCTTAAACGGGTTGAGGAGACTTAAATGCTCCTCTGGAGTTCTGGGAAGGAAGGGATGCAAATGAGCTCTTAACATGCTCTGCCTCTAATGCCACCAGATGTAAGGCAGCTATCCTATAAGCCTGTTAAAAGCTCCTTTGTGTCCCATTTTTTCCATTAAATTACTCAGCACAGAATTCTGGAGCCAAAACTGTATTCAATTCAAACCAACACTGTCCACAACTATTGCAGAGATAAAAAAAAAAAATTAGTCAACCCTAGAATTCAGATTCTTGGAGATAACTTTCTTCAACCCACAGGGCATTAGTAAGATAACCAGAGGTGCCCTGTAATAATGTTTATTATACTCTAGACATGCCTTAATGCACATTTATATAGCACCAACATAAATAATCATCTCTCAATAATAACCGTATTAATCCCATGTCCCTATTGGGGGTCATTATCTAAATTCTAAATCGCAGTAGCCTATCAATATGCATTTTGGAGTGTGAGAGTGAAAAGGAGAACAACATGGAAACCCAGGCAAAACATATAGGGGGAGATTTATCAAGACTGGTGCTCTCGACGCCTCTCTTGATATCCCCTGTGCTGTCGTAGGATGTGCCTAGCTTATGACGAGATATAAATTTGGTGTATCCTCCTGTGTCTAACTAGAATTCAGAGCTACCGTAGATTTCTGTCTTCATTTACACCAGAAAACTGGCGTAAATGAAGATAATTATTTTGGCTACTTCTGGCCATGCCCCCCACACCCTTGCCACAACCCCTTTTAGAAAAGTGTCAAGGACCACAAAAATAGGGAGATGCAACAATTTTTAAAAACAAAAGTCGCATCTGCCACTTTTAAGGAATAAAGGGAATGATAAATCTCCGTCATAGACTCTATGCAGATGTTGTCCTTCCCAGGCTATTCCTTGCTCCAGTGCTTTCTGTGCCATGCATGCAATGGATGGAGGGGCACAACCCTTCTTCTCCTTAACAGTGAACCTTAGTATTAACCCTTTAGCAGTAAACCAATGAGTCACTGCATTTATAGTTGAGGCTGCATTTATGTCTGTATTGAAGACTGTCAGGAGTCTAAATCCAAATTCGATCAAAATGCAAAACAAAATAGTTCAGGATACATCCTAGCCAAAAGGTTCCCTTGGGCACAGTTTGTGTCTGTCATTCAAGATGGCTTTTTTTGCTCATATAACAGAGCAGGATAACAGAACTAGAAGTGCAGGTGTGAATGCAGCCATAAATGTATATATGAAGAAATATATAATAAATGTTTTATGGAAGTTAAATATGAATGAAAAAATTGACAACGCAAAGAACAGAGTGCTACATGGGAGGGTTTAATTGACATTAGCATAATCAAATAGAGAATTATGTATAAAAAGTAAGAAATATGCCAAATGCTTAGGTTAAAGATTCATTGACAGGATGAGTATAAAAGCCAATGTGGCTACACTGTGTAACAGAGTATTGTGGGTGGCTGATTCAGCAGAGGCAATAAAATAAATATTGAATGTTACAATGTAACAAACAGATCCAGTAATGTGTGGGCTGAATTACAGAAAACATCTACTCTAATCAAAAGATAAAAGTGTCACAGTGACATAATTAGAGATGAGCAAATCGAAGCTGACAAAGTGGAATTTGATCTGAATTTAAGGAGTTATTCGATTCGCACCGAATCTGAATCTCCTTTTTCCTAAAATGGCTACTGCACGTGTTAGGACATGGAGCAAGGAGCTCTGGGAATGAGGGATCACCCATAATGCCATGCATGCAGCCAATCAGCAGCCAGCCAGCCCTGTGATGTCACAGCCCTATAAATAGCCTCAGCCATCTTGGATTCTGCCATTTTCCAGTGTACTTAGTGCAGGGAGAGACATCAGCAGGCACTAGGGACAGTGCTAGGAAAGACTTGAAAATGCATATTTTGCTCAATAGAAGTTCAGGGAAAGAGCATTAGAAGTGTAGGAAAAGGATAGGGAGGAATTATTCCACAGTATTGAAGCAGAACAGGGTTCAGTCAGGGAGGTTACAGCCTGGGTAATAGGAACAATCCTATTAGACCTTGCTGCACTGACTGCGGATCCAAATTGCCATTATACAGCTCTGTAATTCCAGCAAACCGTTCTTGTTATTGGGGTCTTATTAGCCCTTGTGCGATGCAGTTATATGTTCTAAAGCCTTTTTTTGGCGTGTATTAGTGGGGAAAAGGAAAAAGGGCTTATTAGCCATTGTGTTGTGAAGTGAGAAAATTAAAGTCCCTTTTGGCATGGATTAATTTCGTTTTTATTTACTTATTTGATCTAACAGTATGTCAGCCAGAGAAGTGACAGGCCCTGCACAGGGAAGTGGCAGAGGCCTAAATGTTTCTGGCGCAGGCAGAGGTCGCAGCAGAGTAAGGGGGCGTGGCAGCAGGAGTCGCAGTGAGAGGCCTGAGCTCCCGGTGTCATCTAGCGGTCGTGTCTTGACCAGCAACCCAGCGGTTCTTGAATGGTTGACCAGATCTTCGACATTGTTGCAAGTGACATCAAACACCCCCAGCCAAGAGTCGGTTGGTTCGTCAGACACAATCCTTAGTCGGCATAGCTCGGGAGCAGGCCTTGTGCCCTCACCTGTCCTCAACCTGCCTTTTTCTGTTCCCTCAGCCAGAGAAGTATTATATGCTGTGGGCTCAGCTCCACTATACAGCGAGGACAAGCTACTAGAGGACAGTCAGCAACTACTGGCCAGCCAAGATCCAGAGGAGACATCCACCACTTTCTCCGGTTAGACGGGTGGGCAAGTAGTGATGAGGAGAGTGGCGTGGGAGCTGGTGTTGGGAGCAGTCAGGCTCCTGGTTCAGAGAATACTGAGGAGGACATCAGTGATGTGCAGACAGTACTCGATGATGATGTAGCCGATCGCAATTGGGAGCCAGGTGATGAAGGGGCTTCATCATCATCGGGAGAAGAGGGTGGCAGCTTGTGCATGAGACAGTGGTGGAACCAGCAAGTCGGTAGCATGGCCAGTGAGTCAGCAGGAATGGCAGCAGTGGGAGATCGGGAGCCAAACATGCATGGGGTAAACCACCTGCTTCGCAGGAGCCTACCGTCCCGGAAAGTAGTGGTGCAGGGGATCACGGAGGCAGTGGTAGAAGCAGTCAGTCAATGCAGAGTGTTGGGGGTAAAATCACCTATCGGCGGTGTGGCAATTTTTTGTTAAGCCACCGGGGGAGGTGAACATGGCCATTTGTCGAATCTGCCAGCCGAAGTAAGCTGCCTGTCCTTCTCATCATCTGCTGGTCCTGATGCTCCTGCTCCTCCTCCTACTCCTCGTCAGTCATGCCATCAGTAATCGATCACAGCAGCGATTGCCAAAGGACAGCAGTATGCGTGCACTCATCCAACAGCGCAAAAGCTGAATGTGCTGCTGGCCAAGTTGCTGGTACTGCAGTCCTTCCCTTTCCAAGTGGTGGACTCTGCACCTTTCAGAGAAATGATGGCTTGTGCCGAGCCGAGGTGGAGTCCCAAGCCATCATTTCTTTGCCAAAAAGGCAGTACCAGCCCTGAACAAATATGTAGAACAGAATGTGGGCCAGTCCTTGAGCCTGTCTGTGTCTGCCGAAGTGCACCGCGGCACCGATGTATGGAGCTATAACTATGGTCAAGGACAATATATGTCCTTTATGGCCCACTGGGTAAATGCACAGGCACACCAGCAACTTGGCCAGGTGACGCCGCTTCCGCCTTCATGTTCTCACGCCGTTAGTCCTGCGACAATGTCCGCCTCTTCCTCCTCATCCTCCACCTGGTCCTCAGCCTCCACTGCAGGGACAATTCACAGTGCCCCACCAGCATACCACATGTTCAAGGCATGACGGTGTCATGTTGTTCTGCATCTCGTTTGTCTGGGCGAATTGAGTCACACAGGAGAGGAACTTCTCCGCGTCCTTCATCAAGAAATTGAATCCTGGCTTTCTCCTCGACAACTCATAATCGGAACCATCATGACCGACAACGGGCAGAACATGGTGTCGGCACTGCATCAAGTAGGCCAAGAAACTTTGCATTCACTTTAGCCACTCGTACACCGCCAAGCACACCCTCCTTAAGCTACAGTGGCAGAATGGTGCCCCCCAACATAGGCTGATATGTGACGTTTCCATTAGTTTGAATTCCACCCTCCATATGTTGGACTGACTGTACGAAAAGAGAAATGCCATAAAAATTTATTGATGATACAGGCGGACAGAGGTACTGCCCTGTGTAACTTTGATGTTAGCCAGTGGCAGCTCATGCATGACACCTGCCGTTTGCTCGTGCCCTTTGAGGAGGCCACTTTATTTGTAAGTTGCCAGGACTACGGGATAAACAAAGTAATTTCACTGATTCATATCCTGGAAAAGATGCTGGTAAATCTGGCTGGTCAGGAGACTGGAGAAAAGGCGCCTAAAATCTCAAAGCCACATGAAACCTGTGGGGGCTGAACTGGAGGAGGACATTGGAGCATACGCAATGCGTAATGGGTGTTTTTTCTACACAGGTGACAGGAGAGAAGGAGCAGAAGCAGCTGGAGGAGCAAGAGGGAGATGAGGAAGACGAGGCAGATGACCCAGACACTACATGTCAGTATGCTGTGCAGATGGAGGCAGGGAAACCCTCTGAGTCACTTGTGCGAATGGCCCGATGCATGCTCACTTGCTTGCGTAGTGACAGCTGAATTGTCACCACTCAGCAGAGGGATGACTACTGGCTCTCCACCATGTTAAACCCTCACTACCAGTCCAAAATGGTGGCCTTTTTTACACCCGCTAAGAGGGAGGATGAACTGAACTACTATAGAGACATCATATGTAGTCAGTTGGCTGCTGTCTATCTGCGCCATCGTCCATCCTCTCACAGGTCTAACCTGGGGGAGCCCTCTGCACTCGCGTTCCACTGCTATGGCTGCTGGAAGAGGGTGCGTTGGCAGAAGCAGTACTAGCTTCATCAGCAGCAGCCTGAGTCTAGAGTGGCTGATGAACAGGTTTCTTTACCTGCATAGTGAAGAAACTACTCACCAGCAGCTAGACGTTGAGCAGGACCTGAACCAGCAGGTGATGGCATACTTGGACAGTACCCTGATACCCCACATTGAAGATCCGCTGGACTACTGGGCAGCCAAACTGGATATGTGGCCGCAACTGGCAGAGTTTGCCCTGGCAAAGCTGTTCTGCCCGGCCTGTAGTGTGGCATCAGAGCGTGTATTTAGTGCAATGGGGGCCATAGTTACCCCAAGGAGAACTCACCTCACCACCCAAAATGTGGAGAGACTGGCCTTTGTCAAGATGAATCAGGAGTGGATCAGCGGGTACTGTTAGTGCCACCCACCTCCCAACTCTGCTACCACACTATGTCACCTTGCCACTCTGTGGTGTCCACCTTCACACTATGTCATTGGGCAACTCTGTGGACTTCTCTTGCTGTTCCCCCCCTCTCCACTTCATGACTGGACCACGATTTTGTCCTGGTTGACATCATCATTTATTTGACCCTTCTTCTGATCTGTCAGAAGGAAGGAAAAATGAGACACTTAACGGATCCTGTCTGTGTAGCAGCTTTAAGGACTTTATGGTCCCATCAGAATTGGCTTATGATCTGGTAGCCAAAAGCAGGAGTGGATACAAAACACAGAAGTCATGCAAATATTCTATTTACCTGTTATCTCTGTTTTAGATCCACTCCTGCTTTTTTGGCATTAGCAATACTGATGGATTACTGACCAAATGCTGACCGAGTGAAGGCGGATGTTCAACAGACAGGATCAGTTTTTTGGGAGGTTATTGTTCTGAAGGATCAGAGGAAGGGCAAAATAATCATTGATGTCAACACAAACTTACTTGCTAACACCCTTGCTGACACCCTCTCCCCTCTGTCGGGGGGCTCTACTTGTATAAGCGTTTAATAGGTTCTGTAGACATCTATGTGGAATCAGCTGACGACCGTGTAAAAGAAGTGCTCTCTTTCACGCTATAGTAAGATCTTACTATAGAACTCAAATATTTGAGAAATCTGCTTATATCTAGACATAATTATTAATCAGTGAATTATCTGCAAAAATAACACCAAATTTATCAGCAATAATTGTCAAAACATGTAGATACTGGTATATTTACTGCATTACAAAAAATTCAAATTGGATACAGCCCATAATAAAAATGTGTATGTGTAAGGCTACTTTCACAATTGCGCTAGCAGGGTCCAGCAGGCTGTTTTGGCAAGAGAATAGCTTGCCGTATCTGTACTGAAACTAGCCCATGTGTGCCGCCGGAAGTTCACTCCGGCCCTATTCACTATAATGGAATGGGCCGGAAGTCCGGCCGCAGCACAGCAAACATGCCGAGAGATGGGCGGACAAAACTGCAGTAACGTGGGCTAGCGTTAGTACGGATCCAGCAGGCTGTTCCGGACCCTGCTAGCACAAGTGTGAAGGTAGCCTGACTTGCTTTGCAATAAATAATTCTACATAAAGTTTGTGTCAATGTAAAGTAAATAAATAAAAAGTAAAACATAAACACCAAACCCAGAAATGACTGATAATTTTGTAATTTATGGGGTCATTTACTAATCAGAAATATGCTTAAATTAGGTGTATTTCAGGCGCAGATGGTGGTGCAATGGTTAGTTGCGCCGATATCTGTGACTTCTCCCTGCTAACGCAAGGTCTAAAATTGTGGGCATGGCGGGGAAGGGGACCGGCTGGCAGGCTCATCTTATGTTTCCGGTGTAAAAAATGGTCTAAATTTAAGACAGCTCAGAAGCGGTCTTACATTTAGAACTGGCGCTGGAGGCGTCGACGTTATGGAGTTTTTATAAATGTGCCCCCTAGTCTTTCTGTTCGGCTGCTGCCACACTATGGGTTTTGGTTCGCAATTCTTTGTAAAAACATAAACATATCCATAAACATCAACCTGCTGCTGCGGTTGTTAGACATTTTTTTCAAGCCATGTGCTTTTCAGCATTAACTATCATTTACTTTTTTTTCTGGAGTAAATAATAGTAAATCTGTCCAGCTAAAGTAAAAAATTGCAAACTACTGATCAAATATAGCTTGTGCCATCAGTGCCATCATTTGCGCCTCTCTTGTGACATAAACACTGTATTTATTTGCTCACTTATTAGCGCTGACACATTCTGCAGCACTGGAGCTCACAATCTAAGTTCCCTATCAGTATATCTTCGAAATGTTGGAAGAAACCAACCATTGGTGGATCCAGGAGGGTGGCAACGGGGCATCCCCCCCCCCCCCGAGAATCCAAGAATACACTTAGTTCCTACTTCCCAGATTACCCTGGCTGTTGTCCGAGCGCCCGCACTAGCTAGTAGCAGGCAGCACTATTCTTTAAATTACTACCTGCGTCGGCGGCCCAGTGCCACGGTTCACTTCACAGACACACATAGGGGTTGGAGCCAGTCTGAAACGGAGGCAGAGCAGAGCCTTGCGTGCAGGCGCGCGCAGCAGCAGAGTGCAGACGTGCAGGAGGAGAGGCAGGGAGTGCTCCTGTCTGGGCAGCACCCGGAGGAAGAGAAGATCCTGCCTCCCCTGTGTGTCCAGCAGCAGCTTGCGCCTTATGAATGTACTGGGGTATGTTGCTCCTTACAGTTATATTTTAGTGACCAACAACATGACCAACACTAGAAAGAACTGTCTCGTCTTACTGAGACTTTGCCCTGCCCCTGCAGCCTGAGACTGTACCCTGCATGCACCCCCTCAGCTCAGTTATATTACCCCCTGCCTGTTTTTTTGTACCCTGAGGAGACTGGCACTAATTACTGGCACATCAGGGGGGAGAGGAGACTGGCACATGATGGGGGGAGAGGAGAGTGGCACTAGTTACTGGCACATGATGATGGGGGGGAGAGGAGAGTGGCACTAGTTACTGGCACATGAGGATGGGGGAGAGGAGAGTGGCACTAGTTACTGGCACATGATGATGTGGGGGAGAGGAGGGAGAGAGTGGCAATTGTTACTGGCAGAGGCACTTGTTACTGGCACATGAGGATGGGGGGGAGAGGAGAGTGGCACTTGTTACTGGCACATGAGGATGGGGGGGAGAGGAGAGTGGCACTAGTTACTGGCACATGATGATGGGGGGGAGGGGAGGGGGAGAGTGGCAATTGTTACTGCCAGAGGCACTTGTTACTGGCACATGATGGGGGGGGGGGAGGCACTTGTTACTAGCACATGATTGGGGGGCATGTATGGGGGCACCTCTTACTGGCACATTAATGGGGGCTACTATGGGGACATCTACTGAGGCCACAAAGAAGGGGTATTTTATATGGAGGGCTCTGTGTGGTACTAGTATTATCAGTTTTTTTTTTGTTTCTGCAGTATAATATTAGGTAGCACAGCAGCACAGTATTGGGGGTAGTAGGTTGATTTGTCCAGAAGATGGGAGGATAATGGAAAAGTAGTAAACTGAGTTTTTTTTGTTGTCAAACTGCAGAGATGAAAACTGGTGGTCTCTTCTGCAGGCCTGAAAGGAGAAGACGAAGAAAGAGAACATCTACATCAAAGGAGACGTCACTGTTAGTGTTGAGCGCGAATATTCGAAAAGCGAATTTTTTTAGCGAATATCGGCACTTCGCTAATTCGCGAATATTTCGAATATAGCGCTATAAATTCGCTATTTCGAATATTCGTTTTTTTTTTTTTTTTTTTTTAGTTATATTTTTTTCTTTCCCTCTTCCCAACAGTAGTTCTTACCTGTCCTGAGGATTCCTGGCTTCCTGGCTGCTCTAGTCAGTGCCCATTGCCGCTTCTGCCGACTTCCGTGCTCATGGAGCGTCCCCATCCATGGGAGAATCTACATATACTAAAATGTACTGTCGGATTTGAGGAATTACGTTGAAATCGCAATGCGATTAATTCAAGTTATATTAATCGCATTGCGATTTTAACTTAGAGCTGAGTTTATAATGGGTCAGCTTGCTAGAATGAGCGAAGTTAGCGAATTTGGAATATAGCAGCACTGCTAAGTTGAATTCGCAATGCGATTAATTTAACTTGAAGTAATCGCATTGCGATTTCAACTTGGCACTGCTAGTGCTATATTCCATATTAGATTAATTCTAGCCTATGTAAGAAAGCAGTGCTAAGTTGAAATCGTAATGCGATTACTTCAAGTTAAATTAATCGCATTGCGAATTCAACTTAGCAGTGCTGCTATATTCCATATTCGTTAACTTCGTTCATTCTAGCAAGCTGACCCATTATAAACCCAGCTCTAAGTTGAAATCGCAATGCGATTAATATAACTTGAATTAATCGCATTGCGATTTCAACGTAATTCCTCAAATCCGACAGTACATTTTAGTATATGGAGACGTTCCCATGGTGATGGGGACGCTCCATGAACACAGAAGTTATGGTTGGCTTGGTAGAATTAGCGAATAGCGAATATGACGAATGTATTCGTCATATTCCTCAAAAGCGAAGATAGCAGTATTCTACATCTTCGTTTTAGCAACCTATTCGTCAACCTCGCTAATTCTAGCAATCAAATAGGAAGGTTGACTATAGAGACAGCTGTGTTAAATTCGCTATGCGATTTTTTTTTTTTAATAGAATAATTATATTGCTTGATATAATTATTATAATTATTCTATTTATTAAAAAAAAATCGCATAGCGATACTACAGCTGTCTCTATAGTCAACCTTCCTATTGATTGCTAGAAGTAGCGAGGTTGACGAATAGGTAGCTAAACGAAGATGTAGAATACTAGTTATCTTCGTTTTGAGAATAGACGAGCTACATTCGTCATATTCGTCATCCTCGCTAATTCTAGATATGAAACCAATAGGAAAGTAGCCTTAAGTACAAATCGCAATATGCGATTATTTAAATCGCATGTTAATCGCGATAACTAGAAAAAATGACGAATATTCGATTTCGACGAATATGAAACGAATATTCATTCGAATATTCGCGAATTTCGTCGAAATCGAATATGGCACCTGCCGCTCATCACTAGTCACTGTATGTAAGAGGTAAGTGGGGCTGTATTCCTGTAGTGATCGGAGTAGGGGGGATCGCCGGAAGTGCCCCTCCTGAGACCAGGCTCTGTGGATCCGCCACTGAAACCAACACAAACACAGGAAGAACATACAAACTGCATGCAAATGTTGTCTTTTGTCAGAATCAAACCTAGGACCTCAAAGCTAACCACTGAGCCACCGTTCTGCTCGCTTTAACCAATGCTCCTCATTGTAAAGAGAAACACAATGTAAAAATACCATAAAATGCAAGACACATTGCTAATTATGAGGCAAAAAAAAGTGGATGTCCATAGCAAGCAGAGCATGCTGAAAGTAAAATAAAACAAAACATATAATTGGCAAAAAAACAATACAAGTGAAGACAAATTCCCTTAAAAGCACAACAATCTTGTAGAAATCCTGCAGGTTACACAAGAGTTAATCCATTTCGAGGGGCAGACAGATTTAAAATCCTCATGTCCTGCTGTAGATGGGCTACGAGGGAAGGATTGGAGAGGGTGTCTCCTGATGCAGCCAGCTGTCCTACACCCAGAACAGAGAGGAAGGAGACATGACTGATCTCCTGAGAAGAATTTATTGCGTACTTTTTAATATAATCGCTGGGTTTTCTTTTCTTTCTTTTTTTCTTCTGCATTTCCTATATTTAGTGTTCCTTGAAGAAGTTAAAAGATGTCCCACAAGAGGACAATTCAGGAGCGCTTTAATCCCCACCCCCACCCCCATGCAATATTTATATAACGGCTTGAATTGCTTTTTAATGCTATCCAATAAAAGTGCACATAATACAACCACACGCTGTACAGAACATGCAGCCGAGCCTCGTGTGACACTGGGAGCTGCATTTTCCAGGTAATGATTACCGCAGAGATATGCAGGGTAATGCGATAAGAGGCGATGTCTCCGATCCAGGCATGTAGTATGTTAGGGCTGCTATATATTATTAAATCCTCCGGAGCCGCAGGGACGACTGGAAACAGATTGAACGCATTAAAACACAGCGAAATACAACATCGACAATTGCGGAACAATGTGCGGCAGCTCAGCTACATGTCCAGGGGATGTTCGGCTGCAGGCTTCCGCTGTAACATAATGGATGCTAAACTCTGCCTGGATCTGAATCTACTTAATGCTGGGAGTTTGCATACGGCATATATATTTCTCCGTGCATCTGAATCCCACAGGAGCAGACGATACGGCTTTGTCAAAAAATAACAGGCTTCATCTCCTTGGAGGCTACAGCCACTTTGCCACTTTGCTTTTCATTTTTAAATTCGATGAACAACACAAAAATGTAAACATTTTACGTTAAATTTGTTGCACGTCATTGTTTTAGACTTTTTTTTTTTCTTTTCTTTTTCTCAATTTACAACCAAAACTATTAAAAGGGTTGGTTCTCCAGTTTTTAGGTTTTTATGGAGAAGGCTTTTAATTATGTAGAATTTTTGGGGGAAGGAGAAGGGCTATAAATGAAATATAAATCAAATGGCTTTGTGTTAATAATTTGCATTCATGTAAACGAGGCACAGAGGTTCGGTATACACTGCAATACCTGGATTCGTACAATTGGAGAATACTCCACTGGTCAGACCCTCACCAGTCCGCAAATACTTTAAAATCCAGTCCCTGAGTCTGAACCTGGTGTTGAAGAGATCTTCAGGGGCGGGACTGCTTACTGTAGCAGGATCGACAGGTATTAACAAGCCCCGCCCCCTCATGTGCGTGAGACAAAAATGCTATTTTTTTCAAAGTTCTATGTTAGAGGAAAAAATATAAATCAGAAGATTTTTCTTTTTCTATGCAGATTCGAAGGATTTCATATCGTTCACCCAACACGGCTATTATAAAAAGATCTCCATGTACATGAGTCGAGGATTCAGAGGATTTGTTATTTTTTATTTTCTCCTCCAGTGAATAAATTTAAAAGAGATTCATAAAATATATCATATAAGAAATACCTATTAAAGAGAAAAAAAATAAAAATCCCTGCTCTTCTTTGTAGAATCTGGAATCTTCTGATTTATATTTTATTTTAAAAAATCTACACTGTAATATCTATCTATCTCATATCTATCTATCTATCTATCTATCTATCTATCTATCTATCTATCTATCTATCTATCCCATATCTATCTATCTATCTATCTATCTATCTATCTCATATCTATCATCTATCTATCTATCTATCTATCTATCTCATATCTATCTATCTATCTATCTATCTATCTATCTATCTATCTATTATCTATTTATCCATCTATCTATTATCTATCTATCTATCTATCTATCTATCTATCTATCTATCTATCTATCTATCTATCCATCTATCTATTATCTATCTATCTATCTATCTCATATCTATTATCTATCTATCTATCTATCTATTATCTATCTATCTATCTATCTATCTATCTATCTATCTATTATCTATCTATCTATCTATCTATCTATCTCTATCTATCTATCTATCTATCTATCTATCTCATATCTATCTAGCCAATCTTAAATCTATCTATCTATCTATTTATACATCTATCTATCTGTCTATCTATTATCTATCTGTCTGTCTATCTATCTATCTATCTATCTATCTATCTATCTATCCATCCAGGAGCGTAGCTAACGGCTCATGGGCCCTGGTGCAAGAGTTCAGCTTGGGCCCCCTTCCCTCAGTGCTTTGTGTGTCTTCTTATGTGGCACAAGGGTCTTTGGGCCCCCTCAGGCTCCTGGACCCGGTAGCGACTGCTACCTCTGCACCCCCTATAGCTATGCCCATGTATCCATCTATCTATTATCTATCCATCTATCTATTATCTATCTATCTATCTATCTATCTATCTATATCTATCTATCTATCTATCTATCTATCTATCTATTATCCAATCTTATATCTATCTATCTAAAAAAGGAAAAAGTCCACAGCACTTCCAGTAACTTGTGTCTTTTATTTACACCAACGTGGCGTTTCGGTCCACACAATGGAACCTTTTTCAAGCAGTGAGGTTACATTGTGCGGACCGAAATGTTTTGTTGGTGTAAATAAAAGACACTTGTCACTGGAGGCGCCGTGGACTTTTTTCTTTTGTGTATCGAGCATTGGGAGATTGGATCGACCTTACAGCCGCTGGCACTCCATTGCTGATTTCTGTGGTGCTGCACATTAGTTTTTGTGTCTATCTATCTATCTATCTATCTATCTATCTATCTTTCTATCTATCAAATCAGCTTTATTGGCAGGACTAAATGCATATTAGCATTGCCAAAGAAAGTGGGAAACAATTGGGTAGGAATGGAGAATGGGGATGGGGAGACATCAATGGTGCAGGTACAGAAGTCAATGGGTATCAGGCTCCTCTCAGTCTATGGCAGGCAGTAACATATTGTGCTGCTATGGCCGCTGTGTTCTCCTCTTCGCCCTGCAGTATGGAGAGTCTCTCTTCCTCCTCTATGCATGTGAAGTCAGGGCAGAGATCAGACAGTCTCCTGAAGTGACATACAAACACAGAAATGCAACAGCACTCTGCAACCAGCACATTTTGATCAAAAAGTAATAAGCCACTCGCCACATCAAGGCCGCCTCTATGAGTGGTCCTAACGCTAAATCCTACCTGTTATGGGCCATGACAGCCACATAGAATCCAGGGAGTGTGGGCTTAGCATGCATGCTTGGATTAACCATGCTTACTAACCCTTTCTCGTGCCATAACAGCCTCCATTAGATCCAGGGATGCAGGTACCAACATGCATGCTGAGCCCACTATATATACTCATCCTGAAGCCAGATGGTTACTAGCAGGTACTATTAATGCAAGTTCAGTTTTTATACTTACTCTAATTAAAACCAGCCTCTAGGGCAGACAAACTAGCCAGGTGTGCACGACTGAAAATAAGCCTGCCACACCACCAACATATACTAAACAGAAACACAAGGGGGGGGGGGCGGTCAGCACGTCCCTGTATGCAGGTGCACACAGCCATGGCACAATATACATACAAACACAGAAATGCAACAGCACTCTGCAACCAGCACTCTGCTCTGCCTCTATGCTAGAAGCTATCAGAGGTCGTTGGTGTACATTTGGATCAAAAAGTAATAAGCCACTCGCCACATCAAGGCCGCCTCTATGAGTAGGCCTAATGCTAAATCCTACTGCTGAGTATTTGGGGTCTCAGCACTACTGATCACATATTGATGACCAATCCTGAATCAAGGTCATCCATATAAAGTCCCTTTAAAACTTTGAACTTCACTGGAATATTACAGGATCCTGCAGCTTTGGCAATGATGACATCTCCTTATATTCTCAGAGTAGACGTCCCACATACCCCTCTATAAACCTCCATTGCAGTCTATGCAGTACAGGGAGGATGCACATCACATACATAATACAGTTCTGAAAGAAAGAAGGAAGCAGTTTTGTGTTTTAATTATCCTACTGTGACTATGAAATGTGCATCTTGTTAAAGCCTCCCTGTGAGAACCCCCCTGACTTTGTTTCTCATTTGTACTTGTGTTTTCTCTCTCTATGCTGCACACATCACACAGCACAACCTGACCCCTTCCTGCCGAGGACACCACTTAGAGTGACACTGCACTTGTGAGCCAACACATGATTCGAGGTGGTCGTTTCTCCTTCTATTATCAGAACATTATAATAAAAAAAAAATTCTTGCTGTTTTTGTCCTAAAATATCAAAATAATTGGAAAGGTTAGCGGTTTTATTGTGCTGTCTGTGCCAAACTAAAAGGAATTGTCAAAGAATGCATGTCTGCTTCTATGTTTCTACTAACTGTACAGTATATCATAAATCCAAACATAAAAGTCATGAAAACTAGGGGCATTATTATAGTAGTTATATTCTTGTACATAGGAGACGGTATTATAGTAGTTATATCCTTGTATATAGGAGGCTGTATTATAGTAGTTATATTCCTGTACATAGGAGCAGTATTATAGTAGTTATTTTGCTGTTCATAGGAGCAGTATTATAGTAGTTATATTCTTGTACATAGGAGAAGTATTATAGTAGTTATATTCTTGTACATAGGAGACGGTATTATAGTAGCTACAGTATATCCTTGTATATAGGAGGCTGTATTATAGTAGTTATATTCCTGTACATAGGGGCAGTATTATAGTAGTTATATTCTTGTACATAGAAGCAGTATTATAATAGTTATATTCTTGTACATAGGAGCAGTATTATAATAGTTATATTCTTGTACATAGGAGGTAGTATTATAGTAGTTATATTCTTGTACATAGGAGCAGTATTATAGTAGTTATATTCTTGCACATAGGAGCAGTATTATAGTAGTTATATTCTTGTACATAGGGGGCAGTATTATAGTAGTTATATTCTTGTACATAGGAGCAGTACTATAGTAGATATATTCCTGTACATAGGAGCAGTATTATAGTAGTTATATTCTTGTACATAGGAGCAGTATTATAGTAGTTATATTCCTGTACATAGGAGGCAGTATTATGGTAGTTATATTCCTGTACATAGGCGGCAGTATTATAGTAGTTCTGTTCTTGTACATAGGAGGCAGTATTGTAGTAGTTATATTCTTGTATATAGGAAGCAGTATTATAGTAGTTATATTCCTGTACATAGGAGGCAGTATTATAGTAGTTATATTCTTGTATATAGGAAGCAGTATTATAGTAGTTATATTCTTGTACATAGGAGGCAGTATTATAGTAGTTATATTCTTGTATATAGGAAGCAGTATTATAGTAGTTATATTCTTGTACATAGGAGGCAGTATTATAGTAGTTATATTCTTGTACATAGGAGGCAGTATTATAGTAGTTATGTTATTGTACATAGGAAGCAGTATTATAATAGTTATATTCTTGTACATAGGAAGCAGTATTATAGTAGTTATATTCTTGTATATAGGAGCAGTATTATAATAGTTATTTTCTTGTACATAGGGGCAGTATTATAGTAGTTATATTCTTATACATAGAAGCAGTTATATAGTAGTTATATTCTTGTACATAGGAAGCAGTATTATAGTAGTTATATTCTTGTATATAGGAGCAGTATTATAATAGTTATTTTCTTGTACATAGGGGCAGTATTATAGTAGTTATATTCTTATACATAGAGGCAGTTTTATAGTAGTTATATTCTTGTACATAGGAACAGTATTGTAGTAGTTATTTTCTTGTACATAGGAGGCAGTATTATAGTAGTTATATTCTTGTACATAGGAGCAGTATTATAGTAGTTATATTCTTGTACATAGGAGGCAGTATTATAGCAGTTATATTCTTGTACATAGGAGCAGTATTATAGTAGTTATATTCTTGTACATAGGGGCAGTATTATAGTAGTTATATTCTTATACATAGAGGCAGTTTTATAGTAGTTATATTCTTGTACATAGGAGCAGTATTATAGTAGTTATATTCTTGTACATAGGAGCAGTATTATAGTAGTTATATTCTTGTACATAGGAGCAGTATTATAATAGTTATATTCTTGTACATAGGAAGCAGTTTTATGCATCAGGTTCCAAATTTTTATGCACATCATATTTCTCTCAGATTTTCATGAATGGCCGATGTTTATTCAGTAAACTTTCCAATGATAACAGTATTTGTTTCACCAATTAAAAAACTCAAAATGCACTGTTCCAAATTTTTCTGCAGAACAGAGTTTCAAAACTTTTTATAGGTTGTAAAGAGCTGATAATGGTAATTAGTTTAATTTGCTGCATTAACCTGAAACAGCTTAATAGACCAAGTTGCATGTTAACACAGGACCACTTCTTTGATATCACCTTCATCATTTTTGCATCTATTAAACTCGTAAGTTTTTGGAGAGTTTCTGCTTGAATTTCTTTGCAGGATGTCAGAATAGCCTTTCATAGCTCCCGTTTTGATGTGAACCACCCCCCACCCTCATAGATATTTTGCTTGAGGATACTCCAAATATTCTCAATAGGGTTAAGGTCAGGGGAGGATGGTGGCTACACCATGAGTTTCTCTCCTTTTATGCCCATAGCAGCAAATGACTCAGAGGTCTTCTTTGCAGCATGAGATGGTGAATTTTCATGCATGAAGATGAATTTGCTATTGAAGGCACAGTTTTATTTTTTGTAACACGGAAAAAAATGGTCAGTAAGAAATTCTATTTACTTTGCCAAGGTCACTTTCATATCTGCAGGGACCCTAAAGGGGCCTACCAACTCTCTCCCCATGATTCTGGCCTAAAATATGACACCTTGCTGGGACATGGTGGCCATCCGCCATCCATACACTACACCATCCATGTGGATCATCCAGGGTTGCATGGCACTCATCAGTAAACAAGACCAAATAATAGCCAAATAATAGGTGTAGAGCAATAGATGAAGACCATGGCACTCTTCTTGAAAGCTGTGAAATTTATTAGCCCAGCATGCAACGTTTCGACAATCAGTCCTTTTCAAGCATACAAATTACCCTTGTGCATGCATATATATAGCCCAAATGTGATTAAAGGGAGGCGGTACCACCAACCCCCCACTGCTGAAATCCCGCCCTCAATACAGTATCAAGAAACATATATCAATATTTAATTCTCATAACTTACTTAATGGAGGCTGGGGAGGGCCATCTTCGGAATACAGAAATGGTCAGATTGAATATTCGTGAGCGGCATCCACGTGTAGTCAGCATCCAGAAGCTCTCGGTCGGGAACCTCCGCCCGGCTGCTCACGTCAGTTCCGGTCACGTAATGAATACTAAGATACATCCGAAGCTTCCGCCCAGTATCCTACGTCACGTAAGTTCCGGTCACGTGATGGTTACTAGAACGCGTCTACTTGGAGACCGTGTATACCATTACAGATGGAGGGGGACTCCATCTGGGCACCAAAGGATTTGGCACTTGAATTGTAATGGTTAGTGTATTGCTGTGGCCTTTGCTTTGAGATATTCTGCAATACCTGAGGTGGGTTAACCATGTAACCGGAGGAATTTCATCCCCTATAAAAAATTGGAGTGATAGGTTTGGGAACCTGAATTAAAAGAGTGGTCCACATATCTCTCAAGTGGGAGAGGTTGGGGGTCTCACCCTTTCTTGGGTTGTACACCACCTCTCACACTATGAATGAATGATATATGAGGATCTTTGGCCCGGGTGCACACTGGGGAACCGGTGGTGCATCGGAAGCCTGTTAAATACGATCCGTAAGAATGAATGGGTGGACCACACTTAGGACCAGTATATCTGGTGGCCTGGATTCCCAGTAATACCTTCTTCCAGTTACAGAGGGGTATAATAACGGTGCAATGGTTCGTTCCACACGGGTGCTACAATATACTTAATTTTATTTCATTGCGGGTGCCAATGCAAATACACTACCATTAGGATAAGGTTTCCAATTCCTACAGCTAAATTGGTAATGCAATGGTCTATACAAATACAAAGTTTCAAACAACATGGGGCCAATACCTTTTAGTAATGGTATACACGGTCTCCAAGTAGACGCGTTCTAGTAACCATCACGTGACCGGAACTTACGTGACATAGGATACTGGGCGGAAGCTTCGGATGCATCTTAGTATTCATTACGTGACCAGAACTGACGTGAGCAGCCGGGCGGAGGTTCCCGACCGAGAGCTTCCGGACGCTGACTACACGTGGATGCCTCTCACAAATATTCAATTTGACCATTTCTGTATTCCCAAGATGGCCCTCCCCAGCCTCCGTTAAGTAAGTTATGAGAATTAAATATTGATATATGTTTCTTGATACTGTATTGAGGGCAGGATTTCAGCAGTGGGGGGTTGGTGGTACCGCCTCCCTTTAATCACATTTGGGCTATATATATGCATGCACAAGGGTAATTTGTATGCTTGAAAAGGACTCATTGTCGAAACGTCGCATGCTGGGCTAATAAATTTCACAGCTTTCAAGAAGAGTGCGGTGGTCTTCATCTATTGCTCTGGAACTTACTGCGGGGATCCACTGACCGGGATCCGACACCACAGGCACCGCCACAAAAGGACTGTCCGAATGTGGACTAAGGTAGTGCTGCCCTATCTTGATTTGATATAAATAATAGGTGTATGCACAACTGCAGGCCTCTGGAGGATCCTACACCTTGAGGTTTGTGGCACTCCAGAGGCACCAACAGCTTCAAATACCTGTTTGCTTAATCTGATAAATTTGTCTGGCAGAAACCTTCCTCATTATGCCTTTATCTGCACAGACCCATCTGTGCTCTGTGCTCTGAATCAGCCACTAATCTCTTCACAGTACAAGGACCACACTTAAGTTTATTGTGAGATTTCTAATGTTTTCTTTCCTTACCGAAGGCATTGCACTTTTTGACGCTCTTCAGCAGCAGAGAAATCCTTCTTTTTCCCCATATTGCTTGAAACTTTTGGCCTGCTTAACAATGTGGAACGTCCTTCTTAAGTAGTTTCCCTTTAATTGGGTTCACCTGGCAAACCAATCAAAGGTGATAGAGATTGATTTCAGTGATCCAAAGAGCCCAGAGACTAGGGCTAAAACGATTACTGGATTGAATCGAGTAATTTGACACAAAATATCCTCGATGCAAATTTTTTGCATCGAGGATTCGTTTGTGTCATGTGACCACAGAGCAGGAGTGAAGCGCTTGCTATTACTCACTGCTCCATGGTCACCCGCCGGCCAGCACAGCGCTGCACTGTACTGGATCCTGACGCATCGTCAGGTCATATTGAATGTAAGCGCGAACTATGACTCTGTGGGATGTCAGGACGACAGTGCAGTGCGCGGAGAAGAAAATGGAGGAACTGTGGATTGGCATCCCTACAGGAAAGGTAAGTACTGGCACTGGGGACATGGCTATGAAGGGCAGATGGTGGCACTGGGGGGCAAGTTCGCGGCACTGGGGGACAGTTGGTAGCACTGGGGGGAAAGCTGGTGGCATGGGGGGGTAGTTGGTGGCACTGGGGGGCACCTATTGGCACTAGGGGGCACCTGATGGCACTGGGGGGGACCTGTTGGCACTGGGGGGGACCTTGTGGCACTGGGGCAAGCTGGTGGCACTGGGGGGCAAGCTGGTGGCACTGAGAGGGCAGCTGATGGCACTGGGGTGGCAGCTGATGGCACTAGGGAGGAAGCTAATGGCACTGGGTGGCAGATGGTGCACTGGGGAGCAACTGGTTGCACTAGGGGAGCAGCTAGTGGCACTGGGGGCAGCTGATGGCACTGGGGTGGCAGCTGATGACACTGGGAGGAGGCTGGTGGCACTTGGGGGCAGCTGATGGCACTGAAGGGGCAGCTGATAGCACTAGGGGGGAAGCTAATGGCACGGCCGGGATGATGGGTTTTTATAAAGAAAAACGTTCTTTTAATTGTTTCTTTGTTATGAGAGTACTCGATTAATCATTGTATTAACCAATAGAATACTCGATTACAAAAATAGTCGATAGCTGCAGCCCTAACTGATACACCATACCATCCATGAGTTTAACAGAAAAACAAAAAATGACATCTTTACAACAATTAAATCAAATTTGCATAATAATTTGGAACGCATTGCAGTAGTTATATTCTTGTACAAAGTATATTCTGACATGGATATTCTCAAATGTTAAGACAAAACATTGGAAGAATTTGATTAAAGTTTGGAAGTTTTGTCAGTTTCCCGATGTTCGAATAAAAATTTAATTTGTTGCAGATTAATTTATGAATCCCTTTATTAAAACCCCATAACATAGCGAGCTTATCAATGAATGGGACCGTTTTTAGCACCCACTTAGACAGAAGTGCACCTGTCTTTCCACTGTGATCACGACTCACGAGGTGACGTCATCACCCAGTCATCAAGCTGGGAGCGTGAAGTGACATCATCTTTCAGCAGGTCTTTTTCAAGAGGGAAGTGGATTTCCCCTGCGCGATGAGGTGAGTATCTTTATTTATTTTTGTTCTTTCTAGGACAACTCTAGCCGCCATTTTAGGAAAAATGATTTGTTCCCACGAAACATGAGGGAATTCGGCTTCTTTTAGAATAGAATTTCTCCAAAAATTTGACCTGAATTCCACTTCGGATACTTTGCTTCCCTCAACACTAAATTTTATAGTTGAAGAAATTTTAAATCCACAGTTCAGTGTTTTAAGTAGGGGTGAGCTAATTGCGCTTCAGATCCAAAATCCGAAGTCGATTCATTCCCCAGCATTAAAATGTATTGTCTTTGCGGAGGCAAAACTCATTAAGTCCGAAGTCACTGGAGACTTCGATGAATAACTTCAGTCTTCGATTCTGCAACTTATAAAACATATTAAAACAGGAATCCGAAGTCTGTTTCCTCAGGACCAAAGTTGTAGAATCGAAACCCGAAGTTAATCACCGAAGTCTCGCGCGACTTTGGACCTAACGAATTTTGCCCATACATTTTAATGCACTTTAAATACATCATAAAGAATAAACTTTTGGAAATATCCCCACTGAAAAATTGCAATAAAACTTGTCTAACATTTCCATGGCATTTTTTTCTTCTGTTGAAAGAATCCGAGCTCCTGGATCCAGCACATTAGGACATTAGATTTAGATTACAGCTAAAGGGATTAAAACAAAATCATAGGAGTAAGCTACAAACAGGCTGGAACCCCCATTGTCTTTCTTCTTCCTGATCTTAGACACAGAAGTCTTAGCGCAGTGTTATCAAAAAATTAAATCAAAAATTAAAACATCAGGGAGTCTGAATGTCTACAGCCAGCTCGGAGCTGTTCTCCAGCGAGCTTCATCTCTTGCTGCTGCTGAAGCCATCCTGCTTTCGCTCATAGATGGTGTTAAGTTACTTGTAAGTGATGGATTTTGAGTTCTGTACATAAATATATTTTTTTATTTTACTGCAGCCTAAAAATCAATACCCATAATAAATACATTAACACGTTTATTGTCTGAGCGGCTAGAGAGAACATGATCGGCTTCAGGCCTTTGACCCCATGAAAAAGAAGACGTTATATGTGGATTGAGAGCAGACATCATGTGCAGCTCTGGTCATAATCAGGATTAGGGATGAGCGAACACCTGGAAGTTCGGTTTCGCCCGAACTTCGACTCAAAGTTCGGGTTCGGGTTCCGAACTTGACCCCGAACCCCATTGAAGTCAATGGGGACCCGAATTTTGGGGCACTAATGCCTGTAAAATGGTCATAGTAAGGGCTAGAGGGCTGCAAAAGGAAGCAAAATGGGGGTAAAGAAATTACATAAAATAACATTACAGTTCAGGTTAGCTCAACACTAATCAGGATGTGATATTTATTAATTTCTCTAGACTTGGAGATGAATAAGCTTCCTTCAGTTTTCTGTGATCTGCAGAAAAACTCGTAAATAAGCTGCAATATTATTATGCAATCTAAAGCCTCATGCATACAATGGAGTAATGTGTACTGTGCCTGTACTGTGGAGGATTGCTCTATGTTCACATCTACATTGCAGTGTCTATTCACAGTGGAAGCCACGGCACAGGTCCGGTGACATGGTAGATCAGAAACCAACAGAACCCAATGTGCTTTACCCAAAGAGGGGCTACAATGATTCTGTAGAAGTATCCATTGTTTTCACAGCAAAGATAATGCTACCTGCTGTGCTTTTCTTACTGCCAAATGTGAACAAAGCCCTAGGTCCCCTGTGTGCTGCCATATGGTACCTATATACAGCACTATAGCATGGAGATAGTCTCTCTTATACTGTACCCATGTAATGCAACATCAGGAGATATTATTTTTCTGTTGGACTCTACTGGGTTTACATTCACCAAGTATAAAATCCTTCATCTTTGGCATTCATTTTCATTACATTTTTAAGTTTTTATACATGGACGTGTAAATACTGTGCATTCAGAAAGTCTTCAGATCCTTTTACTTTTTTCACATTTTGTTATGTTGTTATGTTGCCGGCTTGTGCTAAAATTTTAAAAAAAAGAACATTTGTGATCATTTATGACAATAGAAAAAGCTAAAATTACTTAGTTTGGTGGGGTGGCCAGCTCTAGGAAGAGTTCTGGTAGTTCTTCTTCCATGAAGATCACTATGCTCGTTGGAATTCTCCAGATCTTTGTCTCCACACAATCCCATCTCTAAGCTCTACAGGCAGTTTTCTTCCCATGGCTTTGTTTTTGCTCTGATGCATGGTCAGCTGTGAAATTTTATATAGACAGGGCTGTGTCTTTCCAAATCATGTCCTATCCACTGAATTTACCACAGGTGACTCCAATCAAGGTGTAGAACATCTCAGAGATGATCCAAAGAAATGGGAGGCCTCAGAGCGAAATGTTTTTTAGCCACATGAGACGTGTCAGTTATAACCACTTGTCACAAACTGAGATGGACAGAATCCTTGAACTGAGAGACCTTGGGTTATCACTCCAGCGGATCGATCTGCGCCTAGGCCGAGATGTCAGCACTGTTCAACATTGTGTGTCCCAGTGGTTAAGAAAACAACGACGAACTGGAATGACAGCAAGAGGTTCACAGAGAACTTCTGCCCAGACAGATCATCTGATTAGAAGACCACGTCATAGAGACCTTGCTTACAATGGAGAAATCCAAAGCCAATTCTAGGTTCTCTGCTGCCTGAAGCAAATTATGAAATGATGCCCCCCCCCCCATCCCCAGTGCCAAATTCTTAATTGAACCACTCCCCTCCAGCCCTTCTGCTAAAGACAAATTTGGATGGACATTTCATACAGTGCTACCAAACATACAGGAGAATACAGCCCCATATACAGTTGCTATTTCATCCAGTGATGACTCTTCTGATGTAGATATTCTTTTTCCTTATGTTCTCCATTCAAACCAGATCCCCATGACAAGTTCTTTCAGCCGCGTCTTGTCTCTGCATAACTTGCCACACATACATCTTAGAATCTTTATTTTACTATCATCCTTCCCACATTCTCAACACAAACTCCATATCCTGGTGCCCCTCCAATACTGAGCCCACTGTGCTCCCCAATGCCCCCAAACATTAGTGGCAAACAATTGTCCCCCCCCCCCATGGTAATTGTACTCCACAAAAGTCAAAACAATAGTAATCATTTTCTGCCAGTGTGTCCTCATTAATAATATGTCCCCAATATTGATGATGCTTCCCAAGAATGCTCCTATTAGTAGCAATGGCGTGCATATTGTGCCCAATAATAATAATGTCTTTACAGTACCCCCTGTACTAATAATTCCGACTTAAAGATCCCAGTTTTCATAATGCTCCCCTGCCGTGCCTCTGTAGTGCTAATGGCCCTTGTAGTTATTTTACCCCCTAGTAGTACCATCTGTATTATAATGCCCACTGTAGTGCTAACATGTATAATGATCTCCTGTCCCCCCATAGTGTCATTATACAATGCTCCTCTATCCCCACAATAGTATCAGTATGTATAATGCTTCCAATTCGCCATACTGCCAGCATATAATGCTCCTCCATCTCCCCACTGTACTGCCAGAATATAATGCTCCTTTGCCCCACCCTGTAGTGCCAGTATGTATAATGCTCCCCAAACCCCCTGTAGTGCAAGTATATATGTCGTGTCCCCCCATAGTGCCAGTATATACTGTTCTCTGTCCCCCCTGTAGTGCCAGTATAATATATAATGTTTCCCAGTCCCCCCTTCATAGTGCTAATATATAATGTTCCCCCCTATAGTGTCAGTATAAAATAATCCTCCATCAACCCTCACAATACTACTCCCTGTAGTGCTGATACACATGTAAATTAAAAAAATATATATAATCTGACTCCTATTAGGTCACAGGCCTCTCTTCGGCTGTGGTCTAAGTTGCCATGCCCGAGCACAGGTAGTTACCGTGACCTCCTGCATCGGGTCTCAGATGGTTCAATCATTTGAATATGAAGGTCTGCACGTAGGCATATGTGATCACGTCCTTGCACCGCCTGTGCCGGTCACCGCCGGTTCTGGAAGACGGTCGATCAGAGGTTCCTCCCTGTCTTCTGTATGACGTTCTTTGTTTTGGTTTCACTTTGCTCAGTTCCTTTCTCTCCCTCAGCTGTCTCTTATCTTGATTATTTGGCTTGCTTTATATTCCCTCTCATATTGCTCCTCCTTGCAGTTTATATTACTTCCTGGATGAAGTGTGTGCTGCTGGGGGGGTGCAGTTGTTTTGCTCTAAGATAAGTGCATTCCGTTTACTTTGTGTTTTGTTTGCTGGCTTAATTCTAGGTGACCCTGACTCCCTCGGTATTCTGTGCAGGGAGCCGGTGGCCATGTGCCCTCACTACTATAGGGTTTTCAGGTGTCACACAGTCTTAGATACGTGGGCATGCAATTGTCTACCATTGAGACCTTTGCATGTGTAGCAGTCAGGGCTAGCCCTTAGGGTTTTAAAGGGCTCACCTATATGCTCCTTAGTTTTGGATCAAGCCAGTCTGTCGTCATTTATCAGTTCCTGCTTACTGTTCTCCATCCTTGACAGTGCCACTCTAGTTCTGAAAAGGGTTCAGGCCTACAGGCCTGCAGCCTATAAAGATGAATGGAGGGGATGGGAGCTATAGATGGGCAACTGAAGAGGGCCCATTTGGGCATAAGGGGCCACTAGGCAATTACCCACTTTGCAACCAATAATGCTGGATCTGATTCAATGTGACAGAAAATTCCTCAAACAACGATTAATAACCTCACTTATAGCATGCCAAGTGCGTGTACTTCTGTGCGTGGCGCTCATACTTGATGTTGAATGAATTGAGATGTTTCAAGTATTTTATTTCCATTTTCTATCATTTTAATCTGATTAACATGTTTACCGATCCTGTGACTTCCATAATTCCACGACTTTTTATTTTTCATATTGCAAATTCAATATTGAGGAAAGCAAATTATACATAATGCAGAGCAAGTTATACTGCATATAGTGATATAGACCATGCTGGTATAACCTGGGTATCTCCTGTATATAATTATATATGTACAGCTGGTATAAGTTATACATCTTCTTGTATATAGTGATATGGAGTATGCTGGTATAACCTGGGTATCTCCTGTATATAATTATATATGTACAGCTGGTATAAGTTATACATCTTCTTGTATATAGTGATATGGAGCATGCTGGTATAACCTGGGTATCTCCTGTATATAATTATATATATGTACAGCTGGTATAACCTGGGTATCTCCTGTATATAATTATATGTACACTGGTATGTTATACATCTTCTTGTATATAGTGATATGAGCATGCTGGTATAACCTGGGCATCTCCTGTATATAATTATATATGTACAGCTGGTATAAGTTATACATCTTCTTGTATATAGTGATATGGACCATGCTGGTATAACCTGGACGTCTCCTGTATATAATTATATATGTACAGCTGATATAAGTTATACATCTTCTTGTATATAGTGATATGGAGCATGCTGGTATAACCTGGGTATCTCCTGTATATAATTATATATATGTACAGCTGGTATAACCTGGGTATCTCCGGTATATAATTATATATGTACAGCTGGTATAAGTTATACATCTTCTTGTATACAGTGATATGGACCATGCTGGTATAACCTGGGCATCTCCTGTATATAATTATATATGTACAGCTGGTATAAGTTATACATCTTCTTGTATATAGTGATTTGGACCATGCTGGTATAACCTGGGCATCTCCTGTATATAATTATATATGTACAGCTGGTATAACCTGGGCATCTCCTGTATATAATTATATATGTACAGCTGGTATAACCTGGGTATCTCCTGTATATAATTATATATGTACAGCTGGTATAAGTTATACATCTTCTTGTATACAGTGATATGGACCATGCTGGTATAACCTGGGCATCTCCTGTATATAATTATATATGTACAGCTGGTATAAGTTATACATCTTCTTGTATATAGTGATTTGGACCATGCTGGTATAACCTGGGCATCTCCTGTATAAAATTATATATGTACAGCTGGAATAAGTTATACATCTTCTTGTATATAGTGATATGGACCATGCTGGTATAACCTGGGCATCTCCTGTATATAATTATATATGTACAGCTGGTATAAGTTATACATCTTCGTGTATATAGTGATATGGACCATGCTGGTATAACCTGGGTATCTCCTGTATATAATTATATATGTACAGCTGGTATAACCTGGGCATCTCCTGTATATAATTATATATGTACAGCTGGTATAAGTTATACATCATCGGTATATAGTGATATGGACCATGCTGCTATAACCTGGGTATCTCCTGTATATAATTATATATGTACAGCTGGTATAACCTGGGCATCTCCTGTATATAATTATATATGTACAGCTGGTATAAGTTATACATCTTCTTGTATATAGTGATATGGAGCATGCTGGTATAACCTGGGTATCTCCTGTATATAATTATATATGTACAGCTGGTATAAGTTATACATCTTCTTGTATATAGTGATATGGACCATGCTGGTATAACCTGGGCATCTCCTGTATATAATTATATATGTACAGCTGGTATAAGTTATACATCTTCTTGTATATAGTGATATGGAGCATGCTGGTATAACCTGGGCATCTCTTGTATATAATTATATATGTACAGCTGGTATAAGTTATACATCTTCTTGTATATAGTGATATGGAGCATGCTGGTATAACCTGGGTATCTCCTGTATATAATGATATATGTACAGTGGGTATAAGTTATACATCTACTTGTATATAGTGATATGGACCATGCTGGTATAACCTGGGTATCTCCTGTATATAATTATATATGTACAGCTGGTATAAGTTATACATCTTCTTGTATATAGTGATATGGAGCATGCTGGTATAACCCGGGCATCTCTTGTATATAATTATATATGTACAGCTGGTATAAGTTATACATCTTCTTGTATATAGTGATATGGACCACGCTGGTATAACCTGGGTATCTCCTGTATATAATTATATATGTACAGCTGGTATAAGTTATACATCTTCTTGTATATAGTGATATGGAGCATGCTGGTATAACCTGGGTATCTCCTGTATATAATTATATATGTACAGCTGGTATAAGTTATACATCTTCTTGTATATAGTGATATGGACCAATGCTGGTATAACCTGGGTATCTCCTGTACATAATGATATATGTACAGCTGGTATAAGTTATACATCTTCCTGTATTGTATATAGTGATATGGACCATGCTGGTATAACCTGGGTATCTCCTGTATATAATTATATATGTACAGCTGGTATAAGTTATACATCTTCTTGTATATAGTGATATGGAGCATGCCGGTATAACCTGGGTATCTCCTGTACATAATGATATATGTACAGCTGGTATAAGTTATACATCTTCTTGTATATAATGATATGGACCATGCTGGTATAACCTGGGCATCTCCTGTATATAATTATATATGTACAGCTGGTATAAGTTATACATCTTCTTGTATATAGTGATATGGAGCATGCTGGTATAACATGGGTATCTCCTGTATATAATTATATATATGTACAGCTGGTATAACCTGGGCATCTCCTGTATATAATTATATATGTACAGCTGGTATAACCTGGGTATCTCCTGTATATAATTATATATGTACAGCTGGTATAAGTTATACATCTTCTTGTATACAGTGATATGGACCATGCTGGTATAACCTGGGTATCTACTGTATAAAATTATATATGTACAGCTGGAATAAGTTATACATCTTCTTGTATACAGTGATATGGACCATGCTGGTATAACCTGGGTATCTACTGTATAAAATTATATATGTACAGCTGGAATAAGTTATACATCTTCTTGTATATAGTGATATGGACCATGCTGGTATAACCTGGGAATCTCCTGTATATAATTATATATGTACAGCTGGTATAAGTTATACATCTTCTTGTATATAGTGATATGGAGCATGCTGGTATAACCTGGGTATCTCCTGTATATAATTATATATGTACAGCTGGTATAAGTTATACATCATCGGTATATAGTGATATGGACCATACTGGTATAACCTGGGTATCTTCTGTATATAATTATATATATGTACAGCTGCTATAACCTGGGTATCTCCTGTATATAATTATATATGTACAGCTGGTATAACCTGGGCATCTCCTGTATATAATTATATATGTACAGCTGGTATAAGTTATACATCTTCTTGTATATAGTGATATGGAGCATGCCGGTATAACCTGGGTATCTCCTGTACATAATGATATATGTACAGCTGGTATAAGTTATACATCTTCCTGTATTGTATATAGTGATACGGAGCATGCTGGTATAACCTGGGTATCTTGTTTTACATTTATATAGTATTGTTGCCCTTCTGTCTGATTGCGCTTCGGGTATACAGTATATGTTGGTGTGTTACCTACACGACTTTTGTTGGGCTCATTCTTGCAGCAATCCATCATTTCGGGCCATGTGGTTTGGCAGAGGAGACGTGTAGATGTGTTTTATCACATTCTGTGCATTCAGATGCCTGTAATGTGGTTGTTTGTCTAAATGGAGGCACGCAGCCAACGATTATTGATGCCTTTGTGAATTCCAACTGTAGCTGCAGTTTATCGTTCCATTCACAGTTATAGCAGTAGCGCATGGAAAAGTTTAGCTCCGGGATCCTCCGCGGTGAAGAGCTTTGTTACCGTGAAGCTGTCATCATCATTTGTTTCCTTACATAATACCTTAAAATATATTTGGAT
Source organism: Bufotes viridis (assembly GCA_033119425.1). NCBI lineage: Eukaryota > Metazoa > Chordata > Amphibia > Anura > Bufonidae > Bufotes > Bufotes viridis. Next base: position 6,967,392 of record CM065597.1, read on the forward strand.
CTGAACTTGCTTCTTACGGAATTCATCTTCCTTGGGCATCTGGAGAAGCACTTTAAAGGAAAACATTCATCATTTGCAGAAAGTCTCACAGATAAGGCTACTTTCACACTAACGTTTTTTTTGCGGATCTGTCATGGATCTAAAAAAACGCTTCCGCTACAAAAATGCAGCTGCAAGCATCCGTCAGCCGTTTTCTATTGTGTCAGAGAAAACAGATGCGTCCCCATTGACTTACATTGTGTGTAAGGATGGATCTGGCGTTTGGCTCCGCTTCGTCAGGCGGACACTAAAACGCTGCAGGCAGCCTCCAGAGCGGAATGGTGACTGAACGGAGGCAAACGGATCCGTTTCCATTCAGAATGCATTAGGGCAGAACTGATCCATTTTGGACCGCTTCTTTGAGTCCTGAACGGATCTCTCAAACGGACCCAAAAACGCCAGTGTGAAAATAGCCTAAGTCTGCCCGTGTAATGTTCCATAAATGTATAAAATATGCCGTTTCAAATATTTGCATTTCGTACTTTTCATCTTTAGGTGTTATGCTCCTTTCTAGGGATGAGAAAATCGATTCAAATCAAATTGGGCTTGTTTTAAATTTCACAAAAATTTGTCCGAAAAAAATAAAAAACTTCGGATGATTTGGAGGGCAAAACCATGAATAAGGAAGAAAGATGCGCTCATGATTGTGTGCTCACATGACCGTGGGAGGAGGTGGGTGAAGGTCTTGGCCTGATTGGCTCACAGGTTGACAGACAGTCTAGATCAGCCAATCAGTGGGGCAGCAGCAGAGAGGTGCCTGTGCAGAATGAGCAGTGGGTGGGTCCTATGCGGTGTATGCTAGAAAAACAATCTTAGGCCTCTACCACTCGGCCGTATGGCTTTTTCACTGTTTTGCGGGCCGTTTTTAGCAGATCCATTTTTCCATTTTTTGTTTCTGTTGTGATTCTGTTTCGGTTCCGTTTTTGCTTTCCGTTTTTCCGTATGGCATATACAGTATACAGTAACTAAACAGAAAAAATTGGGCTGGGGTTAAAATTTTCAATAGATGGTTCTGCAAAAAACAGAATGGATACGGAAGACATACGGATGCATTTTTGTATGCGTTCTTTTTTTTGTTTGTGGACCCATTGACTTGAATAGAGCCACGGATCGTGATTTGCTGGCAATAATAGGACATGTTCTATCCTTGCGCGGAACGGAAATACAGAAACGGAATGCACATGGAAACACTTCTGTTTATTTTTGCGGAACCGTTGAAGTGAATGGTTCCGTATACGGAATGCAAAAAAACGTTCCGTACACTTGCAAAAAACGTTCGTGGGGGAGGCCTTACAGAATATACAGAGACACAAGCAATCATTGCTTTTAGTATATACTGGAGAGTGAATCTGGATCGCACATCCTCAACACTATGCTATTGATGTAATGACTGTCTCAGCATAATTACGTGGCGTATCCGCCAAATCATCGCTTTTAGTGACAGTGTAGGGAAAGTGTGTCCAAACAGAAACATAGGTACCAAAGGTCTATTGCAGCCCATGAGCAGCAGCATCAGATCCTGAGGGAAAATACAACTGGCCAGCATTCTCAATCAGAACAAGTCGGTCCACCTTTTGTTGGTCTGTGGCAGTCATCCTGCATCCCCGAGCAATACTGTGTCCTTGTCATCATCATCAGCTTCTTCTTCTCCTCCTCCTCCTCCTCATCATCCTCCTCATCCGCTCCATCATGAGACTCTGTAGCCATGAAAATAATTATTCTATCTCCACCAACAATTAGCTTATGTGCAATCTGAACCCCCACCTGGCCAAGTTGCTGGTGCTTCATTTGCTTCCTTACCATTTACTTGTGGTAATTGTGGCACTTCTGTGCCTCCACCTAAATGTAATTTTTCTGGGTTCTGGCCCAGGCGGTGCGGTGGGACTCTTAGTCAGGCAAGCAAGGTTACTATTGCTAAATAGGAAATTTCACTCGTTGGTCCACAAATGTGGCACACTTCTGTGCATTCATCTAGGCCTTCAAAACTCTGGTAAATGGTGCACAGTGCATAGAGGGAGTCCAGGTGCACAGCTAATTTGTACGTCCAGGGTATTAAGTGCAGAAAAAACCCAGTAAGGGCTCATGCACACAACCATGGTTTTTGTCAGCATCCGATCCGCTTTGCATTTGCAGGTCGGATGGGGACCCATTCACTTCAATAGGGCCGTGAAAGATGCGGACAGCACAGTATGCCCACTAAAAATTGAACACGTCCTATACTTGTCGCTTTCACAGACTAGGATAGGTCTGTTCTATAAAGGCCAGGAGGTTACGTTCCACTAAATGCTTTGTGGTTCTGCAATTTGTGGACCACAAAACAGCCAAGGGTAGTATGCATGAGCCCTAAGGAAAATGCATTGAAACTAGTGCAAAAGAAAACAGGAGCCGTTCTCTGGTAGCGAATCAGATTCCACATTTTTCCAATTCAAAGCAGAGGCCTAATTACTTACTACTGGCAACAGAGTTTATACTTCTCTATGGCAAGTAGCAGGATTGTAAATGCAGCTCTCGTGGTAACTAGAGAATAGCTTAAAGGGAACCTGTCACCTGCAAAACACACTATAAACCAACCACAGTACCTTCCAGTATCCCCCTGTGGGTTCCTAATCATTTTTTTCTTTCCTCCTTGTGTTCCTTCATACTTGTTAAAAACGTAGTTTTCATGTCCGTTGGCGCTGTCTTCTGAGTCAGACTTGGAGTTAAGGGGCAGCGGCCTCCTTGCTTCACGTCAAGCTAAGTCCATCCTTACCCCTCCTCTCTACAATTTGATGGACAGAATAGAATCGACGGCCGGGCGCACGCGTGATAGAACTGTCCAGTGCATGCGCAGTCAGACAACTGCAAGCGGGTGAGTGAGGGAGCCAGGATCGCACTTTAACAGGCAGCGCACCATGCATGCCCGAGAAGAGCACGATCCCGGCAGGATGTCTATCAAATTGTAGAGAGGAGGGGTAAGGACAGACTTAGCTTGATGTGAAGCAAGGAGGCCGCTGCCCCCTTGACTTCAAGCCTGACTCAGAAGACAGCGCCAACGGACATTAAAACTATATTTTCAACAAGTATGAAGGAACAGAAGGAGGAAAGAAAAACAAGATTAGGAACCCATTGGGGGATACTGCAAGGTACTGTGGTCGGTTTAATATGTGACAGGTTCCCATAAAAGAGGTTCAACATAGCGATCATTTCTTTCAGTTTTCTTTGTAGACTTAAGCCTCTTTCACACTTGCGTTTTTTCTTTCCGTCCTAGAGATCTGTCCTCGGGGCTCTAGGATGGAAAGATACTGATCAGGATAATCCCAATGCATTCTGAATGGAGAGAAATCCGTTCAGGATGCATCAGGATGACTTCAGTTCAGTACTGAGACGTTTTTTGGCCGGAAAAATACCGCTGCATGCTGCAGATTTTGCTCCGGCCAAAAATCCTGAAGGCATGCCGGAAGGACGGATCCGGAATTAATGCCCATTGAAAAGCATTAATCCGGATCCGGCTTTAAGCTAAACGTTGTTTCGGCGCATCGCCGGATCCGACGTTTAGCTTTTGTGAATGGTTACCATGGCAGCCAGGATGCTAAAGTCTCAGCTGCCATGGTAAAGTGTAGTGGGGAGGCAGGGGAGAAGCATACTTACCATCTGTGCGGCTCCCGAGTCCCGGGGCGCTCCACAATGATGTCAGAGCGTCCCATGAGCATGGATCACATGATCGCATGGATCACGTGATCCATGGATCACGTGATCCATGCGCGTGGGGCGCTCTGACGTCATTGTGGAGCGCCCCGGGAGCCGCACGGACTGTAAGTATCTGCTCCCCCGCTCCCCACTACTTACTATGGCAACCAGGACTTTAGTAGCGTCCTGGCTGCCATAGTAACACTGAAAGCATTTGGAAGAATGATCAGTCTTCAAATGCTTTCAGTTGTCTTGTGTTGTGACGGATCCGGCAGGCATTTCCGGCGAAGGAAGTGCACGCCGGATCCACACAACGCAAGTGTGAAAGAGGCCTAAGGGTACTTTCACACTTGCGGCAGTGTGATACGGCAAGCAGTTCCACTGATCAGCCAAACTGTATGCAAACGCATGTCATTTTTTCTGACTGATCAGGTCTAAAAAATGCTTGATCAGTCAGAAAAATGCATTGCAATACCGGATCCGTTTTTCCAGTGTCATCAGGCAAAACGGATGCGGTATTTATTTTTTTCACATTTTTAAAGGTCTGCACATGCGCAGACCAGAATGCCGGATCCGTCATTGCGGTATTTTTAATGCCAGATCCGGCACTAATACATTTCAATGTAAATTAATGCCGGATCCAACATTACGGCAACTGATCAGGCATTTTGGACGGAGATAATACCGAGCATTCTGCGGTATTTCCTCCGTCCAAAACGCCTAACAGTGACTGAACTGAAGCATCCTGAACAGATTTCTCTCCATTCAGAATGCATTGGGATAAAACTGATCAGTTCTTTTCCGGTATTGAGCCCCTAGGACGGAACTCAATGCCGGAAAAGAAAAACGCTAGTGTGAAAGTTCAGAAGTGTCACGTCATTGAGTTCCTTGTGATACAAACAGCTAGTTAGCTTTTGCTTAAAGCCAGCATGTAAAATGTAAAGACCATTCTACCTGAAATACTTTATTTACATTGTGTCTTTTCTGTAAAAGTTGAGTCCCAGTTGACATACTGTATCTTAAGTTTTTTTTACAGGACTAGAAGTAGGGCAGAGGACTATGTCTTAGCTGGCGACTTCTCCTTTAATAGGGCACCCATAGGTGAAGCAACAAGATTAGAGGTCCCATGGAATGCATAGTTTTGGGGGCGTGTATATTGTGTTACGTCGCTGCACCTCTGCTTCCTATGTGAAACTTATCAGACCCATCTTTTATCTCACGTGCCATTTAAAGGAAATGTTCACAAAGATTCATTCCAGGCACAAGTTGTCTCCTTTCCAACTTTCCGTCCTCCTCGCGCCGTCCTATAAAAGCAGCATAGCACTGGGAGAGCAAGGGTTAACCATCCCCCTATTGTACAGAGGTAAGAAATGTTTTACTCACAGGTTTTAGAGAATAATCTCACCGGTGCAGGCTGAAAGAAGAGTGCTATGTGCTCATGCTAGTTTATCACTTCATGTGAGAAGCCGCGCAGCAGGTATGCAAAATCACACATGTGCCCAGAATAAAGAGATTGGCAGAAAATGCAGCCCGCTGTTCTACGTGGGGCATCTCATTACCAGGACCAGCAGCACTGAGGCGGCTGAGATCTCCTCCACTCGAGGGAAGAACACGTGATATCCAACCTGTCATTCTGCATTGTGCTGCTCCTCATCGCTGAAGGCACTCAAAGGGTTAACGCTTGTCAGTAAAGAGGAGGAATATATATTAAAGAAACTATATATGTATTTATTTTTTTTTCTAATAAATCTGTTTGGTCAGAAAAGAGTCAATTTGTAATAAAAGCCTTGTTTTCATTGTGTATCATTCTCCAGTTCTATGAATAGAGCCTGCAGTGTAAAGAATAGAGGTTTTTTTTTATTCTAGTTGGCATGACTACATCCACACAGACCTAAAGCTGAAGGTTTTATACATAGAGGGGAGTTAAATGTCCATCAGGGTCACCCATTCTCCCACCGCTCCTGGCAGTAACCACTCTCTGATTGTTGGCGGCTTACAAGTGATTTATTGCTACAGATTAAAAACAGGGGGGACAGGAAAGGTGATTGTAGGGGACAGTTAGCGGTCCTTCTTATGCCTCATGCACACGTCAGTTTTGGATCAGTGGTAACATGAACAGTGTTCAATCCGTTTTTCCTCCCAGATCCGTGTTGGGTCTGTGGGTCCGTTTTTTGCTGACACTGAGCAGCTGGAAAATAATTTTCAAGCAATCTCTTTTTAATGAATCCATGAAACACGGATGCAACATGGATGGCATCCGTGTTGCATCCATGGTTTTCACGGACTGCTTGACTATAATGGGTGTGAGGGATCCGGGAACACCAACACAATAGGACATGCATCCGCGCTGAAAACACGGACCCACGGACCGTGCTAAAACACTGATGTGTGAATACACACATTTAAATGAATGGGGACGCGTGCTGTCTGCGGAGAACACGTACAGCACACGTCCGGGAAACACTGATGTGTGAATGAGGCGTTACAGGGGATTCCTGGTTGGTTGGCTCAGTTTTCTAGGATTTCTTGCTTGCATTAGTTATGGGGGAGCTCTAGATGGGTCTTTTTAAAGAACATCTCCGCCTTAGATTTAACCCTCTGACCTCTGAGTGATGCTGAAGGAGATCCGAACTACTCAGGGATCAATTCCATGTCCTACAGAAGTACAAGAAGAAGTTCTGGGAAAGTGTCTTTGTCCTGTCCTGCCTTGTGGATAGCTACAAAATTACCTTATTAAAGAGGACCTCTCACCTCTCCCGACATGTCTGTTTTAGTAATTTCTTACATTCTCCATGCAAAAACAATTCTGGTGCATATAGGGAATTTGTGCCTTTCCTCTATTATTCCTACTAGAGGTTTATTAATAATAAGCATTAGAGGTCCAGCTGGGTGTTACCAGTTGTGGGGGTGTCTCTGCCCAGCCTGGCACTATCCAGTCAACATATAACTAGTACCTAACAGCAATATTTAGACACAAAATCTAATTTTTTATCTAATTTAAAACATTGTTACCCTTTTATTTTTATGATTTAGAGAGAGGATTATACCCTGATATAAGGAGACAGGTGTGATGCCGGGTGACATCACGCGGTATGAAGCCACCGATGCAGATGCATCCTCCATCCCCAGTAATAACACCGGCCTCGATTCTGCTCTGGAAAATAATAGGACATTTTAATGTCTATGGGAGAAAATGAGAGTGTCCTCCTGCGTCACTCGTCACAATGCGAGCCTCGTCCTTTGTGTCTTGATTCGCATCGGCATGAAACATCTTCCTACAGAGGGGTGGACAGGTAGATTGCTCGGGGCCACACTAATCCATTCTTCTTCACTTAAATCTAAAGCAGTGATTATCACCAATAGACAAAAGAGGCGCGTTGCCCTCTAATGCCTCCTGTGCGGGAAGGAGGGGCGCAAACAATTCACTGCACTGACGGCAAGCAATGCTTTTACCATCCCCGCGAGCACAAAGCAGATTCTTCACAAGGGACTCGCTGTCAAGACGCTTCAGATACAAGGAAATAATGGAAATCTCCAATGTTCCTGATCAGCGTTCAGATTTCTGTATCTAATGCAAAATCCCAAGAAAAAATCGTTATTGAAAGAAGGTCTTCAGAATAAATGTGGACAATGTAACTGATAAAATGTATCGTATATATTTATACTATGTATACTGTACTGTAGGGCACCAGCACCATACATGCCAGACATAGTACGTATACAGTGCTATCAGGTATAGGGCAGATACAGCATACGGTAATAGGGCGTATACAGTGCTATCAGGTATAGTGCAGATACAGTATATAGTAATAGGTCGTATATAGTGTTATCGGGTATAGTGCAGATATAGTATATAGTAATAGGGCGTATACAGTGCTATCAGGTATAGTACAGCTACAGTATATAGTAATAGGGCGTACATAGTGCTATCAGGTATAGTGCAGATACAGTATACGGTAATAGGTCGTATACAGTGTTATCGGGTATAGTGCAGATACAGTATATAGTAATAGGGCGTATACAGTGCTATCAGGTATAGTACAGCTACAGTATATAGTAATAGGGCGTACATAGTGCTATCAGGTATAGTGCAGATACAGTATACGGTAATAGGTCGTATACAGTGTTATCGGGTATAGTGCAGATACAGTATATAGTAATAGGGCATATATAGTGCTATCAGGTATAGTGCAGATACAGTATACGGTAATAGTACGTATACAGCGCTATCAGGTATAGTGCAGATACAGTATATAGTAATTGGTCGTATATAGTGTTATCGGGTATAGTGCAGATATAGTATATAGTAATAGGGCGTATATAGTGCTATCAGGTATAGTGCAGATACAGTATACGGTAATAGGGCGTATATAGTGTTATCAGGTATAGTGCAGATACATTATACAGTAATAGTACGTATACAGCGCTATCAGGCATAGTGCAGATACAGTATACGGTAATAGGGGGTATACAGTGCTATCAGGTATAGTGCAGATACAGTATACAGTAATAGTACGTATACAGCGCTATCAGGTATAGTACAGCTACAGTATACGGTAATAGGGGGTATACAGTGCTATCAGGTATAGTGCAGATACAGTATACGGTAATAGGGGGTATACAGTGCTATCAGGTATAGTATAGCTACAGTATACGGTAATAGGGGGTATACAGTGCTATCAGGTATAGTGCAGATACAGTATACAGTAATAGTACGTATACAGCGCTATCAGGTATAGTACAGCTACAGTATACGGTAATATGGGGTATACAGTGCTATCAGGTATAGTGCAGATACAGTATACAGTAATAGTACGTATACAGTGCTATCAGGTATAGTGCAGATACAGTATACGGTAATAGGGGGTATACAGTGCTATCAGGTATAGTACAGCTACAGTATACGGTAATAGGGGGTATACAGTGCTATCAGGTATAGTGCAGATACAGTATACGGTAATAGGGTGCATATAGTGCTATCAGGTATAGTACAGCTACAGTATACGGTAATAGGTCGTACATAGTGCTATCAGGTATAGTGCACATACAGTATACGGTAATAGGGTGTATATAGTGCTATCAGGTATAGTGCAGATATAGTATATAGTAATAGGGCGTATATAGTGCTATCAGGTATAGTGCAGATACAGTATACGGTAATAGGGCGTATACAGTGCTATCAGGTATAGTGCAGATACAGTATACGGTAATAGGGGGTATATAGTGCTATCAGGTATAGTGCAGATATAGTATATAGTAATAGGGCGTATATAGTGCTATCAGGTATAGTGCAGATACAGTATACGGTAATAGGGCGTATACAGTGCTATCAGGTATAGTGCAGATACAGTATACGGTAATAGGGGGTATACAGTGCTATCAGGTATAGTGCAGATACAGTATACGGTAATAGGGTGCATATAGTGCTATCAGGTATAGTACAGCTACAGTATACGGTAATAGGTCGTACATAGTGCTATCAGGTATAGTGCAGATACAGTATACGGTAATAGGGTGTATATAGTGCTATCAGGTATAGTGCAGATACAGTATATAGTAATAGGGCGTATACAGTGCTATCAGGTATAGTGCAGATACAGTATATAGTAATAGGTCGTATATAGTGTTATCGGGTATAGTACAGCTACAGTATACGGTAATAGGGCGTATATAGTGCTATCAGGTATAGTACAGCTACAGTATACGGTAATAGGGCGTATATAGTGCTATCAGGTATAGTGCAGCTACAGTATATAGTAATAGGGCGTATACAGTGCTATCAGGTATAGTGCAGATACAGTATATAGTAATAGGTCGTATATAGTGTTATCGGGTATAGTACAGCTACAGTATACGGTAATAGGGCGTATATAGTGCTATCAGGTATAGTACAGCTACAGTATACGGTAATAGGGCGTATATAGTGCTATCAGGTATAGTGCAGCTACAGTATATAGTAATAGGGCGTATACAGTGCTATCAGGTATAGTGCAGATACAGTATATAGTAATAGGTCGTATATAGTGTTATCGGGTATAGTACAGCTACAGTATACGGTAATAGGGCGTATATAGTGCTATCAGGTATAGTACAGCTACAGTATACGGTAATTGGTCGTATATAGTGCTAAAAGGTATTGTGCAGATACAGTATATAGTAATAGGGCATATATAGCATAACATAACATAACTATACACTATACATATACACTATACATAACATAACTATACACCTAATCCCACCCAGTCCCCTTAATGCCCCCCAGCATTATGCCCAGCTGTGCTCCCAGTAATATGCCCACATTGTGCCCCCCAGTAATATGCCCACATTGTGCCCCCCAGTAATATGCCCACATTGTGCCCCCAGTAATATGTCCACCTTGTGCCCCCCAGTAATATGCCCACCTTGTGCCCCCCAGTAATATGCCCACCTTGTGCCCCTCACAGCAAGTTAAAAAAATAAACACCAAATACTTATCTTCTTCCAGGACATCGGCTGCTAGGTATAGTACTCATATAATATTGCCAGGCATAGTGTAAATACATAGTGCCAGGTATAATACTTATGTAATAGTTCCAGGCATAGTGCATATAGAGTAGTATTAAGGATAATACTAGGTATAGTACATATATAATAGTGCCAAGCATATTGTAAATACAGTATTATTAGGTACAGTACATATAAAATAGTGCATACCCAGTAGTATTAGGTATAGTACATATATAATAGTGCCAAGCATATTGTAAATACAGTAGTATTAGGTATAGTACATATATAATAGTGCCAAGCATATTGTAAATACAGTAGTATTAGGTATAGTACATATATAATAGTGCCAAGCATATTGTAAATACAGTAGTATTAGGTATAGTACATATATAATAGTGCCAAGCATATTGTAAATACAGTATTATTAGGTACAGTACATATATAATAGTGCCATTCATAGTTCAAATACATAGTACCATGCATAGTGCATATACAATATTATCAGCAACAGTACATATATAATAGAGGCAGGCATAGTGGACACCATTGATAGTTCCAGGCATAGTTCATTTATGATAGTACCAGACAGAGTTCATATATACGATTATAAGGTATAGTACACATTTTATAATGCTAGGAATATTACATACAGTAAATAAAAGTACCAGGTATAGTACATTTATAATAGAGTCAGGTATAGTGTATATATGGTAGTGCCAGGCATGCTACGTATATAAAAGTACAAGTTATAGTATATTTACTGTATAATGGCACCAGTTACAGTACACATGTAATAGTGTTAACCATAGAGTACATAATAGGTATGTTACATATATAATAGTACCAGCCATAGTATGCTGCATATACATTATAATAGTGTTAGGCATAGCACCTATAGAAAAGGACCATAGTGCATAGAGTAATAGTACATAGGTAATAGTATCAGATGTAATATTACCTTGACATTTACTGAACAATGCTTTAAATACACCGTATATAGCAGTGACAGGCAGAGTACATATATAATAGTACCAGCTGTAGTTATAGCACTTACATAATTGTGATGTAAGATTTAATACATATATAATATTGTCAGAATTAGTTCACAAGCCATAAAACCCTTGTCCTTACAAAATATTGGGGGTACAGCATAAATGCATAAATAACAGTACCAGCCTCCTATGGGCACAGTATAGGGCGGTGTATAGATGACGTCCTCAGAGTACAGAGCTCTGAGAATAAGCCGTCCTCATGGGGTCACCTCAGAAGGGTGAACATTAGGGAGAAATCACCCCGGCCCTGGCAGGACTGAGCCCATGTATGTCTGAATGCAGAATCGGGGGCTACCTTTACTGTGTCTTCACTAATCACATTTCCCTCCTCCGTCCCCCGCTGCATTTCTCATAAAGGTACAATATATATGAATATTACAGCAGCAGCTTTATGACACCATAAAATAGTTTTTATTCGTTTTTATCGTCTCCCATAGAGGATAATTAGCTGTGGAAGTTGAAACGTAATTATATGATATCTATATTTCCTGCTTCCAGTGAATATTATTGTAAAAGGAGAAAAAAAAAACTGAGCTTCAGTCGAATCTAAAGCTGAAAGGATATGTTATTCCCCAGACTGATGTTTAGGGGGGTGAACGTGATCGAGGCCCCAGGAAGCAGAATGCACTTTAAAGCGTGAGGTGTAAGTTTACTGAACGTCGTACAGTCAGAAATATACACATGATACGCAGGGGTGCACCGCCAATGAGGCGAGGTGAGGCAATTGCCTCAGACGGCACCAGGTAGGAGCAAGAGGGGGGTAGCGGAAGGGCCATGGGCAATGAGCGCTTACATGGTACATATTCAACTGCATCACTGTACTCAGGACAACGATTCAGTTGAATGCCGTGATGGGGTATGGGAGCGATGTCTCCATGGCCCACCGTTTCCTCCAGTAGGCTTTATTCCTAGTTCCTGCAGCCTATCAGAGACGGTGACATCATTATCGCGCTGTGGGGCCACAATGGGGTGGGGGCCATTATTGTAACTAGAGAAAGAACCATGGGGACATTGCTGTTAAATGGAGCATTTTTGTACTGGCACACATTATAAGGGGGCCACTATGGGGACATTCGTTCCACTGGGGCCACAAAAAGGGGATAGTTTTTGTACTGACACATGTTATAAGGGGGTATTTTTTGTACTTAATGCAAATTATAAGGGAGCATTTTTGTATTGTCACACATAATATGGGAGCCACTATGTGGACATTTGTTCTACAGTTTTTTTTTTTTTTGTATTGGCACAAAATTGGTTATCAAAATTAAGGTTATTCACTTTAGAAAAAAAGACGACTGAGGGGAGATCTAATAACTATGTATAAATATATCAGGGGTCAGTACAGAGATCACTCCCATCATCTATTTATCCCCAGGACTGTGACTGTGACGAGGGGGCATCCTCTGCGTCTGGAGGAAAGAAGGTTTCTACACAAACATAGAAAAGGATTCTTCACGGTAAGAGCAGTGAGACTATGGACTCTTTACTGTAAGAGCAGTGAGACTATGGACTCTGTACTGTAAGAGCAGTAAGACTATGGACTCTTTACTGTAAGAGCAGTGAGACTATGGTCTCTTTACTGTAAGAGCAGTGAGACTGTGGACTCTTTACTGTAAGAGCAGTGAGACTATGGACTCTTTACTGTAAGAGCAGTGAGACTATGGACTCTATACTGTAAGAGCAGTGAGACTATGGACTCTATACTGTAAGAGCAGTGAGACTATGGGACTCTTTACTGTAAGAGCAGTGAGACTATGGGACTCTTTACTGTAAGAGCAGTGAGACTATGGACTCTTTACTGTAAGAGCAGTGAGACTATAGACTCTTTACTGTAAGAGCAGTGAGACTATGGACTCTTTACTGTAAGAGCAGTGAGACTATGGACTCTTTACTTTAAAAGCAGTGAGACTATGGAACTCTCTGCCTGAGGAGGTGGTGATGGTGAGTACAATAAAGGAATTCAAGAGGGGCCTGGATGTATTTCTGGAGTGTAATAATATTACAGGCTACAGCTACTAGAGAGGGGTCGTTGATCCAGGCAGTTATTCTGATGCCTGATTGAAGTCGGGAAGGAATTTTTTTCCCCTTAAGTGGGGAAAATTGGCTTCTGCCTCACAGGGGTTTTTTGCCTTCCTCTGGATCAACTTGTAGGAAACAGGTCGAACTGGATGGACAAATGTCTTTTTTCGGTCTTATATACTATCTTACTATGTTTATAAGGGAGTATTTTTGTACTGGCACACATTGCAAGTGGGAATTATTTTACTGACAAACATTATAATTTTTTGTACATGCACACATTATAGGGAGAATTATTACTACTGGGGGCACTATGGGGGCATTATTACTTATGGGGGAAAATTGGGGAACATTATCACTATTGGGACCACTCTGACAGAGAATTATTACTGTTGGTGGGACTTTTGGAAGGACTGTTCCATCGGGAGGCACTCTGGCACAGTATCAGCTTAGCACAATTATTTTTGGAGGGCACTATGTTGACGGCACTATATGTTTCAGGGACAGTATTTGCTGGGCACGGGTATTTTTTAGGGCACTGTGTGCCAGTAATTAGGTGAACTATCTGTGTGATACTAGTATTATCAAGGGGAATTATCTGTTTCTGCAGTATAGCATTGGCAGCACAGTGGGCACAGTATTAGAGGTGGCAGAATGGGGTGTTGAGAAGTTGTTAAGGAGGATGGAAAAGTAGGAAACTATGATTAAGTTTGTTAAACTCTGCAGAGACAAGAGATGGCTGAAAGAAATTATCATGGTGGTCAGGACTGAATGGAGAAGATGAGGAAAGAGAACACCTACATCAGAGGAGACGTCAGCGGATGTAAGAGATGAGGCGCTGTATTACCCTGTATCTTTTTGTAACGCGGTATGTAATGTTTTCCAAGTATGTCTTTAACAGTAGAGCTGAAATTGGCACAGGGGTGGGGGGTACATCATTTCAGTTTTCAGCCCAGGCAGCAGAAACGTGAGGTGCACCCCTGATGATACATACAGAGGTAGCAATCTTCATCTTACACATTACACTGAATAAGTGCATTGTTGGAGAACACATGAAATTGACACTTAACACAGAACAAAATCCATTGTGAGGTCAAGGCGAAGTCTGCTGCAGCTGTGTAGCACATTAAGTGAAAAAGTAAAGGATTCCTGCGCAGTAGATCAGAGAAGGGATACAAGGTTCACTGAACAAAAGAAAAACTACACATTGTATACACCACTGGATCTCCAGTCTCTGGATAGTGTATCACCAGATTACCAGACTCTAGATACTGTAAATACCACTGGATCACCAGATACTGGATACTGTATATACCACTGGATCACCAGACTCTGGAAACTGTATATACCACTGGATCACAAGACTCTGGATACTGTATCACTAGATCACCAGACTCTGGATACTGTATATACCACTGGATCACCAGACTCTGTATACTATATATACCACTGGATCACCAGACTCTGGATACTGTATATACCACTGGATCACCAGACTCTGGATACTGTATATATCACTGGATCACCAGACTCTGGATACTGTATATACCACTGGATCACCAGACTCTGGATACTGTATATACCACTGGATCACCAGACTCTGGATACTGTATATACCACTGATTCACCACACTCTGGATACTGTATATACCACTGGATCACCAGACTCTGGATACTGTATATACCACTGGATCACCAGACTTTGGATACTGTATATGATCACTGGATCACCAGACTCTGGATACTGTATATACCACTGGATCACCAGACTTTGGATACTGTATATGATCACTGGATCACCAGACTCTGGATACTGTATATACCACTGGATCACCAGACTCTGGATACTGTATATAATTACTGGATCACCAGACTGTGGATAATGTATATACCACTGGATCACCAGACTCTGGATACTGTATATACCACTCGATCACCAGACTCTGGATACTGTATATAATCACTGGATCACCAGACTCTGGATACTGTATATACCACTGGATCACTAGACTCTAGATAATGTATATACCACTGGATCACCACACTCTGGATACTGTATATACCACTGGATCACCAGAATCTGGATACTGTATATACCACTGGATCACCAGAATCTGGATACTGTATATGCCACTGGATCACCAGACTCTGGATACTGTATATACCACTGGATCACCAGACTCTGGATACTGTATAAATTCACTGAATCACCAGACTCTGGATACTGTATATACCACTGGATCACCAGACTCTGGATACTGTATATACCACTGGATCACCAGACTCTGGATACTGTATATACCACTGGATCACCAGACTCTGGATACTGTATATACCACTGGATCACCAGACTCTGGATACTGTATATACCACTGATTCACCACACTCTGGATACTGTATATACCACTGGATCACCAGACTCTGGATACTGTATATACCACTGGATCACCAGACTTTGGATACTGTATATGATCACTGGATCACCAGACTCTGGATACTGTATATACCACTGGATCACCAGACTTTGGATACTGTATATGATCACTGGATCACCAGACTCTGGATACTGTATATACCACTGGATCACCAGACTTTGGATACTGTATATAATTACTGGATCACCAGACTGTGGATACTGTATATACCACTGGATCACCAGACTCTGGATACTGTATATACCACTCGATCACCAGACTCTGGATACT
This sequence comes from Bufotes viridis, assembly GCA_033119425.1. Classification (NCBI taxonomy): domain Eukaryota; kingdom Metazoa; phylum Chordata; class Amphibia; order Anura; family Bufonidae; genus Bufotes; species Bufotes viridis. The sequence continues at coordinate 6,983,362 of CM065597.1, forward strand.
GTATATAATCACTGGATCACCAGACTCTGGATACTGTATATACCACTGGATCACTAGACTCTAGATAATGTATATACCACTGGATCACCACACTCTGGATACTGTATATACCACTGGATCACCAGAATCTGGATACTGTATATACCACTGGATCACCAGAATCTGGATACTGTATATGCCACTGGATCACCAGACTCTGGATACTGTATATACCACTGGATCACCAGACTCTGGATACTGTATAAATTCACTGAATCACCAGACTCTGGATACTGTATATACCACTGGATCACCAGACTCTGGATACTGTATATACCACTGGATCACCAGACTCTGGATACTGTATATACCACTGGATCATCAGACTCTGGATACTGTATATACCACTGGATCACCAGACTCTGGATACTGTATATACCACTGATTCACCACACTCTGGATACTGTATATACCACTGGATCACCAGACTCTGGATACTGTATAAATTCACTGAATCACCAGGTGATAGACGCGGAACTATCATGTTTTTTCATCTCAGCAGCATTACGGCAGTAACATGATGGGGAGAGTAGTGCTGGATGTTTTGTTAGTATGACCTATGACATATTATGAAACATTGGTTAACATTGTGCCTTTTATTAACAATGTTTTCTATGGTCTCCTGATTAAAGACAATGCACTATTATATTATATGATCAGTGGCCGTCCAGGGATGGAGGGCGTCTGACTCCGCTGATCTCAGGCCTGACCTTTACTTACTGTCAGCTCATAAGCATTTACTTCAGTTTTAGTCATTTGAGAACGCTGTAAACATAGGTCAACAATCTTCTTATTGCTGTTTGAATCGTGACCTTTCCAGATGACAGATGACAAGTCTCCATTCTGAGGATCCTCCAAGGCGATATAGCATCAGAAATAGATATAAGATCAGCAGCTATCAATTCTAAGACGACACAGTCTGAGGATGGAGACATTCAGAGTAGCTGTACGTAGGTAGGTGGGTCCATGCAATGTCGTCCTGCATTCTTCTCAAATGGAGACTCTCATCATGATGAATGAGCTAGAACGTAGCTAATGTTAGCCGCTCACAGGCTGTGAGGGGAATTATGAGGTCACCTTACAAAACTCTGTGTCGGTAGAATTTGTGTCAAAATGATCAACTTGAAAAAAAGTATTAAATATTATCAACTATTAGATACATTTAGAACATCTTGAAGTCTAAGGGTGGCTGCACATAATGCGGATTACAAACCGTTTTTCTTTGTGGATTTCACAGCGCAGAACAGTACCAGCAAAGTGAATGAGATTAGACACACCTCATGCCTGCTTGGCTTTTCTCCTTAGGTGCAGAAATTATTCTGCTGTGCAGATTTTAAAATCCACCGTATGTCAATTCTTTGTGTGATTCCGCACCTTCTGTAGAGAGGTTTCCCTATAGATTTCAATGGTGTTGTTTGCATAAATAAAAATTCACACTAAAAATTGCTAAAATTGCACCAGAACCTGATAAATAGTGGAGATTTATGTGCATTTTTTGTGCAGTTTTGGTGCAGATTTGATGAGGATTTTTTAGGCACAAAAGTCTGTACCGTGTGCAGCCACCGTACACTTCTGTCTTCAGATGTGACTTTACTTGCTATGCCGCCCCTTTTTGGAGTATGATTCTGAAAAGTGTTACTTTTTAAAATGGCACAGTTGATAAATCTGTCTTCAGTCAGCTCGGCCGGCTAAGGGTCCTTTCACACTAGCGTTTTCAGGATCCGGCATAGAGTTCCGTCGTCGGGGGTCTATGCCGGAAAGAAACGCTTTAGTTACACATAGTACAACCGCATGCATCCGCTTGTATTTAACTATTTTTTAACATAGCCAAGACAGATCCGTCATGAACTCCACTGAAAGTCAATGGAGGACGGATCCGTTTTCGTTGTGGCAGATTGTGCCAGAGAAAACGTTTTGCTCCGGATCCCAGGACAGAAAGAATACCGCAGCATGCTTCGGTATTTTCTCCGTCCAAAAAACGTTCCGGTCCTGAACTGAAGACATCCTGATGCATCCTGAACGGATTTCTCTCCATTCAGAATGCATTAGGATAATCCTGATCAGTATTCATCCGGCATAGAGCCCCGAAGACGGAACTCTATGCTGGATCCTAAAAACGCTAGTGTAAAAGAGCCCTACCCGGTCCACTTTCCTACTTTCTCAACTTGTGAGTGAATGTTAAATGAATAAAAAGATGTAAAAACATTGTTTCTGCAACTTTTGAAAGCAGAGTTCTGGAGCACAGGGAAAAATCTCCCCTGATGACTCATCCATGAGAAATCAAAATTTAGGTTCATAATTTGCACAAGATAATGAACAGGATGGCTGTGGTTTTATCAGGCATAAAGAACACAATTAGTGCAGACCTCCGAGAATAGCCAGTCTAGAGGACGACTTTTCCAAAATGAAAATTTTAAGTAACTAAGAGCTTCTATTAGACTGTTCCGTATAATCAGTGGAGATGGAATAGGTTTTACTGGACTTCAATATCAAATTACAAAAGCCAAAGGAAAAAGTCAAGGGAAATTTTCTTACAACTATTTATTTAACTCGTTAGGTGTCAATTTCGGGGCTTCTACAACAGTATGAGTGTATGGTGCAATGTTTAATTGTGCATGTGAAGCAGTATTAAAGTAGTTACTGTATGTTCCTGTACATAGGAGACAGTATTATAGTAGTTATATTCTTGTACATAGGAGCAGTATAATTGTAGTTATATTCTTGTACATAGGGGGCAGTATTATAGTAGTTATATTCTTGTACATAGGAGCAGTATTATAGTAGTTATATTCTTGAACATAGGACCAGTATTATAGTAGTTATATTCTTGTACATAGGAGCAGTATTATAGTAGTTATATCCTTGTACATAGGAGCGGTATTATAGTAGTTATATTCTTGTACATAGGATGCAGTATTATAGTAGTTATATTCCTGTACATAGGAGGCAGTATTATAGTAGTTATACTATTGTATATAGGAGCAGTATTATAGTAGTTATATTCTTGTACATATGAGCAGTATTATAGTAGTTATATTCTTGTACATAGAGGGCAGTATTATAGTAGTTATATTCTTGTACATAGGAGGCAGTATTATAGTAGTTATATTCTTTTACATGGGAGCAGTATTATAGTAGTTATATTCTTCTATATAAGAGCAGTATTATAGTAGTTATATTCTTGTACATAGGAGCAGTATTATAGTAGTTATATTCTTGTACATAGGAGGCAGTATTATAGTAGTTATATTCTTATACATAGGAGCAGTATTATAGTAGTTATATTCTTGTACATAGGAGCAGTATTATAGTAGTTATACTCTTGTACATAGGAGCAGTATTATAGTAGTTATATTCTTGTACATAGGAGACAGTATTATAGTAGTTATATTCTTGTACATAGGAGCAGTATAATTGTAGTTATATTCTTGTACATAGGGGGCAGTATTATAGTAGTTATATTCTTGTAAATAGGAGCAGTATTATAGTAGTTATATTCTTGAACATAGGACTAGTATTATAGTAGTTATATTCTTGTACATAGGAGCAGTATTATAGTAGTTATATCCTTGTACATAGGAGCAGTATTATAGTAGTTATATTCTTATACATAGGAGCAGTATTATAGTAGTTATATTCTTGTATATAAGAGCAGTATTATAGTAATTATATTCTTGTACATAGGAACAGTATTATAGTAGTTATATTCTTGTACATAGGAGCAGTATTATAGTAGTTATATTTTTGTATATAGGAGCAGTATTATAGTAGTTATATTCTTGTACATAGGAGCAGTATTATAGTAGTTATATTCTTGTACATAGTAGTATTATTATAGTAGTTATATTCTTGTACATAGGAGCAGTATTATAGTAGTTATATTCTTGTATATAGGGGGCAGTATTATAGTAGTTATATTCACGTACGTAGGAACTGTATTATAGTAGTGATATTATTGTACATAGGAGCAGTAGTATAGCAGTTATATTCTTGTACATAGGAGCAGTATTATAGTAGTTATATTCTTGTACATAGTAGTATTATTATAGTAGTTATATTCTTGCACATAGGAGCAGTATTATAGTAGTTATATTCTTGTACATAGTAGTATTATTATAGTAGTTATATTCTTGTACATAGGAGCAGTATTATAGTAGTTATATTCTTGTATATAGGGGGCAGTATTATAGTAGTTATATTCTCGTGCATAGGAACTGTATTATGGTAGTGATATTATTGTACATAGGAGCAGTAGTATAGCAGTTATATTCTTGTACATAGTAGTATTATTATAGTAGTTATATACTTGTACATAGGAGGCAGCATTATAGTAGTTATATTCTTATACATAGGAGGCAGTATTATAGTAGTTATATACTTGTACATAGGAGGCAGCATTATAGTAGTTATATTCTTATACATAGGAGGCAGTATTATAGTAGTTATATACTTGTACATAGGAGCAGTATTATAGCAGTTATATTCTCGTACGTAGGAGCAGTATTATAGTAGTTATATTCTTGTATATAGGGGGCAGTATTATAGTAGTTATATTCTTGTACATAGGAACTGTATTATAGTAGTGATATTATTGTACATAGGAGCAGTAGTATAGCAGTTATATTCTCGTACGTAGGAGCTGTATTACAGTATTTCTTTTCTCATTCATACGGAGGAGTAATATATAGTCATACTCTTGTAAATCGGTATGACATTATTTTAAATACTGCTAGTTACTCAGGTTGTCAGATTAGGAGTTTTTTGGGTTGGATTGCAACAGTCTGTTTTCCAAGTGGTAACTAATTATGCATTCAAATTAAGTTGAGTTCTGCAAGTTTTGCCAAGTCCCACATTCCTGACATTACACAACTTTTTCTGATTCATTATTTGGGGCTTTAGAAATATATATGTAGATGTTCATGTGAGAAGTGGACAGCAAAGCCTCATTAGTGCCATGACAAATTAGAGTTTGGATAACAGGATTTTGTTGGGGAGAAGTTTGGATTGCGTAGACAATATACGGAGTCATTAATGCTCAATTATCTGAAAATGAGGCCACACAATTTGAATCATCATCAGAAATATTCTGTTAGTCCCTCCAGCAATGTCTTCCAAACATTGATTACAAAGGAAGGTAAAAGTCATACTGGAGTTGATTGCCTGTCAAGGTGATTAGATCACAATTCCTGACATTTATGACATGGGGCCTCAGAATAAGAATGTGGAGATAAGCTAATAGGAACTCCAAAAAATCAGAAATTTAATTTGATATGAATGGTAATAACATATACAGTCGATGAAGTACATTGTTGACTCCATGGAATGTGTAAGAAACACATCGGTAACCTAAAGATTATCTAACCATTTTTTGAAAAAAAAAAAGGGGGCAGAAGTGCTGCTCAGAGCGCTCTGCCCCTTCAGCTTTCATGGGCTTTGCTTTGCTTTCTAAAAGTGTGGAATACAGATTCCATATCGTTTAATGAACTCATACTCCACATGTTCAAAAATCTGTGCTGATGAAAGCCAAAGGCGAAGTCTTCTCTAATCAATTTTTCCTCTAGATTTTTTGTTTCTTTTATAATTTTTTTCTTGTTATTTTTTTTATTTGTTTTTCCATCATTGGTTTAGATACCCATGAAATGTACTTGTGCACACAGAGCATAAAACCACTTTTGAATACAATCTATAACCTGCACCAAGATTATCAAAGAAATATGCACTTGTTGCATGCAGATTTTGTTGTTCCTTTTGGTGCATAACGTAGCCCAGTTTTCCTTTTTAACAAGAAACTCCTCTGGCTCTCCCTATCAAACAACATATGATCACCGCAGCTTTTTACTGACCTCATCGATGCGGAAAAGCAGAGCAGTGGAGCTATACCTACTGGGTGAATAATTGTAAATTTTCTTGATGAAACTAACCTTTTGAGCAATTTTTGGGGAATTTGTATCATCACAATTCCAAAAGCACAGCTTTTTATTTTTTAGTTATTGTAGCCATAGGTGTTCTCATTTTTTTGTAGTAAGAGTATTTTTAGGGTACAAATCGGGGTGCATACAGGGTACCACTGGTAAAAAAAGCATGTTCCAAAAAACAGCAGTCATTTATTCTTCTACGAAGCTCTAAAAATGAAAATGGATGAGACTTACAAAGCAAGAGAAGGCTATAAGAAAATAGCAAAGTGTTTTCTGTTTGCCATTTCCTCAGTTCGAAATGTAATTAAGAAATAGCAGTTAACAGAAACAGTGGAAGTCAAGCGAAGGTCTGGAAGACCAAGAAAAATTTCAGAGACAGTCTTTTGACTGCAAAAGACCTTCAGGAAGATTTAGCAGACTCTAGTGTTATGGTACATTGTTTTACTCTTCAGTGACACCTGCACAAATATGGCCTTCATGAAAGAGTCATCAGAAGAAAACTTTTCCTGCATCCTCACCACAAAATTCTACGTCAAAAGTTTGCACACGAGCATCTAAACAAGCACATGATGCATTTTGGAAACAAGTCCTCTGGACCGATGAGGTAAAATAGAATTATGTGGCTAAAATAAGCAATGGCATGTTTGGTGAAAAAAGGGCACAACATTTTATGAAAGGTTGTGTTGCAGCTAACGGCATCGGGAACGGGAAGATTGGATTCAATGAAATTCCAGCAGATTCTCACAGAACTGGAAGACTTCTGCAAGAAGGAATGGATGAAAATCCCTCAAACAAAAACTGAAAGACTCTTGACTGGCTACCAAAAGCATTTACAAGCTGTGATACTTGCCAAGGAGGGTGCTACTATGTACTAACCGTGCAGGCGTCCTAAAGTTTTGCTTTGGGTCTACTTCCTTATTTTAAAAATGTAAAGATAAAATATAAAAAAATTTGGCCTAACCAACAAAAGTTATGTTATTTATACCACTCAGTGAATGCCTTAAATCAATTTCACAAAATGTTAAAATTTATTTTTTTTAAATATTTCTCCATAAAAATAGTAGAATAAAAGTTATTTAACCACTTCAGCCCCGCCTAGCTTAAACAGCCTTAATGACCAGGCCACTTTTTACAATTCCGCACTACACTACTTTACCCGTTTATTGCTCCGTCATGCAACTTACCACCCAAATGAATTTTACCTCCTTTTCTTCTCACTAATAGAGCTTTCATTTGGTGGTATTTCATTGCTGCTGACATTTTTAATTTTTTTGCTATTAATCAAAAATTACCGAAATTTTTGCAAAAAAATGACATTTTTCACTTTCTGTTGTAAAATTTTTCAAAAAAAACTACATTTCTATATAATTTTTTCTCTAAATTTATTGTTCTACATGTCTTTGATAAAAAAATCCAATAAGTGTATATTTATTGGTTTGGGTAAAAGTTATAGCGTTTACAAACTATGGTGCAAAAAAGTGAATTTCCTCATTTTGAAGCAGCTCTGACTTTCTGAGCACCTGTCATGTTTCTTCAGGTGCTAGAATGCCAGGATAGTATAAATACCCCCCAAATCACACCATTTTAGAAAGAAGACACCCCAAAGTATTCGCGGAGGGGCTTGGTGAGTTCATGTATCATTTTATTTGTTTTCACAATTTAGCGGAAAATGACACTTTCTGAGAAAAAAATAAATAAAAAAGGTTCAATTTCTGATAACTTCTGGCAAAAAAAAAAAAATCTCAGACGGACTCACTATGCCCCTCAGTGAATACCTTGGGGTGTCTACTTTCCGAAATGGGGTCATTTGTGGGGTGTGTTTACTGTTCTGGCATTTTGGGCGGGGCTTAATTGTGAGCAGCCATGTAAAAGCTAAAGGTACTCGTTGGAATTTGGGCCCCTTTGCGCACCCAGGCTGCAAAAAAGCGGCACTTATGTGGTATCGCCGTACTCAGGAGAAGTAGGGCAATGTGTTTTGGAGTGTATTTTTACATATACCCATGTTGGGTGAGAGAAATATCTCTGTAAATTGTTAACTTTGTATAAAAAATTTTAAAAGTTGTGGTTTACAGAGATATTTTTCACACAAAGTATGGGTATATATAAAAATACACCCCAAAACACATTGCCCTACTTCTCCTGAGTACAGCGATACCACATGTGTGCCACTTTTTTTCAGCCTGGGTGCGCAAAGGGGCCCTAAAACCAATGAGTACCTTTAGGATTTCATAGGGCATTTTTACGCATTTGGATTCCAGACTTCTTCTCACGCTTTAGGGGCCCCTAAAATGCCAGGACAGTATAAATACCCCACATGTGACCCCATTTTGGAAAGAAGACACCCCAAGGTATTCCGTGAGGGGTATGGTGAGTTCATGTAAAATTTTATTTTTGTCACAAGTTAGTGGAATATGAGACTTTGTAAAAAAAAAAAGAAAAAAACAATTTCCGCTGACTTGTGCCAAAAATAAAAATTCTGTGGACTCACCATGCCCCTCACGGAATACCTTGGGGTGTCTTCTTTCCAAAATGGGGTCACATGTGGGGTATTTATACTCACCTGGCATTTTAGGGGCCCCTAAAGTGTGAGAATCCAAATGCATAAAAATGGCCTGTAAATCCTAAAGGTACTCATTGGTTTTAGGGCCCTTTGCGCATCTTGGCTGCAAAAGTGTCACTCATGTGGTATCGCCGAACTCAGGAGAAGTAGGGCAATGTGTTTTGGGGTGTATTTTACATATACCCATGTTGCGTGTGAGAAATATCGCTGTAAACGACAACTTTTTACATTTTTTTATTCAAAGTTGTCAGTTTACAGAGATATTTCTCTCACCCAGCATGGGTATATGTAAAAATACACCCCAAAACACATTGCCCTACTTCTCCTGAGTACGGCAGTACCACATGTGTGACACTTTTTTGCAGCCAAGATACGCAAAGGGGCCCAAATTCCAATGAGTACCTTTTAGGAGGGCATTTTTACGCATTTTTCTTCTCACGCTTTAGGGCCCCTAAAATACCAGGGCAGTATAAATACCCCACATGTGACCCCATTTTGGAAAGAAGACACCCCAAGGTATTCCGTGAGGGGCATGGCGAGTTCATAGAATTTTTTTTTTTTTTGGCACAAGTTAGTGGAAATTGATTTTTTATTGTTTTTTCTCACAAAGTCTCCCTTTCCGCTAACTTTTGACAAAAAGTTTAATTTTTCATGAACTCATTATGCCCTCAGCGAATACCTTGGGGTGTCTTCTTTCCAAAATGGGGTCACATGTGGGGTATTTATACTGCCCTGGCATTTTAGGGGCCCTAAAGCGTGAGAAGAAAAATGCGTAAAAATACCCTCCTAAAAGGTACTCGTTAGATTTGGGCCCCTTTGCATCTTGGCTGCAAAAGTGTCACACATGGTATCGCCGTACTCAGGAGAAGTAGGCGATGTGTTTTGGGGTGTATTTTTACATATACCCATGCTGGGTGAGAAATATCTCTGTATATTGACAACTTTAAATAAAAAAATGTAAAAGTTGTAGTTTACAGCGATATTTCTCACACCCAGCATGGGTATATGTAAAAATACACCCCAAAACACATTGCCCTACTTCTCCTGAGTACGGCGATACCACATGAGTGACACTTTTTGCAGCCAAGATGCGCAAAGGGCCCTAAAACCAATGAGTACCTTTAGGATTTCACAGGCCATTTTTACGCATTTGGATTCTCACGCTTTAGCACCCCTAAAATGCCAGGGCAGTATAAATACCCCACAAGTGACCCCATTGTGGAAAGAAGACACCCCAAGGTATTCTGTGAGGGGCATGGCGAGTTCACAGAAAAAAAAAATTTGGCACAAGTTAGCGGAAATTGTTTTTTTTTTTTTTTTTTACAGTCTCATATTCCACTAACTTGTGACAAAAATAAAATTTTCCATGAACTCGCCATACCCTCACGGAATACCTTGGGGTGTCTTCTTTCTAAAATAGGGTCACATGTGAGGTTTTTGTACTGCACTGGCATTTGAGGGTCTCCGCAATCATTACACGTATGGCCAGCATTAGGAGTTTCTGCGATTCTCCGTATATTGAGCAGACGGGTAATGAGATTTTTTTTTTCCGTTCGGCCTCTGCGCTGAAAAAAAAAAAAAATGAACGGCACAGATTTTTTCATTCGCATCGATCAATGTGGATGAAAAAATCTCTGCCAAAATCAGTGACTGCGGTGCGGTGGGCTGGGCGCTAGCTACCTAACAAGTAGCTAACTAACTGGCGGTGATAAGGGACCCTTATGCCCCATTCACACGTCCGCAATTCTGTTTGCAGAACGGAATTGCGGACCCATTCATTTCTATGGGGACAGACTTTGTCCCGCTCGGATCCGGAATTACGGATCCGCGCTTCCGGGTCTGCACTTCCGTTCAGCAAAAATATAGAACATGTCCTATTCTTGTCCGCACTGCGACAAGAAAAAGCATTTTCTATATAGTTCTGGCAATGTGCGGATCTGCAAAATGCGGAAAGCACATTGCCGGTGTCCGTGTTTTGAGGATCTGCGGATCGGATCTGCGGATCGGATCTGCGGATCGGATCTGCGGATCGGATCTGCGGATCGATCCGCGGATCCGTGAATCCACGGATCCGCAAAACACATATGGACGTCTGAATGGAGCCTTACAAGGGGTGTGATCAATGACAGGGGGGTGATCAGGGGTCTAGATGGGGTGATCAAGGGGTTAATAGGTGAGGGGGGGGTGGGGGGGTTAGTGTAGTGTTTGGTGCAACTTTACTGTGTTACCTGGTCCTCTGGTGGTCGATCCCAGCAAATGGGACCAGAGGACCAGGTAGCAGCTATATCAGACGCTGTTCACAAAACAGCGTCTGGTATACCTGTTTGATGCGATTTTATTCGCATCTACAGCCTGCCAGCGATTGATCATCGCTGGCAGGCTGTAGTACAACTCTTGAGACTTTTTGTCGCGCGACAATTGTCGTCGTGTGAACGTACCCTTAATGTGACTGTTAGGAAGTTAAAATACAAAGGGAATGTGACATCTTTAACTTTATGCCTTTTGGAGATCATTTCATCTTCAACTTGCTTAACTCTTCACAGTCACAGTCATTTTCACCAGGGATTCTCAAACTTTTGCATGCTTCTGTATAATGCATTATTTTATTACTTTATTGTAGAAGGATAAAAAACAACAACAGCTCTGCCATACTTTTACCCTGGGTTCAGACCTGAGTGTTTCTGAGACGTGCGTTTTACACGCGTATTTGTCGAGCGTTTTACGTGCATTTTTATGCGCGTTTTTGGCAATAGTAAACGCGCGTTTGACGCGCGTTTGTGTGATTGACTGCAGTGTTGTCCAATGACCAAATATCCCTGTCTATATGAAGTTTGGCCAATCAGAGCTGGGGTTTGGCCTTTCCAGCATGTTGCAAATTCATAAACGCGCGTTCGAACGCGCGTTTTCAGTGTCAAAAACGCGCAAATTACAAACGCCCCAAAAAAAGCTCAAGAACTTGTTTATGCGTCGGGCGTTTTTCAGCGCGTTCGAACGCGCTGTAAAACGCGCAAGTGTGAACTGAGGGTTAATGTGATCACCGTGCAGTTAGATAACATTCTCTGTGTCGATAAGTAATCCAGTTATGTAGCTGCTAAAAAAATGCTACTTTTGCACAAAAAATGTTTTTGTGTAGTTATATTTTACTAGTTTTTTTTGTGTTTTTCTAAAAAAAAGACACTAAAAAATGTTTTGTGTGTTTTTGCATTACTATCACTTTTTTATTTTATTCTGTTGATAGAGTTGTGATAGATGCTTTGAAGTTTTAACTGCCACCAGTTTGGGGAACATACAACTTTTTGATCAGATTTTTATTCATGTTTTTGTGACGAAAAATGAACCAAAAACAGCAATCCTGCCATTGTTATATATTTGTTATGTTTTCACAGTGCAGTATAAATATCACTTAACCCTTATTTTATGCATCATATTTTTTTAAATGTCACTATTTTTGCAGTATATAGGAATTTTGTAAGGAAAGGGGATTCGGCTGTTTATGTTAAACCATTTTTATTTTTAACTAAACTTGATTTATTTTTATGACTGTGACCTTCTGATCTCTTTAATAATACATTGCAATACTTCTACTGTACATTATGCCTGTGTCGGGCACAGTTTAGCTTTTTTTTTTAGTACATGCAGTTTGGAGGCTGTCATTTTTTTTATTTTTTCGTGGTTTATCCATTCATATTTTTACCTGGGGATTTATGTTTGTGTCATTTTTATAGAGAAAGCCGGTGTTTCGTTAATTTTCCCTACCCGTGAAATTTCCCTACCCTCGTCATTTCCGGTTCCGTCTGATGTGACGTTTGCGGGTGTGGAAGGAGGTGTGTCACGCCACTCGCTTACTGAGTGGCTGAGTAGGATTTGGCGCAGGAGAGCGCCGCTAACTGTGAACGCGCATAGGGTAGGGAAAATTTACGGCCAATTGAGCATGCGCCGCGGGTAGTGAAAAGTTACAGCCCAGTGCGCAGGCGTGAATGCGCACTGGGCTGTAAGTTTTAACTAATCTCGGCGCATGCGCACTAAGTTTTCCCTACCCTAGGCACTAGACTAGATGCAGCAAGCGTTCGCGCCTGCGCACTGGGCTGTAACTTTTCACTACCCGCGGCGCATGTGCAGTTGGCCGTAAATTTTCCCTACCCTATGTGCGTTCACAGTTAGCGACGCTCTCCTGCGCTGGAAATGATGAGGATAGGGAAATTTCACGGGTAGGGAAAATTAACGGAACACCGGCATTTAGCTGCTGTATGGGAGCTTCTGTATGACGTCACACTCCTCTACGGATACCTCAAAGGACCAAAAACCTTCCGACGTGTTTCAGAATACACGTATTTCTTCTTCAAAATACGTGTATCCCCCCTACCCCCCTACCCTCTTCCAACTCCCACCTTCATTCATTCTCTTTATTTTCTATCTATTATTGAATCTAGTATTTTTCATCTCTATTCTCCACTTTCCTACTTTTTCTCACTTTTCTTATTATTTGTTTATTCTATTCATGTATTTCACTTTCATCACGTATACATCTTGCCCCTTACATACATCTTATCTACTCATAGTAATTCCATCCATATACATTCTCATGACATTCCAGCTTCCAAGATGGCCACCATCACTTCAGAACATCCAATACGCAAGCGTACGCTCCTTACACTCCCAATAAAACACAGCGCAAGCGCTCCCTTCTGTAATATGACCGACGCTAACCTCACATCCTCTATATACACAGTGTGTTTGTGCCCCCTTCTCTAAAATGGCTACGACATGCCTCACGTGCCAGCGGCCACGCTCACACACAGGAAGTAGTGTATAGTGGGCGTATTTACGGACATGCACGCCACAGCCACACATAGCAGCTTTATTTTCCTAGACTGCCATCTCTCCATCCGACCATCCCTCTGGTAAGCTATACTCTTCCTCCCTTCCAGGCTCTCATCCTCTGACCCGACACCTGCCCCATGGTCTCCTCACTTACATGGTATCTTGGGTAACTTCTCCCTGCCTCGTACCTGGAGTTATGTAGTATTATTATTTCAAATTTCTTATGTTCCATTATACCTCTACATTTTAAAGCTCACATCTCATGCCCCGAAGTCACTCTGTGCACAACTGTTCCTCCCGCTTCCTCTGTCAGCCCCTCTTCCTCCTTCTTCTCTATTGGCAGGACCGAGATGACTATGGAGAAACCTGGACTTAGGCCCCTTTCACACGGGCGAGTTTTCCGCGCGGGTGCAATGCGTGACGTGAATGCACAGCACCCGCACTGAATCCTGACCCATTCATTTCAATAGGTCTGTGTACATGAGCGTTTTTTTTTCACGCAGCACTTAGCGTTGCGTGAAAATCGCAGCATGTTCTATATTCTGCGTTCTCACATAGAAGTGAATGGGGCTGCGTGAAAACGCATTGCATCCGCAGCAAGTGCGGGTGCGTATGCGTTTCACTGATGGTTGCTAGAGATGTTGTTTGTAAACCTTCAGTTTTTATCACGCGCGTGAAAACGCATCAAAACGCATTGCACCCGCGGAAAAACTGGAACAACTGAACGCAATCGCAGGCAAAACTGAATGGCTTTGCCTGTGAAATCGCACAGTTTTCACTGAACACATCCGCAACGCACCCGGACCTAATCCGGACACGCTCGTGTGAAAGAGGCCTTAAAGTGAAAGCTACCATTACATACTGCCGAGCTAGCCCTAAAGCCCCCTTTCACACGTGCGAGTTTTCAGCGCGGGTTCAATGCGTGACATGAACGCTGAATCCTGACCCAATTATTTCAATGAGTCTGTGCACATGAACGTTTTTTTCACGCATCAGTTCTGTGTCGCTTTAAAAACACAGCATGTTCTATATTCTGCTTTTTTACGCAGCTCTGGCCCCATAGAAGTGAATGGGGTTTCAGTAAAAAACGCATTGCATCAGCAAGTATGTCCGGGTGCAATGCATTTTTCACCAATAGTTTCTAAGAGATGTTGTTTGTAAACCTTCAGATTTTTATCACGCGCGTGAAAAACTCATCAAAACACATTGCACGCGAGCGGAAAAACTGAATAACTGAACGCAATCGCAGACAAAACTGACTGAACTTGTTTGCAAAATAGTGCGAGTTTCACTGAATGCACCCTGAACGCATCGGGACCTAATCAATCACGCTCATATGAAAGAGGCCAATAGGCTTAACAGTGAATCTCCTGGTGACAGAGTCTCACATGCCATCTCTGCCTTCTCTCTGGCGGGTCCTGCTGTCTCTGACAGTCGCTCTCCATTCCTGCAGCTGCAACAACTGTGGAGACTTTTAGAAACCTCTCTTCATGTATATGTTCTAGATTAACCGGACATCTAAAGACACTGGGCGGTCTGCGAGCCGGTAAATACTTTTACCACTAATAATATACTATTCGCCGAAAGATTCAGTAACTTCTCCAATGACAATGTCCGTCATTTGGCCAGAAGAAATCTAAATATTCGAAAAGTGCAAAGCTGGCAATCCAGGAATTCATCTGACAGTTCGTGGTAAGAAGTCAGTTTTAATAGCTCAGATCCAGTCCAATCCTTCCAGAATGTGAAGATCATCTGCAGCCATCTTCTGCTCTGTCAATCACAGGGCGTAATTCATCATAATTACCAGCTCAGTGTAAAGTCTTCTCGTCGGATACTTAACAAAAATAGAGTCTATGCCTAGGAAAAAAAAAACGTACTTGCATTTTCAGAATTTGGCGTTTTTTTTTTTTCTATTGTGGACTTGCAAGAATGAATGTAACTATGAACAGCGCTGGGCTGTATTCACACAAGGAGATACTGTCACAGTGTAACGTTTACCTCATTCCATAATATTTACTTTATACACATTGTCCACATGGCAGGATTGCAGTCTGTCGTCTGGTGCACCTTGCAGAATACGAGCTATTGGAATGCAGTGCTGGATGCATTGTTTCATTTAGTTTTCTGCATTATAGCTGTTAAGGGTAATTTCACACAGGTTTTTGCTGCCATTTTTCAGCATTTTTTGCACCCGTGTCTTTTTTTTTGCTGTATAAGGCCTCAGGCACATGACCGTTGTTTGATTCCGTGTCCGTTGCTCCGTTTTTTGTGATTTTCTGCAGACCCATTGGTTTTCAATGGGTCCGTGGAAAACTCGGCAAATGCACCGTTTGTCCTATGCGTCCGTGGTCCGTGATTCCAGTCCGTCAAAAAAATATAACCTGTCCTATTCTTGTCCGTGAAAAACGGTTCACGGACCCATTCAAGTCAATGGGACCATGAAAATATGCGGGTGGCCATCCGTGTGTGATCCGCGTTTTTTTTTTGCGGATCCCTTGGCAGGCACTTGGCAAAAATTGTCAGCCTGTCTTTTGGTAAAAATTTTTGGGTCATGTCCGCTAAAAAAACGGAAGACACACGGAAACACAACGGAAGGCAAAAACGGACACGGATCACTGAACAACGGAACCCCTTTTTGTGGACAGCATAAAAAATCGGTCGTGTGCATGAGGACTTAGTTGCAAGAAAAACACCAGCTCCAGATGTTAGCTGAGAGTCTATGGGAAATAGGAAATTCAGGACACACAAGTGTCTTTTTTTATTGGGTTCTTTTTTATTTTGGCTTCTTTTCAAAAACATACCATGCTGGAGCACTTGTCTTTTTTTTTTTTTTTATGTTTTCTAAAATGTCATGAAGAAAAGATTAGAGGTAAGACACTGTCTGCAAACATCCCAGAAAAAAAAAAACACCTCAAAACCACAGCAAAAGAAACCCAGGTGTAAAAAAGCCCTGTTTGCATCTATTCTGGTATTTTTTAAGTTGTAAAAATAGTCAGTGCAAATTTGTGTGTAATTTTTTTATTTCTCGACTAATAATAGCTGCAGGAGCTGGAGTGCAGAAGGTTGCTGATCCCTGCTCTAACATCTGTGCATGCAGAACGAGTTCACAAAAATCCATAGCAATGATTGAACAATTCTTGAGAAGCTGATGTTTACAGGTTCACGTTCCACTTGTATGGGAAATGTAACAGTGACTGAGAGGAATGGAAACAATAGTAACCGGACCCCTCTATCCAGTGTCATTTTGTTACATGACACATAGGGTTTTTTAGAATACAACCCAAACTGTTCTGTTTTATTTGAGGAAAACTGTGCAAAACATTTAAAAAATTTTTTTCAAACTATAGCTCCTTAAAGGGTCATTTACTATTCTGAAATACACCTAAATTGGGCATATTTCAAGCACACAAAGCGGCGCAACTGTTGCATTGCTATGGTCCCGCTCACGCCAGGTCTAAAATTGTGGCCAGGGAAGGGGGTGGGCCGACCGGTCTGTCTCATTCACCATTTTTTACGGCTGTTTTAGGCGTAGTAAAAAGTTTTAATTGTAAGACAGTTCGGAAGATCAGAAGTTGTCTTACATTTAGAACTGGCACCAGATGCAGAGGCTGGCGCCTTCTCATAAGTTTGACGGATCCACCGCCAGCATAGGGCCTTTATTAAGGGCCCTTTCACACTAGCGTTTTTGTTTTCCGGCATAGAGATCCGTTGTCGGGTCTCTATGCCTGAAAAATCCTGATCAGGATTATCTTAATGCATTCTGAATGGAGAGAAATCTGTTCAGGATGCATCAGGATGTCTTCAGTTTAGAACCGGAACGTTGTTTGGCCGGAGAAAATACCGCAGCATGCTGCGCTTTTTGGTCCGGCCAAAAATCCTGAACACTTGCCGCAAGGCTGGATCCGGAATTAATGCCCATTGAAAGGCTTTAATCAGGATCCGGCCTTAAGCTAAACGTCGTTTCGGCGCATCGCCGGATCCGATGTTTAGCTTTTACATAATAGTTACCATGGCAGCCAGGACGCTAAAGTCCTGGTTGCCATGGTAAAGTGTAGTAAGGAGCGGGGGAGAAGTATACTTACCGTCCGTGCGGCTCCCGGGGCGCTCCAGAGTGACATCATGTGATCCATGGATGGGCATGGGGCGCTCTGACGTCATTCTGGAGCGCCCCGGGAGCCGCACGGACTGTAAGTATACCGCTCCCCCGCTCCCCACTACTACCATGGCAACCAGGACTTTAATAGCGTCCTGGTTGCCATAGTAACCTCAAAGCATTTCGGAGACTGATCAGGATCCTGATCAGTCTTCTAATGTCTTCTAATGCTTTGAGGCGACTTGTGTTCTGACGGATCCGGTGAGATAGAAGTGCCGTGCCAGATCCTCAGAACGGAAGTGTGAAAGAGGTCTAAGACTGGCGTCTAAAATGCTGGTCTTAATACGTGTGCCCTTTAAATATGCACGCTAACACCAAACTAATAAATATCATAATAATCACTTTATTAACCTTTTCAGTACATCCCCATCTGCCACTGTATACAGGGGCGCAGAAGACGCAGTTGCCGCAGACTCTAAAGCCTGAAGTGGTCCAAAAGACCCCTCTGCTTCATATTAGGAGTCAAGTATCATAAATGAACTAGAATAAATGAGGGCCCTGTAATAAATTCAGCACGGGGGCCCAGGAGCTTGGAGTGACATCTCTTCTTCTATGTAACAAGGTTAATAGCTTTTTGGAATCTGAAAAAGCTTGACAGCAACCATCTAGCACAGGGATCAGCAACCTCCGGCACTCCAAATGTTCTGAAACTACAACTCCCAGAATGCTTCATTCACTTCTATAGGAGTTGTGAGAACAGCCGAGCATGTTTGCATGCTGGGAGTTGTAGTTTGAAAGCAGCTGGAGTGCAGAAGGTTGCTGATCCCTGCTCTAACATCTGTGCATGCAGAACGAGTTCACAAGAATCCATAGCAATGATTGAACAATTCTTGAGAAGCTGATGTTTACAGGTTCACGTTCCACTTGTATGGGAAATGTAACAGTGACTGAGAGGAATGGAAACAATTGTATCATTACAGGACACAGAGTAACCGGACCCTCTATCCAGTGCATGAGGAGCGGACGACCAGACCTGAGCACTGTTTACATACAGACGGTGTGAACCGCGCAGAAACGAAGCAGATGTGAGCCTGAAACATGAATCACAGCGATTACGGGTCTGACTGTACGGAGATGATGTGCGCCAGATGTCTCCCACGACAGAGCGCAGCCAGCAGGTTGTAGATGTCCTACATAAACTCTGCACATTACAGTCTCAGTGATTCTGCCTCTGCCGGTCCCATTTTATGACAAAGAGCCTTACTACAAAGGCTGTGACGGGGACAGCCCTTCCATAGAAACAATCAGAACAGATTTCCAAGCTTTTGCAATCAATTATTTTTATTGATTGCAACTACTATATGAGATGGAAGCAACTTTTCAAGTAGTCTTAATTGTATGCATGCAGATCCTATGGAGACCGAAGTGTCTCCATGATTAAAGGCTGCAAGCAAGCGCTGTGTAGTCTGGCCCTGCGTCACGTGTTAGGCTAGTTTCACACCAGAAAAATGATACAACTGGTGTCAGTCTCCAAAAGAAACAATGGATATTTTGTACTTGCGCTGCTGGTTCTTCAAAGTGTTGCGGGTAAGTTCACACTTGTAGTCAATGTATATAATCAGAACCGCGCTGCTCTAAGGCCAGATCCTCCAGTGTGCAGGAAAATTCCTCCGTAAATGCAGGTATTTGGCATCTCTCCCCTCAAGGATTCAACACAAATTAGGCTGTCTCCTAAACAGTGATAAAATCAAAGCGTATCTCATAAAATACAGGTTTCCAATCCAAAAATTGCCCGACCCGAGTTTCGCTCATCAGCGTCTTCAGGGGCTAAATCTGCGCATGCCCGGGGGTAGGGCCCTTTTATATTCGCACCCTCCTTCCAATTGCTCGCATAAACATATTACAAATCACTTTTTACATCTTCATATGCATCCTTTCTTAAATATATGATAACACATAAATTGAATTTAAAAACTTCACCTGAATTTTTCTAAAATATCCAATCCACTGTCCCTCCCCACCGGAATATATTAAGACCGAGACTCAATCCTGCTTTGCATCTCAAAATACCGATCACCTTGATAACTATTCTATTCGTCTTCTTACAAGTCGCGCGCCATAACTCCATATAGTCATCCAGGTAGTTTAACTCCCTTAACGATATCTCTCATAGTAACTTCTGTCCAAGATCTTATTCTCATTCACAAGTGACATGTGAGAAAACCCACCAATCCGCAACTACTCACGCTGATGTCATACTGCGCTCCGTCCGGAGGCCCCACCTACTCCCGTTCACAAAAGAAGCAGGTGATCAAACACACCAATCTGGAACTTCCCACGTTGATGTCATATCGTGCTCGGTCCGGAGGC
Source organism: Bufotes viridis (assembly GCA_033119425.1). Classification (NCBI taxonomy): domain Eukaryota; kingdom Metazoa; phylum Chordata; class Amphibia; order Anura; family Bufonidae; genus Bufotes; species Bufotes viridis. The sequence continues at coordinate 7,003,160 of CM065597.1, forward strand.
CTCGCATACTTTCATTCACAAAAAGAGACTGTGATCAAACGCACCAATCCAGAACTACTAACACTGATATCGCATCGCGCTCTATCCGGAGGCCTCTCCGGACTTGTTATTAACTCATTGCCGCTTTTCTTATTGGGTGCAGGTAATTTAATCCCCACTGTATTCAATACTATATAGTCATGTATACAGAACATTACACTAGGCACGGCTTCAGATCAAGTTCTATAATAAGGCCCTCTGGTTGTAGTGAATTTAGTTGGAACATCCATTGTACTTCCCTGCGATTAATATGCGCTACCGCATCCCCCCCCACGTCAATGCGGTTTAACTAATTCAACCCCAACAAATTTTAAACCTTTGGGGTCTTTTTGATGTTTCAATTTAAAACGGGCTGATACACCATGGCTCATTAGTCCTTTTTTTTATATTTCTTATGTGTTACTGGACCATCACTTTTAGTTTCCGTAGCGTCCTTCCTACATATTGGAGCCTGTAAAGCCACTCCAAGACATACACAACCCCTTCATTCTCGCAGGAACACCTACCCTTAATTCTAAATTCTCTTCCATTTTTTCGAGATACAATGGATTCAACAGATCTTATTTTATCACCCGTTTTTCTATTCCTGCAGGCTATACATAAACCACACCAGGTAAATTTCCCACTTTCACTCTTTCTTCGACTTGTTGTCGGTGAAATCGCCGTGCAGTGCGGCACACAGGTCCTAAGAGGTCTGCATCGCATCACTGCCATGGAGGTAAGTATTAGTGTTTATTTTTTTTATGGGGAGGCACTTACTGGCAAAAGATGGGGGGGGGCATGGAGAGGCACTTGTTACTGGCACATGATGGGGGGGCATAGAGAGGCAATTGTTACTGGCACATGGGGGGCATGGAGAGGCACTTGTTACTGGCACATGATGGGGGGGCATGGGAAGGCACTTGTAACTGGAACATGATTGGGGGGCATCTATGGGGGCACTTCTTACTGGCACATTATTGGGGGGGCACCTATGGGGGCACTTCTTACTGGCACATTATTGGGGGGCACTATGGGGGCTTCTACTGAGGCCACAAAGAAGGGGTATTTTATATGGGGGGCTCTGTGTGGTACTAGTATTATCAGGGGGTTTCTCGGTTTCTGCAGTGTAGTATTGGGGAGCACAGCGGCACAGTATTGGGGGTAGTAGGATGAATTGTCCAGAAGATGGGAGGATGATGGAAAAGTAGTAAACTAAGATTTCTTTTTTTTTGGTCAATCTGCAGAGACGAAAAATGGCTGAGAAATGGTGGTCTGGTCTGAATGTCTGAAAAGAGAAGATGAGGAAAGAGAACATCTACATCATAGGAGACGTCACTGGATGTAAGAGGTATGGGGCACTGTATCACCCTGTATTTCTGTAGTGATGGGGGCAGGGGCGTAACGATCGCGGTCACAGAGGGTGCGACTAAGGGGTGGAGGCAAGGGGGGGGGGGCAATTCATAGTTTGCCCTGGGTCCCATACAACTCTAGTTACGTCACTGAACATAAGTGATACGTTAAAACGGTAATACGCTAGTGCAATATGGCCATTTGGCTGGTGATGACGTCACTGTGCATTCCCAGAGTGATCACGCTCAGTGCAGGTCTTTTCAGCAGACTGCCTCTGCACGGGCAAGTGAATGAAGTGATTTTTTTTTTTTTCCCCACTAAAATGGTTTGTTTGTTACCACAAAGTGTGGCAAATCAAATTTTTCCTAAAATTCGGACCAAATTCCATTTCGTATGCTTCGCTTCCCTCAACACTACTTATATTCCATGACTGTATCAATGGCCTTGACATTGTCCACATTCAGGGCTGACATTACGTTATACACAGGGGCGTAATGATCCTCTGCGACCGCGACCGGGCCGGCAGGGGGAGGGGGCCCGCTACACTTACATGTAATGGAGCGCTCTGACGGGGCCCAGCATGAACTACAGTGACAATGCCGGGCCTCGTCAGAGCACTCTTAAAACATGTACAAAGTAGGGGTTGCAGAGGCTGGGGTGTCGCAGAGGCATGTGGGGGGTGGGGGCGTGCTCACCCGACACCCGGCAGTTCTTGTCACTGTCGGGCTCTTGTCTCCAGAGTGTGAAGCAGGGAGCCGTCTCGCTCCCTGCTTCACCTTTCTTCTTAGCTCAGGCGCTCCCCTTGCTGGCCGTACTTGGTACTGCTGGCTGTGGGAGGAGAGCTGAATGCTCAGGAATCAGCCTCTAAGCACAGCCAGCAGGCCATGAGAGTGTTGGAGTGTGTGTCATCAGGGAGGAAGGTAAGTATGAGGTTTTATTTTCACCATAAAGCTGGCATAATTACTGTAAGGGGACACCTATGTGGGCACAACTACTATGAGGGGGCACATATTAAGGCATAACAACTATGAGAGGTGTAAGAGGGTGCAAGGTGTTGTTTTTGATAGCAGGTACGTGTCACCGAGGTTGCTGGCCTCGGTGAGGTAAGAGCCGGGGTTTTTGGTCTGCAGCAGCTAGTGCTGCTCTGTTAAATAGCATGGCTGCAAAGCCGATCCGGGCCGGCTCTTACTGGGAGCAGCTAAAGAGTAGGGTGGGTGGCTGCTCCCCACGGTCCAGTCCGAGTTTTGGGGCTGGGTATAAAACGCAGCCAGCAGCTGTGTCTGGGTGTGTGATTATCCTGGAGCCTGCAAACAGGGCTGAGGAGTTCTCTGTGCTGGAGGACGGAGCTCAGCAAGGTGGTGTTGCCCTGCGACCTGAAGGTGGAATTGCCTGCGGCTGAGCCGACTGCTAGGTGTGAACCCGCACCTAAACCACCCAAGGTGACTGGACCGTGTGTTGGCCTGTTTTTGGTTTTTCCACATGATTTCTGTTGTGTATGAACTGTCACCAAGAGACTGTTTTCATTTCTGGTGTGCAAGTGTGAATAAAACACTGTTTGATGCACAATCTGGACTCCTTGTTTTGCCTCTAAACTGCACCCGCACCGCTGTCTACCAGAGCGACTCCCCACAGAGGGCACATATCTGGCATAACTACAATGAGGGCGCACATATCTGGCATATCTACTGTGAGGGGGCACATATCTGGGCATAACTACTGTGAGGGGGCACAAAAGTGGGCATAACTACTGTGAGGGGGCACATATGTGGGCATAACTACTGTGAGGGCGCACATATCTGGCATAACTACTGTGAGGGGGCACATACGTGGGCATAACTACTGTGAGGGGGCACATATGTGGGCATAACTACTGTGAGGGGGCACATATCTGGCATAACTACTGTGTGGGGGCACATATCTGGCATAACTACTGTAAGGGGCACATACAGTGGAGGAAATAATTATTTGACCCCTCACTGATTTTGTAAGTTTGTCCAATGACAAAGAAATGAAAAGTCTCAGAACAGTATCATTTCAATGGTAGGTTTATTGTAACAGTGGCAGATAGCACATCAAAAGGAAAATCGAAAAAATAACTTTAAATAAAAGATAGCAACTGATTTGCATTTCATTGAGTGAAATAAGTATTTGAACCCCTACCAACCATTAAGAGTTCTGGCTCCCACAGAGTGGTTAGACACTTCTACTCAATTAGTCACCCTCATTAAGGACACCTGTCTTAACTAGTCACCTGTATAAAAGACACCTGTCCACAGAATCAATCAATCAAGCAGACTCCAAACTCTCCAACATGGGAAAGACCAAAGAGCTGTCCAAGGATGTCAGAGACAAAATTGTAGACCTGCACAAGGCTGGAATGGGCTACAAAACCATTAGCAAGAAGCTGGGAGAGAAGGTGACAACTGTTGGTGCGATTGTTCGAAAATGGAAGGAGCACAAATGACCATCAATCGACCTCGCTCTGGGGCTCCACGCAAGATCTCACCTCGTGGGGTGTCAATGGTTCTGAGAAAGGTGAAAAGCATCCTAGAACTACACGGGAGGAGTTAGTTAATGACCTCAAATTAGCAGGGACCACAGTCACCAAGAAACCATTGGAAACACATTACACCGCAATGGATTAAAATCCTGCAGGGCTCTGCAAGGTCCCTCTGCTCAGGAAGGCACATGTGCAGGCCCGTCTGAAGTTTGCCAATGAACACCTGAATGATTCAGAGAGTGACTGGGAGAAGGTGCTGTGGTCTGATGAGACCAAAATAGAGCTCTTTGGCATTAACTCAACTCGCTGTGTTTGGAGGAAGAAAATGCTGCCTATGACCCCTAAAACACCGTCCCCACCGTCAAGCATGGGGGTGGAAACATTTTGCTTTGGGGGTGTTTTTCTGCTAAGGGCACAGGACAACTTATTCGCATTAACGGGAAAATGGACGGAGCCATGTATCGTGAAATCCTGAGCGACAACCTCCTTCCCTCTGCCAGGAAACTGAAAATGGGTCGTGGATGGGTGTTCCAGCACGACAATGACCCAAAAACATACAGCAAAGGCAACAAAGGAGTGGCTCAAGAAGAAGCACATTAAGGTCATGGAGTGGCCTAGTCAGTCTCCGGACCTTAATCCAATCGAAAACCTATGGAGGGAGCTCAAGCTCAGAGTTGCACAGAGACAGCCTCGAAACCTTAGGGATTTAGAGATGATCTGCAAAGAGGAGTGGACCAACATTCCTCCTAAAATGTGCGCAAACTTGGTCATCAATTACAAGAAACGTTTGACCTCTGTGCTTGCAAACAAGGGTTTTTCCACCAAGTATTAAGTCTTTTTTTGTTAGAGGGTTCAAATACTTATTTCACTCAATGAAATGCAAATCAGTTGCTATCTTTTATTTAAAGTTATTTTTTCGATTTTCCTTTTGATGTGCTATCTGCCACTGTTACAATAAACCTACCATTGAAATGATACTGTTCTGAGACTTTTCATTTCTTTGTCATTGGACAAACTTACAAAATCAGTGAGGGGTCAAATAATTATTTCCTCCACTGTATGTGGGCATAACTACTGTGAGGGGGCACATATCTGGCATAAGTACTGTGAGGGGGCACGTATCTGGCATAACTACAGTGCCCGGGTACATATCTGGCACAAGTACTGTGAGGGGGCATGTATCTGGCATAACTACAGTGCCCGGGTACATATCTGGGCATAAATACTGTGAGGGGCACATATTTGGGCATAACTACTGTGAGGGGGCACATATCTGGGCATAACTACAGTGAGGGGCACATATCTGGCATAACTACTGTGACAGGAACAAACGTGGGTTTTTTGTTTATTGGGGGGGGGGGCGATCCAAAGTTTGCATCGGGGCGCATAACACTATAGTTAGGCCACTGGTTATACAGTATAGTCCTAGGCCAGGAGAAGGGGGTTGCTACCTTTACACTCAATATATCTATAACCTTGTGAATAGCATCCTTATAATCTGCACAATATAACATTAGCTCCAGCCTCCTCCTCTCAGTACTCATTGCCTCCTTCAGGTCTCTTGTCACTGACTGTCCTGCCACTGCCCTCCGGGAACCAAGACTTGCAAGGAATATATCACTTCAACTCCCATGTGTCCTTCCTAAAGGTGCGCCTCATACTTTTAATCCAGTCTCCATTATGGCTTCTGATTTTTCAATCAGCACAAATGATTAATAAATGTACATTCAGAAATGCACAGCTGGATACTTCTGCAGAAAGTTTCTGGCTGGTTCCAATTTTCCCATCAGTCCTTCCTCATGTATTATCTAGAATATTATAATTTTTTCTATATCATTTATTATAGCCATATATTTCAATCTACATACAGTGGAGTAGTTATAGGAGTCGTGGTGGTCTCTGCTTCAGCCCCTTCACCAGGTAAACCCACAGGCCCCTCACCTCACTGATGCTGAGCAGAGGTATGTTGCTAAAGGTGTTTTATTTATTTGTATAAGTTATTAAAACCCCAATAATAAGTTTCTGATTAAAAAAATAAAATAAAAAACTCTGCAGTGACACAGAAGTCCACTTCATACACGGCTTTGGCTGTTCTTTATTTTGTTGCACACAATCCATGTATAGCCTTTACATTCAGGCCCAGCCGAGCGCTAACTAAACATGTGAGTCTCACAGACTGTAGAAGTGGCTAACTACTAATAGTAAACACTCAAACAAAATGACATTAAAGCGATTTTCCAAGCCTTTTCTCTGGATAGGTCATCACTATCTGATCAGTGGGGATCCAACACTCGGGACACCCGCTGATCAGCTGTTTGAGAAGGCAGTAGCGCTGTGCCTTCTCTCTGCTTTGCCTTTGCTAGGCCATATGACGTCACATTCATCGGTCACAGGGCCTAGGTGCAGCTCAGCCCCATTGAAGTGACTGGGGCTAAATGCGATACCAAGCAGAGCCACTATACAATGCACGGCACTGTGCTTGGTGAGCTGAGAGAAGACCACGGGGCTCACAGGAGAACCGGTGCCTTCTCAAACAGCTGATCGACGGGGGTGGAGGATCCAGGTGTCAGACACCCACTGATCAGATACTGATCACCTATCCAGAGTATCGGTCGTCAGTATTAAAATCTTGGAAAAACCTTTTAACTCTTTCCTGACATGCACAGCATGTCTTCTATTTAAAGATGGAGTGTGCTTCGGAGAAGAGTGAGCGCCATAGCTGCCAGGTGCTTGTTACTTCACACATTAGACCACAAAGGCTAATGAATGTGATTGGCAATAACACAGATCGCAGACATTTAACCACTTACATGTCACAATCAAATGTGACCATGGCATCTGGGTGATAAAAATGTTGGAGCTGCCCTCTCCCTCTCCGGTTACAGCTTTTCCCGGCTGAGATCTGGCAAGCTGTTACCTGGTAGTGATAGGCTGGAGCCTACTTGAGGATCCGATGCCTATTACTGGTATAATCCAATACAGGCCTGCAGGTGGCAGCAATGTAATGGAATATACTGAATGCTGTATTCGGTAATGGATAAAATACCAATAGAGAAAAAAAAAATAAACAAATGATTGCTTGTTAGGGTGACTTAAGCCCTGCACCGCTAGAGGAATTTTCGTTTTTGTATTTTCACTTTTCACCCTCTACCTTTCTGGGGCCGCAACATTTTTTTATTTTTTTATTTTTCAGTTCACATATAGGCCAGACCCGTGGATGGTCGGGTTCGCCGGGACCTGAACATGACCTAAACCTGAACCTGAACCCCATTGGGGACCTGAACTTTGATGCCCTAAAATGGCTGTAAAATAGTCGTAGTAAGGGCTAGAGGGCTGCAAAGGGAAGCAACATGGGGGTAAGAGCAGGGCAATTGCCCTGCAAACAAATGTGGATAGGGAAATAACTGAAAAATAACATACAATTGAAAAAAATAATAAGTGAAGTAGGAGGTTGATGAGGCGATGGTTGACGTGCAACACAAACAAAGGTCTGAAACACAGTCAAGAGAACCACAGACACAAATGCACATCCCACCAGTATCAATAGAAACATTTATTGGGACACACTTACACATAAGCACATTAAAAATTGTATACAATACGACCTGGGGCTAGCACAAAATGAGCTTAGCAACTAATACAGAATTCACCCCTAACATGAAGACATACCATGTATAACCCAACTACATCAAAATATATATAGGCATGAGTAAAGTATAATATGACATCAGTAAGGTCAAAATCAAGCACAGAACACATTCAAGATAATGGCCCCATAACCTGTGTAAAAACTAGTGCGGTGGATCTACAGCATATAAAAACGCCCCACGTGTATCGCCGGTAAGCCCTGGCTTCCTCAGGGGTATTGAGCCATGTGGCAGTGTGTCATATATATACCAAATAGATTATAATCATCTGTAACAGATTCATCATGTATGCGGACGCCCAATATTCGCGGGCTAGGAGCGCGCGCGTGCAGAATTGCCAGGAACGGACAGAAGTGATCACAGTGGAACAACGAAAATCGTGCGTTCCACCGGCTGAGATCGCATACATCAGATGACCTGAAGGCGGAGAACACTAGGGGCACATGACCAAAAGGAAGAAGGCCACAGTGGAAAGCAACGTGTACGTTCCACCGGGAATATTAATATATTCGAAAGCAAAAGATACGGCGATCTATTGGCCAAGGCTAGTAATAACCGTGGTAAAGCGCAAATTATACATGCCACCCGGAATATTAGCTGGCACATAAATGAAAAAAGGGGAGTATTCTATAAATAATAAAATAAAATATAATAAAATAAAATATAATAAGATAAAATAAATAAAAAATAAAAACATGATTCAATAAAATAAGATAGAAAATACATAATTAAACAAATAGTCAATTTACATGATATGAAATACGTGTTAAACCAAACCGCGACAATTATGTGCAGTGTGACAAGACATTAAATGTTAATAAAGTGCAAGTGCTGAACAATTCACAATAATTGACAAAACATGTTTAGTAATCAATGGCATAGTGAACATGAGATCTGCGTAAGAGTCGCAGAGATAAAGTGCTTATACAAGAAGGGAAAGGAAAAAGATGAAGAAAAAATAACAATAATAATAATAATGATTTATATAATAAATGACATAATATACATAGTAATTCATATTGTTAATGCTAAAATAAAATAAGTTAATAGGGGCAAGTAAATTAATGCGTGACCATATATACGCAAGAAATCACATGATTATTAATAAATATATGCTCAAAACAAGATTACACAAGCATAAAAATACATACCAATAATTAAGAAATCGACCCACCCCCTACTCTCTATATTTATTGGCCAATAAATACATAAAAAAAAGAAGCTTTAGGTTTAAATTTGTATATTTCTATCAAACTATTGCGCAAATGAAAAGTGAAAAAGGTGAAGTGAAAAAGTGATAAAGTGAGAAGTGCAGAGATATAAAAAAAAAAAAAACCTTTAAGGAAAAAGTTTTTTTTTAAAGCTCTTTCATGAACCATAAAAGCCCACAAAAGTAAGTTCCTCATTTTAATCCATTAGGCGATAGAGAATCCAAGATAAAAATCTATTTGGATTCTACACAAAGTGAATGCGAAGTAACTGAACCCCCCCCACCCCCCGCCCCCTAATATTCTTACGCACAATTAGCAACCCAGCAATTTTTAAACCATAGGTCTTGCATTGATGGTGGTCCAAAATTTTCTTCTTATCTATTGATATTGGTGGGATGTGCATTTGTGTCTGTGATTCTCTTGACTGTGTTTCAGTTCTTTTTTTTGTGTTGTGCTTTCCTCTTGAACCGCTGTTGCGCTCCCTGTACATTTATGTCTGTGTGCCCCCCAATTCCCATTGTGATTTATATGCGGTGGTAGACGTGGCGGTGTAGGTGGAAGTGATGGTGGAGGAGGAGGAAGAAGCTAGCACTGTTTTTGTTGGTTTTTTTTATTTTTATTTTTTTTCTTTCTTTATTTTTTATTTTTATTTTTTACAAAATTTGGGAAGACCGCGAAACATTAGGAAATAGAAAAAGAGAAAGTGCGCTGGAGTATAACAATGGCTGTGTGCGGCCGGTATTCAGCACAAGGTACATTCAAGTCTTGTGGGATCCGTGCCTGCTTCCTTTTTAATGAACGTGAGCTTGTCCATGTTGGCTGTGGACAGACGGCTGCGCTTGTCTGTGATAACGCCCCCTGCCGTGCTAAACACACGTTCAGACAATACACTGGCTGCAGAGCAGGCCAGCACCTTCAAGGCAAAAAGGGCAAGCTCAGGCCATGTGCCCAATTTGGAGACCCAGAAGTTGAATGGGGCAGACCCATCAGTCAATATGTGGAGGCGTGTGCACACATACTGTTTCACCATGCTGCCTCCTGCTAAGATCTGCTGGTGGTGCAGGTTGCTGTGGCGTGCTGACAAAGCTTTTCCACATGTCAGCCATGCTAACCCTGCCTTCTGAGGTGCTGGCCGTGACCCAGCTGTGTTGGCGACCTCTTCTTGCTCCTCGTCTGCCTTCGCTTTGTGCTTCCACTGAGCCTCCGCTGTCAGGTTAAAATGCCATTAGCAGCGCGTCTACCAGCGTGCGATTGTACTCGGCGTATCTTCCGATCATCTCCAGTGAGGGAATTAAGGACGGCACGCTGTCCTTGTATCGGGGATCCAGCAGGGTGGCCACTCAGTAATTAGCACTGGTTAGAATGTGGGCAACTCGGCAGTCGTTGCGCAGGCACTGCAGCATGTAGTCGCTCATGTGTGCCAGGCTGCCCAGAGGCAACGACAAGCTGTCCTCTGTGGGAGGTGTATCGTCTGTGTCCTCTGTGGGAGGTGTATCGTTCGGCAAAGTTCGGCTTGCGGTCTGGGTACCGAACTCGCAAAGTTCGGTACGGACCTAAACTTTAGAGATTGGGTTTGCTCAGCTCTATTCACATAGCCATATTTGAACAAGTTGTATTTTCTAGTAGCACCATTTTATCTTTAACGTGCAGGTATTCAGTCTGTTTCGTGGGGTTCTGCAGCAGCTGTCGCCACAACTTATGGCTGATGTTTACTTTTCCCCCAATTTCCAGTTTGGGGAGGGATTATGGCACCACATATGATGTATTTTGCACAACATTTCAGTTCTGTAGAATTTTCCCTTTGTGGCCATTAGTGGAATAAAACAGAAAGAAGCTGGTATCCAACAAATTGTCCCATTACCCGCACATTGGCATATTTGTATTCTTTAATTGGCCGCTGGGTACGAGGAAAAGAACTGTGGCCTTTTCATTATGTGCATCAATAAGTATTTATCATTATTCTCCAGTGGGAAGAATCAAGATAGGAAATTAAGAAGGTTAATATATTGTGACATTTACTGTATAGGATAACTTTAAGGAATTTCAGATTTTTTATTATTATTATTTTATTTTGCAGATACCATAATTATAACAATTTTTTACACACCACACATTAGATTAAAACTCATGAGTGAATGAGTCCCACAGTTGTATGTTATAGGCTGTAAACACTAAAATACTACTCCAGAGCTGCACTCACTATTCTGCTGGTGCAGTCACTGTGTACATACATTACTTATCCTGTACTGATCCTGAGTTACATCCTGTATTATACCCCAGAGCTGCACTCACTATTCTGCTGGTGGAGTCACTGTGTACATACATTACTTATCCTGTACTGATCCTGAGTTATATCCTGTATTATACTCCAGAGCTGCACTCACTATTCTGCTGTTGGAGTCACTGTGTACATACATTACTTATCCTGTACTGATCCTGAGTTACATCCTGTATTATACTCCAGAGCTGCACTCACTATTCTGCTGGTGCAGTCACTGTGTACATACATTACTTATCCTGTACTGATCCTGAGTTACATCCTGTATTATACCCCAGAGCTGCACTCACTATTCTGCTGGTGGAGTCACTGTGTACATACATTACTTATCCTGTACTGATCCTGAGTTACATCCTATATTATACTCCAGAGCTGCACTCACTATTCTGCTGGTGCAGTCACTGTGTGCATACATTACTTATCCTGTACTGATCCTGAGTTACATCCTGTATTATACTCCGGAGCTGCACTCACTATTCTGCTGGTGCAGTCACTGTGTACATACATTACATTACTTATCCTGTACTGATCCTGAGTTACATCCTGTATTATACTCCAGAGCTGCACTCACTATTCTGCTGGTGCAGTCACTGTGTACATACATTATTCATCCTGTACTGATCCTGAGTTACATCCTGTATTATACTCCAGAGCTGCACTCACTATTCTGCTGGTTCAGTCACTTAGTACATACATTACTTATCCTGTACTGATCCTGAGTTACATCCTGTATTATACTCCAGAGCTGCTCTCACTATTCTGCTGGTGCAGTCACTGTGTACATACATTACTGATCCTGTACTGATCCGGAGTTACATCCTGTATTATACTCCAGAGCTGCACTCACTATTCTGCTCGTGCGGTCACTGTGTACATACATTACTTATCCTGTACTGATCCTGAGTTACATCCTGTATTATACCCCAGAGCTGCACTCACTATTCTGCTGGTGCAGTCACTGTGTACATTACATTACTTATCCTGTACTGATCCTGAGTTACATCCTGTATTATACTCCAGAGCTGTACTCACTATTCTGCTGGTGCAGTCACTGTGTACATTACATTACTTATCCTGTACTGATCCTGAGTTACATCCTGTATTATACCCCAGAGCTGCTCTCACTATTCTGCTGGTGGAGTCACTGTGTACATACATTACTTATCCTGTACTGATCCTGAGTTACATCCTGTATTATACTCCAGAGCTGCACTCACTATTCTGCTGGTGCAGTCACTGTGTACATACATTATTCATCCTGTACTGATCCTGAGTTACATCCTGTATTATACTCCAGAGCTGCACTCACTATTCTGCTGGTTCAGTCACTTAGTACATACATTACTTATCCTGTACTGATCCTGAGTTACATCCTGTATTATACTCCAGAGCTGCTCTCACTATTCTGCTGGTGCAGTCACTGTGTACATACATTACTGATCCTGTACTGATCCGGAGTTACATCCTGTATTATACTCCAGAGCTGCACTCACTATTCTGCTCGTGCGGTCACTGTGTACATACATTACTTATCCTGTACTGATCCTGAGTTACATCCTGTATTATACCCCAGAGCTGCACTCACTATTCTGCTGGTGCAGTCACTGTGTACATTACATTACTTATCCTGTACTGATCCTGAGTTACATCCTGTATTATACTCCAGAGCTGTACTCACTATTCTGCTGGTGCAGTCACTGTGTACATTACATTACTTATCCTGTACTGATCCTGAGTTACATCCTGTATTATACCCCAGAGCTGCTCTCACTATTCTGCTGGTGGAGTCACTGTGTACATACATTACTTATCCTGTACTGATCCTGAGTTACATCCTGTATTATACTCCAGAGCTGCACTCACTATTCTGTTGGTGCAGTCACTGTGTACATACATTACTTATCCTGTACTGATCCTGAGTTACATCCTGTATTATACTCCAGAGCTGCACTCACTATTCTGTTGGTGCAGTCACTGTGTACATACATTACTTATCCTGTACTGATCCTCAGTTACATCCTGTATTAGGGTACTTTCACACTAGCGTTTTGGATTCCGTTTGTGAAATCCGTTTCAGGGCTATCACAAACGGTCCAAAACAGATCAGTTCAGCCCCAATGCATTCTGAATCGATAAGGATCCGTTCAGAATGCATCAGTTCGGCTCCGTTCCGCCTCTATTCCGTTTTGGAGGCGGACACCAAAACGCAGCATGCAGCACTTTGGTGTCCGTCTGAAGAGGCGGAGCCTAATGGATCAGTTTTTTTTTTACAATGTACGTCAATGGGGACGGATCCGTTGTCAATGACACAATATGGTGCATTTGAAAACGGATCGTTCCCCATTGACTTTCAATGTCATTCAAAATGGATCCGTGTTACGATTAAGGACGTATTGTCTGAAACGCGTAAACAAGCACATGAAGCATATGAAGTGACTGTATCTGCTGTTGAATATTATGAATTAAAGGAGAAGTTTTAAAGTGTTAAGAGCAACATAGAATTTTTTGCCAGTTTCTCACTAACGTTGTACAAGGAAGTTGCTATGACTTGCACCTGAATCTGATCCTGGTATCCACTTGCTTAGGGCTCATGCACGCAAACGCATTTTCTTTCTGTTTCTGTTCCATTATTTTTGCGGACAGTATGTGGAACCATTTATATTAATGGCGCCACAAAAAAAAATGAAGTTACTCCGTGTGCATTCCGTTTCTGTATGTCTGTTTCACAAAAAAATAGAACCTGTCCTATTATTGTCCCATAACAGACAAGGACATTATATTGCATATATGGAATGCACACAGACGTCATCCATATTATTTGTGAATCCATATTTTGCAGACTGCAAAAAACATACAGTCGTGTGCATAAGCCCTTAGGGTTCATGCACTTGACCGTATGTATTTTGCGGTCCACAAAACACGGATTCACCAAAAAAAAAAGGATGACATCCGTTTCACATCCGTTTTTTTTGTGGATCCATTCTAACAATGCCTGTCCTTGTCCGCAAAACGGACAAGAATAGGAGGTGTTCATTTTTTTGGTAATACGGACATGCAGACATATGGAAACGGAATGCACACCGAGTGATTTCAGTTTTTTTCAAGCCCCATTGAAATTAATTGTTCCTTTTACAGACCTGTAAAAAAACGGAATGGAAACAGAAGAAAATTATGTTCGTGTGCATGAGCCCTAAGTCTGCTGTTCTTAGAGGGTTTATTTTTTATTGTTAAGCCTTTAAATAACTTTTGTTTTTGTGCCTATTTTTTAGGCATAGTGAATGCTCTGTGCATTTATTTCCAGTATCTAGAGACCTGGCCCATTGGCTTTGTTTCAGTGCATCCTGGGATTTGTGGTTCCACAGTCTTATTGTTGTCTGGATTGTAGTTCTGTTGGCTGTGGTTTTGGTGAATATCTTGACTGTCTTGTTGGACTCAGCAGCTCAGGGTCAGTTCCTGCAGGCTTTGATTCCTCTTTCTTGCAGGATAACAGGCTGAACTGGATGGACGGATGTCTTTTTTCAGCCTTATTAACTATGTTACTGTGTTACTATGTTACAGTCATCACTTTCCACCTGTAGGCCACTGCCATCTGCCAGCTGTTCCAGTGCTGGACGCCATCCTCCTCTTCTGTATCCATTCCCAACAGCTTTTCAGTCTTGTCAGTGATTTTATTTTTCTTCATTTCTTGCTGTCAGTTTGATACATGCTTCATACATCTTTTCTTCCGACCCTCAGGTTGACGTCATCTTGTGCAGTCTTACCAACAACTGGTATCACTGCACCTAAAAACAAAAGGGTCGGCCAATGGAAATAACTGATCTCCCTCATCCCAATGCCACCATACACATTAGATTGCTGCCCAGTCCGGCAGATTTTGCGCATTGTAAGTGTACTTACCCTAAATGTCCTAGGTTGAACTATCCTGGCGTTTAACCTGCAGCCTCCATATTGTGAACACTCAGTATACACCCACATACATTTGCTCTAATACTGCCCCAAACCATACTAATGTAGTATGGAAACCTTACTGGAGGGCGATGCTCCCTCATTACCATCCTGTTGCTTCATCCACTGTACACAGCAGAATAGTTCTCGTTTTTAATCCCATTACAATCGTTACTATTCAGCCAGAGCTTTCACGTCTCTGCAAACCAATCTAATTTGCTTAAGGCTACACGCTTGTTAATCTAACATTCATGCAGTGGAAATTGATTTTTTTGCAGATTTTCTCCGCTATGTATATATGATTTGAGAACAACAGAATGGTTAGACAGTAAGACTGCCGAGAAATCATCCTCTATACCATGCAGAACGCATACCAAAGTATTTAAAGTGACAGTCAACGCTCTATAGGTTAAGAGGATTCTTATTGTTATAGACAGGATTGTATACTCTCAGGAAATTGGATTTCACACTCATTTTCCCAGTGAAAGGGCTCAGATAGTTTCACGTAAATAAAGCTTAATTTGTGTACAATTAAAAGCCCCAGGTTCCAAATTATTGGAAATCATTGCACATACTAAAATTGTGTAATCCTTTCTTTTTTTCTGCCAGGCTCGCCAAAAGTTGCACAGTATTTGTGGATTACTAGGAGGAAGCATTGTCGACAAATTACTAATATTATATTCTTAAAATGACACAAATCCATGCTTAGATATTATTTCCGACTTTAGCCAAGTCCAAAGGACGCCACCATTATTAGGAGGTATGCACTTGTTCATACATTTGCCACATTTTGCTCCAACAATCTCTTCCTTTTAGACCATGGTTTCTCAACTCCGGTCCTCGGGACCCACCTACCGGTCAGGATTTGAGAATATCCCACAGAATGAATACCTGTCCTGATGCATGGACACTAATTATATCACCTGCTCAATACTAAGGAAATCCTGAAAAGAATGATTGGTAGGTGGGTCCCCGGACCGGAGTTGAGAAACCCTGCTTTAGACAGTTAGATGACTCAAAGGTCTTAATAAACTTGCTCCATTGTGTTTTAATTGTCATGAAACACCTCTGCTTTCTGTCAGAGTATGGAAACATTCTTGTTTACATCCAGAGGTTGAACAGCAGTAAAGGCCTAATGCATCTTACAGCTAAGGGTTTGTTACAGTTGTATCCCTCTAGACCAAGGGTAAGAACCCTACAGAACCTATTATTCGTAGGTCTTGAGATCTACTTGGCTCTAAGGACCATGGAAGAAATGGAATATAAGTTATCAATGGCATTGCTTAGGGAGATTCAGTCTACATTCCCACATGACTATACATTCACTGACAAAAAACAACACAACCAAGTATTAATGTTGGATTGCTGTGAAACTCAGCATGCAGTTATGTCCCAGGCCGATTTGCAAATGATTACAGGTGTCGATTACCGAACCCTGAAACCTTGTCAAAATTTGGGTTATTCAGTTTAGTAAAAAGAAGACTAAGGGGAGATCTAATACTATGTATAAATATATCGGGGGTCTGTACAGAGATCACTCCTATGATCTATTTATCCCCAAGACTGTCACTGTGATGAGGGGACATCCTCTGCATCTGGAGGAAAGAAGGTTTCTACACAAACATAGAAGAGCATTCTTTATGGTAAGAACAGTGAGACTATGGAACTATGATGGTGAATTCGCTAAAAGAGTTCAAGAGGGGCCTGGATGTATTTCTGGAGTGTAATAATATTACAGGTTATAACTACTAGAGAGGGGTCGTTGATCCAGGGAGTTATTCTGATGCCTGATTGGAGTCGGGAAGGATTTTTTTTTCCTAAAAAAAAAAGGTCTCGGAGGCTGCTTTTGCGTAGTGAACGTCTTGTGATAAATAGTTGACAGCTACACATGCCTCTACAATGCACTCAAAGACATTTGGCCTAGTTGACAGACTTTGAGAGCGTTAGACTGAGGGAAGCACGATGGTTATTTC
This sequence comes from Bufotes viridis, assembly GCA_033119425.1. Classification (NCBI taxonomy): domain Eukaryota; kingdom Metazoa; phylum Chordata; class Amphibia; order Anura; family Bufonidae; genus Bufotes; species Bufotes viridis. Next base: position 7,020,085 of record CM065597.1, read on the forward strand.
AACGAATTTCCTGCCATCTAGGCCATTCTGACCTAGCTGTTAGGAGTTGTTGGGAGCAATGGTTTTGAGAAGGCATGCAAACATAGCAAACAGACTCCAGATGTCTCAGTCAGACCACCAGTAGAGGGAATCACTTGAATCTCTGACAGGCACAAGCAGATCCCACAGTTTCATTGCCCACCATCCAGACATAGGTGACACCTTCATTGCACACCCATATTTCTGTTCAGACCATTTCCAGGCACTTACCAGATAGAAATTTGGTGTCACGTCGCCCATTGACAGCCACGCCGCCTTTTTTCACTGACCATATTTTATTTGGATTTTTCCAGTAACATACTAACAGTATTAACAGGGTACTAAAAGGATAGTTCCTGGAGTGGAAACCATACGGACACTGTAATATATACATTATACATGTGTAGTTATATTATATACAAATTATGATTGTAAAAAAAAATGTAAAAGAAAAATATTAATTTGACATTTCTTGGCTATCCCCGGATGTAAAAATGAACTATAATCACATTGCTGCATGTTACAGGCAGTGAGTGCATACCCACTATGCCAACAAACCGGCTTGGCTAGTCCCCAGGCTGCCACCTCTTAGAATAGTCCGAGTATGGTTGGCTGCTGAACCACTGGGTCAGAAACACCGATGCCAAGCACAGAGGGATCAAGCACTACTCATAGTCAGTAAACAGGCAGAGGTTGGGGCAGGCATAGTACGTGTGAATCAGTGAAACAGTCCAGAAGTCGTCAGGTGGAAGACCTTTAGGATCCAGGAAACAGGCATAGGTTGGTACACAGACAGACAAACAGATTAGAGCTCTTTTGCAGGGACTAACAAGCAAGTTTAACCAAAAGTAATCCATTGTTCAGGCAATTGGTGAAACAAACAGCCCTGCATATATAGTGGAGCTAGTGATCTCATTTTTCAAACAGCTGAACACAGAATCAGAAAGGGGAATTAACCCATGCAGTGCTGCAGAGAAAGGGTCAATGAATAGACACTCATACATACACAGAAAGAAACCTAGCAGCCACCCTGGAACCTGCAGTAGGGGACACAGGAGTCTGGCAACCAGCCCCAAACAGAAGCAAGGTGAGTGATGTGCTGCCTGTGTCCACCGCTATCCTATCCACATTGCCATGACACTGAAGTTATAGCAACTTAGTAAAGAATATGCTACTCTTCTAGATATAATCAGGTAGCCTTTTGGGCCTAATTCTGCATGAAACAATCTGCCCTTGGGGTTTTGGGGCTCCAGTAGTGTTGGACGCGAATATTCGAATTGCGAATTTTAATCGCGAATATCACAACTTTGAGAATTTGCATCATTTTTTTTCATCAGTAAACTCCATTTTTGCTTGTGGACCAATGAAAAGGCTGCAATGTCTTTGTCTGAGCTTAGCAACATCCCTAGCAACCAATAGGAAAGTTGCCCACCCCTTACTATATAAGAACCTCCCCAGCAGCCATTTTCTGTAGTTTATTACAGTTCTGAGAGAGAGAGCAGTGTCATTGCTGTGCTCTGTGCTTTCCTGTGTCACATTACACTAGATAGTTAGTTAGTTAGTTAGTTAGTTATCTTATATATATAATACAGATAGATAGTGGGAGATAGTCAGTGTAGGTTAGATAGTGATATAGTGTAGCTGATAGGCTCCAGTGCAGGGTGTTAGGTAGTGTGATAGGTTCTGCTGTCCATACATACATGCTACAGACATAGTGCTGTGATGTCACATTACATTAGATAGTTAGTTATCTTATATATATAATACAGATAGTTAGTGGGAGATAGTCAGTGTCGGTTAGATAGTGATATAGTGTAGCTGATAGGCTCCAGTGCAGGGTGTTAGGTAGTGTGATAGGTTCTGCTGTCCATACATACATACTACAGACATAGTGCTGTGATGTCACATTACATTAGATAGTTAGTTATCTTATATATATAATACAGATAGATAGTGGGAGATAGTCAGTGTCGGTTAGATAGTGATATAGTGTAGCTGATAGGTTCCAGTGCAGGGTGTTAGGTAGTGTGATAGGTTCTGCTGTCCATACATACATGCTACAGACATAGTGCTGTGATGTCACAAGTTCACAACAATACTTAGTGCACCAATCACTAATATGTAGTCAGACCTGCTAAAATGTGAAGTTGCACGTATTGCGCAAAAGTATGCGCATCATTATATTAGTATGTGCAAATATATTAGAGCACTCTATCTGCATATAAAGCAATTGTAATGTTCTGCCTTGCCAACTATTTTCTCCAGTCTCAAGAAACTTATAGCAGCCTGAAAAATGTAGCAATAGTGACCCACGCCTGTATTGCGCGTGCATTACGTGCATATTACATTGGCGATTTTCGCAATCAAGAAAATAACGAATAAATTTGAATATTGCCCCTGCCGCTCATTACTAGTCTCCATTAGGACATAAGTCACCTAAAAATAAAACAACGTTCCCTTAATTTTTGGAGATTTTGCCACTGATGGGAGAATAAGTCAAAACAAATGGGATTCTTTTTAACGATATTCTGGCCATTTTCTGTTACAATAAACTCCTGGTAATTCAGACTTCTCACATTTAGCTTGGTCCTGTCAAGAATAGTCTTAGGGTTTCCAAGCTGGAAAAAAAATTGTCACACATAGCTTTCAGTCTAACGTCAATTCTTTTCTCATCCAACAGTTTTAATAACTGACTAGAAGGTGAGGAGTTGATCGTATTTTTTGGGTGATTACTACCGAATGTGAGCAGGTTATTTCTGTCAGTTGGTTTAATAAAAAGATCTGTCACCAACCCATCACCCTCAATATCCACAGTGATATCAGAAAATTATATTTGACTTCAAGAGAAGGCAAGTGTAAATCGCAATTCAGAATAATGGGAATTAAATAAATCCTTAAACTGAAAGACAAAGCCTTCATTGCTCTTCCACTTGCACCTCATCCAGCCCCCACTGGATTACAAAGATAGGAACAGAAAGTGTTCTGTGGATTCTGCCATAAAATATAGGCAAATGTCAGTGTGACACTGGACCATGTGGTTGTACTTCTTAAAAAAATCATCCTGGTAAAATAATTTGCTATATTGTGTACCTAGAGATGAGAGAATCAATTCTAAAATGTAGAAACTCAACCTAAATTTTCCAAAAAATTTCCACATTTTTTGTGATTTAATTCAGGAGAATAGAGGAGGGGCGAGAGAAAGAGAGAGATATTGACTTCCTGTCACAGACGTTCCCGTGCCAGGTGCCAGGAGATCATTGACACTGGCAACACGTGGTTTGATCTGACAGGTTCTTTGTGGATCAATTCGTGTCTGTGTTGTTTCTGGCAATGGCCACACCCCTTGCCTAACGTGTTGCTTATGTGGTCATTTAACCTTCCCTATTTTTTGTGGCTTCTCCCACCATGCTATGCGGTTTATAGCTTCAGTCTTGTTGTGGATTGCTAGTGTTTGGATCTCAGCCGAGTTCCGGTGCTTCTATAGCCATTTGAAGTTAAGTGTATTCTTCCCCTTTTGTTTATTTTTTGGGTTTTCTTGTATTGCTCTTTTTCCTGTCATTTGTGTTTAGGCCTGAGGGAGACTCCTGTTCGTCCTACCGTTTGGAGGAACGGGTTCTCTCTTGTCCTGACATTAGTATCAGGGTAAGTTAGGACTTTAGGTTCCTGTGTATGAACTCACCTACCTCTTGGGTCAGTTCATACTTGCAGTCAGTCAGGACTTTGATTAGGGTTTCCCTAGGAGGGGACCATCTTCAAATCAACATTTAGAGGAAATGTTTTTATTATTTCCATGCCTCCATATTAGCTGCTTTATATTACTGGAGGAATGTGATTGTTATTGAACAGATTATTGAACTGAAATTTTATTAACTTCAGATGAATGTAGTTGCTTGAACTTTCACCAATTGGAGAGTTGATTGACTTATGGTATATCTAAATTTCACAGCCTACAATCATTTATTGATACTAGACCAGATTGCCCATATGCATTCATTATTAACCTTCACTTATACTATATGTCTCGAAACCTGATTGTTTATGCATTTTGTCTCAATAAAGAGGGGGTTCCAGAGACAAGCAGACTTATGACAGTGTTGCCTTTAATAGTATAACTTGTTAGGCTTACCTGGTTGATTTCCATATCCAACATACCACAGGCCCTGCAAGGTTCACCAATCATAGACGTAACTGTAGGTCTAGAATAGATAGGTTTTTATGTAAAAGCATAAGTTGTCTTTTAGAAATAAACCAGAAATGGGTAATATTATGCTCCTTATCCCCAACCACAGCCATCAAACCCAGAAATTGCTACCAGTCTCCCTTAGCCACTATGTCTACCAAAACCATGAGAGACAAAGAGTTCCAAAAAAGTGTATATGGGGTTAATTCAAATGCTAACTATTGGAATCCAGTAGTTAAACCAGTGGAATCCGTGGAATCAGTGGAAGCCAATTCAACAGATGAGGCTTTAATCCTGAAAACTAGCCACAGTCATAATGCCAGAAATATCTGTGGAAATTAATTCAACACACAAGGGGTTAATCCAGAAACAAGCCACAGTCAGAATACCAGAAATATCTATGGAAACCAATTTAACAGTCAAGGGGTTGTTCCAGAAACAAGCCACAATCAGAACACCAGCAGAGGTAGTAAAATCCAATTCAGCAGATGAGGAGTGAATCCAGAAAAAAATAGCCACGGTTGGTACACAAAGCGATAACAAGCAGCTCTTAAGTTCAGGTAAAGAGCTCAGAGGTACAAACAGAGTCAGAAGACTTTACACAATCACAGTCAGCTAACAATTACAAAGTAGCAAATCCTCTGTCTAGCTCTTGGATTAGATGATGTGCTAGAGCCCTGATGACTCTGCATCCAGCATCACTAGTAGGTTGACCAGACAGAGCTTGACTGGTAGATATGGCAATCCTCCCAGCACACCATGCATAGTATCTTGGCTATGTAAACTCCGGAGAAGAGAGAAGTGCTTCATGTGTAGGACAACCGTATCGTAGTGATGGTATAAAGGCTGACAGTAATGCACCCACCAGACAGTGTAGTATTGGACGTGACCATTGCTGGTTGTATGATTTATTCTGTTTCATCCCCTGGATTGCTGCCTTTGTTCAGAGCTTCTACAATAGGAGTTGGAGAAATGATCAAGGAAAATGATGATCAAAGTCTGGCTCTTTTATCGGTGGTTGAATAATTCCATTCTTCTAATAAAGGTTTTTATTTTTAAGTCATTTAATATGTCTTAAATTCTACAGGTTACAACACATGGTACAGACCACAGGAAGGCCTGCTTTAAGTAGATCTGTCAATTTAAGGGTCAAGTAATCTGTCAGGAAAGGCTAGAATATTATATACAATATATCCAGCAGAAGAGAAAACACACAATACATTTTCTAAATCCTCCTCCTTTATCAGACAAGAAAGCGACTTGAAAGAGGTGTAGATTTTTGCGCGCCATGAGAAAATTCTTTTTTTTTAACTACTTTTAAGACGGAAACAAAAAATGTGAACCCCATATTAAGCGATTAGTAAGAAAAACCCTTGGATCTCATCACAGCAGCTTTTATAGGGAAGCAACGCACTTCAAACATCATGTTCACCGGGCAGATATCTTTCAGGCTGCACAATGAACATCTCGGCCTTTGTAGTTGACATCCCTTACGTAAATCCTGTTCAATAATGCATCATAACCTCATCAGCTAAAAAAATACTTTGCTATATCTTAATCTTTTAAAAATGCCTTTATTCTTCCATGGACTCCCTGTAGCGCAATGATGTTACACAGACTTCTGCAGGAAGATTCAGAAGAAAATACCATGGTGTGCGCAGTAATAAAATGAACGCCACACCATAGACTGGAACATTTTTGAATATGGGTCCTGTATTCAAAAGCACATTGTGAAAAAGGGGCTTTAAAATATATATTGACAATCAAGTATATAAGTATAGGGACTAGATCCATAGATACTCGATAGATAGATAGATAGATAGATAGATAGATAGATAGATAGATAGATAGATATGAGATAGATAGAAAGACAGAAAGATATACATAGATAGACAGCTATATATTTGGCTTGTGAGCGATATTTCAGGATGAACCTAAAATGACCTCTAACCTTTACAGATGAACTTAATGTGACCTTCTCTAACCTTCTGAATGCACATGTCCATGTTTCAGTACTTTTTGCACAACTTGTTGTTCTCTAACAAGGAGCTTAATGGCAAAATTCACAACAGATATTTGATCCATGAATCGCACAATAAATTTCCTGGTTCAATTAGAATTGGTATTAAAACAGTCCTCCTCATCATGCTGTTCACATTTTGACATCATGAGACCAAGACGGCACCTATCAACTGATCAACATTACCTCACTATTGTGAGGCTTCAAGCAGGATGTTCTCAGACAGTAGACGGAGTGTCATCAGCAGGTTGTATCAGAGATACAGGGACACAGACACCCTTTGGCCACATCCCACACTGATGACCAATTCATTGTGAACAATGCCCTGCGGAACCAGATAATGAATGCCACACAACTCCAGACACTTTTAAGGGAGGTGATCTATATTATCTGTATTAGCTGTAGCCCAGGATACAATGAAGAACACATGAAAGTTCTCATATTAAAAGGTCACTAAGAATCCCAAAGAGCTAGAAGAATTTGGGAATACAAATTTATAACACTGCTTGACACTTTAAATACTAGACTGAATTTGTCCCCAGGATTTATGACACACAACAAGACCTAAAGATTCTTCTATAGACATGGTTGGGTCACCAGGTCTCTGAGATAACATCAATTTAGAGACCAACTTCACACCCCTTATCTGTAAGATAATTAAGGACTTAGTCTCAAATTTTTTTATATGTTGTTCTGTTATTTTTCAAATGCCCATCCTTTCCCACATGTCTCTGTTCTTATTGTATATATATTGCTGTTTCTTCATATCTTCTTGCCATATGCCTGATGAAGGGACTGGTGATCTCTCGAAAGCTCGCTATGCACCATCATTACTTCTATTTTTGTTAGCCATTAAAAGGTATCAAACCTGCAATACTCTTATTTTGTTTCTCTTAATGAGAGCACTAAACTAGTTTTCTATTGGCTAACACGGTACCAGACTTTTTACTTTTTACTTTTGACCAAAGGGAGATGAGAGGCACCCAAGTGTCACGTCAGACCATTTAAACTTTTTACATCAGCGGGGTCTGGTGCTCAATAACCTGCAAGGGTACCTGACCACACCACCAGGAAAAGGAGTCATCGTCTTGTATGAGCCAGGGAGCATCTACTGTATGCTGGATGAGGGACCAGTGGGCCTCAGTTCTGGTGAAAGTCGATTCATGCGGAGCTGAAATGATGGCCGCCAATGATGTTGGAGATGTCAAGGAGAGCGCTGTGCATCAGCTACTGTTTGTCTTTGGTTGTGGTGGTGTTATAGTGTGGGCAGGTGTGTTTAGTCAATACAGAACTGCCCTGCACTTTGTGAATGGTCCAGTGAAAAGCCGATAGTACTTGAAGAACATCATTAATCTAGTCATTGTGCCTCTAAATGAACAACACAAGCCTAATTTCATCTTCATGGATGACAATACGCCAGCTCATCAAGTTTGCATCTTTAGGGAACGACTGCTGGAGACTGGGGGAGTGGCCTGCACTTTCTCTAGACCTAAATTCCATTGAAAACCTATGGGATCAGCTGAGGCGCCATGTATAGGTTCGTAACTCTTTATCTCAGAACCTCAAGGACCTAAGGGCCGCCCTTCTAAAACAGTGGGATACCATGCCTCAGCAGACAATAAGTTGACTTATGAACAGCAGGAGACGTGTGCTCTAGGCCACAGACAGATAGATATGATAAGCAGATATTAGATATATACATAGATTTTAGATCGATGATAGACAGACAACTAGAGATCTCCGTTTGGTTGGGTTCGTGGCCCCACACTTCGCTGGTCAGGACTTCCATTGTCACATAATGTAACTTTCTCTTAATCCTGTGTCTGTTTGTCTTTCATTTGCCTTTTACTCTTTTGATTGCTACATTTTAATCCATTTGCAGGAATATTTTGACACAATCCGACAAGTACCCTCCGACTTCACAAATAACTGAATAATCTAAGAAACAGGAAAAAAAAAACTGCTTACTGACCTTCAAAAAGATGGAATAATATTTTGGAGGGTTTTACGCGCCGTCTGTCACAACAGCTGATCTCCCCTCTGAAAATCAGTTTTCTACCTTTTTCTTTGCCCATATTAAACCTAATATATTTTCTCTTTGACATGGCTTCATTGTTACAATTTAATCATGTTCCCTACTGTGACATCACTTGCCAATCCATAATGCAGCCCTGCTATCTCTTACTTGCAGATAGTTTGAAAGACTTTGAAAAATATATCCATTTTCACAAGTGCATTGTGAGATGTCAACACGGACAACAGTTAAATAGCTTCATTACCTGAGATGTGAGAATATATTTGCACCATTGTTCATGCTTTTCGCAGGCAGAGCTTGGAATTTTGCAATCGGAATCATCTTCAGACTAAAATAAATACAATTCAAGAGAATTATTGGAGTCTTCATCAATGGGTGCAGTTTTTGTAAATTACCTTCAAATAGTGTCCCCTTTAGATGTCTTCTATTCTTGCATATTGGTTCAGTGTGGTGTAATTTTTGATAGAGGAAATCTGACAGACGATATGTTAAGAATTAAATATTATTACAGTTTTTTGTGTATTTAAAGGGATAGGCTTTGTTAGACTGCCCCTATTTCTACATGTGATAGAGGAGGAGCCGCTTCCATATGCCAGGAGTAGTTCTCCAGCACCAAATCCCTCCAAACATTTTCAAGCAGCTTCCTAGAGGACCCCTAAGGACTGGACTCTCCAGAACAAGTATTGCAAAGATTTACATAAGGACCAAGAGGTGCATTCAGTCTGACACCAATTCCCCATTTTGTGTGTATTTTCGTCGGTTTTTAAATTTTATTTACTTATTTTAGTTTTGTCATCACTTTTATGTATTTATCGTCTTGTGCTTTGTATTTGCTTTACATTTTTGCTATTTTTATACTTTTCTGTTATATTTGTACATGATCTTTGTTTATTTTTAATTTAATATTCATTGTAAAGGAAATGGACATGGAGTGGAGTTGGGATTCGGAATCTCTGTTTTTGTTGTAAATGAAGATCTTTATTTTTTCTCAAAAACAACACATTTCTAATCCAAGCTGAATCTTTTGCATAGAACTAAACAGATGAAGTCTTGGGTGTCATGTGTTGTTTCTTTTATCTTTGGCATATTTAAGGAAAAAATGAGTCAAGCTTTAGTCATAATCCTTCAGATTTACAAGAAAAAAATGATATCATGGCAGATTGTAACAGAACATAAAACGAAAAGAATAGTTAACTGCAAGTTCAAGAGCGTCACCCAAGATAAAGCTGAGATATTACATCTATCATGGACTGAATTCATGCTATTGCTCATAAACTAATCAAAGAAATGTACAATATTTTCTAGTCCTCAAAAGATTAGGAGTCTCCAGTAGTCACAGTGTGGTGCCGGCCTGTCTCTGCTGTCAAGGTAGATTATAGACAGCATAAAATGTGTGAAATGACAGTGGGATAGCGGTACTAGGTAACAGTGACGTGTAGGGGCAATGGGTTTAGATATTACTTTTCTCCTCATACAATTCTATGTTTTGTTACTTTTTTTCAGGTTTCAAAGACATATTGAACAAAATACTACAACTATAGGGATGAGCGGACCCGTGGATATTCGGGTTCGCCAGGTTTGGCCAAAGTTCGGGTCAAAGTTTGGGTTCGGGATCCGAACTTGTCCCGAACTCGAACCTGAACCCAAATGTAGTCAAAAGGGACCTGGACTTTGGTGCACTAAAATGCCTGTAAAATAGTCATAGGGACTAGAGGGCTGCAAAAGGAATCAAATGGGGGTAAGAGCAGGACAATTGCCTTGCAAACAAATGTGGATAGGGAAATGACTAAAAATAACATAGAACATAAAAAAATAAAAAAAAGTAGTAGGAGGAGGTAGGAGGTTGTGGCGGCAGTGGAAGCCAACACTGTTTTTGTTGTTTTTTTGTAGTTTTTTTTCCCTTTATTTATTTATTTTTTTTTAATTTGGGAAGACCCCAAAACATTGGGAAATGGAAAAGAGAATTCAAAGAGAAAGTGCGCTGGAGTATAACAATGCATAAATTCAGCGGGTCGCCACGTCTGATCTGAGGTCTGAGCCTTGATCAGAAGGACTTAGGCCCCTGCGAGCGACGCCGGGGTAGGTCCGGTCTCCCGTACGCCACATTTCCCGCGCCCGCCGGGCGGGCGGGGATTCGGCGTTGGAATATAACAATGGCTGGGTGCGGCCGATATTCAGCACAAGGTACAGACAAGTCCCGTGGAATCCATGCCTGGTTCATTTTAATGAACTTGAGCTTGTCCATGTTGGCTATGGACAGGCGGCTGAATTTGTCTGTGATCACCCGCCCTGCCGTGCTAAACACACGTTCGGACAATACACTGGCTGCAGGGCAGGCCAGCACCTCCAGAGTGTAAAGGGCAAGCTCAGGCCATGTGCCCAATTTGGAGACCCAGAAGTTGAATGGGGCAGACCCATCAGTCAGTATGTGTAGGCATGTGCACACATACTGTTCCACCATGTTGCTAAAATGCTGCCTCCTGCTAAGACGTTTCGTATCAGCCAGTGGTGCTGGTTGTTGTGGCGTGCTGACAAAGCTTTTCCACATTTTGGCCATTCTAACACTACCTTCTGAGGTGCTGGCGGTGCCCCAGCTGCATTGGCGACCTAATCCTCCCCCTTTGCCTTCGCCTTTTGCTTCCACTGAGCTGTCAGGTGTTAATGCCATCAGCAGCGCGTCTACCAGCTTGAGCTTGTACTCGTGCATCTTCCGATCACGCTCCAGTGACGGATTTATATACGACGCGTTGTCCTTGTAGCGGGGATCCATCATGGTGGCCATCCAATATTCCAGGCTGCCCAGAGGCAACAATAAGCTGTCCTCTGTGGGAGGTGTATAGTCTGTGTCCTCCGTATCTCCCCAGCCATGCTCCAGTGACACCCATGAGCTGCTTTGGGTGCCACCCTGCTGTGAACACGGTTCCTCCTCCTCCTTATCCTCCAGAACTGTGCCCTGGCTGGACAGTTGTGTACCTGGCCTTTGTTGGTGCAGGAACCCACCCTCCGAGCCACTTGTGAATGACTGGCCTGATTACCATGGAAATTATCCCTCTTCCTCCTCCTCCATCATCGCCCGAAGCGTTTTCCCAAGGAGACATAGAAGTGGAATAGTAACACTGAGGATGGCATCATCGGCACTGGCCATGTTAGTGGGGTACTCAAAACAGCGCAACATGACACACATGTCCAGCATGTGTAAGGTGGAGTTCCACCTTGTGGGTACGTCCCATATGAGGCGGTGAGCGAGAAGACCAAAGTTACGCTGCAGCACAGACAGGCGAGCAGCAGCAGGATGAGAACGCCGAAAGCGTGCACAGATGGACCGCACTTTCTGCAGCAGCTCTGACATATCAGGGTAGTTTTTCAGGAACCTCTGCACCACCAAATTCAGCACATGCACCAGAAGGGATGTGCGTCAAACCGGCTAGGCCCAGAGCTGCTATGAGATTTCGCCATTAATCGCACACCACCAGGCCGGGCTTGAGGCTAAATGGCACCAACCACTCATCGGTCTGTTTTCCATACCCATCCACAGCCCCTGCATGGTGTGGGGTTTTTCTCCAGAGACAGATGAGTTTCAAAACAGCCTGCTGTCATTTCCCCCTGGCTGTGCAGAAGTTGGTGGTGCAGGTGTTACAATTACACGATAAGGAGGCTGTAGAGGAGGAAGCGAAGTAGGAGAAGCAGGCATCAGGAGGCAACGAGAAACGTCCTGCTATACTCAGTGGCGGAAGGACATGCGCCAAACTGCTATCCACCTCAAGCCCAGCCGCCACTGCATTTACCCAGTGTGCAGTTAGGGAGATATAACGTCTCTGCCCATGTTTACTGGTCCACGTATCGGTGGTTATGTGGACCTTACCACAAGATGGCTTTGCGCAGTTCACACCTTATTTTGTCTGCCACTTGGTTGTGCATGGCGGGGATAGCTCGCCTGGAAAAGTAGTGGCGGCTGGAAACCATGTACTGTGGGACAGCCACCGCCAAAAGGTTTTTAAATGTCACTGTTTCCACCAGACGGAATGACAGCATTTCCAGGAATTTTAAAATGCTGGCATTCGAGGCCAGGGATCGCGGGTGAGTAGGGGGGTACTTCCTCTTTCTCTCCAGTGTTTGGGGGATGGACAACTAGACACTCTCATGGGACTGTGTGGAGATGCTTGGTGACCGTGGTGGAGGTGGTGGTGGCAGGTGCCACTGTCACTCCAGAGGGGGAGGAAGAGGCCGAGACTGCAGCAGAAGAGGAGGCAGGAGGAGCCTGAGATCTTTTGTGGTTTTTCAGGTGTCTACTCCACTGCAGCTTGTGCTTTGCATTTAGATGCCTGGTCATGCAGGTGGTGCTCAGGTTTAGAAGATTTATGCCTCGCATCAGGCTCTGATGGCACAACGTGCAAACCACTCGCGTCCTGTCTTCAGCACATTTTCTGAAGAACTGCCACGCCAGGGTGCGGTGGGCAGAGCAGGCATACTGGCTAGGGGACAGCCACTATGCTTTTGCACACTGCTCTCTATTTTGCTCTGCGGCTGGCGATGTGTGAGCACCGCCTCTCCCTCCGAACTGCACACGTCACTCACATGACCTTGATTCCATGTTGGGTCTAGGACCTCATCATCCTCCACATCTTCTTCAACCCACTCTTCACCCTGCCCTCATTGCCGGTCTGCACACTGCAGAAAACCACAGCAGTTGGCACCTGTGTTTCGTCATCATCAGAGACGTGCGGCGGTGGTCTTTCCATGTCCACATCCTGAAACATAAGTGGTTGGGCATCGATGCACTCAATCTCTTTCACTTCTGGGGCAGGGCTAGGTGGATGGCCCACGGAAACCCCGCCAGCATATTCATCAAAAAGCATAATAGACTGCTGCATGACTTGGGGCTCAGACTGCTTGGCTGATTTGCAATGGGGTGAGGTCAAAGACAGATGCCCATGGGCTGCAGGTGCACTGTCAGCCACCCAATCTTCTACCACCTCTACTTGTTCTGGCCTCACCATTCATACACCGGTATTCGGGCCTACAAAATAATGCTGAACATTCTGTCACCTATGTACACCTGAGGAAGGTGTCTAATTTGGGCGTCTAGCTGGCTCAGATCGACCACGTGCTCTCCCTGCAACAGGAGCTCCACCAACACCAGCAGCACCACGATCAGGGCCACATCCCTTATTTGATGCTCTCCCTATTCTTTGAGGTCATCCACTGAACTAACAGACAGATTAACTATATTAATTTTCCTGTCACGTATGCAGTGCAGGTATACCTCACACCAAAAATGGGTATATGTCACCCACCGAACTAACAGACAAAGATGGTGCATTGCTCCCACAAAAAAATCGCTATAGGTCACACACAGAATTAACAGCCAGATTAATTATTATATTTCTGTGTCAGGGTGCAAAGCTGGTGTATGACACCTACAAAAATATCACTATAGGTCAACCACAGAATAAATAGCCAGATGAGATTCCGAACACACTCCTCGCTTCAGCTGCTTCCTGCCCTGCACTGCGCAGAGCTGATGGGCAGTTCTACACATAATCCAGCTTGTATAGAGGCTGGGTCACATGATGCACCAGCCAATCACAGCCATGCCATTACTAGACATGGCTGTGATGGCTTCTAAGTGCCCACAGCCTAAAAGCTTGTTGATTGGCTGCCCTGTAGCCTTTCAACCAGCTTTTAAATGCCCGAACAGTAAAGGCAAAACCGAACTTTTGCTGCAAAGTCCAGGTTCGGGTCTGGGTACCCGAACTCGCAAAGTTCGGTATGGACCTGAACTTTGCAGTTCGGGAATGCTCAACGCTATACAACGACTATTGCTACTATTAAGGCTACTATAACTACTATTACGATTACTACTACTGCTACTATTACTACTGCTGCTACTACTACTACTGCTACTACTATTACTGCTACAACTTCTGCTACTACTACTACTAATACTAATAATAATAATAATAATAATAATAATAATAATAATAATAATAATAAAAAGAAGGAGAAGGAAGGAGAAGGAGTAGACTTAATTTACCAAAGTAGCACCATGACATAAAGTAAACTACTCCTTATTATTGTTTAGTTCATAATGTATTTATCATATTTATATCACTACACATAAATGTAAATATATAACATTTTTGATTAGAGGTGAATGAATTCATTCTAAAATACTGAAATTTAAACCAACTTTTTTTTTTCTAGCAAATCAGTGGGAAAACAATGTTTCCAGGCAATCAGAGCACTTTAAATTCAGTTCCACATGATACAGACCTAAATTGAATTGTATATGCAACTCTGCTGAATCTCTCTATTTGATTCTTAAAAATGCAGTATTTTTCGGTTTATAACACACACCTCTGTTTATTAAAATTCAACGAAAGAGTTATAACACACACCTCTGTTTATTAAAATTCAACGAAAGAGTTAATTTGTAATAATTACCCCAATTACCTAATAAACCAATGCTTAAACTTCCTATAATCCCATTGGTTAAGCTATATTAAGCTAATTATCAACCTTAATTGGCTAGAGGACAGCCACTATGCTTTTGCACACTGCTCTCTATTTTGCTCTGCGGCTGGCGATGTGTGAGCACCGCCTCTCCTCCGAACTGCACACGTCACTCACATGACCTTGATTCCATGTTGGGTCTAGGACCTCATCATCCTCCACATCTTCTTCAACCCACTCTTCACCCTGCCCTCATTGCCGGTCTGCACACTGCAGAAAACCACAGCAGTTGGCACCTGTGTTTCGTCATCATCAGAGACGTGCGGCGGTGGTCTTTCCATGTCCACATCCTGAAACATAAGTGGTTGGGCATCGATGCACTCAATCTCTTTCACTTCTGGGGCAGGGCTAGGTGGATGGCCCACGGAAACCCCGCCAGCATATTCATCAAAAAGCATAATAGACTGCTGCATGACTTGGGGCTCAGACTGCTTGGCTGATTTGCAATGGGGTGAGGTCAAAGACAGATGCCCATGGGCTGCGGGTGCCAACTCTGCGCTTTCAGCAGGGGACGGGGTGGGAGAAAATGTGAAGGAACTGGAAGCACTGTCAGCCACCCAATCTTCTACCACCTCTACTTGTTCTGGCCTCACCATTCATACACCGGTATTCGGGCCTACAAAATAATGCTGAACATTCTGTCACCTACGTACACCTGAGGAAGGTGTCTAATTTGGGCGTGTAGCTGGCTCAGATCGACCACGTGCTCTCCCTGCAACAGGAGCTCCACCAACACCAGTAGCACCACGATCAGGGCCACATCCCTTATTTGATGCTCTCCTCATTCTTTGAGGTCATCCACTGAACTAACAGACAGATTAACTATATTAATTTTCCTGTCACGTATGCAGTGCAGGTATACCTCACACCAAAAATGGGTATATGTCACCCACCGAACTAACAGACAAAGATGGTGCATTGCTCCCACAAAAGATCGCTATAGGTCACACACAGAATTAACAGCCAGATGAATTATTATATTTCTGTGTCAGGGGTGCAAAGCTGGTGTATGACACCTACAAAAATATCACTATAGGTCAACCACAGAATAAATAGCCAGATGAGATTCCGAACACAC
Organism: Bufotes viridis; assembly: GCA_033119425.1. Lineage (NCBI taxonomy): Eukaryota > Metazoa > Chordata > Amphibia > Anura > Bufonidae > Bufotes > Bufotes viridis. The sequence continues at coordinate 7,035,929 of CM065597.1, forward strand.
TCCCTCGCTTCAGCTGCTTCCTGCCCTGCACTGCGCAGAGCTGATGGGCAGTTCTACACATAATCCAGCTTGTATAGAGGCTGGGTCACATGATGCACCAGCCAATCACAGCCATGCCATTACTAGACATGGCTGTGATGGCTTCTAAGTGCCCACAGCCTAAAAGCTTGTTGATTGGCTGCCCTGTAGCCTTTCAACCAGCTTTTTTAAATGCCCGAACAGTAAAGGCAAAACCGAACTTTTGCTGCAAAGTCCAGGTTCGGGTCCGGGTACCCGAACTCGCAAAGTTCGGTATGGACCTGAACTTTGCAGTTCGGGAATGCTCAACGCTATACAACGACTATTGCTACTATTAAGGCTACTATAACTACTATTACTATTACTACTACTGCTACTATTACTATTGCTGCTACTACTACTACTGCTACTACTATTACTGCTACAACTTCTGCTACTACTACTACTACTACTAATAATAATAATAATAATAATAATAATAATAATAATAATAATAATAAAAAAAGAAGGAGAAGGAAGGAGAAGGAGTAGACTTAATTTACCAAAGTAGCACCATGACATAAAGTAAACTACTTCTTATTATTGTTTAGTTCATAATGTATTTATCATATTTATATCACTACACATAAATGTAAATATATAACATTTTTGATTAGAGGTGAATGAATTCATTCTAAAATACTGAAATTTAAACCAACTTTTTTTTTTCTAGCAAATCAGTGGGAAAACAATGTTTCCAGGCAATCAGAGCACTTTAAATTCAGTTCCACATGATACAGACCTAAATTGAATTGTATATGCAACTCTGCTGAATCTCTCTATTTGATTCTTAAAAATGCAGTATTTTTCGGTTTATAACACACACCTCTGTTTATTAAAATTCAACGAAAGAGTTAATTTGTAATAATTACCCCAATTACCTAATAAACCAGTGCTTAAACTTCCTATAATCCCATTGGTTAAGCTATATTAAGCTAATTATCAACCTTAATCTGTATAAACACACCCCCTTCCCTTTAATAACCCTTTAACTCTACCCTTACTATTTTATTCTATTAGCTTTTATTAACTCTTATTCAATTGTTTCTATGTACACGTTTGCTTTGTTAACCATTCTATACTTTTATAATCTTTTCTCAAATATTATCAATAGCTTCTCACTATCATTATTATGTCACCTATCATTCATACCTTTTTTAATAGTTATTATCTTACCTGTCACAAATAATTTCTTTTATAGATACTATATAATTTTTAAAATAACAATAAATCATTACATATAACATATAATAAACAGACAATAACACAAAAGCTACAAGCCTAAAGCCAGGTGTGCAAGCCAACAACCTATCCAGGAAACAAGTATAGTCAGCATACCTTACGATGGCAGCCTTGTGTACTATGAGACATGCAAGACCAGCTCTCTATATAGAAGGACCTGAGAGCCAGTGATAAATTGCCAATGATAATGAGCAGGGCTCACAGGTCCCCCAAGCCATCAACTCAAATCAAGCAACTTTGAGGCTCGCTGGCTCTCAGGTCCTTCTGGATAGAGCACTAGTCTTGCATGCTTCATAGTGCGCAAAGCTTCCATTGTAAGGTATGCTGACTATACCTGTCTCCTGGATAGGTTGTTGGCTTGCATACCTGGCTTTTGTTTATTATGTGTTATAGGTAATGATGTATTTTTATTTTAAAAATAATATAGCATCTATAAAAATATTTATTAATGATAAATAGGATAATATCTATAACAAAATTATTACTGATAGATAAGATAATAACTATAAAAAAGGTATGGATGATAGGTGACATAATAATAATAGTGAGAAGCTATTGATAATAAGTGAGAAAAGATGATAAAAGTATAGAATGGTTAACAAAGCAAATGTGCACATAGAAAAAAATGAATAAGATTTAATAATAGCTAATAGAATAAAATAGTAAGGGTAGAGTTAAAGGGTTAATAAAGGAAAGGGGGTGTGTTTAAACAGATTAAGGTCAATAATTTGCTTAATATAGCTTAACCAATGGGATTATAGGAAGTTTAAGCATTGATTTATTAGGTATTTTAGGTAATTGTTACAAATATTACTCTGTCCTTGAATTTTAAAGGGAATTTACTAAAGGCAGCATAAAGTGGAGACAGGTGAGTTGATTTCAGCGGTCTGTCATTTGTAAGTTAAAAGTAAGTGGCTGCTGAGAAGCAACATCACAATTATTGCAGACTGGGCCTAGAAAAGAGTCCCAGCCACCTGAGAAGAGTCCTGGTTATTCATGAATTCCTGCTCTCCCCCCACCCACTGATGACTGACAGGCTTCTACCTAGTCTTCTCCCTTTCTCTCTAGGAGAGAACTGCCAACCATCGGTGGATGGGCGGAGAGCAGGAGATTATAATAACCAGGACTCTTCTCAGGTAGATTTCACTCTTTTCAAGACCTGGGCTGCAATGATTATGATGCTGGTTCTCAGCAAACACTTACTATTAGCTCATGAGTGACACAGCGCTGACATCAGCATTTCTGATACTACTTTATGCTGCCCTCAGTGAGCTCAGCATAAAGTTGATGACAGGTTCCCTTTAATAAACAGATTTGTGTCTTATAAAACTATATATATCTATATATCTATATTCAAATCCCCCTAAATCATTTCAAATCATTTCCATAAAATTAAAATAAACAATTAAAAAAATAACATCATAGGCTTCGCTGTGTGTGAAAACGCCCGTACTATATACATAACAAAAACTTATCCCATGCGGTGAATGGTGTAGGGGGAAAAAAATAAAAATGGCCAATTTGCCGTTTTTTTATCACTTTACTTCCCCAAAAATTTTATAAAAAGTGATCAAAAAGTCATACACAGCCCAAAATGGTATTACCAAAAACTACAGATCATTCTGCAAAAAATGAGCCCTCACACATCGCTTTTTCCTATATTGTTCAAGCACGGCCACGGCTGCTGCATTGCAGGGTGGTCGTAACCATGCAAACAAGAGGCATATCATTTGATAAAAAATTAATCCAGCCAACATAGGAAGCAACATGGACAATAAGAATACATTAGATAGGGCCTGGTATTAACTTTCTCTACATGATAAATGCCATTTGCTGAAGTTACACAACCCCGTTAACTTACGCAGTTTATATACAATTGTGTAGCTTTTCATGTAGTTCTGTGACCTAAGGTTTATTTTTATTGATTCTACTGCACATCGGTGCCGATCACATGATCCTGCTTCTGATTGGCAGTTTGTTGCTTTAATTAACTCTGTGTGTTATACCTATATGCTATGATTAAGAGCCAGTCACAGCTTGAAACGCGTAAGGGGTGAATACATGGTATGATGGATTTTAATGGGTGCTACAATAAAGTCTGACATTTTATGCATAATGGATGATGGTCTTCTCTCTTTGCTCCACATCATTGTTACACAGTCAACACAATCATAGCATAAAGGACAGGCCTAAAAAAACAGACACATTTCAAATTGGAGACAAGTTTCCAACCGCGCTGGCAGGTGTCAATCAAAGCCCCAAATTTCTATATTTTATGCTTGTTTTGTCAGGGGCTGTCACTGCCTAGCCAATTGAGCGGTGTATATATTAGCATTTACAATGCCTGTTAAATCATATTCAGGATGTTTCTTTTACGGAACAGAAAGTTTTTCTGGAGTGACTCATGATACTGAACTTAGTTTACACTAAGGAGTAACATGAAACATCTTAAGTCTCATTTAATATAGTTTCCGAGAAGCAGATTGTGGTGCAAGGAACCTGTGGGTTCATGCTTCGTCTAGCCTGAGAAAAGTGTTATTTCTTCGTAAAATTATTGTTACTTTGTATTTGTTGCTAAATTGCCTACTGCACCACATTTTCTGTGATATGTGAGCCACCTTCTTGGCACTGTTTGCGCCACCATGTTGTTGGACCTCATTTTAGTCACATTCATTTTATTCGGATACACAAAAAAGAATGACTTTTCCTGACATCCTCAACATTTCATGGATTTAGTAACATAGTAACATAGTATATAAGACCGAAAAAAGACATTTGTCCATCCAGTTCGGCCTGTTTCCTACAAGTTGATCCAGAGGAAGGCCAAAAACCCTGTGAGGCAGAAGCCAATTTTCCCCACTTAAAAGAAAAAAATTACTTTCCGACTCCAATCAGGCATCAGAATAACTCCCTGGATCAACGACCCCTCTCTAGTAGCTATAGCCTGAAATATTATTACGCTCCAGGAATACATCCAGTCCCCTCCTGAATTCCTTTATTGTACTCACCATCACCACCTCCTCAGGCAGAGAGTTCCATAGTCTCACTGCTCTTACCGTGAAGAATCCTTTTCTATGTTTGTGTAGAAACCTTCTTTCCTCCAGACGCAGAGGATGTCCCCTCGTCACAGTCACAGTCCTGGGGATAAATAGATGATGGGAGAGATCTCTGTACTGACCCCTGATATATTTATACATAGTTATTAGATCTCCCCTCAGTCATCTTTTTTCTAAAGTGAATAACCCTAATTTTGATAATCTTTCAGGGTACTGTAGTTGCCCCATTCCAGTTATTACTTTAGTTGCCCTACTCTGAACCCTCTCCAGCTCTGCTATGTCTGCCTTGTTCACAGGAGCCCAGAACTGTACACTGTACTCCATGTGTGGTCTAACTAGTCATTTGTAAAGAGGTAGGACTATGTTCTCATCACGGGCATCTATGCTACTTTTTATGCAACCCATTATCTTATTGGCCTTGGCAGTATCTGCCGAACACTGGTTTTTACAGCTTAGTTTGCTGTTTATTAAAATTCCTAGATCCTTTTCCATGTTAGTGTTACCTAGTGTTTTACCATTTAGTATGTACGGGTGACTTGCATTATTCCTTCCCATGTGCATAACCTTACATTTGGCAGTGTTAAACCTCATCTGCCATTTCTCTGCCCAAGCCTCCAATCTATCCAGATCCCTCTGTAGCAGAAAACTGTCCTCTTCAGTGTTAATTACTTTACACAGTTTAGTGTCATCTGCAAAAATAGATATTTTACTGTGCAAGCCTTCTACAAGATCATTAATAAATATATTGAAGAGAATAGGGCCCAATACTGACCCCTGAGGTACCCCACTAGTGACAGTGACCCCTCCAGTAGTGACCCCTGAGGTACCCCACTAGTGACAGTGACCCCTCCTGACTGACCCCTGAGGTACCCCACTAGTGACAGTGACCCCTCCTGACTGACCCCTGAGGTACCCCACTAGTGACAGTGACCCCTCCTGACTGACCCCTGAGGTACCCCACTAGTGACAGTGACCCCTCCAGTACTGACCCCTGAGGTACCCGACTAGTGACAGTGACCCAATCTGAGTGTGTACCGTTAATAACCACCCTCTGTTTTCTGTCACTCAACCAGTTACTTACCCACTTACAGACATTTTCTCCCGGTCCGAGCATCCTCATTTTATATTATACTAACCTTTTATGAGGTACAGTGTCAAATGCTTTGGCTATACTCTGGAGGGGCATGACTAAGCAACTACCTGGTCTTCACTAGAGCCTCTAATGATGAGGATAGGCTTGGGCCATTAGGGTAATTACCAGGTGCCACTCCAGAGCAGCCCCCGACAACAGTACAGGTCTCCAGCAGGAAGTAAACTCTGCCATGCAGCACAGACTTCTGTCGACAATTGAGCAGGATTAGTAAATGCAGCTCAATGCCCCCTCCCCTGGTATTTTATCCCATATGGATAGGGGGATGAGCATAGAAGGCAAATTAATGGACAACTGCACCTAAAGTCCAAGCACTTCCTTTCATACAATCCAGTGAAGAACACTACATCCGCTGAAGCCATCTTACTCTAGGGATATCCTCCTTTAACATTATATTCAGTTATTTCTGATTTATGTTTATTTTTTCGATGGATTTCAGATGATAAATGACTACCAGTATGGGAAACCATTACCCATGATCACCAAGATCCATCTCTTCTGCCTAGTAAAGTGTCACCGATGCTCTCGTGGGTCTGCAATTTTTGAATAATGTTTATGAATCAGTTTTCCAAGAAAGCACAAGATAAGGTTGCATAGAATTCAAGATTTAGAGTCCTAAACTCTTTCTTGAAGAGAAGACCGATCTTTACTTGATAGGTCACTGCAAAACAAGAGGCAACAAATACATTAAAAGATCTTTCATTTTATATGCTGTAACTTGAAAATGGTCCAATAGGTCCAGGAACTTTGATAACTGGGTATGAAAAGAATCTTAAAGGAGTTGTCCGGGTTCAGAGTTGAACCCGGACATACCCAGAAATTTTACCCAGGCAGCCCTGCCCCCCCGACAAAAGTATCCGAGCAGTTGATGTAAGATGCTCTCCTTTGCCCTGCGCTAAATCGCAAAGGCATTTTGTGGAGTTCCGGTGACAAATCAGGCTCTCCTCCGGGCTGCCAGGTGGAGGCTTCTGCCCAGCAGTGAGCCCGGTGACGTCCCCGGCACTGATGGGCGGGCTTTAGTGCTGCCCTAGCCTGTAAAACAGCTACGGCAGCACTAAAGCCCGCCCATCAGAGCCGGTGACATCACTGAACACACTGATGGCAGTGTGTTATTGTAAATAAAAGAGCCCTTGCCCTGCGCGATCCTGCACACGGCTAGGGAGAGCATCGGAGCAGTTCATGTCACCCCCTGGCTGTGTGGGTGAAATCATGGTTATGTCCGGGTTCAGAGCTAATCCTGGACAACCCCTTTATTAAAGGTAAATTCCAGTGAAGTCCTTAGTATAAATGTTAAATATGAGGTCTGATATATCGTAAAGAATTAGTCCTAACCGATGCAATGAAACAATTCAGGAATGCTCTGGTAACAACCACAAAGCTTGTGCACTCTGCTGTTTACTCTGCCTCCTCATCCGCAGGGTCCTTCCTCTTTCCTGTAGATGATGTAGGTCTACTGGCAACCTAACAGGTCAATCAACATGGTGGAGTTTACACAGTGCCTGTGACATGCTGCATGCTGCTGCACAGGCACCATCTGCTGCCTCTCCTGGGCCTTAGACCGGTATATCTTTCTCTTTAGCATCTGGATCACAAGTGGGAAAGATCTATAAAGCAGTAGTTTCTAATGCTATATGGCTATACGTCTCTTTGTAATTTCTGGGGAGAGCATCATGGGACATGTAAGTAACCAAAGCTCAATATATGTCGAGATGAGTAGAATGAGATGGGAAAAAAAATGGTGTTACAGTACTCTGTTGGGCACTTTGGATATTGCATTTTTTCCCTGAAGCTGCTCATCGCACGCCTTTTATCTTGGGATATCTCAAGGCAAGAAGAAAGCTGAAGAAGGACACATCTTTCATAATTCTTCCACTTCACACCATTACCAGACAATAAAGAAGAGAGAGATCTTTACAAACCTCACAAATATTACTTTATCTATCATTATAATATTTTTTTTTTGTTTAACTACCGTTTACTTTAACCTTCGGGAAAATGAAATTACAAACATAAGATGAGTAATGAAAATAAACAGTAATCAGGATGCGGCCGTCTTGATTACTGGTCAGATATATTCTGTCTACAATGTTAATGATTTTTAGCCTTTGATCTCTACAATCAGCCACAATTTTCTCAATCATAATATTGGAAAAAGAAGACGTGTGTTATTCAGAATTAACAATCCCAGTGATTTTCATGCTTACAGTATAAATTTCATGTTTTATTTATTTTTTTCTGTAATTAATCTGAAACATTAAATGGTAATATTAAAATAACAATATCAAAAAGAATAATCATAAAAAAAAATCTCAAACGTATAAAATAAAATAATTGTAATAAATCACCACTAAGATAATTTGTTAATCTATTAGTCAATGTCAATTAACCAACCACATGTTTATTTATGTAAATCTCATTAATTTGAACACATATTTGAAAGAAATTTTAAGAATAAAAAACATCTGGCAATTTAGATCTAAAGGTCACGCTAGGAGGAGCTTCTGATAAATGGAAGGAATTGATATCCCCAAAACCCTAGTTTTCCCGCATAGTAGAGAATCCTTGTGTGATGGCCGAACCTGAGGCACATGTGGATCCATGACAGCAGCTGCCTCATGTACGATTCGGGTTGGTGAGGCAATTGGTTATGTTCTCAGCGGACAAATGTGTACTTCCTTACCTTTTATCTTGGCTTCACATATCCCAACATCTGTGGTGTGAGAAGATCAGGTTTCTTAAACATTACTCTATACTCAATACTCTATACATCTTACAAATTTGTACTGATTTGCTTCGTAAGGTAACATATGTATCAGTATACTTAACTCTATGAAATGGGATTCATGAAGGAAGATGGCATGCTTTCACTGTGATGGCATGCTTTTTGGTCTTAGAATGGGCGGACTGGGAACTTCCCCGGGAAAAAATACTGAAAGTGGCCCTGTTTTGTAGTCAGGTAGTCGGGAATAGGACAGTCATGGGTAACCTCCGGCACTCCAACTGAGGTGAAACTACAACTCCCAGCATGCTCCATTCATTTATATGTAGTTCTGACAACAGCCAAGGAAGTTTACATCTTGGGAGTCATAGTTTTACCACAGTTGGAGTGCCGGAGGTTAGCCATCACAGGAGTAGGACATTCTGTGCTCTTTCTCTGTAACAAGCTGGCTTAGGTTGGCTATAATTAGGAGTGACAATCTGTTTCAGTACAGCACTGGGGTCTAAAAGGAGTAGAAACGCCTATTACTTGCATTAGCAACCTGGAAGTGTCACCTTGTATCGAAGTGTCAGTGGCCAGAGCTGAGCAGTTACATTAGAGGTCTTGTAGTCCTTTTTCCTGACTTACATTTCCAATTAATGTGTTTGAAGAAAGGCTGAAGTGATGCAAATACCTGACACCAGGACAAAGCATGTGACAATGATATTGGATCCCCTGCTAAGCAAAGGAGCATGGGAGGCAGAGCGGACAATGTGTATTGTACTTAACAGTGACGAGCAGCATAGAGCCAGGTTACAGATTAGGCCAGCACTAGATGAACATTCAGAAATTATATCTGTTAGGCCTCACAACCGTTGTTTGATTCCGTGTCCGTTGTGCCGTTTTTCGTGATTTTCTGCGAACCCATTAGTTTTAAATGGGTCCGTGGAAAACTCAGCAAATGCACCGTTTGTCCTCTGCATCCGTGATTCCAGTCCGTCAAAAAATATAACCTGTTCTATTCTTGTCCGCAAAAAAAGGTCCGCGGACCCATTTAAGTCAATGGGACCGTGAAAAAATGCGGATGGCCATCCGTGTGTCATCCGTGTTCCACGTCCGCATTTTTTGCGGATCCCTTGGCAGGCACTTGGCAAAAATTGTCAGCCTGTCTTTTCGTAAAATCTTTTGGGTCATGTCCGCTAAAAAAAACGGAAGACACACGGAAACACAACGGAAGCAAAAACGGACACGGATCACGGAACAACGGAACCCGGTTTTGCGGACCGCAAAAAAAAACTGTTGTGTGCGTGTAGCCTTAAACGCATGTTTGTTCAGCATTTTTGCATTGCTTTTGCTCTGCAATGACCGCCATGCTGTATAAATAATTCTATAGTACGTCATAGCTAGAAATGAGCGAAAAATTTGATTTGGCAGAATTGCTGAACTGCGACAAGAAATTAATTCATCACTAATCACTATAAATCAGGTATATCGAGGCCACTCTGCCTAATCATATTCTTGCCACTTGGTGACCCAATCTCAGTGTGAAGACTTGGAAGTTAAGGTATCTTTGTAGGAGTAGTCATTTCCTAGTGTAGTAAACTTTCAACAATGACCCTTTAGACGTGCCGATTATCGTTCACAAAATTGGAATTTTGATCACATATTTCATTGTTTGTAAAGCAGTTTTGTTGCATTTACACAAATCCATAATTTGAGTGGCATGCTTAACCATCTCCATGGTGTAATTGTATATACTTCGTGAAAGGTACCTTGAGGCACAGTAAGTCTATCAGTAAAGTAATGGATTAACTATGAATGTGGCAGCAGTTGAACAAGATGCGCATGGCAATTTTACTCAACCTGCAGTGTCCCTGCTGTCTCCCTATGCTCTCCTTACAGTCTCAAAAAACTCTCCCTATGATCTCCCTGCACTGTCCCTGTAGTCTTCCTATTCAACATTCTTTTATAAACTGTTTTCAGCAACATTGTCCCTAGTGCATGAGCGCTTGTCACATCTCTCTCTATGCTCATCTCACAGTGAAATGGCGAAGACCACGCGGAATGACGGTTTTATAGGGTTGTGACATCACAGCGGGATGTCTACCAGCAGATTGGCTGGCTTCATGGCATTATAGGTGATCTTGTATCACGGGGCTTCTTACTTTCACCATGCAGCCACTACTTCAGAAAAAAATAAATTTGTTACAGTGAAGTGTAAGGAAATTCGGATTTGTGGCCAGTCAAATTTTTCCTAAACTTTGGATGCTTTGATTCTTTCAACACTATCATCTGTAGCAACTGTAAAGTACTGCAGAATGCATGTTACTTTGCATACCTGGGGAGCAATCCATTTAGTAGCTTCAGGGTGTTGCTGCCTTTCCCCACAAAACCACCTTGTGTGCGCACTGCTCCCTATCTACTGCCTATTGCAACTGCCCTCCTTGGATACTTTCCCCCTTCTTCAGATCTTTCTGACATGTACAACCTCCTCCCCTTCCCTGCTGATTTCTCTAACACTGAGAGAAGGGAGAGGGAGAGCAAAGAGTCACCAAAACTCTCATGGATTTATGTGAGATTCAGCAGCACTAGCAGCTAGATGAAGGATTGCACGTAATCTGCAGAAGCAAAACAGTAGTCATTTTTAGTAATAATGTTGCTTTTAGGACACAAATAAACATTAATATAATTCAGTGCAAAGGTGTACTGGTCTTTAAAGGGGTTATCCAATTTCACAAACAGCCCCCCCCCATGTGCTGGGACCCTCACTAGTGGCACCTGCGATGCTAGGGAGGCTCGTCCCTGTCCCCCCCTGCCATTGGCTGCTCCATTTCGACATGGGATGTTTTCGTCCATGTACAGGGAGAAGCAGCAGTGGCGGTGCGAGGACTAGGAACGGCGCAGGGAGTGGGGTAAGTATATCCCTCTGAGGGGCCCGGCACACTGGGGGGGCTGTTTGTGTAATTGGATATCCTCTTTAAAATCGGAAAGATAATGGTGGAGGAGAGGAGCCATTCTATTGAAAGCTTTATTGTGTTGATATAAGTACGCAAAATAGCTCTCTTCCAGAAGGAAGAAAACTACTACAGCCAAACCAGAGAGTCTTCCAAAAGGAAGAGACTTCCATCGGTAGACATCTGGGTTTACTGAAAACAGCTTTATTTTAATCAGCTATCAAGTGCAAATGCAATATTATGCAATGAAATACAGGAAGGAAAGCAATACTATAACTATCACATACTGCACTGAGGCTTGAGAGCATAAAATACAACAAAGGCAGTCATACTGAGAGGAGAAGTATCAATCCTCTTCTTCTTCACTGGAAATGCTCGATGGAGAAGAAGTACGTATGCAAAATCTCTCTCTTCCGGAAGGTAGAATTCCCATGAATCATTGCCTGAAGTAAATCTCCATACACTGCTGGATCTCTTCAATGACTAACACCCCGCTTCCTCCAAGAGCTAAGTTGATAAAAGTAGTTATATTACTGTTTGAGCCTGTGTAGGATGTTGCATTCTGCAAATTCTTTGCTCTAAAAGCGTCCAAGGTCTTTCATGGTTCCGGCTAATGTACTAACAGACATACCTCGTGTTGGTTTTGAACCAAGCAGAAAAATCAAAGGAAATAGAAACTTCGAGAGGTCACCTATTGAGAATCCTATCACAGTCTATTATTGTTGACATTTATCCTCTCATTAAACTGAGGCTCGGTGAGGAGAATGATGCCTTATCTACAAGTTTTAAAGCACTTATTAGAGTTTATGTTGGTAAAGAGGCGCCTACTGTACAAAGACACAGGAACAAAGGACGGTCAATCAGAGGGATGACAAAGTTACTGCTGAAGATCAAGGCGATGAAGGAATTCTATTCAGCAGCCGTAATGGCTCATTCCATTAAGAGTCCTTCACCTGAACAGTTTAATATTGAGTTTTACGTCAAGTTTTTCATTGTCACATTCTCAATTTATAGGTAAGAAGGGTCATAGCTTAACGTATGAGTTAGGCTGCGTTCACACTTCAGGTATTTGGTCAGTTATTTTCATCAGTAATTGTGAGCCGAAACCAGTAGTGAAACCTTCTCAGAGATCAGGTATAATGGAAAGATTTGCCCCTGTTTTGTGTTTTTGACCTGCGCCACGTTTTGGCTCACAATCACTGATGGAAATAACTGACCAAAAAACTGAAATGTGAACTCAACCTAATATTTATATAATATCAGTGACTGATCAATATTGTTCATGAGTAAAAAAAAACAAAAATAAAAAATAAAAAACTTAAGTGACTGTGTGACCTCTGAGTGGGTTTCCTTCTTTAAAACATTTTCCAGCCGTTAATTAATTTAGCCTTGGCTTGATGGTCAGATGAGCCCTTAAAGTAGAAGCCGAGGTTGTGCAAAAAATGTCCCAACAGTTCAGCGCTGAAAATCCCGATGAACGCTGCAGATAATCACTGGCCTCAGCAGTCATATGTCCAAGATAGGGACATCACTTCAGAGGGTCTGCAGTCACATGCTATTCTTACACATGTGGGCCCTAAGGCCAGCGACTACAGTGGTCACATGAATCGGAATGGCCTGTTCCTTAACTTTTATTCTAGTGGCGACTTAAACGGTGGTACTTTCAAAAAGCGAGGCACTTTTGTATTTATTCACTTATTTTTTTTACCCTTCCACCTATACCTAATTATTTCTCTTTATCCAGATAGCCCCTTTAAGGACACTTCTATTTTGAGCATTAATGTTTATTTTTTGCATCACTGTGGGTGAGGATGAATTTTGTAAGTTTCACCACAGATTTGGGGCCAATTCCTTCATTTTTCATAAAAACATTTCAGACTTTTAATCCACCCTGGTGTGGAATATTGGAATATGAAGATTGCACATCCATGGAAGCCAGGATTGTTCCCTCTGGTAGGGGACTTGATGCAGATAGTTTATTTAGCAGGTCAGCTTGTCCTGGAGGTAGCTGGCTGTATCTCTCACCAAGGGTTTATGTACAGCTTCAGGGGAGGATTTGGAACTTAAAGCGGCCCTAGAAAAAAAAAAACTTAAAGTGGCCCTATGTTGTGGGAAGGTCCAGATTCACAGAACGTGTGGCCAACATGAGTGGGCAGGGTCAACTCATGTAGACGGGGCTGGAAATACCATAGAGAGAGCAGTATATTGTACTGCAATTTTTTTTGGCTCAGTGCAGCAAAACATACTGCTCCAGAAGAACCAAAAACCTCACTAGAAGCTGCCCCTCTGTGGTGGCCAGTGCAACTGCCATGTCCTGTCCTCCTCCTCCACTTGTCTCTAATTAAGATGTGGAGAAAGGGCATGAGGAGTTGAAATGCAGGCAACAGAAGAGAACCAGTCCTATCTTCAGCATTCTGCCCTGGCCTTTCACCTCTACCATATACACAGGGTAATACAGCCCCCATACCTCTTACATCCAATGACGTCTCCTCTGATGTAGATGTTCTCTTCCCTCTTCTTCTCCATTCAGATCAAACTGTCTTGATGATTTCTTTCAGTGATGACCACCCTGATGTACAGTAGAAATTCTCTTACCTTATCTTCTCCAGACAACACATGATGACATCTGCTAGCCGTGTTCCGTCTCTTCAGAATTTCCTCCCCATCCTGGTGCCCCAACATTATCATCCTTTTGCTACCTTTAATATTGTGCCCGCTATGCTCCCCTATCCCCCCAAATAATATACTGCATAAAATACTCCCTCAGTAGTAATAATGTCTCCTATAGACAATAATGCCCTTTCCCGGCAATAAGAATGCCCCCGACAGTGCCTCCAGTAATAGAAATGCCCTTTCTGTGCCCCTATAATTCCCCCAGTAATAATAATGTCCTCACAGGGCTCCCATTATTAATAATGCCCCAGTATTAAAAATGTCACCTTAGTGCCTCCAGTAATAATAATGCCCCATTAATAGTGCCTCAAACAATAATAAAGCCCCCAGTATTATATTATGTATTTTTCTTTCAGTGATTATATTGTGTATTTTGCCTACAGTGCCCCCTATTATCCCCCTAATAATAATAATAATAATAATAATAATAATAATAATCCCACAGTGCCTCCATTAATAATAATGTCCCCCACTATATTAATAATGCTCCAACAGTGCCCCTAGTATTAATAATTCAGCAGTATTAAAAATGCCACCTTAGTGCCACCAATAATGATAATGCACCCAATAATAGTGCATCAAGCAATAACAATGCCCCCAGTGTTAATAATATTATGTATTGTATTGTGCCCCATATTGTGCTGCCAGTAATAATGATTCCCCACAGTGCCCTCAATAATAACAGTGCCCCCAGTAATGTCCTCTCCCTTTACCCCAGTAATGTCCCTATAGTGCCCACAGTAATGGCCCCTGCTCCAGTAATGCTCCTATAGTGCCCATAGTAATACCCCCACTGTCCCAAGTAATGTCCCTATAGTGCCCACAGTAATAACCCCCCCCCCATTGCCCCAGCAATTTCTCTATAGTGCCCACACTAATTCCCCCTGCCCCCAGTAATGTCCCTATAATGGCCACAGTAATGCACCCCCCTTATGGTCAAGTGGCTGGTAAAAAAAAGAAATCACTTGAGTGCCATTCCCTACCGTACGTCATATGGCATTCCCTGCATACATCCTGCAGCCTCTTATTCTCTACGGCCTGTGTCCCAGAACAGGAAGGGTAGGGAGCATGGCACAGCATCAAAGTCACATTGACACTGGGAGTGGGAGGAGCCACAGGTCATTTGGCACCTGGAGGACAGAGTAGGGATTTCTGTCCTGCAGTCCAGTGTCAAAGGACTTGACAGAGGAGGGATGTACAGGCGGGCAGTGGTGCATTATCAGGGGCAAGGGCAAGCACAATTTATCATGATGATAAGATTACAGCAGGGCCAGTGGCGGCCATCTACCTCAGTACAATACACATTGCAGCTGCCAGCAGCCCTGCTGAGATCTCAGTCTCTTGACAGTGGTATGATAATGAGATCACAGCAGGGCTGACTGAGGCCTGTAATGCGCTGGTAGGAAGGGCGCCAGGTCGTGGCTGTCCCTGCTGTAACCTTATCATCATGTCACAATGTATTAAGGGAAGAACACCTCCGGCCTAGAGCATACTGTATACAATCAGCCCACTGGGAATTTTCCCAGTAGGGTACATTGCCAATCCTCCACTAGACACGTTTTACCCATCCAGAAATGTTTTCAGGTGGGGTGTCTATGCATGAGATTATCGGTCTCCCTGGATTGCCAGGTTTTTTAATCTTGGGAAGCATGTAAAATGTCCCGATTCAGGTTGTATGGTATTGTAGGTAGGCCAGTGGCAATCATTTTGAGCTCTTGAGAGTAGTCCTATGTTGGGTCTGATTTCAGTTTTGTATCGAAGCTTGTGTCAGTTGCCTGTTTGCTTCTCGCATGTAGTCAAATGTGTTCATTATGACTATAGCACCCACTTATTCTGCTGGTTGCATTTACTTGGAGGTGGCTATTCAGATCTCTTCTAAGCTTTCACATTCCCATTTCCTTCTGTCGGATGGGATGTGTCTCCTCAGCATTAGAGATGAGTAAATCGAAGCTGACGAAGTAGAATTTGATCCGAATTTCCAGAAAAATTTGATTTGCACTGAAGCCGAAGTTACTCACGCTTCATGATAACAAATCATTTTTTTTCCTAAAATGGCTGGTGCACAGGTGAGGACATGGAGAAAGGAACTCTGGGAAGGTGGGATTACCCATAGTGATATGCATGCAGCAAATCAGCAGACAGCCAGCCCTGTGATGTCACAGGCCTATAAATAGCTTCAGCCTTCTTAGATTCTGCCATTCACCAGCGTACTTAGTGCAGGGAAAGACATGTCAGCAGGCGCTAGGGACAGTGATAAGAAAGACTTGATTGTGGTGAAAAAAACGATTTATAAGTGTAGAGAAAGGATAGGGAGGAATCGTTCCACAGCATTTATGCAGTTATAGGTTGTAAAACCCTTTTTGCCGTGTATTAGTGGCAAAAGAAATATACATTTGCCCTTGTGCGGTGCAGTGATGTATTCAAAAGTCCAGTTTGCACTTATCTGTTGCAAAGCCTTTTGTGTTGTGGAAAAGTGGAAAAAAATTAGGGCATAATTGCCGTTCTGTGGTGCAGGGATATATTCAAAAGCCCCGTTTGCTGTGTATTAATGGCGAAATAAAAATATATTCGCCGTTCAGAGTTGCACTTATCTCTTTTAAAGCATTTTGTGTTGTGCAAAAGTAGAAAAAAAAGAAGGGCCTAATTGCCGTTCTGCGGTGCAGGGATATATTCTGAAGCCCTGTTTGCCATGTATTAGTGGAAGAAAAAATATATATTCGTCGTTCATTGTTGCACTTATCTGTTGAAAAGCATTTTGTGTAAAAGTAGAAAAACGATGAGGGCCTAATTGTCGTTTAGCGGTGCAGTGATACTGTATATTCTAAAGCCCAGTTTGCCGTGGATTAGTAGCAAAATAAAAATATATTCGACCTTCATCTGTGCACTCATCTGCTGAAAAGCCTTTTGTGCTGTGTATAAGTAGAAAAAATTAGGGCCTAATTGCCGTTCTGCGGTGCAGTGATATATTCAGAAGCCCAGTTTGCCATGTATTAGTGGAAGAAAAAAAATTATATTCACCGTTCATGGTTGCACTTATCTGTTAAAAAGCCTTTTGTATAAAAGTAGTAGAAAAGTAGAAAAAAAATTAGGGCCTAATTGCCATTCTGCAGTGCAGTGATATATTCTAAAACCCAGTTTATCAAAGGAAGGACAATAGCCATTATACTAGGCTTTCGCCGCCTTTGTACCAGGGTGAAGGTTTATTAGCTTCCGGCAGCCTCACCGTTACTTCAAGGACAGACAGCTCATCTGTTGTAGCACTTGTGTGTAGAAGTAAGGATCTGAACCACCATTACTGAGAATAGGACAAGGCAAAGAGCTAAAGATACCAGTCAAGACTTATCTCCATATCCTAGCCTGATATACACATATGCAGAAAGACTGTTACCTTGGATTTACAACTTACTACCTTCATATGCAAGAAAGACTGTTCACATTTGGATATACTTGTGATTACGAACATGCGTACAGTAAAAGTTGTCAGTTGGATTAAACCTTTGTCTCAGTCTTTAATGAGCATAACCACTGTTCTCATTATCTTGCAACGCCAAGGTGCTGGCATCACGACAGGGGCCCAGCCTCAAAAGCACACCCAACCTGAATCACCATCAAGGGCACCTCCAACACCACCTGGCTGGTGTCCCCTGAAACAGAGTGTGCCCCCGGAGAATCCTGAGCTGTTCTCCCCCTCAACTGTGCAGGCCTGCACAGGGACTACAAAACTTTGAGTAACCAGAACTGGGGTTTTTTTTACCCTCGGCCTACCTATACTCACACCGTGACCTCACAGAGACATTCCCCTGTCATACAGACTCACAGTATTATTTCACTGCGTGTTACTGCAAGGCACAGTGTTGTACACCACTATAAAGGCTCTCTGCAGCCAGGATAAAGCCATTTTTCAATGAAATTGGCCACAAACAAATTCAGGTCAAACCAAATTCTTCCCAAAAAAATTGGCGAACCGGCGAATCAAATTTTTGAACAATTCGCTCATCTCTACTTAGAATCATGGAAATATTATTTCAGGCATATTTTTCTGAAACAATTTGCAGAGTTCAGTTTAATCCAGGGCTTTAGAGGGCCAGGAGGAAACCCTTCTAGAAAGCACCTGCTTTATTAGGTTTGTATGTAGAGAAATAACATGCTTAGATGTTTCAGGACCTGTACTGGAGCAGAGGTCCACATGGACAGGGTTTGGCTTCATTTTGTGTTGAGCTGTGCTTTAAGTCTTAGTCTATGGAGTTTCTTGTCCTTGTGCATCAGAAATGTCTGCATGTTGGGGTTTTGTTTTGTGCTTTTAGTTTCTCTCTTTTTCAGCTTCCATTTGGACCTGACCTTTGATGTTGTAGAACATAGGTACAAGGTGATTCCTTAGTCTCTCAGAAGTCATGTAGCACATGTTTTGTGCATAGCCAGTATTGTAGATTTGTAAGTCTGAGACCTTTAGACATTAAATTCTCGTTCTTGTACTTGGATAAAAAGAAAATGCACAGTTGTACCAGTTCTTCAGAAATGTCTTTAGTTCCATAAAAATGCTATAAATTCTGGTATCCTCCATTTTTGTAAAAGTAAAATATAATAACTGAATAAAGTGGTCTTAAAAGTTTTTTTTTAACTTACAAAATTCATCCTCACCCATAATTACCTTTTATTTGGTGAAAGCTACAGAAGAATAATATAGCAATGCGAAGCAAAATAGCACCATAATATACAAAACTGCTCATGACAAAGCTTGAAAGTGACCTCCTGTCCTCCTGCCCCATCAAACCTCTGGCTTGATACCATTATATTGATGACATCATAATCATCTAGACTGGATCTGAACAACTAAAAATATTCCATGAATGCTCCAATCAGTTTCATCCCACCATCAAGTTAACACTCAACTACTCCTCAACTACTGAAATAAACCTTTTGGACACGATCATCAAAATACATAGTAGAAGTAGAAATAATGCTTTACCAGAAACCAACTGGCTACACAGTGTACCTCAGGTGGGATAGCTTCCACCCCAAACACATAAAAAAACTCCATTATCTACAGTCGAGCTATCAGAAACAACCGCCAGGGATGAATACATTGGAAACCTCGAAAAGTAATTTTTTGAGTAGGGGATACCATCCAATTACAGTAAAAACCAAACTGCCAGAGCCCCCAGATTACCAAGATGTGAGCTCCTACAATACAATATGAAACAATAGAATCATACGGTACCTCTAGTAGTCATCTACAACCCAAATCTGGAAACTCTAAGAAGGGTTTTCTTGGAAATTACATCCAATGCTACAAAAGATGACAGTTTTAAATCCATATTTCCAGAATCCCCTCTCCTGTGCTATAGACAGTTCCCAAATCTTAAAAAATATAATTGTCAGAAGCTCACCGTCCTCTACAACAACAACAGGAACATTTCCCTGCAACCAGACCAAATATAAGACCTGTCCATACATAATGACCACTGACAAGGTGCAGTTCCCCAATACAGATCAGGACTTCAAGATCCAAGGTACGTTCACTGGTACCACGTCAAATGTGGTCTGCTTGTACCTACCAAATGTCCTACTGGACATGACCTACAATAAAAAAAGAAAGGAAGGATTTGCCGCTACTGAAACAGTTTTTTACAGCTATGACCACAACATCACAGACATAAAAGTATTGATAATAAAAAGGAATTTCAAATCTCTGAAGGACAAGGGAATCTGGGAGTAAGAGCTCATGACAACCTTTGACACGCTCAGATCAGTAATAAACGTGTCTGATGTATTTATGTCCCTCAGAGTTCTTGGGTTCATCGCATTCATGGAATGTGTGAGGAATGTGGAGCCATTTGCTGTCGGCTAGCAGAGGAAGCAGGGCCCCAGGTGGCCCTGCTTTAAAACAGACCATGTGTCTATAGTTCACACCCTACTAAGCCAGCATGGAGGCTAACTCTTCCTACAGGAAAAACCCCCATGGGGGTCTGAGCTAATTACATAAATTACTCAAATCCGTCAGACAATATGGAATCGGGAGTTCATAAGGGATTGTTAATTGACCATCCATCGCAGAAATAAATCGGTTACATATCTGCGACCCTGGGACCGAGACGGACATTCTCCTGGCCTTCCTTTGCGAGTAGGGGGCAAGAAAGGAGAGATATGGAGAACTCCTATAGGAACCAAATAACTGTGCCATGTTCTCCACTTGTAGCTGGAACCCAGCTGGATCTGTTGCTGCAAGAACCATCTCACTATGATCTTCCGGTGAGGAGCTATGATCCATAATGGGTTTTTGGATTCTTAGCTGCCTCACTGGAGCAAGGGGGAGTGGGATCCTGGAGAGTGACCGACTACAGGTGAAAAGGCCTAAGCAGGCCAGAGGCCACGGACTTTTTCTGAAGGGGGTTACATTGTGTAATGTGGTAGAAATATATTACAGAGGCTCACCTTCCTTGATATATAGATCGAGGTGCACTGTCTTTGGCACTCCCGCTGCCAAGTATATATTTAAAATAGCAGTTAATCTAGTGACATCATGTAATGTGTTTGGAGGGACCGTGGACAACCTGCTGATGTCACTGCTCCCCCGTGGCTATAGCAATTATTATCTTAACCCAAAGGATTACTCATCTACCCGGTAACTGACTTTTGATTTGTTTAACTCTGTTTGTACCATATCATCTGTATTTGCATATCGGACCATTGGATATATCTGTGTGTATATATAGATATAATCCCTTTAACAGACCGGGCTTATATCTAACTGAGGTCAATCTACCGGGCTGGCAGAGCTTTGTTTAATGGGGCAGTGAAAAGACCCTCTCAGCTTGTCAGGGTTGTAAGCGAGTTGTGTGTCACACCGGAGGTAGCGTGGACCACCATCTCTCACTCACCATGCCTGCCTGTGCCCGTGTGGACAGGACGTGTCTGTGTAAACCGTGCCAAGCTGACCTTATGTACTCCCAGGGAGGGTGTAAGGTCACGTATCGGTTACCAGTGACGAAACAGTACCGCGTGAGCCCGACAAAGTGACGTCACACGGGGCTGCAAGGTGCTGTATTCATCACAAACTGGATATCTATTACAGGACAATAAAACTTGCACACTCCTTATCTATAACTGCAACAACAATTCACTGCTACAACTGTTTGTTTCCTCCCCCCTCATATTGATCTGCTTTACATCACTTGTCTCATCTGCCTTATTACTGCAATGTACTTTGGTGCAAAAATATGTGAATCTTCAGATACTGTCTTAAATGACGCCTGAAGAAGAGGCCCAAGTAGCCTCAAAAGCTTGCAATTGTGTCGTCATCTTTTCAGTTAGCCATTAAAAGTTAGCAGTAAGTGAGGAATCTCAATATCTTTTTTTCTTATCTTCTATTAATTTTCTATCGCGGTAAAAATATATATTTTTTCTTTTGCTCAGTATCATTTTTGGGTTTAAACAACTTTTTTACTTTTTCTATTCCTATTTTTTTCAAAGCGAGATAAAAAAGGAACAAACGATCCTGGTATTTTTTTAACATAATGTTATATATTTATTTATTTGTTTTTCTATTTATATATAGATTATTCCATTAATTTACTTATTAAAGGACATATGTCATGAGACATATTCTACATTTTTCAAGCCAGCACCTGGATATGAACACTTTTGTAATTGTAATTAAAAATTTTGTATAGCCACTGAGCTATTCCATAAAATGTATCTTTATAGCGCCACCTGCTGTTTGGTCCTTATTTTTTGTTCGTCTCCCTGAGCTGGTCGAACGTGCTCAGTTTAAATCTTCAGTTAGAAGCTGTGGCAGCAGAAAGGACATACCCCCTGAGCTTCCAGGCTGAAGGCTCCATTCCTAAGTTGTACCTTTTTCTAGTATGCAAATTAGGACTTTGGAGCAATGAGGACATCATTCGTGCTCTTGTTGCACCCAAGCTTTACTCATTTCTGTGGTTAGCTCCTCCTTATTGCACCAAGGATATTAACCACTTCCAGACCGGGCCATTTACCCCCTTCCTGACCAGGACTAATTTTGCAAATCCGACATGTGTCACATTATGTGGCAATAACTTTGGAACGTTTTTACTTATCCAAGCCATTCAGAGATTGTTTTCTCGTGATGCCATGTCCCATTTGAAGCCCCCCTGATGCACACTACAATAAAAACTCCCAAAAAGTGACCCTATTTTGGAAACTAGGGGATAAGGTGCCAGTTTTATGGTACTATTTTGGGGTACATATGATTTTTAATTGCTCTATATTGATTTTTTGTTAGGCAAGGGAAACAAAAAAATGTCTGTTTTGCGACCTTTTTTTTATTTTTTTACAACATTCATCTAACATGGTAGATCATGTGTTATTTTTATTGAGCAGGTTGTTACGGACGTAATGGTATTAAATATGTCTACATTTTTTCTTTGTTTGTTTGTTTCAGTCTTACATAATAAAGCATTTTTGAAAAAAAAATATGTTTTTGTATCTCCATTTTATGAACGCCATGTTTTTTTTTATTTTTCTGCCGATGGTCTTGAGCAGGGGCTCGTTTTTTGCAGGAAGAGTTGACATTTTTATTGGTACCTTTTTGGGTACATATTATCTTTTTTTGATCATTCATTTTTAAACTTTGTTTGGCAAGGTGACCAAAAAATTGGTTGTTTGGCACAGTTTTTATTTATTTATTTTTACGGCATTTACCTGAGGGGTTAGGTCATGTGACATTTTTGTAGAGCAGATCGTTACGGTTATATGTTACTTTTTCCTATTTATTTAAGTTTTACACTAATAGAATTTCTGAAACAAAAAAAAATGTTTTAGTGTCTCCATAGTCTGAGAGCCATATTTTTTTTTGGCTTTTTTTGACACAGTCTTTATTTTATTGTTTTATGGTGTTTATCGGACGGGTGGATCATGTGATATTTTTATTGTGCCGGCCGTCACGGACGCGGCAATACCAAATATGTCTATTTTGTTTTTTAATATTTTTTTAAATTACTTAATTGGGGAATTTTTTTTTTTACCTGTGAAACCTTTTTTATTTTTTTTGTGAAACACTTTCTTTTTGTATTTCTTTTATTTTTTATTTTAAACTTTGCGTCCCACATAAGGTCATACAAGACCTTTGTGGGACAGTTAACTTAACTTTTTTTTTTTTCAACTATTGATTTCTCCTTTAATGGGCTAAAATAGTTGCCCCAGTTACAGGGGAAATACAGCTCATTGAGCGCTGTGTATGCAGCGATCTAGAAGGCAGGAACACCGAAGAACAGTCCCTGCTTTCTCTCTGGGTTACCCTGCTGTCACTGACAGCAGGCCCCTCGCTCGGCAGCTGCACGATTAGCCATTTTTGTAATCTTTTTTGTAATAATTACTGAAATCAGACATTTCTACTGGTAAAATAATTATGTAAACAGAAGACAGAGGAGCGTTGCTAAGGCTTAAATTGGGCCACTTTAGAGCCATTTTTCTAATAGAAATGTGCAATTTTAGTAATTAAATTATATTACAAAAAAAGTTAGTATCACTGCCCCTATACATTACAAAAATAAAAAAAAGAATGACAGTTACACTTTAAGGAAATGCATCATAGCTCGGGATGGAAGCCCCAGAGCAACAAAAAAACTGTATTATAATCAGGTGATAGGGACAAAGAGTTTGATAGGGAGATCACTCACTGGTAACATTCCCTTTAACATCTTATTTTATTTAAAATTTTGTAGGTGATGTGACCTTGTATTAGCTTGAACATTTATAAAATGCACACGCTGCAATACTTTTGCATTGTAGTGTATTATGCCTCTGTTTGGGCCAAATAGGAGTACAAAGATGGGCCAGAAGTTCATCTGCTATATACGGTAAATTTCCCATCCCCATAATGTGTATATTTGGCATTTTGGCAAATGTCACTATGGAGTTAAAAGGTCTTTACACATGGCGGATATAATGACTCTAAGACGCCAGGGATGCAGTGGCATTAAGGCTCCGAATATTCAGAGTTGTAATATAGAAGTCTATGTATCCATACTGTATGCCATGTATTTCATTGGATTGGCGTATTGCAGAGCACCTTCAGGATACACAGGTGTCTGCAGCCCCAAAGTGAAAAACCGGAGGGACTTATGTGCCCCATATCGGCTCCATGCACACAGCATATCAACTCTAAGCTTCTGGGGCCCAATGCAAACGTTATAACAGTTGTTTTAGTAAAAGACTAAAGCACTGACCCTGTGTCATTTACCATATGAGAAGGAAAGGGAGGGTGACCACAAATCACAGGATCTGTGCAAGGTCACCGAAAAAAAAATAACACCAATGGAGGCGCCTATTTTCAAAAGACGGAAATGGTCTATTCTGGGATGGATAGAAGAATATATAATAAACAAAAAGTGGTATAATAAACTAAAGGAAGAGAACAGTAAAGAGAGACCCAGGTGAGCGGTCAGTGATATAGAGATGGGGGTAAGATATCTCTTCAATGATGACTCGTACTCACTTCACGAGGGGGGTGGACACAGGATAAAGCTCAAGACACCTGTGTCTAAACCCCCCTGGCCAGGGTCGCATGTAGGAATTGTCCAAGTAACGGTAGTCCAGGCAGGCGTCTGGTCAAAAGGATTTTATTGGAAAGAACACTGGCCCAACGCGTTTCGGAGGTTAATAAGCCTCCTTCATCAGGGGTCTCATATAAAGAGAAGGAATGTGAAATTTAAAATAAAAATAAAAATAAAAATAAATCTATTATAACATGATCTATACACTTGGATGGATCAATAAATGAGTAAATAATAAAACGTCAATAGTAGAACAATATGGTGGATTGGATGTTGGTAATATCACAAATCTGTCAGTTATAGGGCACATATAAAACATCCATTAAAAGACATACAAGGATAATATACAATGATGAGATAACACTGACAGTAATAATAAAATCAATAATACAATAAAATAAAATAATATAATAAAATTTAGATAATAGCAGAAATAAGTTCTGGTGAAAATCAACACGATGTAAAGTTATGTGTCTAGCATATAAGTGTGCTCATTATGTTATTATTTTCCATTCAATATACTTGTAAGAGTGGCTTGATGTGTTAAATACATACATCATATATTTATTTATTCGTTTGATAATGGGTTCGTTATTTTATTTCATTAATAGTGGTGATGGGGTTCATTAAGTGACTGTTACCCCCATCTAATAGAGCCCAAGGGAAAATGTAACAGCAAGATCCACAAAACCCTAACCAACCCCCCCGGACGACCCATCATCTCGGGAGTTGACTGCTTAACAAGCAACCTCTCCGCTTACATAGACCATTTTCTACAGAAACACGTCATATCACTTCCATCTTACATCAGAGACACCGCAGATCTCATCACTTCTCTACAGCCATTCACTTGGCAGGATGATTACCTTTGGGTCACTCTAGATGTATCGGCACTTTACACTAACATCCGACATGACTTAGGAGTTTCAGCCATCAGTCATACATTATCCCAGGATCCCCTAATGCCCGATACACAAAAAGAGTTCATCTTAAGGGCTATAGAACACACACTACAACATAACTATTTCACCTTCAACAATAACTACAAACCCAGGGCACAGCGATGGGCACCAAGTCGCACCATCTTACGCCAACCTCTTTATGGGGGCTTTTGAAGAACACTCAGGACTGCTCACCCACCCCAACATTAGATTTTATAGAAGATACATAGACGATATCATTTTCATCTGGCAAGGAGAAACCAATCATCTTTCCACATACATACAAGATCTCAATAAAAATGATTGGAATCTAACCTTCACCCTAGAACACAATAAAACATCTATAGTTTTCCTCGACTTACAGCTTACCATTGAAAACAATAAGATTGTCACCCAAACCCACTTTAAAACAGTCGATGCCAACAGTTATCTAAACTATACCAGCTGCCACCATTCCAAATGGGTTAGGAATATACCTTACAGTCAGTTCAAGAGGATTAGGAGAAATTGTTCTAATAACCATACATTAAAAACCCAATTAAAATCTTTGAAGGATAGATTTGTGCAAAAGGTTATCCCAAGAGATTACTGGACCAATCTATCAAACGCATCTCCCTAATATCCCAGGAGGAGAGCCTAAAACCAGTCTGCAAAGAAGCCCTTTATTCCAACAGCTCTACCGCTCCCCTTACCAAATTAGCATGATCACTAGGTTTAGCTCACAACACAACACTATTCGTAAAATCTTGACTAAGAACTGGAATATTCTTCTAAATGACCCTTTACTCAAACAACACATTGGCCCTGTTCCCACTCTAATATTTCGTAGAGCAAAAACCCTAAAGAATATACTAGCTCCCTCCTGCCCCAAATTAATTTCCAAAAAACCTTAAAAATTAATACAGATACTATTGAACGCCCTGGCATCAAAAATGCAATAAAAACAGATGCAAATGTTGCAATATGATCACCGAAGGGATCACCGAACTAGTTAACCCATCGAATGGGGACATCTACCCACTCAAACATCAACTTACTTGTGGCACCACCAATGTTGTCTACCTCCTACGGTGTTCTTGTCCACTACTATATGTGGGACGTACCACACAGTCGCTCCGTGAGAGGATGAACGAGCATCGTTCTAATATCACCAGGAAAGTGCTCACCCACAGTGTATCCAGACACTTTGCCACCTTCCATGATGGTGACCCCACGTGCCTACATGTCACCCCCATTGAAACTGACACACTCTCATACCAATCACTCTGTAGACGGGAGATGTATTGGATTTTTAGCCTCCATACTTTAATACCCTTTGGCCTAAACGAATCCCTGGAACATAACAACTATTAACACCTCTCCAGTTTATTTCATTATTATTAGTTGTGCTTTTACTAATTATTACCATTAATATTTATTACCATTATTATCATTATTATTATCTTTATCTTTATTTGTTATTTTTTATTTTTCTTTATTTCTATTTTTTATTATTATTATTTTTATTTCTACTTACTTCCAATAATTCTTTTCCCTCAGGGTCATCTTAATAATATGTATCCGCTTTGTGCGCAATTATATGTATGCACATTGGCACATACACATAGATACACACTCCATTTTCTGCACCATCCATTCTATATTTCACTTGAATATACTCAATACACCCCGGGCTGGTGCTCACTGCTGCGGGGCTTGAGTGCAATCACTTAGAGTCTTATACACCCATCTACATATTGTCACTGCCTTCAGCTATTATCTTTACTAGCAGTATTCAGTATTCATCTAGTATTTTATATTTTATATTTTATATTTAATCTTTTTTGCACCTATCCTCTCTTTTTCCATGTCATTATATTTCACCCATGCATACCTTAATTGGCATTTCTACCATCCCTTTGATCTCACTTCAAGTTTGAGATCCTTCTTTTACTTGAGCTTTTCATCCTCCTGCCGTTTCCCCTCCCCTATCATCAGTGCGTTCCACTATGGAACGCATACTCAACAGACCTCTGATGATGCGCTCCACTCTGGAACGCATGGCGCACTTCCGGTTTTGCGCTTGCCGCACTTCCGGCCTCCCGCTCTCCATCGCGCGCCCCTCTTCCACGTGCGCCTCCGGGTATAAATAAACACCGGCGTGAGGCCCATGAGCAAGAGGAACTCCTCCCAAAGAATTTTGGAAGACTTCAAGAGACCCCTGAAGGTATGACACTGAAAACGGCTTTCCTATTAACTTCCCCAACAATTTTAGAGATACGGCCTCTACTACATTTCTGACAGATATTGTGTATATCCTTTTCCTTCTTTAATTGATTGCTGTTACATTTTCCCTTGGGCTCTATTAGATGGGGTAACAGTCACTTAATGAACCCCATCACCACTATTAATGAAATAAAATAACGAACCCATTATCAAACGAATAAATAAATATATGATGTATGTATTTAACACATCAAGCCACTCTTACAAGTATATTGAATGGAAAATAATAACATAATGAGCACACTTATATGCTAGACACATAACTTTACATCGTGTTGATTTTCACCAGAACTTATTTCTGCTATTATCTAAATTTTATTATATTATTTTATTTTATTGTATTATTGATTTTATTATTACTGTCAGTGTTATCTCATCATTGTATATTATCCTTGTATGTCTTTTAATGGATGTTTTATATGTGCCCTATAACTGACAGATTTGTGATATTACCAACATCCAATCCACCATATTGTTCTACTATTGACGTTTTATTATTTACTCATTTATTGATCCATCCAAGTGTATAGATCATGTTATAATAGATTTATTTTTATTTTTATTTTAAATTTCACATTCCTTCTCTTTATATGAGACCCCTGATGAAGGAGGCTTATTAACCTCCGAAACGCGTTGGGCCAGTGTTCTTTCCAATAAAATCCTTTTGACCAGACGCCTGCCTGGGCTACCGTTACTTGGACAATTCCTACATGCGACCCTGGCCAGGGGGTTTAGACACAGGTGTCTTGAGCTTTATCCTGTGTCCACCCCCCTCGTGAAGTGAGTACGAGTCATCATTGAAGAGATATCTTACCCCCATCTCTATATCACTGACCGCTCACCTGGGTCTCTCTTTACTGTTCTCTTCCTTTAGTTTATTATACCACTTTTTGTTTATTATATATTCTTCTATCCATCCCAGAATAGACCATTTCCGTCTTTTGAAAATAGGCGCCTCCATTGGTGTTATTTTTTTTTTTTTTTTTCGGTGACCTTGCACAGATCCTGTGATTTGTGGTCACCCTCCCTTTCCTTCTCATCTATTATAGGGGATAGATTCCCGTCTAATCCCCTAAACACCTGCGCTGCCTTTTTTCTATGTCTACATCCCATTTCACATTTACGTTACGTTTATTATTTTCATCTATTTGAGTAATTTTTCCTCTTAACTTATTAATTTATATATTTTTATATATTTATATTTTTTCTTCACTTCCATCCACTCCGCCCTTTGGCGCCTCTCGTCCGAAGTTGTTTCTGCCTTGACAGAAACTCCCTAACCTCTTTTTTAACTTTTTTTTACATTTCGTTCATTTACCATATGCCGAGGATCCACCCTCATGGTATAAAACATGTGAAATATATATGTGAATTTTGTCAGAACATTTGGGGGCTTGGGTAATAGAAATGGCTCACAGGGATGTTTTTTATGGGGAAAATGCATAGCTTTTATCAGTTTGCAAAGGATTTGACCCTCAAATGTTATATGTATTACACCCTCTGGTGGTCATCTAGGGGATAAAACTATATACACAACTCTGTCATTTTGCATTTGCCATCTATTCAAGGTGCTTAATTTGCTACTATCTTTGAGCTAGAAGCTTCACTAATTCACTAATTTACTCCTCTCTTTATTTTCCTGTTTACAATCCACTTACAACATTATTACCATAAATTTGACAAAATTAATTTTACTGTAATTCTTCATCAGTGTATCAGATAGGTGCCTCCAGCATGTTTTCATGTTAATTGAAGTGGGCCCCGTGATGAGTTCCCACAAATGATTGATATTGTGGGAAGTTTTCAGAAAACAAATACATAATGTGTCTTGTTTATTAGAATTTCCAAACTGTTTCTGTCTGAAACAAATATTCTGTCACGTCCTGACACAAATATGACAAAATGTTGCTAAACAAATCAGGAAGACATTGTTTTCAATATGCAAATTGTACACGCGGTGAAACAGAGTAACAATAAGAGCGTGTTGTATTTAGAATAGAGACGCATCCATTCTGTGATGGGAAAGCTTTACAATATGATGATGAAAGGAGGCTGTAGAGGAAGAACTCCTCAATATAACATGATATTGGTGAACCCACTAATAATGATTATCTATAACTAATACAATCAATAAATGTAGCACAAAATTAGGTGACACAATTTAGCATTTTGTATCATTTTGTAGAGATAAGCAAATTTCTCGAAATTCATTTATGGTAAGTTCACCAAATCAAAAGTTCTATTAACGAGAGAGTAATACTCCACTAAAAAAAAAACATTTAAAGGCTTTGTACACCTTTGGGGGCATTTATTATTATTATTATTATTATTATTATTATTATTACTACATTGTATTTATTTTGAGCTAAAAATATATATTTTTTCAAATTGGTCTTTATTAACAATATGGAATCCTTTTTTCTGTACAGAGCTGAGATGCTCTACTATATGCATGTGGATTTTTTGTCTTTTCCATCATCTCATGAACAAACTGACTCCTTATCTCTGGCCTAAATAAGTGTTTATGTAAAGGGTAATTAGATGACCGGCACAAAGAGAAAGCACAGGTCACACATATAGAAAAACAGTTAACCCTTTGTGACAGAATGGCTCAATATTTTTAATAAAGGCCAACTGAAAATATGATTTTTAGCCAAAAATAAGTTAAATGCAATAATAATAAAAAGAAATTCCTCCACAGCCTTTGCGTCATTCTATTTCCAAAAGGACAAGATTACTGAATGTCCCAGTATTATGCTTCTCTGAATGACATGTGCAAGTCATTTCTCCCTCCAAAATGTCAAAAAAACTGAGCATCTCAAGAGAAATTTGCCCTGTTTAGATGAGTGGCCTTTGTCTGAGTCTAAGGGGTGCTTTTCTCATTAGAGAGACCATTTAGTATGCATGAGTAGTAGTCCAACCAACGATGCTCTGCATTTCTGGGAAATAATCTAAGCAAAACACCATATCTCACTTCTACTGGCATCAGATATTATTGTTTTTTTTTTTGTTTTTTTAAAGAAAAGCTAATATGTTTCCCAAATTAAAATTGTACTATGAAAAACCACTGATTGCAGTTTGGGGCTACCAGCAAAGGAAAATCTTATTATGAACGAGCATTGATTGAACAGTTCAAGGCTACCACCAGGAGGTAGCCTTAAACTGTTCAGCCAGTGCTTTTTCATAATCAGATTGTAAACTGCAGAGAATGTTATAAGAGTTCACCTCTATGTTAATGCATCTTGAGACTATCATTTGCATACATCTGGGTTTCTGGGAAGGATATTTAACTCATGCACTCCCACATGGAATCGTTTCTATCTCCATTGTAATTCTTGTAACCTTCACTCACATTCTATAAATTCTGTAACCCCGTCGCCTGTAGAATACCGTCGCCTCGTTGACATATAGTCAAGTCTTTGGTATTCATATATGTTTAGCATAATAAAGATGGAGGCCAATTATTTTCGTGAAGCTCCCCATGGACACATATCCTAGCATATGGCTCTTGATGTATGTTAGATCTGCAGTAATGAATCTCTTTAACCATTTGCACACCAGAGATCTCGATGGCCCCTTTCGGATGACAAGCGACCATATAGCGGTACGTTGCCTCCTGGCAATATTTTGGTCTTTTTGCTATATCGATGTAAAAAGCATTTTTGCTCGTGGCCGGTTTAATCCCAACACCTAATGAATATTCTTTCGGCATAGGAAATCAGTTAGGGCAAGAAACACATAAACAAACGCTTTTTCCTTGTAAGCTGCATTAGGAAAAAAGGAAGAAGACGACTGCGCAGCTGAGGTTCCTTGCTGAGTCTTCTCCACAGAGAAGGCACATTTATCACTGGATAAAGCCTTTTATGGAGCTGTAAGAGAACAGTTGGTGAGTGCGGGCTTCGGAGACCCCCAGAACGCCTTTGAAAGACTTTAAGGTGATAACGGAGGTAAAAGAAAACTTTGAGGACTCCAAAACTTCCACCCGTCACTTTTTATGTTGGCCTTATAAAACTGCTGCAGCTCTCCGCCACCAGCTGTCTAGTTTGGTTTGCCTGCTGTACGTTTTCAATAAATCTTTGTCAAACAATTTTCTGATTTCTATTCCCTCATCTCAGGCGGCGAAGGCGTAAAAGCTCCAGCAAGCGCAATATTGTTTGCTGTAATTATTCCAAGACTTAAAGAGGAGCCGTCACCTCTCCTGACACCTCTGCTTTAGTAACTACTTGCATTCACTCTGTAAGAACAATTCTAAAGCATCTATTCTCAGGACTCTTTGTAGTGTCATTCTTCTATTATTCCTACTAGAAGTTTATGAATGAATCTGCTATCAAGGTTAAGATGAGTCTTAACATTTTGGGATGTGTCCCTGCAGAGTCAGACACTGGCAAAACTGATTGGATGGTGTCAGAGTGTGCAGGGACACGTCCTCAACTGGTAGCACTAATTTGAACCTTCATTGCAGAATCATTCATAAACTTCCGAAAGGAATAAAAGAGGAAAAGCACAAAATAGAGTCATAAGAATAGATGATCCATGGGGGATGCTAATACTTACTAAGGGCTCATGCACACGGCCGTTGCCCGGCCATGGACGTATTGCGGCCTGCATACAGGGGGTCCGTAAATCACAGGCATCGGCCGTGTGCACCATGCACCACGGATCGTGGACCAACTTACTTGAATGGGTCCGCAATCACAGAGATGGGGAGCAGAGGCACGGATCGGAATCCCATGGAAGCACTATGGAGTGCTTCCGTAGTGTTACTGGCTGTGTATGCACTGCTTTTTTGAGGTGTGGACTGTCGGATGTGGATCGCGGAATTCATTCAAGTGAATTTGTGGTCCGCAGCATGGGCCCGGCCGACACGCTGCCGTGTGCATGAGCCCTAAAACAGACATGTCAGGAGAGGGTTATATATGCAAAATGACACTGACACTAGCGTTTCTATCCATCCTAGACCTTGGTCACGGCCAAATATGGGTTAGAGGAGCGAGCGGGTGCCGTGGTTTATTGCCATTATCATATTGGTAATTGCTCCTACCACTGAGCGCCATCTACCAGGGTGCCGACCGTTAACTTCTACTATTAGGTCAGTAGAGGAGATAGCTCCCCTTTAAAGGGGTTATTCCATGACCAGTCTAGAAAATGAAAGTCATGAATCATATGGGACGTGACAGTCTCTTTCTAACAAAGCTAGAACCAGCCCAGTACCTCACAGGGATTCAGAGATCTCCCTATTCATTGCTCTGCTTGATTTATATCAAGCTGACAACTCAAGGGGTGTGCCCTTTGTGTTGCATCTTAGAAGCCATGTCCATTCTTCCAATCACAGCTCAGGAGACAGTGGAAGGATGAAACGGAGCATGTGTGGCCATCTCAGTGAGCCGGACAAAGAAATATGTAAAAACAAACAGCAGGTGGCGCTATATAGATAGATTTTACTGAATAGCTCAGTGGCTATGCTAAATCTTTATTTATTATATAAATATAATATAATATTTATTATATAATATAGGTGATGCCCAACCCACTGACAACCCGCAGTAATATATCAAATGTGAAAAATACAAAAATTGGCCAGCTCACAGATATTACGCATTCACATCACATGCCTTTATATGGCCAAAGTAGATAAAATTGAACATCAATTCTATATACTGCCCCTTTAAGTGCGGATCTCACGCATAAGAAAATATACAAAAAAGCAGCTTCCAATGATGGTTCTGGGCGTGTACTTACTAATATTGCTCAATGTCTAATCTTCTCCGTTGATGTATATGTGGTACAATCAGTTGTATACTTAGTTTTAGTCCATGTTGCGGGCTGGCTGTTAGATTAGCATGCAAGTACATACACCCGTAGTGCGCTCTGTTAGGTGGTTAGATTGTGACCAGTTTGCGGTTAGATAGACATGCATACTGCTTTGTTAGTCCAAGATGATCCGCTACTTATTGCACCTTTATTGTCTTGTGTTGCTCGCGGTTACGGCTAATACATGCACTCCCTATATGGCTTATTTTGTGTTCAGCTCTCAGCTGCACCGCTTCTCAGAGCGTCTCTTCTAACGTATGTGTAGTCTGTTTCGTGGAATGCCAGACCCCGTACACGTGTCTTTGTACGCCAAGATGTGTCTTCATTCACACTGCCCGCTGCTCAGCTGCTCAACAGACGCTTTTATACATATAGTTCCTTCCTCAGTGGTATAGAAATAATGAAACAATAAAATAATGAATTATTTCATTATTTCTATATGTGCCTGCACCGGTGTCTAATCTCCATAAGTTAGCTGCCAACAACACCAGGACTACTCCAGGAGGAGCAGCATGGTTGGTTCCCTGCAGTGAAGTCTTGATCCCTGTTTAGAAGTTGAATAGAGAATACCAGGGGTCTGTCAGGATAATGTCCTCAAGACTAGACCAAAGCCAAACTGGTTAGTTAGCACGATGGGTCCGCACTCAGTGCCCATAACTGTGGGCAGCAGCTCATCAAGCACCTGCATCTTCCAGGATTCATTGTCAACCCTTTCCTCCTGCATGCAAAGAAATCCCTCACAAATATTGTAGAGATACAGAGATACATATGGTATGTGATGTCCTCCGAATTTCCTGTATTCTGTCTAGAGAGAGTTTTACAGTAGCTATATAGTATATAGTTTATAAGGATTAAAAAAGCCCCTCCCTCCAGTTCAGCCTGTTATCCTGCAGATTGATCCAAAGATATATACATCTATGAATTCAGAAGTAGAGATGAATAAATGAAAGTTGTCTGGACCACTTCATTCTGAGCACTAAGGAGAGGGAAGCTACAGAGCAAGTAAGTCCACCACTTAGGACCGCAACTGGTCGACAGTCCCTATACTACTAAAGTGCAGAGACAGACAAATACCAAGAGACAAAGCAACACAAAATCATGGTCTTACATAAATGGGTCAGAACCAGACAGGCTATGCAGATCCAAACGAGAGACAGACAGTGGTCAGAAGACAAGCTGTGGTCAGAGGAACAAGCAACCCAAAAAAACAGGAACACAGCTAGCGAGTCAGAGACTATCACTGGCACTGATGTATGGCCAGGAAGGGGTTTAAATACAACACCGAGACCCTGGATCAGAACCTGATAGGTCATGACTCGGAGCTCCATTAGTCACAAACACCAGCACACAGGAATAGATCAGCTGAGCAATCAGCCCACTGCTAGTCTCCTCCCTCACACTACCGCTGGAGGGGCAAACAGAGCATTGCATCCTTTTAATAAGGAAGCTGTCGTGTCACCAGGGGTGTGATTTATCAAATCGCCTCTCCCAGTGCGGCTGCAACAGGGGAGTTTGTGACAATAGATCAACAGAATGAGTTGACCCCCTGCAATTATTAGTAAGTATAGGTAACCACAATGGTCGCTGTACAGTGAGGGACAGGATGCGTGGACTCCTCAGCGTTTAACATAAGAAACATTTTAGTAAATTTATGTTAACCCCGTCATTGCTTTCACAAGGGGCTTCTTTGGGAATTTGATATTGATGACCTATTTTCAGGATAGATCATCAATATCTGATTGTTTTTTGACCGACTCCCAAACCGAAGCCGATCATCCATTTGAAGAGTCCGCAGCGCTCACCGAGCCTCCTCACAGCTTACCAAGCACAGGAGCGTACATTGTATAGCGGCTGCGCTTGGTATTCCAAAGAAAAATTTGAAACATTTTGTCCATGGAAACAAATAGAGATCTGATGTGACGAGTGTGGAAAACGTTACAATGGAGCAGAAGGAACACAACAAATGTGAAGAAAACATTTCAGGCCTCGATGAAAGGGTTTTTATTGTTTTGTGTCAGTTTATTTGTCAGGAAGCAAGAACCTAGTGAAGTCTTAATGGACGTCTGTCAAGGATATGATGTCCGCATTCATTCACCATGCACAGATTTACAGGGGGGGGGGGGGGGGGAGTTATACGGATGTTATATAGCCTAGAGATGAGCGAATCATCCAGGACAATGAGTGGTGACATGAGGTGGGTTCATGTGAGGTACTTTTATGGTTTCTATATAAAAGCTGCTTCTATGGCACAAAACGAAGTGTGCAGAACATTTCTCCATTGTGTTCCTATTGGATGTAATAAACAAGAACCATCAATATCTGAGGTGTAAAATATTACAGGACAATGATTTAAAGGGGTATTCCCATCTGTAGGATATGACATTACCTTCTGACCTCTGGGACCCTCAGCCACCCTGAGAATCAAGGGGACCCCACTGCTTTTCCCTGCACTGGGGCTGGCTTCACGTATCATGACATACTCTTGCGATGTGCC
Source organism: Bufotes viridis (assembly GCA_033119425.1). Taxonomy (NCBI): domain Eukaryota; kingdom Metazoa; phylum Chordata; class Amphibia; order Anura; family Bufonidae; genus Bufotes; species Bufotes viridis. Next base: position 7,071,802 of record CM065597.1, read on the forward strand.
ATCAGATAAAATATGGGAATATCCCTTTAAATGTCCGCAAACTTTCCCCCAGCAATAACCTGCTGTGCATGGGATCCTCTATTATAGGAACTAAATATAATAAAGGGGAACGGAATTTGGCTAAAATTCCTGATTATGGGTGAGGGGGCCATAGATTAGGGTAGCGATGGCGAACCCTTTAGAGACCACAGAGTGCCCAAACTGCAACCCAAAACCCACCTATTTATAGTAAAGTGCCAACACGGCAGTAAAACCGAAATACCAATATAGTATATCTTCCTTGCACTTTTATACATATTGGTACACTATAGACTTTTTCCAGGGTTCAGGTGCCCTAAGAGATCCCCCTCGTGCCATAGGTTCGCCACCACTGAATTAGGCAGGAGGTGTCACTTGGCAATTAGAGGGATCTTACCTATTGCAAATTTTTTGCCACTTTTTGATTCATATAGAGAAATAGCTTGTAGGATACACCTAAGGGTTCATCACGGATGTGGACCCATTCACATGAACATGCATGCACTAATTTTTTGCGGGGCAGACAGTCAGATGCGGATCTCGGACCCCATTCAAGTGGATGGGTCGGCGATCTACATGTGGCTGCCCCACAGTCGGTGCCAGTGCATTGCGTACCTGCCGGCCCACCGTCACGTGCATGAGCCCTAAATCAGACACATGATTAAAGGGGTGCACCCCCCTCAGACATTTATAGTATATTTACAGGATATGCCATACATATGATAGACGTGGGTCCTTCCTCTGGGATCCTCATCTATCTGGAGAAAGGGGCCCCCTGATCCCATCCTGTTTGGATATGGTGGCCAAAGGTGGTTGGGACTAATTAATAGTGTAACACTTGGCCATCTCCTGACTGCCTCTGGCCACCATATCCAGGATGGATGGTCAATGGGTCAGAAGGGCTTCATCCTAGATGTAGCTTTCAGTTCCAGAGGTAGATATCTTGTGCATATGCAATAACTGACTTAGACTCAGGCATCTAACTGTAGTAAAGGGGTTGTGCAAAAAAGAAAATGCCTGCCCACAGGTTACGTGTGGCATAGCTGGTTAATTTAATTTACTTCGAAAGCTCAGTTGCAATACAGGACACAACCGGTGGACCATGGTGGCGCCATTTCTGCACCTAAGTAGCCATGTTTTTCAAATCCTGGACAATCCAGGGGAGGGGCACATAGATAGTAGGGGGCCCCTGTGCAGATATAGTATGTGGGCCCCTTACTTTTTAATTAATCAAGAGTGAAGGGCTAATTTGGTTGATCCTTGTCTCTTACTATGGCTCTGTAGTCCAGCCTTCAGCTATTAGCAGTATGGCCCCCCTTGCCTGCTGGGCCCCTATGTAGCAGCACAGTGTACACCGACGGTATATCTGCCCCTGCGGACAATCCCTTTAAGGCTTTTTGGAAGAGATAATATTTTGGGACAATGGGGGAGGAGGGGGTCAGTCAGTTTTGCTTGAAGCAACAAATGTATCAAACTGTTGCAGGATGATGATACATTTGTTGCATCTTTGAATGGGTCGGGGACAATTCTCCAATGTTTTTCCCATTTTAAGGCGGCTGTTTCCTTGTGCATGTAAAATCAAGTGAGAGGCTGAAAACTGCTCAGTCCTAAAAACAAGATAAAAGTTATAGAGAACAAGCAGTGAAAATTGAAATGTTCTGCTTCTTGCAGGGAACGTTATCACAGCGGGATGGAAGCAATCAGAACGCCGATCCAGGTGTGTTGGATACAATGGACTGAGCCTTTCACAACCTGAGCCAGAAAATACACTTTCTCCTGTCAGATTGCTAAATATCTTTCTGCTTCAAGAAGTGTCATTTTATGGCAGCCCCTCGCAAGACCATCACTGTACGGATATCAATCCTCTTACAGGGAGGATGGAAATGTGTGCAGAGCTGATACCAGCGGCATATCGTAGCTTTATATTCCCTAAAAATCACTTCACTGCATTCTGAAATGCTTGAATTCTATTCAATATGGCAGAACTTTCTAGGTGTCATAAGAGAAGGGTAACGAAGAATAGGCTATAACAAGGGTGAGGTAGGTCAGGCTGGATTTTTGGGCATTGTTAGCATTATTGCAACTTTTTTTTGCATTTTTGGGTTTTTATAATAAATGTTTTACTCCATCACAGAAAACGTATTTTCTTCAGGGTGTTTTTTGCACTGTGTTTGTGCATTTTTGCAATCATTTACAAAACGCAGCATGCTCTAGGTGTGGCGTTTCTTCTGCCTTTTTTTCTATGGAATCTCAATGGAAGTTGGAAAATGGTAGTGAAAAAAACAAAACGGTTTAACAATAAAGACAAGAACAACAAAAAAGTAAAACAATGCCAAAGAAAGAAAATGGCATAAAAAGGTCTAATTGTGAAATAAGGCTTAGACTGATTTTGGCCAAATGTGTTGTGGTCACGTGTTACATTAAAGTCTATAGTGCTGTGGGTAACTAAACACTTATGGGCTCTAGGGCAAACTTTGGAAACCCCCCCCACACACATGATATCCCAAAATGTTATGTTTCTTGGCACCCACAGGCCTTCCCTCCATCCCCATAGCATTAGCATCAGCTGAGGCACACACAGTACCCAGTACCCACAGCGTACAGTCAGTATTAAGAAGTACAATGAAACCACTGTAAGGGCACAAAGGTCATTTTTACTGTGCAGTGGCACAAAGGGGCATTATTACTGTGCAGGAGTACAAAGGGGGTATTATTACTGTGTAGGGGCACAAACGGGTAATTATTACTGTGCAGGAGTACAAAGGGGGTATTATTAAAACTGTTTGCGGTGTAGGAAATCATTTGTGGGTCACTAAGATTAGGGGGGGAAGGGGAATATTACAGTCTGGTGCACTATTAAATCTGTGTATGGTAAGTTCATTTAGAAGTGATGCTGGAAAGGTGAGGACTAGGGTTGAGCGAACACCTGGATCCTGGGTTCGTCCGAACTTCGCCGCAAAGTTAAGGTTCAGGACCCGAACTTGACCCCAAACCCCAACCCCATTGAAGTCAATGGGGACCCAAACTTTGGGGCACTAAAATGTCTCTAAAAAAGTCATAGAAGGGGCTAGAGGGCTGCAAAAGGAAACAAAATAGGGGTAAGAGCAGGATAATTGCCCTGCAAACAAATGTGGATAAGGAAATTAATTAAAAAATAACATAGAATTTAAAAGAAAAGTAAAAAATAATGAATATCTTGAACTAAGAGGCAGAGGTCAAAGTGGAGTAGGAGGTTGAGGAAGCGGTGGACGTGGCGGTGTAGGTGGAAGAAGTAGTGGAGGAGGAGGTAGCCAACACTATTTTTGAATTTTTTGCATTTTTTTTTTATTTTTTTATAAATTTGGGAAGGCCCTAAAACATTGGGAAACATAAAAAAGAAAACAATTAGAAAGTTTGCTGGAATATAACGATGGCTGTGTGAGGCTGGTATACATGTCTATTCTGCAGAAGGTACGGACAAGTCCTGAGGGATCCATGCCTGGTTCATTTTAATGACCGTGAGCTTGTCCACGTTGACTGTGGACAGGTGACTGCGCTTGTCTGTGATCACCCCCCCTGCAGTGCTAAACACACGTTCAGACAATACACTGGCCACAGTGCAGATCGGCACCTCCAAGCATAAAGCGGCAAGCTCAGGCCATGTGCCCAATTTGGAGACCCAGATGTTGAATGGGGCAGACCCATCAGTCAGTACGTGTAGGCGTGTGCTTACATACTGTTCCACCATGTTGCTGAAATGTTGCCTCCTGCTAAGAAGTTCCATATCAGCTGGTGGTGATGGTTGTTGTGTCGTGCTGACAAAGCATTTCCACATTTCGGCCATGCTAATCCTTCCTTCTGAGGTGCTGGCGGTGCCCCAGCTGCGTTGGAAACTTCTTCCTCCACCTCTGCCTTCCACTTGTGCTTTAACTGATGCCCCAGTGTCAGGTGGGAATGCCATCAGCAGCATGTCTACCAGCGAGCGCTTGTACTCGGCGCATCTTCCCATCACGCTCCTGTGACGGAATTAAGGACAGCCCATTGTCCTTGTAACGGGGATCCAGCAGGGTGGCCACCCAGTAATCAGCACTGGTTAGAATGTGGGCAACTCGAAGGTCGTTGCGCAAGCATTGCACCATGTAGTCGCTCATGTGTGCCAGGCTGCCCAGAGGCAACGACAAGCTGTCCTCTGTTGGAGGTGTATCATCTGTGTCCTCTGTATCCCCCCAGAAACACAATGGGGGGGGGTCAGTTAGCCCTTCCCTGTATGCAGGTGCACGCAGCCATGGCAAAATATACATACAAACACAGAAATGCAACAGCACTCTGCAACCAGCTCTCTGCCCTGCCTCTATGCTAGAAGCTATCAGAGGTCGTTAGTGTACATTTTGATCAAAAAGTAATAAGCCACTCGCCACGTCAAGGCCGCCTCTATGAGTGGTCTTAACCCTGAATCCTACCTGTTATGGGTCACAACAGGTAGGATTTAGCGTTAGGACCACTCATAGAGGCGGCCTTGACGTGGCGAGTGGCTTATTACTTTTTGATCAAAATGTACACTAACGACCTCTGATAGCTTTTAGCATAGAGGCAGGGCAGAGTGCTGGTTGCAGCGTGCTGTTGCATTTCTGTGTTTCTCTGTATCCCCCAGCCACTCTCCAGTGATGCCCATGAGCTGCTTTGGGTGCCACCCTGCTGTGAACACTGTTCCTCCTCCTCCTGCTCATCTTCCAGAACTGTGTTGTGGCTGGACAATTGTGTACCTGGCCTCTGTTGGTGCAGGAACCCACCCTCCGAGCCACTTGTGAATGACTGGCCTGATAACCGTGGAAATTATCCCTCTCACTCCTCCTTTTCCTCCTGTGCCACATCCTCTTCCATCATCGCCCGAAGCGTTTTTTCAAGGAGACATAGAAGTGGGATAGTAACGTTGAGGACTGCACCATCGGCACTGGCCATGTTGGTGGAGTACTCGAAACAGTGCAACTCAGCATGCACATTCCGCATGGAGGTCCACTCGGTGGTGAAGTGGTGCTGTTCCGGAGAGCGACTCACCTGTGCGTGCTTCAGCTGAAACTCCACTATCACCCGCTGCTGCTCGCACAGTCTCTCCAGCATGTGCAAGGTGGAGTTCCACCTTGTGGGCACGTCATATATGAGGCGGTGAACGTGAATGAGGAGGTGGTAGAAGAGGAGGAGGAGGAAACAGGAGGCAAACAGAAACGTCCTGCAATCCTCGGTGGTGGAAGGATATGCGGCAAACTGTTATCCGCCTCAGGCTCAGCCACAACTACGTTTACACAGTGTGCAGTTAGGGAGATATAACGTCCCTGCCAGTGCTTACTGGTCCACGTATCGGTGGTTATGTGGATCTTGCCACAGATGGCGTTGCACAGTGCACACCTATATTTGTCCGCCACTTGGTTGTGCAGGGAAGGGATGGCTCGCCTGGAAAAGTAGTGTCGGCTGGGAATGACATACTGTGGGAAAGCCACCGCCATAAGGTTTTTAAAACACTCCATCTCCACCAAACAGAATGACAGCATTTCAAAGGACACAAATTTAGAAATTCTGGCATTCAGGGCCAGGGATCGCAGGTGGGTAGGGGGGTACTTTCTCCCTCCTTCCAGTGTTTGGGAGATGGACAGCTGAACACTTTCATGGGACAGTGTGGAGATGCTTGATGACGGAGGTGGTGGCGTTGCTGACACATCCTCTGTTTGCGGGGTGGCCGATGCCACTGTCACTCCAGAGGTGGAGGAAGAAGCCGAAACTGCAGCAGAAGAGGGAGCAGGAGGAGCCTGAGTGAGTTCCTTGTTTTTAATGTGTTTACTCCACTGCAGCTCGTGCTTTGCACTTAGATGCCTGGTCATGCAGGTGGTGCTCAGGTTTAGAATGTTAATGCCTCGCTTTAGGCTCTGATTGCACTGCGTGCAAACCACTCGTGTCTTGTCGTCTGCACATTGTGTGAAGAACTGTCACGCCAGGGAACACCTTGGAGCTGGCTTCGGTGTGCTCAGTCCCTGCGTGCGGTGGGCAGTAGCAGGAGTACTGTCTAGTCGACGACTGCTCTGCTTTTGCACCCTGCTCCCTCTTTTGCTGTGCTAGTGGCTCTGTGCAACCACCGCCTCTTCCTCCGAACTGCACAGCATTACCGCATTACCTTGATTCCATGTGGGGTCTAGGACCTCATCGTCCTCCACATCATCTTCCACCCACTCTTCACCCCTGCCCTCCTTGTCGGTCTGCACAAGGCGCAGCTTTTGGCACCTGTGTTTCGTCTTCATCAGAGACGTGCTGCGGTGGTCTTCCCATGTCCACGTCCGGAAACATATGGGCATAGGTGCAATCTCTTCCACTTCTGGGGCAGGGCTAGGTGGATGGGCCGGGAAATCCCTTCCAACAGAGTCATCAAAAAGCATAAGAGACTGCTGCATGACTTGGGGCTCAGACTGCTTGGCTGATTTGCAAGGGGGTGAGGTGAAAGACAGATGCCCATGGGCTGCAGGTGCCAACTCGGAGCTTTCAGCAGTGGACCAGGTGGGAGACAATGTGAAGGAACTGGTCATCAGCCACCCAATCTACTAGCGACTGTACTTGTTCTGGCCTCACAATTCGTAGAGCGATATTCGCGCCTACAAAATAACGCTGAACGTCCTGTCGCCTACGTGTAGCTGAGGAAGGTGTTTAATTTGGGCGTGTAGCCGGCACAGATCGACCACATCCTGTCCCTGCAACAGGAGCTCCACCAACACCAGCATAACCACGACCAGGGCCACATCCCTTATTTGATGCTCTCCTCATTTAATTTCCCTGTCATGTATGCAGTGCAGGTGTACTTCACGCAGTTTGCTCTCCGGCATGGGAATGCAACTAAAGGGAACGGAATGCATTATGGAGCATTGCGTTCTGTTCAGTTCAGTTTTGTCCCAATGTGAATGGGGACAAAACTGAATAGTTTTCTTTCCGGAATTGAGCCCCTATGACGGATCTCAACATTGGAAAACTAAAATGCTAGTCTGAAAGTAGCCTAACAATTTCCATTTTATTCTTTAGAAAGTCTACAGATAATACTGCATGCATGTATGAGTGTGGTGTTGGAGAGGCTTTTTGTTTCGACACTACCCTGTAAATTGTAGGATGATGTGCTAACAGCAATAATTCTCAGTGCCTCGTTTCATGACGTCTTGGTAACTGTGTGCACGGGTTGCCCGTCTTTCTTGTCTTGCAGTAAGGTCTCACTTGGTGCCAGACATATGTTCACTTGAAATGTTTCCACCGCCTCTATGATCCTTAGACAGCGCTATCAGCTCATTAGTGACACTACAGCTGCCTGTTGATTCATGAAGCAGCGGAAAGAGTCAGGCCGCTGAGAACCAAGGGAAATATTTTATTTCTGTAAGACTTGTGAAACCAGCAAATCAGAACCCGACAACCTATATTCATGCTTTACAAACAGAGTATCCAACAGCTCTTTTAACTCTTTAACGCCTCATGCAAACGACCGTATGTATTTGAGGTCTGCAAAAAACGGATCCGCAAATAATATGGATGACATCCGTGTGCATTCTGTATTTTGCAGAACGAAACAGCTGGCCCTTCATAGAACAATACTATCCTTGACCGTGATGCAGACAATAATAGAATATGTTCAATTATTTTCGGAACGGAAATACGGACATACGGAAACAGAATTCACACGGACTAACTTACGTTTTTTGTGAACCCATTGAAGTGAATGGTTAAGCATGCAGTCTACGAAAAAAACGGAACGGACATGTAAGGAAAATACTTTCGTGTGCATGAGGCATATAAAGGAAAGAAAGTGATTGGATCTAGTGAATTAAGGGAACATTTCTGATTGATTACCAAAGTAAGTTTGGTTGATGTCACAGTACAAGATAATAAACACAGTGATGTCACAGTACAGGGATAATAAACACAGTGATGTCACAGTACAGAATAATAAACACAGTGATGTCACAGTACAGGGATAATAAACACAGTGATGTCACAGTACAGGGATAATACACACAGTTATGTCACAGTACAGAGATAATAAACACAGTGATGTCACAGTACAGAGATAATAAACACAGTGATGTCACAGTACAGGGATAATACACACAGTGATGTAAAAGTACAGGGATAATAAACACAGTGATGTCACAGTACAGGGATAATACACACAGTTATGTCACAGTACAGAGATAATAAACACAGTGATGTCACAGTACAGAGATAATACACACAGTGATGTCACAGTACAGAGATAATAAGCACAGTAATGTCACAGTACAGAGATAATAAACACAGTGATGTCACAGTACAGAGATAATAAACACAATGATGTCACAGTACAGGGATAATACACACAGTGATGTAAAAGTACAGGGATAATACACACAGTGATGTCACAGTACAGAGATAATAAACACAGTGATGTCACAGTACAGAGATAATACACACAGTGATGTCACAGTACAGAGATAATAAGCACAGTAATGTCACAGAACAGAGATAATAAACACAGTGATGTCACAGTACAGAGATAATAAACACAGTGATGTCACAGTACAGGGATAATACACACAGTGATGTCACAGTACAGGGATAATAAACACAATGATGTCACAGTACAGGGATAATACACACAGTGATGTCACAGTACAGGGATAATAAACACAGTGATGTCACAGTACAGGGATAATACACACAGTGATGTCACAGTACAGGGATAATAAACACAGTGATGTAAAAGTACAGGGATAATAAAAACAGTGATGTCACAGTACATAGATAATAAACACAGTGATGTCACAGTACAGAGATAATAAACACAGTGATGTCACAGTACAGGGATAATAAACACTGTGATGTCACAGTACAGGGATAATAAACACAATGATGTCACAGTACAGGGATAATACACACAGTGATGTCACAGTACAGGGATAATAAACACAGTGATGTCACAGTACAGGGATAATACACACAGTGATGTCACAGTACAGGGATAATAAACACAGTGATGTCACAGTACAGAGATAATAAACACAGTGATTTCACAGTACAGGGATAATAAACACAGTGATGTCACAGTACAGGGATAATAAACACAGTGATGTCACAGTACAGAATAATGCACACAGTGATGTCACAGTACAGGGATAATGAACACAGTGATATCACAGTACAGAGATAATACACACAGTGATGTAACAGTACAGAGATAATAAACACAGTGATGTCACAGTACAGAGATAATAAACACAGGGATGTCACAGTACAGGGATAATACACAGTGATGTCACAGTACAGGGATAATAAACACAGTGATGTCACAGTACAAGAATAATACACACAGTGATGTCACAGTACAGGGATAATAAACACAGTGATGTCACAGTACATGGATAATAAACACAGTGATGTCACAGTACCGAGATAATAAACACGGTGATGTCACAGTACAGGGATAATAAACACAGTGATGTCACAGTACAGAGATAATAAACACAGTAAAGTCACAGTACAGAGATAATACATACAGTGTTGTATCAGTACATGGATAATAAACACAGTGATGTCACAGTACAGGCATAATAAACACAGTGATGTCACAGTACAGGGATATTAAACACAGTGATGTCACAGTACAGGGATAATAAACACAGTGTTGTCACAGTACAGGGATAATAAACACAGTGATGTCACAGTACAGAGATAATAAACACAGTGATGTCACAGTACAGGGATAATAAACACAGTGATGTCACAGTACAGACATAATAAACACAGTGATGTCACAGTACAGGGATAATAAACACAGTGATGTCACAGTACAGAGTTAATAAACACAGTGATGTATTTGATGCATATCTCCTGTGTATAATTATATATGTACAGCTGGTATAAGTTATACATCTTCTTGTATATAGTGATATGGAGCATGCTGGTATAACCTGGGTATCTCCTGTATATAATTATATATGTACAGCTGGTATAAGTTATACATCTTCCTGTATATAGTGATATGGACCATGCTGGTATAACCTGGGCATCTCCTGTATATAATTATCTATGTACAGCTGGTATAAGGTATATATCTTCTTATATATAGTGATATGGAGCATGCTGGTATAACCTGGGCATGTCCTGTATATAATTATATATGTACAGCTGGTATAAGTTATACATCTTCCTGTATATAGTGATATGGACCATGCTGGTATAACCTGGGCATCTCCTGTATATAATTATCTATGTACAGCTGGTATAAGGTATATATCTTCTTATATATAGTGATATGGAGCATACTGGTATAACCTGGGCATGTCCTGTATACAATTATATACTGGAATTTTTTGCACTTAACTGTTCTTTTGTGTACTATATATGTTTTTTTTTTTTTTTTTTTTTTTCATTTCTAAGCATTTGTAGATGAGAATATTCAGCTTTTGTGTCCTGTCCTTTCCAGGGTGTCAGGGACATTTCCGTGATTTGTGTTCATTCTTTATTCTTGTTTTCGGGAGATGAAGTAGAAGCCGCAGTAAAGCTTATTTCTATGCTCGGTGTTAAATAGGAATAATGACCAGCCGAGGGACCGCATTGTGTTTATGTATAAGCGAGTAATGTCATGAATCCTCCGTTTTGCACAGTGACATAAACCTCCCCGCGGAGGGTTTGTGGCGTTAAAGCGAGCTCTCCGTAGCACTGAAATCTACTGATCTGCTGCTGTTCACACCATAAGGTGTCACATAAGTTACTGGTATTTGTCGGCTCTGGAATATGGTGTCTAATTTTCTCAAAGACTTTACCAATCTATTTTTTCTAACTAAAACATGGCTCTTAAAGGGAAACTCCCCTTTAACTTCAGATGAGATCCTTTATTTGTTTTTCTGGTGGATGAGGGGCGACCACCATTGACTCCTAGCATGTGGGGGCTTAATGAATCATACATTATCTTACAAAGAGGAGAAGATTTCAAGACTAGGATATAAACATCTTGAGATGCTCCATTGAGTTTAATGGTTGTCAGTGTTCATCCAAGAAGATCCCTTCCATTGATTCAATGATCTGGGACACAAGATGACGATTTTTTTTTATAACTGTCTGTAAAGATACATAGAAGAAGGTGATATACCACTATGGAGACACCATGCCAATTCTATATACTGCAACCAACCTAGAACAATATGATTGCTGCCATACTCAGGAAACGTAAATGAGTCCACCGCTACGTTAGGTGGACTCATTTACGGTGGACTCATTTGAGCGGTGGACTCATTTACGTTTCCTGAGTATGTCAGCAATCATATTGTTCTAGGTTGGTACACTACATTATTGGTACACTACATTATTGGTGCAGTGTACTGTAATAGATCCAGGATTGAGCGCAATTCAGTGAATTACAGAACAAACAAGCTCAGCAGGGCTTTAACTATGACCGACAACCCCCCAAGAAAAAAAAAATGGTCACCTCCCCGAAACATCTAATCAATCCCTACCTTGGGGATCAGAAAATCAGTAAAGTGTTAATCCCATCTCAGACATTTATGGCACAGGTTATGCCATCAATGTCGGGCAAGGGCAGGTTTCTGCACCAATCTTGAGGACAGGGTCCACCATTTTTAGGGCTGCTGTGGATAGAGAGGGGGCAGCACATGCAAGGTTCCCTTCATTGTTTTTTATAGGAAAAAACAAACATTACTGAGCGTGGTTACCCGGCCAATTTTGATACTCCCATAGAAAGTAATGGAGCGAGTTGCGCAGTGTGCGTGTGACAAGTCTGAGGTCTCTGTTCCCAGGTCTTATATGTGGGACCAGCACTTATTGGGCATTTCTGCAAATCCAATTCCATAAATGTCCGGGATAGGAATAAGTTCGGGTTGGACTTGAGGGACTTTTGTCTTTTTGGAACCTTAACAACTATGTAACCCTTTTAAATGTCAAAATGGAGCGGAATTCAATCCAAATTTCAGGGAAAATTTGATAAGCCGCAAAGCCGAATTTCTCGTGCTTTATGGTAGCGAATAGATCTTCTCTGAATGCCGTAAAAAAAAAATTAAAATCATACATACCTCATCATACCTCATCCATTTGCACGGTTGCCGACATCTTGATTGAAGATCTCACACGCGGCCAGCTCTTCGAGAGCAAATTGATGTGTTAAGTATGATTTATTTTTTTTATTTGAAACTGTGTTATTGCTATCAGATGCTGCGATCAGCTATGAACGCGGCATCTTAGCGGTACCATGATGGGTGTTTCTTCAATATACAATGGCCCATTGTGCTTGTTAGGGTACTTTCACACTTGCGTTGGTGCGGATCCGTCTGTTTATTTGCACAGAGGGATCCGCACCTATAATGCAAACGTTTGTATCCGTTCAGAACGGATCCGTTTGCATTAGTTAAAAGAAAAATGACAAAGTCCAAAACTGATCCGTTTTGAATTACATTGAAAGTCAATGGGGAACGGATGCGTTTTCAAATGCACCATATTGTGTCATTGAAAACGGATCTGTCCCCATTGACTTACATTGTATTTAAAACTGATTTGTTAGGCTCCGCCTCTTCAAACGGACACCAAAATGCTACATGCTGCATTTTGGTGTCCGCCTTCAAAACAGAATAGAAGTGGAACGGAGCCGAACTGATGCATTCTGAACAGATCCTTATCCATTCAGAATGCATTGGGGCTGAACTGATCCATTTTGGACCGGTTGTGAGAGCCCTGAAACGGATCACCTAAACGGAATCCAAAACGCCAGTGTGAAATTACCCTTAATTGCGTCACAGGCAATGTCCATGGTGCTTGTTAATTGCGTCACATGCAGTGTCCAGGGTGCTTAATAACTGTCACAGGGGCCATAGTCACAGGGCAAGAGGCTGGCAAGCAGGCCTCTCCAACTCCCAGTGACAAAGGTGCTTTCGTCACAGTAGCCAAATTGAATATTTGAATACTTCGCTCTTCTCTAGTGACTACCTCAAATCCTCATACTGGTCTTGTGTTACGTGAGAAGAAAATGTTCCCACTAGGAGTAGCTCCTTTTTAGGAAGGGATCCCCTATAAGTGACTGTGTTTCCCGTCTGGCATTCATAACTCGAGTTACAGCGCGGGGAGTAAAGCAAGAATAGGGAGTTTAATGAAGATTATTCTGCTGCAATATACTGAGACGTCTCCATCGCCTGGTCAGTTCTGAGCTCAGAGCCGAGCTCTTCCCAGTCACCCCGTGTCGTAAAGTGACACAGAACCCAGTTAGTGGTTCGTCTCTTTCTGCTCCGATCATTTTTAGCTGCTGCTCTCATGTCTGGGAGCAGAAGTGAAGGATCTCTGCAGGTTCTTCATGACTCCTGGCATTATAATGGGATCTGCTCCCGTCTGATTGAGAGGGGGCACAGGAGCCGTACTTTTAAGAACATGTACATGGCGTATCTTCATGCTCTTCCTTGTTAATCTTCTTTAGGGGTTTCCCGGAGTCTCCACTGAAGTGCACTTGAGCTGTAGACGAACACTTAATCTTTGAGGAGGAAATAAACATCTCTGAATTATTGAAGAACCTATTCATCCCCAGATTATGGCGCCGGATCAATGAATGTAAATCCCGGCTTTTAAGTAAACAGCATTTAAAGACATTTAAAGACATTTCAAGACATTTCCAGCTGTACTGGGAATAGGTCACATCTATTGGCTTCATGTATGAGCTCTACAAGGAAACGCAGACCGCTCACCGCTCTGCCATTGTGTTCTGTCCACGGAGAACTAGGGTGATAAGGATAAGGGACCGAACACCCAAAGGGACCCATCTCCGCTCAGACATAACATGCAGTTAGAGATGACAAGTGATCAGGAAATCGAGGTCCATAAAGTGGACCTCGGTCTGAATTTCAGTATAAACTTAAAAGTCAATCACAATATTCAACTTGTATGTATTCACGGTTCAGCAGCAGTCCTGAATGAAAGCCCCTGATGAAGCAAGAGGCGAAACCCGGGTCGGGCGGTTTTAAGTGTGTTTTTACGCTAAAAACAAGCCTTAGTTTGTGAGTATAATAAAAGTGTCATTGCTTTTCATACTTGGGGTATTGCGCCATATTTTCTGTTTCTACATAAGGGTGCCTTGGTGACTAAGAAGTACCAGTTGGAATTTGTGACGAGACCACTAAGAATATACTGAATGTGAATACAGTGGATCGATTAGCGCGGATATAAGATTCATAGCATTGTTCAGTTTAAACTTGATTAATCACAAAGCTGAATTTTTCTACCGTGTAAGAAAGAAACAAAAAAAATATATAATAGTTATCTGATCCATTTGCTAGCAATGGGCCAGACGTATGACATCACCACGCCGGCTGGCGTCCTGAGACATTCGAAATTTCTCACCAGATCTTCAAGCAAGATGGTGGGAGCCGGTTCATCACAAGCAAATGGAGCAGATAAGCATTATTTATATTAATTTTCACTGTATTATTCCTATCAGATGCCAGAATCAGTACAGCCGCTCCCTGTCATTGCACCCACTATTTACAAAGCAATGAACTTCATGAAACGTGGCTCCTCGGCAGAGATGACTATATGGCTACTTTCACACTAGCAGCAGCCTTCTCCGGCAGGCTGTTCCAGCGGGGGAACTGTCTGCTGGATCCGAGCTGCCTCTACTGCACACGTGCAGCCTGAGGTCCATTCTGGCCCAATTGACTATAATAGGGGCGGGCCAGAGTTCCGGCGGCAGAATGGCAAACATGCCGAGAGGCAGCCGGAAAGAAACTACGACATGTCATAAACCTATTATACAATATCCAGATCAAAATTCTGAAAATAGTATTCAATTAATTCTCCAACAATTTTAATTTCCAAAAGATCTTTATTCAAACAATTATTTATATGGCATCACAAAAAGTTAAAAACATTAAAAATAAGGTGGTTGGTGTAGGATATACATATCACAATTACAAAGTATTATGTCCAGTATATTTCATCTACTGGTAAATTCATTATATACAATTCACATACTATATTACATATTATAGTCAGCCACTCCTATAGTAGGGCACACCCCAAAAAAAGGGGGGGTAAAACCAGAGGTAAAGTGCAAGTGCATACAACTCTAATCCTTATTGTGCCAATTTTACAAGGGCAGCCGCTATACAATCACAAATCATTCAATACAATAGCATAAGTACATAGCTGTGCAAAATACTGACCAAGTTAGCAGTGATCCACTAACACCAAACAACACCACGCCCCGACGCGCGTTTCGCGGTCGGCTTTCTCAAGGGGATAACCGTATCAATGAGCCCATGATGCTTTATAGTGTCCCAAGCCCAACCCACTGTGTCCTGCACCAATCACAATAATACCAGTTTCCTTCTCACCTGAAATTATTTAGTATATCAGACCCCGTACGACATGTCATAGTTTTATTCCGACCGCCTCTCAAAATGTTTGCCGTGCTGCCGCCGGAGCCGGAGCTCCGGCCCGCCCCCATTATAGTCAATGGGGCCGGAGTGGACCTCCAGTGGCACGCGTGTACTAGCAACAGCACGGATCCGGCAGGTTGTTCACCTGCTGGAACAGACTGCCAGAGAAGACTGCCGCTAGTGTGAAAGTAGCCGAAAAAAATGCAAGGGAGCATGACTTTTTGAATTATCTGTTTGCTGTGACATCATGGGTCGATTAAGATGCATGGGGACATTATTATACTTTTTTCTATTCTGTTCTGTGATGTCAAAATACTCGTTGTCCTTTTTATCTCTGTGTAATCACTGTGTTTATTATCCCTGAAATGTGACATCACTGTGTTTATTATCCTGTACGGTGACATCACTGTGTTTATTATCCCTGTACTGTGACATCACTGTGTTTATTATCCCTGTACTGTGACATCACTGTGTTTATTATCCCTGTACTGTGACATCACTGTGTTTATTATCCCTGTACTGTGACATCACTGTGTTTAATAACTCTATAATGTGACATCACTGTGTTTATTAACTCTATACTGTGACATCACTGTGTATATTATCCCTGTCTGGTGACATCGCTGTGTTTATTATCCCTGTACTGTGACATCATTGTGTTTAGTATGCCTGTACTGTGACATCACTGTGTGTATTATCCCTGTACTGTGACATCACTGTATGTATTATCTCTGTACTGTGACATCACTGTGTGTGTGACGAGACCAATCTCGCCACATTGCATTGGAGAAACCTGGTTGCTCGCCTGCTGCCTTTGGACTATGGCCCCCTGTTAAAAGACATCTTTTTTACCTGCAGAAAAGCTTAATTCGTGCTTTTCTGCCTGGGGTTCGGTAGTTTTGGTTGAATGTGTTATACCCCAGATAGGAATCCCATGGAGCCCATTCGTATGAAACTGACTGTAAAGACTTTGGCTCCATGGCGATTAAACTGTATTCGTGTGGTCTGAGCGCCATTCACTTAATAATGTGCGCTCAGACCTGAGCTATCTGGGGATATGTTAAATGTATAGTTTTAATGTAATGTGTCTTACCTGGTGTATTTTAACAGTAATGCTTGTTTTGTATCCCCATGTACATAATGGAGTCTTGTCTCTGAAATGTCTGTGTGTATTGTAAAGGGTGGGACATTGTGTATTGAATGGTGATGTCTGTCCTATTGTCCCCACATGTGTATTGACGATTTCCCTTTGTCCTGAGAGATAATTGAATGACTCCTCAATTGTCTCCAGGACAGAAGACATTGTGTATTCGTCTGCCTGTGATGATTGCATTACCCATGTAGGGTGATGGTATCACAGGCAGAGGGGAGGGATATGCTGGGGGTGTCTGTATTGTCCCAATGTGTGTGATTGGCTGCTGTATCCCGTGTCGCAGTCTTCCTTCTGGTCCTCTAGGGAGTGTCCACCAGGTGGGAGACCTGGATAAATACCAGGCAGGTAGCCGTTAATAAATGTTAGAATTCCTGTTTACCCTCAATACGGAGCCTCGTCTCGTTCTTGGGGGATTCACTGTATGCTGTTAGAGACTGATTGCCAGGAGTGTAAGCTGATTGTCTGCTTTTCCTGTTCGTCTGCTAGCAGCTATTTGGGAGGTTCCAGTACGGGAGTTGGAGTGCTATTTTGTATCCAGTTCGGGAGTTTGGTGTTCTGCAGTAGCTGTGCCTATATCTCTGTAAAGGGGCCGATCGCCTAAACGGTTTTTACCCCTTGTCTGCAGAAACGGTCCGTTACAATTGGTGGCGAGCAGCGGGATCGTTCCTACAGCCAGAAGGACAGCTACAGGAGACACCATTTCCTTGGATTTACAAGTGGGGGCAACGCATGTCCCAGTACAGCGACCCTAAAAGCAACAGAATGGAACCAGCAGTGTCATACGAGGAGGAGGACCTGGATGGCCGGGATGCATTAAGGAAAGGCATCTGGTACCAGGCCCTGGACAATGTACAATACCAGCGGGGTGAGAGTCTCCCCAGTGAAGAGCAGCGGTGGCAGAAGCAAGTGGCCCTGCGGATGCCCTTTCTGGGAGAGCAGCCCCTGGATGAATGGGTGAAGGAACTAGAGCACCGGGTATGGCAGGAGCTATGGCTGGAGAATGCCTACCAGGCGCTCTGGTGGTATATGGCACAGTATATACCCTGGACAGCCGAGCATGACAAGCCAGAGGGAGAGGAGTTTGATGGTTCTGGCTTGTTATGGGAGTCCTTTGCAGAGCCTGACTTCGGGAGTCCTGCGCAGAACAGACTTCAGGACATTTTCTACGAGAGGGAGGCTAGGCATGACGGGGATGACCCCCATGAGGTAGAGCAAGACCTGGCTCACCTAGCAACCCTGGAGTGGGAACTGGAGCAGGACTACCGAGATCTCTTCCACTCCATTGGGAAGGCTCAGCAGGACAGCAAGGTGACAGATCCAGTTCCAGACCCATTCCGCTGGGAAGATATTATTGAAATTTACTGGGAGGAACCCCAGGCGGCAGGTGGAGATGGGACCGAGGTCTCTCCACCGGTATTGCAGGGAATTGGGAGCCTGAGCTCCATTCCCCAGCGGGAGATATTGCAGGGAATTGGGAGCCTGAGCTCCATTCCCCAGCGGGAGATATTGCAGGGAATTGGGAGCCTGAGCTCCATTCCCCAGCGGGAGATATTACAGGGAATTGGGAGCCTGAGCTCCATTCCCCAGCGGCAGGCTGAGCTACAGGGGGCAGAGGTAGTTGTTCCTGCCCCACAGCAGCAGCGTGATTTTTCGGGAATTGGGAGCCCGGTCTCCATTCCCCAGCGGCAGTATTATTTGTTGGGAATTGGGAGCCCGGTCTCCAGTCCCCAGCGGCAGAGTAACCAGCAGGGAATAGAGAGCCCAGTCTCCTTTCTCCAGCAGCAGGACTCTGTATTGGGAGGAGAGACAGTCGGTCTCCCTCCACTGAGGAGGAAGGTATGTATGGGAGAGGAGCTTACTACCACCTCTCCCCAGCGGCGGATCATTAATGGGCAGGGAATAGAGAGCTCAGTCTCCTTTCCCCAGCAGCAGAGCTGTGTAACCAAAGGGGAGACAGTCGGTCTCCAGCAGCAGAGCTGTGTAACCAAAGGGGAGACAGTCGGTCTCCAGCAGCAGGACTGTATATCTAAAGGGGAGACAGTCGGTCTCCCCCTCCAACAACCAGGCTTCAACCAGGCTACCCTCCCAGTAGCGCTGGCAACAGGGCAGAGTGACGCGGGTCTCTGCCCATGCAGCACCCCACCAAGTCAGCGTACCCGTACCCAGCACAGCCGTGGTGAGGCACCTGGACATGGACAAGCTTCTCCTCTACCCAGTTGCAGTAACTATTTATTGTGGGTGGGCTGTGCTGTTGATTGTGTTTTGTGGGTGGGCTGCTGGACTAACAAGGGCACTGACCGGCAGGAGGTCAGATACCCTGTTAGTCTGTTTGGAAAAGGGGAGAGATGTGACGATACCAATCTCGCCACATTGCATTGGAGAAACCTGGTTGCTCGCCTGCTGCCTTTGGACTATGGCCCCCTGTTAAAATACATCTTTTTTACCTGCAGAAAAGCTTCATTCGTGCTTTTCTGCCTGGGGTTCGGTAGTTTTGGTTGAATGTGTTATACCCCAGATAGGAATCCCATGGAGCCCATTCGTATGAAACTGACTGTAAAGACTTTGGCTCCATGGCGATTAAACTGTATTCGTGTGGTCTGAGCGCCATTCACTTAATAATGTGCGCTCAGACCTGAGCTATCTGGGGATATGTTAAATGTATAGTTTTAATGTAATGTGTCTTACCTGGTGTATTTTAACAGTAATGCTTGTTTTGTATCCCCATGTACATAATGGAGTCTTGTCTCTGAAATGTCTGTGTGTATTGTAAAGGGTGGGACATTGTGTATTGAATGGTGATGTCTGTCCTATTGTCCCCACATGTGTATTGGCGATTTCCCTTTGTCCTGAGAGATAATTGAATGACTCCTCAATTGTCTCCAGGACAGAAGACATTGTGTATTCGTCTGCCTGTGATGATTGCATTACCCATGTAGGGTGATGGTATCACAGGCAGAGGGGAGGGATATGCTGGGGGTGTCTGTATTGTCCCAATGTGTGTGATTGGCTGCTGTATCCCGTGTCGCAGTCTTCCTTCTGGTCCTCTAGGGGAGTGTCCACCAGGTGGGAGACCTGGATAAATACCAGGCAGGTAGCCGTTAATAAATGTTAGAATTCCTGTTTACCATCAATACGGAGCCTCGTCTCGTTCTTGGGGGGATTCACTGTATGCTGTTAGAGACTGATTGCCAGGAGTGTAAGCTGATTGTCTGCTTTTCCTGTTCGTCTGCTAGCAGCTATTTGGGAGGTTCCAGTACGGGAGTTGGAGTGCTATTTTGTATCCAGTTCGGGAGTTTGGTGTTCTGCAGTAGCTGTGCCTATATCTCTGTAAAGGGGGCCGATCGCCTAAACGGTTTTTACCCCTTGTCTACAGCAGCGGTCCGTTACAGTGTGTATTATCCCTATACTGTGACATCACTGTGTTTATTATCCCTGTACTGTGACATCACTGTGTGTATTATCCTGTACTGTGACATCACTGTGTGTATTATCTCTGTACTGTGACATCACTGTGTGCATTATCCCTGTACAGTGACATCACTGTGTTTATTATCCCTGTACTGTGACATCACTGTGTGTATTATCCCTGTACTCTAACATCACTGTGTTTATTATCCCTGTACTGTGACACAATTCTGTTTTTTATCCCTGTAATGTGACATAACTGTGTTTAATATCCCTGTACTGTGACATCACTGTGTACATTATCCCTGTACTGTGACATCACTGTGTTTATTATCTCTGTACTGTGACATCACTGTGTTTACTTTCCCTGCAATGTGATATCACTGTGTTTATTATCTCTGTACTGTGACATCACTGTGTTTATTATCCCTGTACTGTGGCATCACTGTGTTTATTATCCCTGTACTGTGACATCACTGTGTTTATTATCTCTGTACTGTGACATCACTGTGTTTATTATCCCTGTACTGTGACATCACTGTGTGTATTATCCCTGTACTGTGACATCACTGTGTTTATTATCCCTGTACTGTGACATCACTGTGTATTATCTCTGTACTGTGACATAACTGTGTTCATTATCTCTGTACTGTGACATCACTGTGATTATTATCCCTGTACTGTGAAATCACTGTGTGTATTATCCCTGTTCTGTGACATCACTGTGTTTATTAACTCTATACTGTGACATCACTGTGTATATTATCCCTGTCTGGTGACATCGCTGTGTTTATTATCCCTGTACTGTGACATCATTGTGTTTAGTATCCCTGTACTGTGACATCACTGTGTTTATTATCTCTGTACTGTGACATCACTGTGTGTATTATCCCTGTACTGTGACATCACTGTGTGTATTATCTCTGTACTGTGACATCACTGTGTTTATTATCTCTGTACTGTGACATCACTGTGTTTATTATCTCTGTACTGTGACATCACTGTGTTTATTATCCCTGTACTGTGACATCACTGTGTGTATTATCTCTGTACTGTGACATCACTGTGTGTATTATCCCTGTACTGTGACATCACTGTGTTTATTATCTCTGTACTGTGACATCACTGTGTTTATTATCCCTGTACTGTGACATCACTGTGTGTATTATCTCTGTACTGTGACATCACTGTGTTTATTATCTCTGTACTGTGACATCACTGTGTGTATTATCCCTGTACTGTGACATCACTGTGTTTATTATCCCTGTACTGTGACATCATTGTGTTTATTATCTCTGTACTGTGACATCACTGTGTTTATTATCCCTGTACTGTGACATCACTGTGTATATTATCCCTGTACTGTGACATCACTGTGTTTATTATCTCTGTACTGTGACATCACTGTGTTTATTATCCCTGTACTGTGACATCACTGTGTTTATTATCTCTGTACTGTGACATCACTGTGTTTATTATCCCTGTACTGTGACATCACTGTGTTTATTATCCCTGTACTGTGACATCACTGTGTTTATTATCTCTGTACTGTGACATCACTGTGTTTATTATCTCTGTAATGTGACATCACTGTGTTTATTATCCCTGTACTGTGACATCACTGTGTTTATTATCCCTGTACTGTGACATCACTGTGTTTATTATCTCTACACTGTGACATCACTGTGTTTATTATCTCTGTACTGTGACATCACTGTATTTATTATTTCTGTACTGTGACATCGCTGTGTTTATTATCCCTGTACTGTGACATCACTGTGTTTATTATCGTGTACTGTGACATCACTGTGTTTATTATTCTGTACTGTGACATCACTGTGTTTATTATCCCTGTACTGTAACATCAATGTGTTTATTATCGTGTTCTGTGACATCACTGTGTGTATTATCCCTGTACTGTGACATCACTGTATTTATTATCTCTGTACTGTGACATCACTGTGTTTATTATCTCTGTACTGTGACATCACTGTGTTTATTATCTCTGTACTGTGACATCACTGTGTTTATTATCCCTGTACTGTGACATCACTGTGTTTATTATCTCTGTACTGTGACATCACTGTGTTTATTATCTCTGTACTGTGACATCACTGTGTTTATTATCTCTGTACTGTGACATCACTGTATTTATTATCTCTGTACTGTGACATCACTGTGTTTATTATCCCTGTACTGTGACATCACTGTGTTTATTATCTCTGTACTGTGACATCACTGTGTTTATTATCTCTGTACTGTGACATCACTGTGTTTATTATCCCTGTACTGTAACATCAATGTGTTTATTATCGTGTTCTGTGACATCACTGTGTGTATTATCCCTGTACTGTGACATCACTGTATTTATTATCTCTGTACTGTGACATCACTGTGTTTATTATCTCTGTACTGTGACATCAATGTGTTTATTATATTTGTACTGTGACATCACTGTGTTTATTATCCTGTACTGTGACATCACTGTGTTTATTATCTCTGTACTGTGACATCACTGTGTTTATTATCCCTGTACTGTGACATCACTGTGTTTATTATCTCTGCACTGTGACATCACTGTGTTTATTATCTCTGTACTGTGACATCACTGTGTTTATTATCTCTGTACTGTGACATCACTGTATTTATTATCTCTGTTCTGTGACATCACTGTGTTTATTAACTCTGTACTGTGACATCAATGTGTTTATTATATTTGTACTGTGACATCACTGTGTTTATTATCCCTGTACTGTGACTTCACTGTGTGTATTATCCCTGTACTGTGACATCACTGTGTGTATTATCCCTGTACTGTGACATCACTGTGTTTATTATCCCAGTACTGTGACATCACTGTGTTTATTATCCCTGTACTGTGACATCACTGTGTGTATTATCCCTGTACTGTGACATCACTGTGTTTATTATCCCAGTACTGTGACATCACTGTGTTTATTATCTCTGTACTGCGACATCACTGTGTGTATTATCCCTATACTGTGACATCACTGTGTGTATTATCTCTGTACTGTGACATCACTGTGTGTATTATCCCTGTACTGTGACATCACTGTGTTTATTACCCCTGTACTGTGACTTCACTGTGTTTATTATCCTGTACTGTGACATCACTGTGTTTATTATCCTGTACTGTGACATCACTGTGTTTATTATCTCTGTACTGTGACATCACTGTGTGTATTATCTCTGTACTGTGACATCACTGTATTTATTATCCCTGTACTGTGACATCACTGTGTGTATTATCTCTGTACTGTGACGTCACTGTGAAATATAATGAACACAGTGATGTCACAGTACAGGGATAATAAATCCTTGTACTGTGACATCACTGTGTTCATCATATTTGTACTGTGACATCACTGTGTTTATTATTCCTGTACTGTGACATCACTATGTATATTATCTCTGTACTGTGACATCACTGTGTTTATTACCTGTGCAATGTGACAGTATTACCTGTATAGCATGCTCCATATCACTATATACAGAAAGATGTATAACTTTTACCAGCTGTACATATATAATTATATACAGGAGATACCCAGGTTATACCAGCATGGTCCATATCACTATATACAAGAAGATGTATAACTTATCCCAGCTGTACATATTTAATTATATACAGGAGATGCCCAGGTTATACCAGCTGTACATATATACACCAGTGATACTTTGAAGCATGGGTTTGATGCCTTTTTCTGCTGATATTACTGAGCACGGTCTCTGGAGCATACAAGGGGTTAAGCACATGTGTTGTCCGCCATCTCCATCAGGGTATCTCCATCATTAAAATTATCCGATGAAATAAATGATCTGTGTATATTTGGGAGAGATATGTCTGCACATTGAGCAGGAGATTATCGGCGAGTGATGTGTGACTTCCCCGCTTTGTGTCAGATGTGTTTCGTTGGCATCCACTACACTGAGATGTTGCAGGGATTTTTTTCCGTCCTTGCTGCCAGATGGACCCCTCTGTTGCTGCCAGTTTGAAAGATATTTCGGAGAGCCGGCGTTCCATTTACATCTGACAGAGATCCTTCAGGAAGAAAGAGTGGGAGGGATTCTGCAAACCTTGCACAGTGGGGCGCCCGACTCCCTAACTTGCATCTTTCTGTGCAGACAGTACCGGGTATTTATAGAGCTGAGAAAGTTTTAGAACACCTGACGTGTAAAATATGACTACGGAGCGTCGAGCGCTCAGCCCCGAATCTTCCAGTCAGCAGTTAATAGACAGGAATGTTGTGAGTTAGCGCTCGGATATCAGGAATGGTTAAGTACATATAGATATCAGAAAGGACGGAGGCTCCGTGGGACTGACACAGTCCGATCCTCCATAGACTCTGACCCTTCAACCCCTTTACATTAATATCCGCAATGCTTTGTTTGTGCCCTGTCCGTATGTCCTGCTAAGTGAGACATTATCTAACTGATCGCAGTATCCATGCACATGACAGTATGTATTTTGCGGTCCGTAAAAAACAGATCCGCAAAAAATACGGATGACACCCATGTGCATTCTGTATTTTGCCGAACTGAACAGCTGGCCCCAAATAGTACAATCCTATCCTTGTCCGTAATGCAGACTATAGGACATGTTCAATTTTTTTGCTGAACGGACACATGGACATAACACAAGGTAACTTCCGTTTTTTGTTCATATCCCATTGAAATGAATGGTTCAGTATACGCTCCCCAAAAAAATAACGGAACAGACACAAAAAAAAAAAACATTCGTGTGCATGAGCCCTTAAAAAGACCCTGGAAAAAATACTACAAGTGGCCCAATTTTGTAGTCGGGTCCAAATTGATGGAAGGCAGGGCCAGCAATATCATATCGTGGCACATTATACCGCCACAACAGAGCCAAATACCACAGTGCATCACAAAATTCTGCCAGCAGCAAAAAAATACATCCCCAAAAACTTCTACTGGCCGCCTGAGAGGAGGACTCATGTGGCCCCCTGGGCATCGACCCACCGGGAGATTTCCCTCTAAGGTCTATGGCCAATCCGCCTCTGACAATATCCTCATTTTATAGCATCCGCAGCCACAACGGGACAATCAGATGGGCAGGGGCCGGGGATAAAGATCAGCACCAGCACACAAACCCCACCATCCCACAGACAAAGTTTCAGGCTTTCAGTCGTTACAGTTTCATTAAATCAAAATGCAAAGGTTAAGATATGGGGCAAATCCTCAACAAAATCCTCAAGTAACTGATCCAGATTGTGGTGCAAAAACACAGTGAAAATTCACTTAAATAACAAAGCCATGTGCAGCCAGAAGCTGCTTGAGGGCAGCGAGTTGTCCTTCTAAAAACTACTTTAAAGTGGTTTTCACCCTTTATGGCACAGCCCCAATGTGACCAAACCCTAGAATGGAATCACACTCACCTGATCTCCATTGTTGGGTTTTGGGTTCTTCGCCACCACTGCAGATATCCGGTCTTCTCACATCAACACCCAGTTTGGTGTGGGTCATGTGGACACTGCAGCCAATGACTGTCTGCAATGGTGATGTGTCTCCCATGCGTCAAGTGACCCAGTGACATAACACAAGGAGCAGGGGCATAACTAAAGGCTCATGGGCCCTGGTGCAAGAGTTCAGCTTGGGCCCCCTTCTCTCAGTGATTGGTGTGTCTTTTTTTGCCGCACAAGGGTCCCCGTCAGGCTCTTCGGTCCTGCAGCTACGCCCCTGACATGGGGTAACGTCACGCTGCAGTAACCAATTCACCCATATAGATATTTACAAATAGTCATTTAGACTAATAATTCCCTTATTTTTACATATGCCTCTTGCTTATTATACTAAAACTTAACTTTTGATAAATGATCTGTAACATTGAGACCTAATAAATCAGTTTAAATCTCTCAGTTGTGTCGCATTCTTTTTTCTCATTAGTTATATATATAGGTATAATAGCACTGATGTTTTCACAGCGCTCTTACTGTAGCAATGGGCCGTGGCAGTCTGGTTGCTGCGCGCTGCTACCAGCCCTCTTATTTTCCTAATCTCTGTCCCTTGCTACTATAAAGTTTAGATCGCTACTTATAATCTTTAGAATGCGGCACTTCTGTCCTTGAAATCCCTCAAACTCTGTGACAGAAGTGCCGCATTCTAAGGATTATAAATAGCGATCCAAACTTTATAGTAGCAAGGGACAAAGATTAGGAAAATAGGGGGGCTGGTAGCAGCGCGCAGCAACGAGACTGCCACGGCCCATTGCTACTTCAGCACTGGTATAGCTATTTGCTCCCCCTCCAAAACTAGAAGCTGCTGCAGCCAGCTTCTTCCCGACTTCCCAAATCCTCTCCTCTTCCCACAGTGTATGTCAGTCTTAATAGGAGCAGCAGAAACGCATGGAAGCCTGGACAGGAAAACAGGGGATCTTGACTCCTGCCAGTGGGACTGGTGGTCGGTATTTCCAGTGAAGGGCGGTAAAGGGTATTGGATGGCTCTTCACTTCATTCATACATCCATGTGCAGCAGGCTGAGCGGCCTAGGGTTGTGGTAGCTCTGCCTGCCTGCACACAACTACTGGATGCCCAGCATCAGGACAGGAGGAGCTGGAGCTAAATCCACACTGACAGAGATATGTGAGGTCTGAACAGAGCAGTGGTGATTAGATATTGCATGGAGCAGGGCTGCATGCTGCAGGCAGCTGGAGCAAAGGGCTAAAGAGCAGCCGCAGCCAAACAGTACAACTGTCTGTAGTATTATTTCTATAGTATTACTTTACTGAGAGAGTAGTGGATGCATGAAATTAGCCTTCCTGCAGAAGTGGTAGCTGCAAATACAGTGAAGGAGTTTAAGCATGCATGGGATAGGCATAAGGCCATCCTTCAAATAAGATAGGGCCAGGGGCTATTCATAGTATTC
Organism: Bufotes viridis; assembly: GCA_033119425.1. Lineage (NCBI taxonomy): Eukaryota > Metazoa > Chordata > Amphibia > Anura > Bufonidae > Bufotes > Bufotes viridis. The sequence continues at coordinate 7,098,688 of CM065597.1, forward strand.
ATTATATTGGGCAGACTAGATGGGCCAAATGGTTCTTATCTGCCGACACATTCTATGTTTTTCTATGTTTCTATGTTTGGCTGCGCACATCTTTTTTAATAACATCAATTTAAGGGGCTGTCGGGATCAGCGCCCACTTGAGTGTGAAAAGGCCTGGACAACCGTAATTTGCCCTGTAAGGCAGATGTTCCGCCTGAGCCTACAGATGGGGAAGCTTAATTCAGCTTCTGCATTGTTACTCAACCCCTGCTTTGCTTCCTAGCACAGAATAGGGGAAGTAGGAGGGGTCAATGAACCATCCCTCCCCTGAGGGACAATACCACTCTGATACCAATGCTTGGCTGCTATGGTTTGGCGATGAGCACATTTCTACTTGGGTCTGCAAAAAATGCAGTAAGAGCATACAAAATGATTTGGGGTGATCTCAGCCATAATAACACACAAAACCAGTCACCATCCAGAGAAGCTTGTGCTGTAATGTAAACGTATAGATTAAAACATCTGAGCACAATGTAAAGTTTATAATAGCATCCCCCCAACGATCATGTGTGCTTTGTAGTACTGACCTACTCATATGGGACCGAGGAACCTTTTACCCCCTCCACAGCTCTGTTGCATCTGTGACCTCCACATCCCCTACAACCAAACCACTAGGTCCAACACCTTTGTCATGTAGCCTATAGTTTAGCTTTAATGAGGTGAATGAGAGATGTGGATCCAGTGGGTCACTATTATATTTGACTTAGAGTTAAACCAGGTAGCAGTGTCTAAGGAATCATCATCAACCCAAGCAAGAGAGTATAGACTTACCTACAGGAACCCTCAGGTCACTACTCCACGTGTGGTCTCTATTAGCATCGGCTGGCATATAGGAGGACTTCAGACATCTAATTGCAGTAACAGGGCAGCAGATAGGAGTCATAGATACATGGGGGTCGAGGCAGGTGGGGTTTGGTTATAAGCAGCAGAAAGGCAGAGGTCAGGACGGGCACCCGACAAGAACATATGGTGAGGTCTAAAAGTCAGGTTTATGCCAAATGGAAAAGGAACACATACACTTTTTCAGACTTCAGGAACCAAAACCACCTTAGTGCTCCGGCAAGGAGCGATGTGGTAGAGGTTGTCCAGTTTTATTATACATTTATTTTTTGCCTGGAATTTGGAAAAATCCATACTCACTCCCATGTGTGTCACTGTGACCAATGACTGACCTCAGCGATGACATGTCCCTAAATAACATGTAAAATATTCGGCTTGCAGCGGCACATGTAACCATGTGCACAGGGAAAGTGAAAGATGAGGACCAGAAGACACCTAAAGAGAGGCAGGGAGCTAGAATGGAGTGGTGAGGGGCAGGTGAGTAAGGATTTCTCCACACATATTCCAGGCTGGGGTGCAAAACTGATTACAGCGTACCGACCCTTTGAGGGTACTTTTACACTTGCGTTATTCTTTTCCGGTATTGAGTTCCGTCCTAGGGGCTCAATACCAGAAAAAAATTATCAGTTTCATCCTAATGCATTCTGAATGGAGAGCAATCCGTTCAGGATGCATCAGTTCAGTCCCTGTTACGTTTTTTGGCCGGAGAAAATACCACAGCATGCTGCAGCCATTTTCTCCGTCTAAAATTCCGACTTGCCGGAACGCCGGATCCTGCATTAAAGGGATTGTCTTATCTCAGACAATGGGGGCATATCACTAGGATATGTCCCCATTGTCTGATAGGTGCAAGTCCCAGCAGTGTTCTATATCGAGAACGGAGCCCCGAAAGTGAAGGAGGGTGCACTGCGCATGCTCAACCGCCCTCCATTCATTTTCTATGGGGCTGGCAAATATAGTGCTGGCTCGGCTATTTCTGTCGGCCCCATAGAAATGAACAAGAGCATGGGCCGGGCATGCACAGTGCGCTCCCATTTATTTCTATGGGAGAGGCTTGGTGCAGCACTTGGTGATGGACAGACCCTAGGAAATCTAGAGTCCTCCAGCTTACAGCTCTCCCCGCTCTTTTCTCGATATAGGTGCGGGTACCTTAGCCACTTGATCGCGTAGTTGCGATCTGTCTTTTCTTTCCCTGCATCAGCTAAGATCTACAGGACCTGTGATGACATCACATCACATGGTCCAATCACATGGTCCATCACCATGGTAAGATGGACCATGTGATTGGACCATGTGATGTAACGTCATCACAGGTCCTGACTCACTATTATTTCTCCTTATAACCATGTGATAAGAGAAATACTGAATTCAATTCTCCAGAAGACTCCGGAAACCGGACTTCAGTGATGCAGTCCAGCTGTCGGGCTGGATACTAAACATGGCGATCCTTCTCACACGCTGTAAAACGCTGCAAACGTTTGCACCAGCGCTGGAACAGCAGTGCATATTCCCGGCAATCGCACTGCCTATCCGGGCGTCAAACATGACGCCCGTGTGAAAGAGGCCTAAGAGACTTGCTGCCAATGCATGCAAAGGGACCTCTGCCAGAGTGGTCTGATACAGAAGAGCGCCATATGGGAGCAGGACACCAGGCACCACCACGGGTATGCCGCCAAGTCATTACATCGGCGTTTAAGGGATCCTGGAAGACCAAAAGAAGAGTTAGCCTCTGAGCCATGGTCCCTTCTTAGATCTTTAGACATTGCTGGAATCTTCATTCAGAGACAAAAGTTTCCCGTGTTTGAGGTCTACAGCATCTTCTTGTTCTACTTGGTTGTTGTAAAACTTGTTGATTATAATAAAGAACATATTACAGAATACTCCAATGTAAAGGTAAAAAAAGAAAAAAAACACACCTGTGAAATTATTCAGCTCCGTCTTCTGTTCCCAGGACCAAATTATTCACCGTGAAGTTATTATCGCTTGTAAATTTCAGAGGAGTAATTACCTGCGACTGTGTTCCTATGTGAGTCAGTTTTCAGGACCGCTGTTCACCTTAGATGTCTGTTCGATGTAAATATGTCCTGACTGAGGAGCGGTCCTCACGCGGTGACTCTGGTGGACTCCGAGAAAACATCTCTGGTTATATAGCATTGGGATGGACAAAGCAACTAAAAAGAATGAATGGGACAAAGACGTGACCGCGGCCAGCCACAACCGTGACCTGCTACAGGCGGTGACAGTATGTAGAGAACATTGGGGGACCAGGAGGCCCTGTGTTATCTGTCCCTCCCCCTGCAGACTCTGCCACATGTGCTCTCCGCCCTCTCAGTCTGTGTAACTGTATATATATACCGTATAATAGTCACACAGGTAGGTGATCACTTACCTCTCTTCATTTAACCTGTTCTGCAGTGTACAACCTGTATTCAACCTCCTCAGCCCCCTGGCTGTTATCTCTTACTTTCTGCTACTGTGAGAGGAGGGAGGGGTAGCGCAGAGAGAGCTATCAGTACAGGAGAAAGATGATGTCAGCCCTGAGCCAGTAGAGTTGCGCCATCAGCAATTATGTCAGAAGCAGCAGCACAAACGGCTATGTGAAGTAACTGCACAGACTCTACAGCAGCAAAAAAGTAGGACATTTTTAACAATGGTTCATTAGAAAGTTGCTTAATTTAGCAGTAAGGAAGCAAATGAGCAATGAAAAGCTCAAAGATGTCCACAGCTTATTGTAGCAGAGTGCCGGCTCTCAGGGGGGTGCCAGAGAAGCAATGAGTGCTTCCATCAATACAGATGGAAGCGCTCATTTCTGGAGCGCTCACGCCCACATACCGCGGCGGGAAACGGGAGTGTGCGCGCCTTCCTCTGCGAGCAAGCGCCTGGAAATAGGTGAGTACTTAGCTTTTATTTTATTTATATTTATATTTTATGTGGCAAGTAACTTTGGGGGACAAGTGCGGGGGGCAAATTACTAAATGGGGGCAATATGGGGGAAACTACTATATGGGCGCAGTGTGGGGGAAACTACTGTGTCGGAGCAGTGTGGGGTACTCTACTGTGTGGGATACTCTACTGTGTGGGATACTCTACTGTGTGGGGGCAGTGTGGGGAACACTTCTGTCTGTGGGGGGGGGCAGGGGGGGGACATAACTGTATGGGGGCAGTGTGGGGGGCAGTGTGGGTTACAGTACACTACTGTAGGGGGGACACTACTGTAGGGGGGCAATTTGGGGACACTACTGTGTGGGGACAGTGTGGGGGACATTACTGTGTGGGGTACAGTACACTATTGTGTGGGTTACACTACTGTGTGGGGAAGCTACTGTGTGGGGGCAGTGTGGGGGGCACTACTGTGTGGGGGACACTACTGTGTGGGGGAAACTACTGTATGAGGGCAATATGGGGGACCCTACTGTATGGGGGCAGTCTGGGGGGAAATTACTATGTGGGGGCAGTGTGGGGGAAGTTACTATATGGGGGGCAGCGTGGGGGGGGGGCGTTGCTATTGGGGAAGCACTGTAGGGGAAAATCTATTATTTTTGGGGACACTATACAGGGGTTATTGCCTGGAGCACAATATAAGGTGTCAGTATTACTGTGGGCACTCTAGGGGATATTATAACTGCTGTGGACACTATAGAAATGGCTTAGTCGCCCATAGCAGCCAATCAGGTTCAACCATTCATTTTTGACAGCTCTTTTGGAAATCCAGGTCTACTTTACATCAGTTTGATAAATGACCCCAATTATGTCTACTGGGGTCAATATTTTTCCAGCAGTAAAGTTCCTGGGACATTGGGGAGCACAGAGGGTACAGTATTGGGGGTGGCAGCAGGATGACACTGTGGGGAAACCAGGATGGGGAGGTTGATGGAAAAACTGAGAAATCTAACGTGTCTGTGTAACAAACTCTATAGAGACGAGATGCGGCTGAAAGAATTTGTCATGGTGGTCTGGGTCAAATAGGGGAGAAGAGGAAAGAGAAGGTCTACATGACAGGAGATGTTCCTGCATAAGAGGTATGTTGTCACGTATTGCGCGCCGGGGGGGGGGGGGGGGTTTCATGGCAGAGAAAGGACCCACCCTGAGTGCCAAACACTCTAGGCATGCCACTGAGGCCACATGCACTGCTTTTATCCCTCTCTCCCATAAAAGGGAGACACCAACAGAAAATTCTTCATTCTTCAATCACAGACTGGTTACAGCCCACACATCCCCTCCCCTCAGCCTGAGAAGTCTTCAATCACCAGTACAGGTGAGACGTACATTGTAGCAATTGTGTTTCTACCGACCAACCAGACGAATGCTCAGCAGGTCGCTGATTACTTTTAGTCTTACAAGTAACGAACCATAGGGGATTGAGCATAATATTTCACCAATAAACATTATGGACAGTCAAAATTTAGGATAGAACGCAATCCGCTACACTTATAATAGTTCACACTTTCGTGCGTAAAACGAACAATTATACAGATCTGTGCCAATTCCTGGCTCCTGGATTACCCATGCTTCTGGGCAATCGTTTCCACTACTCCACTGATCGGACGGATGTGACTGGAATCTCTTTGCACTTATATATGCACTCATGTTGGCTTTTTTGCGGTCTGAAAATTGCGGATCTGCAAGACACTGATACCGGCCGTGTGCATTCCGCATTTTGCAGAACGGAATGGGCGGCCCCTAATAGAACAGTCCTATCCTTATCCGTATTGAAGGCAAACATAGGACATGTTCTATTTTTTTGCGGGGCTGTGAAACGGACATACGGATGAGAACACTATGCAGTGTGCGGTCCACATCTTTTGCGGCCCCATTGAAATACATGGATCCGCACCCGACCTGCAAAAAATGTAAATCGGATGCGGACCAAATATACGTCCGTGTGTATGAGGCCTAAATAAAGTAATGACTTATTACCATGAGGACTCTGTGGACAGGGCCGGCAGAATCTGTATAGAGAATACTATAAAGTAGTGTGCACGTCTCAAAAACTTTATTTGATAGTTCTAAGAACATGAAACGTCAATAAATGAACCAAAAATGGGTAAAATTGTCTTTATAATATGAGTTTGCACATATGCAGTAGCATTGTCACAAAGTGTGAAACATTGCAAATTACGTGTTGAGGATACAACAAGTGATATGTCGCCACCTGACACTTTCAGGTGTGCGTATTATGCACACGTGTTGCGGCTGCACAGTGTTTCTGGGTTTTTCCTCTACAACTTTTCAGTGCAAACGTGGAGGAGTCATTAGTGCAGCATTAGGTTGTGTAGATGAGATTACGTTCCAGAAGCAGCGATTTCATGTGAGACGCAGGAACTCAGGGTCAGGATTACGATGGATTTTGCTTTTCTGATTTTATATCTTCTTGGGTTTTGCAATGTATTATACTCTATTCATATCCAGAGCTGTATTCACAATTCTTTTATTCCACGATTTTTCATACTCCAGTTGCATTCAGAGCTGAATTCATAAATCTGTTGGTCTACTATTTCTCATACTCTAGTCACATCCAAGGCTGCATTTATAAATCTGCTCTGACATCACATGTAAAACTCCTGGCACCTACTTAGCTATATTTACAATTCCACCGTCTCTTAAACGCCAGTCGTATCAAGAACTGTTCAGCTGCAAAGATGCAGTAGTAAAGCCGATTTGACATCATGGCGTATACTCCAGTAACGGAGACAGCGGCATGCAAAATTCTCCTGTTACTTTGCGTCTGATACTTTGGTTTCGCCTAGAGCATTGTTCACAATTCTACAGTAAAAGGGGTGTTCCGGAATTTAAAAAAGATGATTGTCTTATTCCAGAAACAGTGCCACATCTCTCCGCAGTTTGTGTAAGTATAATGCCCCAGAGTGGCATTACCACTTCTGCACCCTCCTACTATCTCTAATGGGCTAATATCATGTCATCTGTGAATTTATTGCAGGTCCTTCACAATGTGCATTCCTATGTTTGAAACTGTTATGTTCAAGTGTAATGTACCTGGTTCACCAGTAGTTGGCAGCAATAATGTCAGAGCTACAGTAAGAGAGAATGGAACCCTTCTTTAAATTCTAATCTTCTCTCTGAGGAGTGGAAGCGACTAGTTACTTAGAGGTCAGCCTAGTACACCCCCAGCTAGGGGAAGGGTGTGCAGCAGACACACGTCCCTGCTGGATGTGCCCAGCCAAGAACAGCGAGCCAGCTAGAGCACCCTAAGCTCTGCTGAACATAGAGGCCACAGCTTGGAGCCTCAGGAGCCAGGAGGCAAAGTCCCCTGGATTAAGCTAGAGTCAGACTATGGAGAGAAGTTGCAGCATCCTGCAGAAGCAGAGATTCTATTTAAGCCTGAGAGCAACAGATGTAGCAGAGAGGAGTCTGCCTGCCATAGTTTTGTTCATGCTAAAGCCTGCTGGGAACCAAGATAGAGTCTGTAAATCGTTTGGAGAAACGTTTATTGAAAGTAAAGCTGCTTTTCAACTTCATCACAAGGTCTGGACTCAATTTATTCTTCATCCCCAAGTTAACCTTTCCCCTTTTTCTGCTTTGGACGAAAACACCTGGGGTCCAGCGTATCCAGGTAGGAGCACCGTGACACGTGCACAAAACATCAAGAGACATTGTAGGCCACCCTATACCACTCTGGCATTCCTACCCCTGGGTACTAACACCATTTTCTAAAGGGACTCTGTCCTGTTGTTGCTCCATTGCAACTGGCGTCACAAAACACGTAGCTCTTCTTAAAGGGACCCTTGGTCGCTGTCGGCCGTCGCATTAGCAATTGCAGCTAAGCCCCAATTACTTCAATGGAGCTGAGATGCAATACCAGACAGAACCTATGGGCAGGGGTGGTGCTGTTTTTGGAAAAAGTGGCCTTTTCTAATTCTCTTAATCATGTTTTAGGGCTCATGCACACAAACTTATTTTTGGTCCGCATCCCATCCGCATTTTGTGCGGTTCAGATTATGTGGGCCCATTTACTTCAATGGGGCTGCAAAAAATGCAGATAGCACTCCGTGTGCTGTTCGCATCTGTATGTCCGTTCTGCGGCCTAGGAAAATAATAGAACATGTCCTATTCTCGTCTGTATTACGGACAAGGATAGGACAGTTCTATTGTGGGCCAGACATTCCGTTCCACAAAATGCAGAAGTCACACAGGCAGTATCCGTGATTTGCAGACCGCAAAAATGTCTATTCCTGTGTGCATGAGGCTTCATACTGCAGTGACACCTAGAGCAGAGTCTATAATTCTATTACTACATCATGTCATTCTCTATTCACATCCACAGCTCATTCACAATGCTACGTCTAAATTACCTCTTATACATCTGTGATATCCAGAGCTTCATTCATAATTCTGCTATTCATTTTTGTCTCAAATCTCAGTGATGTCCAGAACTGTATTAAAGGAGCTGTCTAGGGGCTCATGCACACAACCATATTTTTTGGCCGCATCTAATCTGCATTTTTTGTACCCATTCATATCACATTCATTGGGACCACAAAAGATGCAGACAGCACACCGTGTGCTGTCCATGTCCACACGTCCATTCCGTGGCCCAGCCGGACAAGGAGAAGACATTTCTACAGAAGTTAAAAAAAAAACAGTGGCATGCACTTGGCCAGGATCTGGGTTTTATGGATCCATGATTTGCAGACTTCAAAAAACACTTAAGGCTACATTCAACGTATTTTGTTTCCATGTCCGTTTCGTTTTTTTTTTGCGGATTGGATGAGAACCCATTAATTTCAATGGGTCCGCAAAAAATGCAGACAGCACACCGTGTGCTATCTGCATCCGTATGTCTGTTCTGTAACCCCGCAAAAAAAAATAAAACATGTCCTGTTCTAGTCCGTTTTGCGGACAAGGATAGTCATTGTTACAATGGAACCGCAAAAAAACGGACGTCATCCATTTTTTTTGTGGACTGCAAAACACATATGGTTGTGTGAATGTAGCCTTAGGCCGTATGCATGAGCCATTACCCTGTACTGTGCTTTAGTTATAAAAGGTCTTTTACTCCAGTCATATCCGGATCTGAATTCACAATTCTTTTATTAAACTACGTCTTACATTACAGATGCATCCAGAGCTGTATTAACAATTCTGCTATTAAATCACTTGTGAAATTCCAGTTACATCCAGAGCTGCATTTGCTTTGTGTCTGATAAAAAGCTGTGTCTAATACTGAAGTTGCCCTCAGAGCTGCATTGATAATTCTAACATAACATTTTACTCCAGTAACATGCAGAGCTGCATTCATAATTCTAACATAAAGTTTTACTCCAGTAACATCCAGAGCTGCATTCATAAGTTGTCTATTAAACGATGCCTTGCATTGCAGATGCATCCAGAGCTGCATTAACAATTCTGCAGGCTGCATTTGCTTTTATGCCTTGTTTACAGTTTTGCTGTGTCTAATACTAAAAGACATACATTTTACATCATATTTTATATTCCAATAACACCTGGAGCTGCATTCATAATTCTGCTATAACACTGGATCTTATACCCCAGTTACATCATGTCTTATTCCTCAGCCATATCCAGATTCCAGAGCTATATATGGCATTCTACTTGTACATCATTTCATACTCCAGTTACCTTCAGAGCGACATTCACAATTCTGCTGTTAAATCATGTCTTATGCTCCAGTCATCTCAAGAGCTGCGTCCATTCATAGGGTTTCAAATCTGAAGGGTAAGGGTTACGGCAATAGGCACAGGCAGCAAATAACAAGATCTGGTTAAATCTACCAAGGGCCCACACCAGGGAGGGGCCCCATTATCCCTTTGGGAGTGAAAGTGACAATTTGTGTAGATACAGAAGTCTATAGTAAGAAGGAAATGATGATAAATCCTGATGGCGTGTTTCGCCCCCCACCATGTTGTGAGATAAATGCCGCGCCTTTAAGTGCTCGCGGTGTACGCCGCGCGGTTTATGGGGCCTGTGAATTGTCTGAGATTGGGAATATTGTCTCACAAAAGGACGTGGAGTAACCTTGGCTGCACTGATCCCATTTAGAAACTAGTTTGGTATTTTAAGATCCTAATCAGAAGCGAGCAATTCATGGAGAATGGCCGGCATTGTGTGTAGATGAAAGAGAGGTCTTCATTAAATGTGGGGGTGAACGCTTCGTCAGGTGAAGGGACACAATGTAATCAGAAGGGAAGGAAGAATGGAGGCTGTAATGAGCGATGAGAACATATATATCATCTGATTATCCACGTGTCCACAGTTATCTGTCCGGACATCAGGAGGAATTACGGACAAAAAATGGACAATACATCCCAGCATTCCCAGCGAAGTTCTGGAGACGATGATTCCGGGGTCCCCCCCTCATTACAAGCCAGGACAAAACAACTGCACAAGTGAGATCCCCTCCCAGCTGGGAATGATGTTTCCGTGTCCTCGGAGACGTCAGGATTTCAGCATGTGGACCCCGATCATCTGTAGAAAGAAGCTTGAGTATGGAATCAAAAATTTCTGCAAATTCGTAATCTCGTCAATTTCAAGATCTGTGTAAATTTCTGTCTACATTCTGAGGCTGAAAACCCTTCTGACCTCGTTCACAGATGTGAGTTGGTGGCAGGGCAGCAGCAGAAATTTCTCTCCAGATGTAGCAGGCGTTAACATGACTCCAACGATGGGTATATAACACGGGCCACGTTCACACCAGTTATTTGGTCAGTTATTTCCATCAGTTATCGGGAACCAAAACACCGAATTACACCTGATCTCTGTGGAGGCTTCACTACTGGTTTTGGCTCAAAATAATTCATGGTAATAACTGACTAAATAACTGAAGTGGGAACTTGACCTAAGAGCCAAGGTAATGCTTGTTACATCTGCACTTACTTCTCTCTCTGAAGTTCTTACTTCATTGTAACATTGTAGCAATCAGTCGGCACTCCGTGCAATCCGTGCGTGGTGCTCGTGTCGAGAGACGATGCCCCATACAAACAATGGATGAAAAGACCGGCACTCACTTGAATATATGAATCTTGCTGCTTTATTGGTCACATGAAGCCAAATGAGCGTTTAGGCTCTAATACTGTTTGTTTGAGAAAGGCTCAGTATTAGAGCCGAAACGCGTCACCTGTTAAATGGCTTCATGTGACCAATAAAGCAAGCAAGCGTATATTCAAGTGAGTGCCGGTCTTTTCATCCATTCATTATAACATTATAACACTTCCCTTTGATTATTTCAGGTTTCCAGCACCAAAGTCAATCTTACTCACCTGGTATATATATACAAATGTGGCAGAGTTATTAGTTAGCGCATTAACTAGTTGTGATTACTCAACAAGAACTAGCACATTAACTAGTTGTGATAACTCAACAAGTGCCTCTCTTCAGCACCCAGTGCCTCTCTTTAGCCCCCAGTGCCTCTCTTCAGCCCCCCTTATCCCTCTCTTCAGACTCCAGTGCCTCCATCAACCCCCAGTGCCTCCATCAGCCCCCATCAGCCCCCTTTTGCCTCCATCAGCCCCCATATGCCTCTCTTTAGCCCACATATGCCTCTCTTCAGCCCCCATGTGCTTCTTTTCAGCCCCCAGTGCCTCCATCTGCCTGCAATGCCTCCATATGCCCCGATTTGCCTCCATCAGCCCCAATATGCCTCTCTTCATCCCCCAGTGCCTCCATCAGCCCCCAATGCCTCAATTATCCCCCCATATGCCTCTCTTCAGCCCCCCATATGCCTCTCTTCAGCCCCCATATGCCTCCATCAGCCCCCCATATGCCTCTCTTCAGCCCCCAGTGCCTCTCTTCAGCACCCAGTGCCTCTCTTCAGCCCCCACCCATATGCTTCTCTTCAGCCGCCAGTGCCTCCATCAACCCCCCTGTACCTCCATCAGCCCTTTTATGCCTCTATCAGCCCCCATATGCCTCCATCAGCCCGCATATGCCTCCATCAGCCCCCATATGCCTCTCTTCAGCCCACATATGCCTCTCTTCAGCCCCCATGTGCTTATTTTCAGCCCCCGGTGCCCCCATATGCCTCCATCAGCCCCATATGCCTCTCTTCAGCCCACATATGCCTCTCTTCAGCCCACATGTTCTTATTTTCAGCCCCCAGTGCCTCCATTTTCCCCCAGTGACCCCATATGCCTCCATCAGCCCCTATATGCCTCCATCAGCCACTAGTGCCTCTCTTCAGACCCCAGTGCCTCCATCCACCCCCAAATGTCTCTCTTTAGCCTCCAGTGCCTCCATCAACCCCCAGTGCCTCCATCAGCCCCCATATGCCTCTCTTCAGCCCCTAGTCCCTTTATTAGCTTTCAGTGCCTCCATCAACCCCCAGTGCCTCCATCAGCCCCCATATGCCTCTCTTCAGGCCCCATATGCCTCTCTTCAGGCCCCAGTGCCTCCATCAGCCCCCATATGCCTCTCTTCAGGCCCCAGTGCCTCCATCAGCCCCCATATGCCTCTCTTCAGGCCCCATATGCCTCTCTTCAGGCCCCATTGCCTCCATCAGCCCCCATATGCCTCTCTTCAGCCCTTAGTGCCTCCATCAGCCCCCATATGCCTCTCTTCAGGCCCCATATGCCTCTCTTCAGGCCCCATTGCCTCCATCAGCCCCCATATGCCTCTCTTCAGCCCTTAGTGCCTCCATCAGCCCCCAGTGCCTCTATCAGCTTCATAATTAAATTAAAAAAGAAAGACTTACCTTTCTGGACGCCGCCTCTTCTTTCCACCCGCACTCGGCCTTCATCCTTTTCAGTCTGTGCTGTAAACTGGGGTGCACAGCGTGAGGTCAGAGCGTGACCACACATGTGCGCATCCTTCACAGCGGAGAGCCGAGGACCAGGAAGCGGTAAGTATAGAGCTTTCACCGCTTCCCGGTCCTCATTGAGTTTGTGGGCAGTGGCCAGCAGGGCTCAAGAGGCAGCTGTCTTGGTCCCCCCAGAAGCAAATGGGCCCGGGGAAGCTGCCCCTTCCTGCCCCGCATTAAAGATGGCCCTGGCGAGGTTCGGGGCAGTGGTAGTTTCAATCAGGGCCCTGGCCCTGGATAAAAGCCCTAGCGATGCCCCTGTATATATATACAGTATATACTGCACAAACAGTATACAGATGCAGCAAATGTTAATTTGATGCTTAAAGGGGTATTCACATAGGTACAAGTTATCCCCTAGGGGATAACTTTTAGATCAGTGGGGGTCCTAGAGCTGGGAACCCTGGGGCCCTGTTCCCCCCAGCCTTATCCTGCTCCCCTAAAATGACAGGAGCAGCCATGTGTGTGCCCGTTCCATTCATTTATATTGCAATCCCAGAGATAGCTGAGCGCTGTTCTTTGGATAGGGGATACATTGTACCTACTAATATACCGCTTTAATATGCGTGAACGCATTGCGCCCGCACTGAATCCTGAACCTTTCATTTCAATGGGTCTGTGCACATGAGTGTTTTTTTCATGCATCAGTTCTGCGTTGTGTGAAAAACGCAGCATGTTCTATATTCTGCGTTTTTTACGCAGCCCTGACCCCATAGAAGTGAATGGGGCTTCAGTGAAAAACGCATTGCATCCGCAAGCAAGTGCGGATGCAATGCGTTTTTCACTGATGGTTTCTAAGAGATGTTGTTTGTAAACCTTCAGTTTTTTATCACGCGTGTAAAAAATGCATCAAAACACATTGCATCTGCGCGGAAAAAACTGAACAACTGAACGCAATCGCAGCAAAAACTTACTGAACTTGCTTCCAAATTGTGCGTGTTTCACTGAACGCATCCGAACCTAATCCGTCACGCTCACGTGTGAAAGAGGCCTTACACAGACAAACTAAGCAGTGGTTAGAATCCAGCAATTAATTAAAACAGTAAATCACTTACAAAGCAGCAGCCATCTCTGTGACGGTCTCTCTGCAGCAGCCTCTCCTTCTCCTCCTTCTCCTCCCCTCTCCATAGACATATATGTACTGTAATCCTTCAGTGAAGACAGATCTGAGCGGTGGAATGAAAGTTAATAAAGAGGAGAGAGGAGCAGCAGTGGAGCCATATAGAAGAAGGAAACACTTTTCTCTGACAAGGTATATTACAAAGTTTCTTATACTTGTCTGTACTATTCATTTATTGAGAAAAATGAAAAGATGAATATTCTTTAAAGCAACAAAAGTCACTAAAAGTCAAGTTATCGTTTGCTACAGGTGTAAAACGGAGGTCAGTCAGTACATCCAAATGCGCAGGTGCACGTCGCCATGGCTGAAAGCACAAACGCAAAAACAGACACAATGCAACAGAACTCTGCAAACACAGATAACAAAGTAAATGCAATAGTACCGTACTCACTATAGAACATGTACTAATGCTATGTTGAGATTCTTGGCAAATGCAGTAGGTACAAAATTATTTGTGTCGTCTGCCCACCAACGACAAGGCGATCCCTTTAGGACGGGAACCTACGCTAAACTCTACCTCCTCTGGTGCCACAATGGCCTCCATTAAATTCAGGGAATGCAGGTTCCACATGCATGCTGAGCCCACACTGTATGAAGGGAGGGAGAGAAGGTTTTTAATTTGTTTAGATGGGAGCTTACGGGCAACAGACACCAATGGATGTCTACACAGTTTCAGCCATTGTGACGCTGATCCACACTGAGTAATCGGCCAAACATCATTTAGTCACAGGTCATCCTCACACTATTCCTACTAAAAGTATGACTGGAGTAACCATGTGCTAAAACAAATCTGACATTTGCTCCTCTAGCAGCCATATATTTATAAGCCACGAAAGCTGAACACAAATTGCATTAAATGTTGTCCTACAAATTCAGTGCTTGTGTTTACTAAGGGGCCCTCGAAATGACTCCAGTTACAATCTAATCTGTCAGCCGCAGCAGGTGAAAGTGTCCAGCCTCTTGTCTCCCCGTAGCCCGTGGATCACGCTGAAGCGGAGGTGACATATTGTTGATTACAAATTCCGCATACATTGGGACAAGTTTGTATTTTTTTTTGCTATTTCTGATGCTACAAAGTAAATCGTTTCATCACATGTGAAACCCCCTCCGCTGATTTACTGCACGCTGTAAAACAAGTGAAGACTGGGAAGCAGTAAAGCGTTGTGCCCGTGGTGCTTTCTGTCACGGACTGAACTGTCTGACATTTTCCAATTATATTTTTAATACTTTTGTTTTATTTAATGCCATAGGTGTATGTGTTAGAGTCTCGCCTTCACCGCCGCAACGTATCCGAGTCCTAATGTTATTGGCATTGGATTCCAGGCTAATCAACGGCAGTGTTCAAAAATGAACATTTTTTATGGCTTGAGAATTGAAAGAAAAACAGATTGTTCCAAGCCGGAAAGGATTAATGAGTTTCTGGTTTGTGAAAATAAAGAGATTTTTGAAGGTTTTTTTGGGGCCATAATTAAAGTGTCCATCCGTACTAGAGGTGTGCATAGAAGGAGGGTCACTTAATGGGGTTATTCTATTAGGATAAATCCTGCCCATCAGACTGCTGAAGCCGATGAAGGGCCTGGTCCAAGCCCAAAACGCGTGGTTCTAATATTGTCTTCAATGCATTGTGGCTTATGGGCATCACAGAGGGCAACCTCCTTATGAGAATGCAAAGCATTCGTCTAGTGACCAAGTAACACTCCATTTCCATTGTAACAGCTGCTCTGATATAGGGTTGGGTTTAGAGCAGACGGACCAGTCTGAGCCCAAAACGCTTAATCCTTTCAACACAAAGGCCTGGCTTATGGATGGGAGCTCACCTTGGGATGATCTTACAAGCCAGTACATTATAGTTCTAATGTAGCAGCTGCTGTATCTGATAGACGGTCGAGGTGAGAGCGTGGGACCAATTACAATAGGAGAAGGGCTGTCAAAGTATATGATAACTTCATCAACCTACCTCCAACCCATAGGGCATAATAGGAGGGTGAGAATCAAGTTATTAAAAGTGGTTGCTTTCTGTCTCCCACCTTACAGAGCTGCAGCGGGTGTTCTTCCCTTCCCTTTCTGTGTATTGTTCTAAACTGATTTTTGTGCGTTTGCTTTGGGCTAAAGATTACTAGACCCATGGAGTCAGAGCGGAATCCCCATTTTTAGAAGATACAAACTTTTTCCAGCACAAAGCGTTGGTTACTTTGGGTCTTATTGTTCTGGTTTATAAGTTATATTCCTTTTCTGGTATTTTAAGGAGCATATGAACTTTGTTAATGGATCGGGTTAGTGCACCGGGAATGGAGGACGAGAGGGGCTCTCGCCTGGACTCCCTTAACCTCTGGACCCTATGGCTATACTAGGAAATTCTGGAGCGGTGCCAGGGGAGACACAGTCCACACATACACACGCCATGCTCATCCAGACCCCGGAGCCATGAGGTGAGACCTGCTGGATGGACATTGTGTCTACATAAGGCCCGCCATGAGATTGGTAATTAAAGCAATCATTCTATTAGCCTTATTAGTGTCTCGTTGTCTCAAAAAAGCCATTGTTCTCCCAGCCTTTACCCCCATTATGTGTATAGTGATGGGAAGACCCAGTGGAGTGGTTCCGGCCCCACAAAGGGTCTCGTGTAGTCTCAGGTTAGAGGCTCGGCCTCAGGGAAATACATCCACCATTGCATTAAGGGAGGTGTTCCCAGTGGCGTTGTGAGGGGAGTGCGGGGGGTGCAGGCCGCACCGGGTGACACCAGTCTGATGGGGTGTCACCCGCCCACGCCGAACTCAGTCAGTTCTAACTTACTTCTCTTTTCTCCTCCTCTGCTCCTCACATCATGTCTTGCACGTCGGCCCAGGCCATCAGGGGGTGTGACAGACTGCCTGAGTGGTGCCACGGCGGCTGCACTGCAGGAGCATCCAGCAGAGTCTGGAGCTAATGGATTGGGTGAGCCACGTCCACGTGACAGCAGTGACTCCCGCACACAGCCACAGCACAGCCTGAGGTGGCCCAGACTTGCCAGTGCAGCGCCAGGAGATAGGTAGCACAGAGAGTGCATACTGCAGCTGCACTGACAATATAATATTTAGACGTCTGAGTCAGATATACCCCATTATAATTATGGTAATAGCGTGTATTATATTTGGGAGGGGGGGCGGGGGGTCATTTTCAAACTTTAACCTGTCAGCCAGGCCCCACCAACCCCAAATCCCCCCATATAATAAGTACTACAATGGGGACCCTATGGTATTTATTATATTTAGAAAATGGGGGGGGGGGGGGGCCTTGAGCCTGACATTCCCAGATCCAAAGTTTCAGCATAACAGAAGGTGGAATGGAAGGACTGAGCCCTCAGTCACATGGCCAGCCCAGACTTGCCATGCCACTGCCCACGCCGGAGCGGGGAGTTGTGGTAGGTAGCGCAGAGAACGCATATTGACTTTATATTTAGACAATTTAAAGGGACACTGACAGGCTGGTGTTCTGACAGATTGCAATACCTTGACAAAACGCTATACCTGAAGTCACCTGGGCGCGCTGCGCATGCGCACATCCACTGGATTAGCAAAATATCATTGCATAGCCGCGGGAGAAGGACTTTATGCGCATGCACACTTAGGGGTAGGTATATTTTCTATCTGTTCCATAACATCTCCCTAACCCTGAGGGCGCACGGGCGCACAAATCATCAGGAGCAGTTCATCCTTGAGTGCAGCTCTGCTCTGTGGTGACCTCGATATTCTGCACTCGTGGACCCACAGGGGGGGGGGGGGGGGTGGTGACACTATTTTCTACCGCACCGGGTGACACCAGCCCTAGCAACGCCACTGCGTGTTCCCAGGGGGGCGAGCTCAAATCCTGGGGTGGCACTGGGGTACTTAGAACACTGACTGGGGGATGATGGGGGTGTTGCTGGTTGGAGCCATGTTCTTAGGTCGTGGTGTCCGTGGTCTGGATAAGCATCGGCTGTGACTGCACAATATCCCTTCAGGTAATAATAAAGCTGTGGGACAACCTAAAACGTTGGGAGATAGTGGGTAGAACCTGGTACAGGGCAGTGGAGCTATTAGGATATCACGGACGGGGTCTCTGAGGGAGTCCGCCCGAGTGTCCAGTGGTGCCGCTTGCCCGGACCATCTATCTGCATGTGCTGTATAATTGTGGATAAGAGGAATGAAGATAGTTGCATCGTTATCCTGCCAGCGTGATTAATACGACCCACAACCCTCACATTTTTTATATATATTTTTTTTAACCTACAGGGAAAATGGATCTACAGGGAGCTGGAAGATATAACGTCCCATAAAGCCACATCTTACCAGCTCTCATATATTCTCATGCACTAAATGTTATATGAAAAATTCTGAAAGCTACGACTTGATTATAATGATGACTGTACATCTGTCTCCCCACTATAATGACCAACATGAGCTCATAGTGTGCCGCCAGCCCTGTGTCAGCCTCTGCGTCGTACCTCAGGCATTGGCGTGCCCATATATCCATCACTTAATGAGTTAAATATCATAATTATCTCAAATGATGTCACCGTCCTAACATTTCACCCAAATAGAAGCTGTAAAATTAGACATTTTCTTCTCTATTTTATGATTTCAATTTCAGGATTTGAAATATGCACTTACAACAACAAAAGAAATCGATGCCACAAAATCTCGGCTGTGGAAAGAAAGTGAAAATATATATCTCTCCATGTAACAGAAAAGGAACAATCCCGTCCCTGATAGATGGCGGTAAGGCTCAAATTACCGTCTGCCTGAGATTACATTGCACAGCGCCGGCCTCCTGAGCTAAGTGGATTAAAATAATAAAGGCTTCCACAAGCTCCGCTCTTATATGTTCTGCATTTACAGCTCCTATGATGTTAACTACTACACCCAATATTACTGTCTGCGCTCGTACACTCCTCCTCTGTATTGCACAAGATGTTGACAAGGAGGGTTTGTGGTTTTGTATTTTAATTCAGTCATTTCTAATACCTATTACCGGTATTGTGCGCTTATGCGGTCATCAGGCTCTGCACAACTTCCAGGTTGTAATAGTGTACCACAGAGGTCTAGGTACCCCAGCATTAATAACGTCCCCATAGTGGTCCCCAACATTAATAATGCCCCCCCAAACTGGACACCAGCAATAATAATGTCCCCATAGTGGTCCCCAGCATTAATAATGTCCCCACAGTGGTCCCCAGCATTAATAATGTCCCCAAAGTGGTCCCCAGCATTAATAATCTCCCCATAGTGGTCCCCAGCATTAATAATGTCCCCCCAAACTGGACCCCAGCATTAATAATGCCCCCCCAAACTGGACCCCAGCATTAATAATGTCCCCCCAAACTGGACCCCACCCCAGCAGTAATAATGTCCCCATAGTGGCCCCCAGCATTAATAATGTCCCCATAGTGGTCACCAGCATTAATAATGTCCCTAAAGTGGTCCCCAACATTAATAATGTCCCCAAAGCGGTCCCCAGCATTAATAGTGTCCCCATAATGGTCCCCAGCATTAATAATGTCCCCATAGTGGTCCCCAGCATCAATAATGTTCCCATAGTGGTCCCCAGCATCAATAATGTTCCCATAGTGGTCCCCAGCATTAATAATATCTTCAAAGTGGTCCCAAGCATTAATAATGTCCCCAAAATAGGTCCCCAGCATTAACAATGCCCCCCCCCAAACTGGACCACAACATTAATAATGTCCCCATAGTGGTCCCCAGCATTAATTATATCCTCAAAGTGGTCCCCAGCATTAATAATGTCCCAAAAGAGGTCCACAGCATTAACAATGCCCCCCGAAACTGGACCCCAGCATTAATAATGTCCCCATAGTGGCCCCCAGCATTAATGTCCCTAAAGTGGTCCCCAGGATTATTAATGTCCCCATACTGGTCCCCAGCATTATTAATGCCCTCTTATACTAGACCCTAGCATTAATAATGTCCCCATAGTGGTCCCCAGCATTAACAATGTCCCCAAAGTGGCCCCCAGGATTAATAATGTCCCCATAGTGGTCCCCAGCATTAATAATGCCCCCCCCCCCCAAACTGGACCCCAGCAATAATAATGTCCCCAAAGTGGTCCCCAGCGTTATTAATGCCTTTCCATACTGGACCCCAGCATTAATAATCCCCCCTATACTGGACCCCAGCATTAATAATGCCCCCCATAATGGACCCCAGCATTAATAATTCCCCCTATACTGGACCCCAGCATTAATAATGCCCCCCATACTGGACCTGAGCATTAATAATTCCCCCTATACTGGGCCCCAGCATTAACATTGCCCCTATACTGGGCCCCAGTATTAACATTGCCCCTATACTGGACCCCAGCATTAACATTGCCCCTATACTGGACCATAGCTTTAATAATGTCTCCGTAGTGGTGCCTAGCATCAATAATGCCCCACATAATGGCCCCCAGCAGTAATAAAAGCCCCCATAGCGGCCCCCAGCATTAATAATGGCCCCTATAGAGACAGCTTAATTAATAATGTCCCTATAGAGGCCCCCAGCAGAAATAATTTCTCCATAGTAGCCACCAGCATTAATAATGGCCCCCATAGTGGCTTCCAGCATAAATATTGTCCCACTTAGTGGCGTTAAGCATTAATAATGTTAAGAATTTTTTATGCCACAGAAAATAAAAATACTCACCTCATCCACCTGCACACGCAGGGACACTCACTCTTCACTGACAGCAACATAGTAACATAGTATATTAGGCCGAAAAAAGACATTTGTCCATCCAGTTCGGCCTGTTTCCTGCAAGTTGATCCAGAGGAAGGCAAAAACCCCTGTGAGGTAGAAGCCAATTTTCCCCACTTAAGGGGAAAAAATTCCTTCCCGACGCCAATCAGACAATCAGAATAACTCCCTGGAACGACCCCTCTCTAGTAGCTATAGCCTGTAATATTATTACACTCCAGAAATACATCCAGTCCCCTCCTGAATTCCTTTATTGTACTCACCATCACCACCTCCTCAGGCAGAGAGTTCCATAGTCTTACTGCTCTTACCGTAAAGAATCCTCTTCTATGTTTGTGTACAAACCTTCTTTCCTCCAGACGCAGAGGATGTCCCCTCGTCACAGTCACAGTCCTGGGGATAAATAGATGATGGGAGTGATCTCTGTACTGACCCCTGATATATTTATACATAGTTATTAGATCTCCCCTCAGTCGTCTTTTTTCTAAGGTGAATAACCCTAATTTTGATAACCTTTCAGGGTACTGTAGTTGCCCAATTCCA
This sequence comes from Bufotes viridis, assembly GCA_033119425.1. Lineage (NCBI taxonomy): Eukaryota > Metazoa > Chordata > Amphibia > Anura > Bufonidae > Bufotes > Bufotes viridis. Next base: position 7,119,710 of record CM065597.1, read on the forward strand.
GTTATTACTTTAGTTGCCCTCCTCTGAACCCTCTCCAGCTCTGCTATGTCCGCCTTGTTCACAGGAGCCCAGAACTGTACACAGTCCTCCATGTGTGGTCTGACCAGTGATGTGTAAAGTGGTAGGACTATGTTCTCATCACGGGCATCTATGCCCCTTTTGATGCAACCCATTATCTTATTGGCCTTAGCAGCAGCTGCCTGACACTGGTTTCTACAGCTTAGATTGTTATTTATTAAAATTCCTAGATCCTTTTCCATGTCAGTGTTACCGAGTGTTTTACCATTTAGTATGTACGGGTGACTTGCATTATTCCTTCCCATGTGCATAACTTTACATTTCTCAGTGTTAAACCTCATCTGCCATTTCTCTGCCCAAGCCCCCAATCTATCCAGATCCCTCTGTAGCAGAAAACTGTCCTCTTTAGTGTTAATTACTTTACACAGTTTAGTGTCATCTGCAAAAATAGATATTTTACTGTGCAAGCCTTCTACAAGATCATTAATAAATATATTGAAGAGAATAGGGCCCAATACTGACCCCTGAGGTACCCCACTAGTGACCGTGACCCCTCCAGTACTGACCCCTGAGGTACCCCACTAGTGACCGTGACCCAATCTGAGTGTGTACCGTTAATAACCCCCCTCTGTTTTCTGTCACTCAGCCAGTTACTTACCCACATACAGATATTTTCTCCCAGTCCGAGCATCCTCATTTTATATACTAACCTTTTATGAGGTACAGTGTCAAATGCTTTGGAGAAGTCCAGATATACGACATCCATTGATTCGCCGCTGTCAAGTCTAGAACTTACCTCCTCATAGAAGCTGATTAAATTAGTTTGACATGACCGATCCCTCATGAAGCCATGCTGATATGGCGGTATTTGCTTAGTTTCATTAAGATACTCCAAAATAGCATCTCTTAGAAAACCTTCAAGAAGGACTTGACGCTCCCAGCATGATGACATCACCCCTCTGGTAGTGTCAGGTCCTTCTGCATCCTGTGAGGAGTGAATATGTGAGCGTCCTGGCGCATGAAAGTGGATGAGATGTATATTTTTTTTAATTTTTATCCCTGAAAGGACATTTTTCACTGGTGTACAATTTTCAATGCCCATTAGATAAATGCACTCCTGTCTCCCATTTATTTCAAAGGGGGTCAATCTGGCTTAATCAAACGGCCATGTGAATAGCCCCATACCACTTTACACATCACTGGTCAGACCACACATGGAGTACTGTGTACAGTTCTGGGCTCCTGTGAACAAGACAGACATAGCAGAGCTGGAGAGAGTTCAGAGGAGGGCAACTAAAGTAATAACTGGAATGAGGGATCTACAGTACCCTGAAAGGTTATCAAAATTAGGGTTATTCACTTTAGAAAAAAGACGACTGAGGGGAGATCTAATAACTATGTATAAATATATCAGGGGTCAGTACAGAGATCTGTCCCATCATCTATTTATCCCCAGGACTGTGACTGTGACAAGGGGACATCCTCTGCGTCTGGAGGAAAGAAGGTTTGTACACAAACATAGAAAAGGATTCTTCACTGTAAGAGCAGTGAGGCTATGGAACTCTCTGCCTGAGGAGGTGGTGATGGTGAGTACAATAAAGGAATTCAAGAGGGGACTGGATTTATTTCTGGAGTGTAATAATATTACAGGCTATAGGTACTAGAGAGGGGTCGTTGATCCAGGGAGTTATTCTGATTGCCTGATTGGATTCGGGAAGGAATTTTTTTTTCCCCTTAAGTGAGGAAAATTGGCTTCTGCCTCACAGGGGTTTTTTGCCTTCCTCTGGATCAACTTGTAGGAAACAGGCCGAACTGGATGGACTAATGTCTTTTTTCGGTCTTATATACTATGTTACTATGTTACTATGTTACTATGACTGCAGCGGTTCTGAAAACGGCCATGTTCCCTGTCGTGTGAATGTAGCCTTACTCACCTTGCCAAGTTGCAGCTTTGATCCCCGCCAGAAGCCACAGCATCTCCTGGTCTCTTCTATCCCTGCTCTCGACCACATGTTGTATAAGAACCTTTGGCCTCTTGCTCGACCACTTTATATGTACAACTGACTCTCGAAATGACATCAGGTCAGATGGATATGTAAGTGCAAAGTGTCCTTATATATTTGAGAGTTACTCCTTCTCTGACTGTTGTTCCCTTACATTACTACTAATTACTAATTTGATCCTAATTCTAACCTCAGCCTCAACCTCCCTGGCGCATGCACAAACGTCTGCATCCACCACATCTGCGCATGCGCCAGGGAATAGTTCTGGCCACATCCACAGCAGAAATGAGATCCTGTCCAAAAAGCAGGCTGGGAACCTGGTAAAGGATGTGGTGTGAGTGGAAGCAGGATTTTTTGGGAAGGAGCGTGACCAGGTTCCCAGGAAGGTCAATCCACGTAAATTCAGGATGCAGTGCAGACCTTATCCTACAGACAAGTTAAGGAGGGTTGTCAGGACCTGCTGGGTTCTGGAAAATCTGCTTCATATTCATTTTATTTTCACGTCTGTGTATTTTCTGCTTAGTTAGACTTTGTAATAAAAGATAACTTCTGACTTGTACCTTTTGCATAGGACATTTCTGTTTTTTGCTGGTATATTATTAGTATTGTTGCTGAAATACCATTCTAGTTGATATAAAGTCCTTTCTCTCCTTTTTTCTTGGCTCAACATATCCCCTGTGACATGATTTTGCAGTACTATGTCAGAAGATGTCTATGCTTTATGTGTCTGTGTGCGGCCACCCAGTGGTCATGATGTAAATTGCAGCCTGTCAAGCCGTTTCCTAGCAGTTGCAATGTTTTACTTTTAAGTTTTAAATTGACTTCTTGAGAAATTGAGAGTCCTTAACCAAACGGGAGCTGGGGTAATTATGGACACATCTGTATGCCCAGAGCTTTGCAGAATTTGCTATCGGAAAAATATAATAAGCCCTTGTACTCCATCTCCTTCCTTACTGTGGCCCTGCCTTATCAAAAAATGTGTAAATGAAACAATTTACAAAGGAAAATACCTAACATGTGCCATTAAATACACCTATTATGGGGGTATCGATAGCAGATTGATTTTAGGGGCACATATTTCCATAATTTGACAGCTCACAGAATGTGGAATCCACAAACTAAAATATCTTAAAAAACTGTTAAAAATGTAACATAAATATTACAACAGCAGTAATAGTAATAATAATAATAATAATAATAATAATAATAATAATAATAATAATAATTAATAGTAATAATAATAATAATAATAATAATAATTAATAGTAATAATAATAATAATAATAATAATAATAATAATATTTAATAGTAATCATAATAATAGTAATAATAGTAATAATTAATAGTAGTAATAGTAATAGTAATAATTAATAGTAATCATAATAATAATAATAATAATAATAATAATAATAATAATTAATAGTAATCATAATAATAATAGTAATAATTAATAGTAATAATAATAATAATAACAATAGTAATAATTAATAGTAATAATAATAATAATAATAATAATAATAATAATAATAATAAATAGTAATAATAATAATAACAACAGTAGTAATAATTAATAGTAGTATTTACAATAATAATAATAATAATAATAATAATAATAGTTTTATTGATAGAAAGGTCAAACAATATATAGTATAAATGTATGTATGTGTGCATGTTTTACTTATAATCTGTATATTTTTTATTATGTTTCCTTTTTTATTTCATTGGATCTTCTTTATATGAAATGTTCTTATCTTTTTGTATTTTCCCCTCGGATCGTTCACTGGAGACAGTCTGAGTATTACTTTTGATTGAATAGTGATCTGGGAAAATACCTGATTAATATACGGGATGCTGGTGATGTTTTTGTTGTGACTGCCCCTCAGTGGTGCAGGAGAATATTAATGTGAACTTGTTCTGCCAGGATTCATGGCCCAACGCATCCAGTTAGACAGCGATGCGCGGAAGAGAAGGAGGAAGGAGCTCACTGCTGTATACACACTTCCTATGGTGTCCACAATTTACTATTTTATTATGTTTTAGGGATTCATTCTGATTATTAGCTTAACATTGTAAGAAAGAGATGTGAATGCAGTATGCGCAAAGGAAACCTGCAAAGCTAAACTGAATACAATGTTACAAATGAGTTTTATGTTGTTACATTTTGTTATTTTCCTTCCTGTTTGTTAACTCCTTCCTAACCATCTATCCATGTTATCAGGTGTACAGGTCTGCAGAGCAATCCTCGGGGGTCACTTATCTATATTTTCGGAAATGGTCTATGAGCAGAAGCTTTCTCTCCAGCCTACACTATCTCTGAGGGAGTCGCAATCTACTCGTCACAGGCAGATTTTCAGTCAATCTCATAGTGAATAGGGTCACTTATTAGCTTCATTGGACATCTCCGGAGTCTTGGAGGTCTATTCTAACTGTTTTACCAGCTTCATATCAGCCACACAAGATTCCGATAATATGGCCTCCGAATCCCAGCAATGTCACCATCATAGACCATATTGATATATTCTTTTTTAGCCCGTGATTAACCCCTGAAAGGCCTCAATGTTGCTAGATTCCATGATCAGCGATAAACGCGGCATCTGGGGGGTTCAATGACAGAGAGGTCGGCAGTCGGTACATAGAATGGAATGCGATATTTGACAACTTTATAACAAATAACATTTCTTTGTGAAATTCCGCAAAGCAGCAGAATCAAATTTTTGATAACGTAAATCATCTGTAGTCTTGACCTTTTTTGCTTTTTCTTACCGCCATTTCAGGAAAAATTCATTCCTTACCATAAAGCTCGAGGAAAGTCAGCTTCATGGCGAATCAAATTTTACCTTAAATTCGGATTGAAGTCAATTAATTTCACTTCTATTCGCTCAGCACATATCAAGACCTCTCGACTACTGCCTCATAACGACTTTGCTTTCAAAGGCTCTTTTTTCTTTACCTCTGGATATATATTATCTTCAGATAGCGTTCAGAAGTTCAGGTTTTGATAAGGATATAGGAGCAGATTCATGCCATACAAGTGGGGTATTAGGGCTCAACCACACGGTTGTAATGCTGCCACATTGTGGTTGAGGACCATCCAGCCACATGAGCCACTTCAGGCTCAATTAACTAAATAGGACTGTGCTGTTTAGTTGGTCTGCATTGTACATGGCTGTGGGCAATCGCAGAGGGGCTAAGTTGCAACCATGTCACGCCCATGCTGTGTGGATGTACCCTTACAAGCAGAATATGTACAGCATGCTCTATACATGGGGAATCTGTAATGGCAGAATATGGAGCATGCTCTATACAATGGGAATCTGTACTGGCAGAATACGGAGCATGCTCTATACCTGGGGAATCTGTAATGGCAGAAAACGGAGCATGCTCTATACATGGGGAAGCTGTAATGGCAGAATATGGAGCATGCTCTATACATGGGGAATCTGTAAAGGCAGAATATGGAGCATGCTCTATACATGGGGAATCTGTAATGGCAGAATACGGAGCATGCTCTATACATGGGGAATCTGTAATGGCAGAATACGGAGCATGCTCTATACATGGGGAATCTGTAATGGCAGAATATGGAGCATGCTCTATACATGGTGAATCTGTAATGGCAGAATATGGAGCATGCTCTATACATGGGGAATCTGTAATGACAGAATACGGAGCATGCTCTATACAATGGGAATCTGTAAAGGCAGAATATGGAGCATGCTCTATACATGAGGAATCTGTAATGGCAGAATATGGAGCATGCTCTATACATGGGGAATCTGTACTGGCAGAATATGGAGCATGCTCTAAACAATGGGAATCTATAAAGGCAGAATATGGAGCATGCTCTATACATGGGGAATATGTAATGGCAGAATACGGAGCATGCTCTATACATGGGGAATCTGTAATGACAGAATACGGAGCATGCTCTATACATGGGGAATCTGTAAAGGCAGAATATGGAGCATGCTCTATACAATGGGAATCTGCAAAGGCAGAATATGGAGCATGCTCTATACATGGGGAATCTGTAAAGGCAGAATACGGAGCATGCTCTATACATGGGGAATCTGTAATGGCAGAATACGGAGCATGCTCTATACATGAGGAATCTGTAATGGCAGAATATGGAGCATTCTCTATACATGGGGAATCTGTAAAGGCAGAATACGAAGCATGCTCTATACATGGGGAATCTGTAAAGGCAGAATATGGAGCATGCTCTATACAATGGGAATCTGCAAAGGCAGAATATGGAGCATGCTCTATACATGGGGAATCTGTAAAGGCAGAATACGGAGCATGCTCTATACATGGGGAATCTGTAATGGCAGAATATGGAGCATGCTCTATACATGGGGAATCTGTAATGGCAGAATATGGAGCATGCTCTATACATGGAGAATCTGTAATGGCAGAATATGGAGCATGCTCTATACATGTGGAATCTGTAAAGGCAGAATATGAAGCATGCTCTATACATCAGGAATCTGTAAAGGCAGAATACGGAGCATGCTCTATACATGGGGAATCTGTACTGGCAGAATACGGAGCATGCTCTATACATCAGGAATCTGTAAAGGCAGAATATGGAGCATGCTCTATACATGGGGAATCTGTAAAGGCAGAATACGGAGCATGCTCTATACATGGGGAATCTGTAATGGCAGAATACGAAGCAGGCTCTATACAATGGGAATCTGTAAAGGCAGAATATGGAGCATGCTCTATACATGGGATATCTGTAAAGGCAGAATATGGAGCATGCTCTATACATGGGGATCTATAAAGGCAGAATACGGAGCATGCTCTATACATGGGGAATCTATAAAGGCCAAATACGGAGCATGCTCTATACATGGGAATCTGTAAAGGCAGAATATGGAGCATGCTCTATACATGGGGAATCTGTAAAGGCAGAATACGGAGCATGCTCTATACATGGGGAATCTGTAAAGGCAGAATATGGAGCATGCTCTATACAATGGGAATCTGTAATGGCAGAATATGGAGCATGCTCTATACATGGGGAATCTGTAAAGGCAGAATACGGAGCATGCTCTATACAATGGGAATCTGTACTGGCAGAATACGGAGCATGCTCTATACCTGGGGAATCTGTAATGGCAGAAAACGGAGCATGCTCTATACATGGGGAAGCTGTAATGGCAGAATATGGAGCATGCTCTATACATGGGGAATCTGTAAAGGCAGAATATGGAGCATGCTCTATACATGGGGAATCTGTAATGACAGAATACGGAGCATGCTCTATACATGGGGAATCTGTAATGGCAGAATACGGAGCATGCTCTATACATGGGGAATCTGTAATGGCAGAATATGGAGCATGCTCTATACATGGGGAATCTGTAATGGCAGAATATGGAGCATGCTCTATACATGGGGAATATGTAATGGCAGAATACGGAGCATGCTCTATACATGGGGAATCTGTAAAGGCAGAATATGGAGCATGCTCTATACATGGGGAATCTGTAAAGGCAGAATACGGAGCATGCTCTATACATGGGGAATCTGTACTGGCAGAATATGGAGCATGCTCTAAACAATGGGAATCTATAAAGGCAGAATATGGAGCATGCTCTATACATGGGGAATATGTAATGGCAGAATACGGAGCATGCTCTATACATGGGGAATCTGTAATGACAGAATACGGAGCATGCTCTATACATGGGGAATCTGTAAAGGCAGAATATGGAGCATGCTCTATACAATGGGAATCTGCAAAGGCAGAATATGGAGCATGCTCTATACATGGGGATCTATAAAGGCAGAATACGGAGCATGCTCTATACATCAGGAATCTGTAAAGGCAGAATATGGAGCATGCTCTATACATGGGGAATCTGTAAAGGCAGAATACGGAGCATGCTCTATACATGGGGAATCTGTAATGGCAGAATATGGAGCATGCTCTATACATGGGAATCTGTAAAGGCAGAATATGGAGCATGCTCTATACATGGGGAATCTGTAATGGGAGAATATGGAGCATGCTCTATACATGGGGAATCTGTAATGGCCAAATACGGAGCATGCTCTTTACATGGGGAATCTGTAAAGGCAGAATATGGAGCATGCTCTATACATGGGGAATATGTAATGGCAGAATACGGAGCATGCTCTTTACATGGGGAATCTGTAATGACAGAATATGTAGCATGCTCTATACATGGGGAATCTGTAATGACAGAATATGTAGCATGCTCTATACATGGAGAATCTGTAATGACAGAATATGGAGCATGCTCTATACATGGGGAATCTGTAATGGCAGAATACGGAGCATGCTCTTTACATGGGGAATCTGTAATGACAGAATATGGAGCATGCTCTATACATGGGGAATCTGTAATGACAGAATATGGAGCATGCTCTATACATGTGGAATCTGTAAAGGCAGAATATTGAGCATGCTCTATACATGGGGAATCTGTAAAGGCAGAATACGGAGCATGCTCTTTACATGGGGAATCTGTAAAGGCAGAATATGGAGCATGCTCTATACATGGGGAATCTGTAATGGCAGAATATGGAGCATGCTCTATACATGGGGAATATGTAATGGCAGAATATGGAGCATGCTCTATACAATGGGAATCTGTAATGGCAGAATACAGAGCATGCTCTACACATGGGGAATCTGTAATGGCAGAATACGGAGCATGCTCTATACAATGGGAATCTGTAAAGGCAGAATATGGAGCATGCTCTATACATGGGGAATCTGTAAAGGCAGATTACGGAGCATGCTCTATACAATGGGAATCTATAAAGGCAGAATATGGAGCATGCTCTATACAATGGGAATCTATAAAAGCAGAATATGGAGCATGCTCTGTACATGGGGAATCTATAAAGGCAAAATACGGAGCATGCTCTATACATGGGGAATCTGTAAAGGCAGAATATGGAGCATGCTCTATACATGGGGAATCTGTAATGGCAGAATATGGAGCATGCTCTATACATGGGGAATCTGTAAAGGCAGAATATAGATCATGCTCTATACAATGGGAATCTGCAAAGGCAGAATATGGAGCATGCTCTATACATGAGGAATCTGTAATGGCAGAATACGGATCATGCTCTATACATGGGGAATCTATAAAGGCAGAATACGGAGCATGCTCTATACATGGTGAATCTGTAATATCAGAATACGGAGCATGCTCTATACATGGGGAATCTGTAATGGCAGAATATGGAGCATGCTCTATACATGGGGAATCTGTAAAGGCAGAATATAGAGCATGCTCTATACAATGGGAATCTGCAAAGGCAGAATATGGAGCATGCTCTATACATGAGGAATCTGTAATGGCAGAATACGGATCATGCTCTATACATGGGGAAACTGTAAAGGCAGAATATGGAGCATGCTCTATACATGGGGAATCTGTAATGGCAGAATACGGAGCATGCTCTATACATGGGGAATCTGTAATGGCAGAATAGGGAGCATGCTCTATACATGGGGAATCTGTAATGGCAGAATATGGAGCATGCTCTATACATGTGGAATCTGTAATGGCAGAATACGAAGCATGCTCTATACAATGGGAATCTGTAATGGCAGAATACGAAGCATGCTCTATACATGGGGAATCTGTAAAGGCAGAATATGGAGCATGCTCTATAGTGTTGAGCGCGAATATTCGAAAAGCGAATTTTTTTAGCGAATATCGGCACTTCGCTAATTCGCGAATATTTCGAATATAGCGCTATAAATTCGCTATTTCGAATATTCGTTTTTTTTTTTTTTTTTTTTAGTTATATTTTTTTCTTTCCCACTTCCCAAAAGTAGTTCTTACCTGTCATGAGGATTCCTGGCTTCCTGGCTGCTCCAGTCAGTGCCCGTTGCCGCTTCTGCCGACTTCCGTGCTCATGGAGCGTCCCCTTCCATGGGAAAATCTCTATATACTAAAATGTACTGTCGGATTTGAGGAATTACGTTGAAATCGTAATGCGATTAATTCAAGTTATATTAATCGCATTGCGATTACAACTTAGCACTGCTATCTTACATAGGCTAGAATTAACGAATATGGAATATATAGCTATGCACTAGCAGTGCTAAGTTGAAATCGCAATGCGAATACTTTAAGTTAAATTAATCGCATTGCGATTTCAACTTAGCACTGCTGCTATATTCCATATTCGTTAACTTCGTTAATTCTAGCAAGCTGACCCATTATAAACCCAGCTCTAAGTTGAAATCGCAATGCGATTAATATAACTTGAATTAATCGCATTGCGATTTCAACGTAATTCCTCAAATCCGACAGTACATTTTAGTATATGGAGACGTTCCCATGGTGATGGGGACGCTCCATGAGCACAGAAGTTATGGTTGGCTTGGTAGAATTAGCGAGGATGACGAATATGACGAATGTATTCGTCATATTCCTCAAAACGAAGATAACAGTATTCTACATCTTCGTTTTAGCAACCTATTCGTCAACCTCGCTAATTCTAGCAATCAAATAGGAAGGTTGACTTACCAGACAGCTGTGTTAAATTCGCTATGCGATTTTTTTTTTTTTAATAAATAGAATACTTATAATAATATTATCATATCAAGTAATATAATTATTGTATTAAAAAAAAAAATCGCATAGCGAATTTAACACAGCTGTCTCTATAGTCAACCTTCCTATTTGATTGCTAGAATTAGCGAGGTTGACGAATAGGTTGCTAAACGAAGATGTAGAATACTTCGTTATCTTCGTTTTGAGGAATATGACGAATACATTCGTCATATTCGTCATCCTCGCTAATTCTAGATATGAAACCAATAGGAAAGTAGCCTTAAGTACAAATCGCAATATGCGATTATTTAAATCGCATTTTAATCGCGATAACTAGAAAAAATGACGAATATTCGATTTCGACGAATACGAAACGAATATTCATTCGAATATTCGCGAATTTCGTCGAAATCGAATATGGCACCTGCCGCTCATCACTAATGCTCTATACCTGGGGAATCTGTAATGGCAGAATACGAAGCATGCTCTATACATGAGGAATATGTAATGGCAGAATATGGAGCATGCTCTATACATTGGGAATATGTAATGGCAGAATACGGAGCATGCTCTTTACATGGGGAACTGTAAAGGCAGAATATGGAGCATGCTCTATACATGGGGAATATGTAATGGCAGAATACGAAGCATGCTCTTTACATGGGGAACTGTAAAGGCAGAATATGGAGCATGCTCTATACATGGGGAATCTGTAATGACAGAATATGTAGCATGCTCTATACATGGGGAATCTGTAAAGGCAGAATATGGAGCATGCTCTATACATGGGGAATCTGTAAAGGCAGAATATGGAGCATGCTCTATACATGGGGAATCTGTAAAGGCAGAATATGGAGCATGATCTATACATGAGGAATATGTAATGGCAGATTATGGAGCATGCTCTATACATGGGGAATATGTAATGGCAGAATATGGAGCATGCTCTATACATGGGGAATATGTAATGGCAGAATACGGAGCATGCTCTATACATGGGGAATCTGTAATGGCAGAATATGGAGCATGCTCTATACATGGGGAATCTGTAATGGCAGAATACGGAGCATGCTCTATACACGGGGAATCTGCAAAGGTAGAATATGGAGCATGCTCTATACATGGGGAATCTGTAATGGCAGAATATGGAGCATGCTCTATACATGGAGAATCTGTAATGGCAGAATATGGAGCATGCTCTATACATGGGGAATCTGTAATGGGAGAATATGAAGCATGCTCTATACATCTGGAATCTGCAAAGGCAGAATATGTAGCATGCTCTATACATGGGGAATCTGTAATGGCAGAATACGGAGCATGCTCTATACATGGGGAATCTGTAATGGCAGAATATGGAGCATGCTCTATACATGTGGAATCTGTAATGGCAGAATATGGAGCATGCTCTATACATGTGGAATCTGTAATGGCAGAATATGGAGCATGCTCTATACATGTGGAATCTGTAATGGCAGAATACGAAGCAGGCTCTATACAATGGGAATCTGTAAAGACAGAATATGGAGCATGCTCTATACATGGGATATCTGTAAAGGCAGAATACGGAGCATGCTCTATACATGGGGAATCTATAAAGGCCAAATACGGAGCATGCTCTATACAGGGGAATCTGTAAAGGCAGAATATGGAGCATGCTCTATACATGGGGAATCTGTAAAGGCAGAATACGGAGCATGCTCTATACATGTGGAATCTGTAAAGGCCAAATACGGAGCATGCTCTATACATGGGGAATATGTAATGGCAGAATACGGAGCATGCTCTTTACATGGGGAATCTGTAATGACAGAATATGGAGCATGCTCTATACATGGGGAATCTGTAAAGGCAGAATATGGAGCATGCTCTATACATGGGGAATCTGTAAAGGCAGAATATGGAGCATGCTCAATACATGGGAATCGGTAAAGGCAGAATATGGAGCATGCTCTATACATGGGATATCTGTAAAAGGAAGAATATGGAGCATGATCTATACATGAGGAATATGTAATGGCAGAATATGGAGCATGCTCTATACATGGGGAATCTGTAAAGGCAGAATATGGAGCATGCTCTATACATGGGGAATATGTAATGGCAGAATACGGAGCATGCTCTATACAAGGGGAATCTGTAAAGGCAGAATATGGAGCATGCTCTATACATGGGGAATCTGTAAAGGCAGAATATGGAGCATGCTCTATACATGGGGAATCTGTAATGGCAGAATATGGAGCATGCTCTATACATGGGGAATCTGTAATGACAGAATACGGAGCATGCTCTATACATGGGGAATCTGTAATGGCAGAATACGGAGCATGCTCTATACACGGGGAATCTGCAAAGGTAGAATATGGAGCATGCTCTATACATGGGGAATCTGTAAAGGCAGAATATGGAGCATCCTCTATACATGAGGAATCTGTAATGGCAGAATATGGAGCATCCTCTATACATGGGGAATCTGTAATGGCAGAATATGGAGCATGCTCTACACATGGGGAATCTGTAATGGCAGAATACGAAGCATGCTCTATACATGGGGAATCTGTAATGGCAGAATATGGAGCATGCTCTATACACGGGGAATCTGCAAAGGTAGAATACGGAGCATGCTCTATACACGGGGAATCTGTAAAGGTAGAATACGGAGCATGCTCTATACATGGGGAATCTGTAAAGGCAGAATATGGAGCATCCTCTATACATGAGGAATCTGTAATGGCAGAATATGGAGCATGCTCTATACATGGGGAATCTGTAATGGCAGAATATGGAGCATGCTCTGTACATGGGGAATCTATAAAGGCAAAATACGGAGCATGCTCTATACATGGGGAATCTGTAAAGGCAGAATACGGAGCATGCTCTATACATGGGGAATCTGCAAAGGCAGAATACGGAGCATGCTCTATACATGGGGAATCTGTAAAGGCAGAATATGGAGCATGCTCTATACATGGGGAATCTGTAATGGCAGAATACGGAGCATGCTCTATACATGGGGAATCTGTAAAGGCAGAATACGGAGCATGCTCTATACATGGGGAATCTGTAAAGGCAGAATATGGAGCATGCTCTATACATGTGGAATCTGTAAAGGCAGAATACGGAGCATGCTCTATACATGGGGAATCTGTAAAGGCAGAATATGTAGCATGCTCTATACAATGGGAATCTGTAATGGCAGAACATGGAGCATGCTCTATACATGGGGAATCTGAAAAAGCAGAATATGGAGCATGCTATATGCATGGGGAATATGCTACATGCTTTATACACACAAATCTATACATGCAGCGTATGCCTCATGCTCTATACATGCGGATTATACAGAATGCTCTTTGTGCACTGAATGACATTGGGGCTCATTCTTGTGCGGACCCATCGTACACCTTCTGCAAAGAGTATCAGCCTTAAATTTCTGCCATTCATCTTGTAAAGTACACGCCTGATTCAATGTAAGACATGTGAAGATGCCCTTCTTCCAATATGTCTACTTGTCAGTCATTGCTTTTAACCCTTTCCTAGCCCAGGTTTACTTTTTAAGCCCTTACTTCTCCAGTTTGATCCTATGATCAGAAATACTTAAACATCCAGCATATATCGATGCCCAAATGCCTGATTAATGGAAAATCGCCATATTTTATGAAGAAGAAGATGGAGATGAATTCTTCGTCTCTCTAGGCCACCTGTGCCTTAGTTTGCTTTAGGTGATTGTCAATCACTTGATAAATATTTCTGCTGCAACTGGCCAAATATTGCTCCCCATAGAGTTAAATAATCTATAGTACATTGCATGGTACACATAGTGGAGGAGCAATACATCTCCTTCAATTACTCCAAGAAAGAGCTTGCTAAAGATTTCCGTCTTTCCACGTTGCTGACAAGCTGTCTGTCATGGCATGAGTTAAGCCATTAGACACTGTGATACCCACAAGGATTAATCAGCTGCGCAGAGTTTGAGCAGTGCATTAACAATGATTTGCTTTCCAGAACCAGATTTATATATTATTCCAGGAGAATCATTTTTTATGAGAATGAATCCTGCTTTTCAGCTAAGGTGGAAATTTCCACTTTGTTTTGACCAGCGCACCTCATTCTCCAGGCTGGGATGCATGATATAATAGACATCTATTATAACAACACATGGAGGATTTTTTCTGTGTATTTATGAGAGGAAAAAAAGTGTGAAAACTAATTTACAAAATGCCCATAGACAACGGTTTTGGCAGAAAAATACTCCTCATAATTGAAAGACATAAAGGAGCCCAGAGATGTTGTATGATAGAGGATCCTAGGTCTGTGCTCATCATTACCTGAGGATATTTCAGGCTATATTTTGCGCCATATTTTTTTCATCATCTGTTTTATGATGCACTGACTCAAGCTGTCAACGGCCTGTGACCTCCCATAATTCTTTAATAGAGAAGAGCGAATTTCTCAAAAATTTGATTCTTCCGGTGCAATCCAAATTTATTTACGGAGAATTGTGTTAAAAAACGTCTATTTCCTGGCTGCAGAGAGCCTTTATAGGGTGTAGAACACTGTGCCTTGCAGTAACACACATAAGGAGTCTGCTGTGGTAGTGAAATAATACTGTGACTCCATATGACATGCAGATGACAGGCGTCACTCTTAGAATCACTGCACACTTCACTTATTTGGGAAGTCACGGGGCCAAAACTGACCAAATAACTCAAGTGTGAACTCAGCCTTACAAGTCAATGTTAGTGTCAAGAAGAAGCGCACTCCTTTTACACCGTCGTCAGCTGATTCCACATAGATGTCTACAGAACCTGTTCTATTAAACGCTTATACAAGTAGAGGCCCCGACAGAGTGGAGAGGGTGTCAGCAGTAAGTTTGTGTTGACGTCACTAATTATTTTGTCCTTCCTCTGATCCGTCAGAACAATAACCCCCAAAAACGGATCTGTTTGATCATCCGCCTTCACTCGGTCAGCATTTGGTCAGTAATCCTTCAGTATTGCTAAAGCCAATAAAAACAGGACTAGATCCAAAACAGAGATGACACGTGAATGAAATATTTGCATGTCCTCTGTGTTTTGTACCCATTCCTGCTTTTGGCTACTAAATCATAAGCCAATTCTAATGCAACATAGGCACCATGTCATGCGGGCATTACAGCTGCTACACAGACAGGATCCATTGTGCATCTCATTTTCCCTTCCTTCTGACGGATCACAAGAAGGGTCAAATAAAAGATGATGTCAACCAGGCCGAAAGGCAAAATAGTGGCCCAGTCAGGAAGTGGGGAGGGTGGAAACAGCATGAGAACTCCACAGTGTGGCCCTATCACATAGTGGTGAGGTGGAAGCAGCATGAGGAGACCACAGAGTGACCCCGTGACAGAGTGGGGAGGTGGGTGGCAATACGAGTACAAGCTGAAGACCGTGGGTGAAAGAAGGAGCACTTAAGATCAGATGTGTGGCATCAGAATATTAGCTGAGGCAGGTAGCCAGAAGAAAGCGGTCTCTTTTGTCAAAGTGTTGGTATGGCACCATGGATTATCTAGTCTGAAGCATGAGGAATTGGTGGGTGGAAATCCTGGCTGATCCACGCCTGATTCACCTTGACAAAGGTCAGTCTCTCCACATTTTGGGTGAACAGGCAAGTTCTTCTTGTGGTAACTATGGCCCCCGCCACACATTAACACCCGCTCTGATACCACACTACTGGCCGGGCAGAACAGCTTTTCCAGGGCAAACTCTGCCAGTTGTGGCCACGAATCCAGTTTGGCTGCTCAGTAGTGCAGCGGATCTTCAATGTGGGGTGGCAGGGTGCTGTCCAAGTATGCCACCACCTGCTTGTTCAGGTCCTGCTCCAGGTCTAGCTACTGCTGCTGCTGATGGGTAGTTTCTTGACCACCCAGATTTACCAGCATCTGTTCCAGGATATGAAGCAGTGGAATGATGTTGTTCGTCCCGTGGTCCTGGCGACTGACAAATGACGTGGCCTCCTCAAAGGGCCTGAGAAAACGGCAGCTGTCACGCATGAGCTGCCACTGGCTGACATTAAAGTTACATACGAGAGTACTCCTGTCTGCTTGGATCATCAAGAAATCGTTTATGGCCTTTCTGTGTTCGTATAGTCGGTCCAACATACGGAGGATGGAATTCCAACGGTTGGAAACATTGCATATCAGCCTATGTTGGGGGATGCTGTTCTGCCGCTGCAGCTCAAGGAGAGTGTGCTTTGCAGTACGAGTGGCTGAAGTGCATGCAAAGTTTCCTGCCCATTTTTAGGATGTCTTGCAGATGGGTGGAAGACCAGGAACGGCTTGACAACCAGATTTAACACGTGTGTCACTATAGCTACATTTTTTAAGCTGCTAGAAGTTTCCTGGGACTGGAGAAAATGATTGGCACGGCAGAACATTACAAAACTGTATATGCAGATAGAGTGCTCCGATATATTCACGATTGCGCAAATCGCCAATTAATTATGAGCATATTTTTGCGCAATGCGTGCAACTTCACATTTTAGCAGGTCTGACTACATATTAGTGATTGGTGCACTAAGTATTGTTTTTAACGGACATGAAAAACTAATGCAAAATTGATGCAAAACGGACATTAAAAACTGACACACGGACAGAAAATAAATGCACACACTGATGCAAAATGGCCATGAAAAACTGATAGTGTGTCCATTTTTAACGCAGTTGAAGCGGAGCAGTCCCCAAGCCCATCCCCTAAAACTGACTAATATCGGTAACTAAATTGTGCCCTATAATAAATCATCTTTATCTCTTATAAAAGGCTCTCAAAACTAGGTTCGGCTCTCTAGGCTTGGCTTGACGCGTTTCAGCATAATTGCATGCCTCATCAGGAGCCCTATATAGTGATGCAAGCCCTATATAGACACACAAACATAAATATAAAGTCCGCGCTAGCCACCTCAGCACGTGTGGCAGTGCTACCGGCAGTATTATTGCCTCTGCTCAGTGTTTTTACACATGCAGAGGTGTCTCGGCTGTTCAGATTAGGTATCTATCGTTGGCCTTTTCTGTTGGTTTTTCCCCCTCCCCTCTGGCACCGGCAATGGGTTGCTGATTTGTGGGCAGCTCAGAGCTACCCTCAACTCATATTAAGAAACAGGGATCATAAGTAGAAACAGGTGAGGTGCTCACCTTTCCTATTTGTCACATAAATATCCTATGCAGAGCTATGTGTTTCCATGGTAGCAGACTACAAACAAACCAAATGTAGTCTGATACTGCAGTCATGTATTAAGATGACCATACCTTAAAGAATTGGGATGACTGGAAAAGCAGTTGCAGAACTTTTTCTGGTGACCACAAATGCCGACTATTGGCAGATATCTGTCGAAAAAAAATTGAATAACTTTGGTGGATTTTGTTACTAGGTGGAGTCGTTGAAAAGTATTTCAGGGTAAACGGATCTCCTGGAATGTGAATTCCCTAATCACAATCCATTTGACACTGGATAGACTGGGTTGTAGAGTCTAAGGAGTTCACTGGTCTCTATTCTTGACCCCTGCAAGTAGGCATGGACTTTACTACAGGAGAATTCCCAATTGTGGTCTCCAGAATAGTCATGGATTCATAAAAGTAGCTTTATTGGAGCAAGTTGTGATCAGGAGTGGAACCAAGGGTCATGAATGCGACGGGTCTAGCTATGGATCAGCAATGAAGTATAAAACAAGTAGGAGGTCAAGACTTGGAGTAACACATAAATTTACAGGCATAGGATCTGGAGGACGGTAACATCACTGGGTGTGGAACCACTCTGTCACCCAACACATTTGACTTTGGGCCACAACTAAGGATGTTATCCTGGCAGTCCCCTGTTTTCACCCTTCAAATCCAATACAGGGATCTGCATGGCTGTCAGATTCCTGTATCTATGGTGGCCAGATACAACTGATCTATGGTGGCCAGAGATACACTTTCAAAGCACAGAGTGGTCAGGAAAAATAATAGGAGTAGGCCAAAGTCAGGGTGGGAAGAGTACATGCTATACGGTAAATGGTCCAAGGTCAGGGCAGATAATGAAGGGTCAATATGGAGGTCAGGCACAGGTCAGGTCAGACAGCAGGGGGTCAGAATTCAGTAAATGGGCTAAAAGTCAGTACACAGCAGTCAACAGAAACATTACACCTTTTCAAGATACTAAAAACCTATTTGTCAGGAAACCTCCGATAGGGGAAGGTGCTTTAAGTACCCCAGGGTTACCAGCCATTGGCATTGCAGGCTAGCCCTGATGGAACGTGTGTTCATGCCCTATGGGCAGAGGAGCAGAGGCCTTAATGGCAAGCAGGCAACAGTCTGGGTGGAGGGATATAGCAAGCCCGCTGACCAGGCCCGCAGGGAAGGAGATGGCGGGAGAGGTGAGCAGAGCGGCCATAACAAGGACAAGAAAGGAGCATAATCATAAATAGCCATGAGACATGAACAGGAGTATTAGTACAAGTACTAGGTTTGTTATGAGGAGGACAAAACAAGGCAAGACAGTAGCATAGTAACATAGTTTGTGTTCTGTCTTCTTATACCTTTACACAGTGTGCAGTCTGACATTCAGCATAAACTATTCCTGTCTTCCAAAAAAGAGGACTGTTCTTTGTAGTCTAAATTGTTTATTGGTAAAACAGGATTTTTGATTGATTGGCAAACAAGAATATTTGGTAAAACTACAAGAATACAAATAGCAAGTATAAGTATAAAGCATAGCATAGCATGTACTGTAACATTTGCATAACACAGAAGCATATGGTAAAATGGCTGCCTAACATAGGACTACATGCTAACATCTAACAGTTAGGGTACTTTCACACTAGTGGCATGGAACTCCGGCAGGATGTTGCGGCGGGTGAACAGCCTGTCGGATCCGTGCTGCCACTAGTGCACGCGTGCCCCCGGACTACCGTTTTAACATCTAACAGTTATAGCAACTTCTTTGAGTAACAATATAACTAGCTGAACAGCTTTGTAACATAAAAGATAGATATCTTACCAGATATGATTTTACAAAGATGGCACAGTTTAAGAAGGAGATATGCAGAAGGACAGCTCTGCTGATGTAACCTGGTGACTGGAGACTGGAGACTTCTACTTCCCACAATGCTTTGCACCACCCACTATGCAGCAGCCTTTGTAACAAGAAAAACAAAGCGTAATACAATTTAACACTGCTAGATGGTGCTATAACCACATTAATCACTACAGAAATACCATAACTAAAGTAGACATAATCTGTAATGATTCTCCCTAACCCTGCTGGGCAGAACAGTTTGTAAGGCTGAAAAAATCATCTGTCCATCCAGTTCGGCCTGATATCCTGCAACTTGATCCAGAAGTAAAAAACTCCATGAGTTCGAGTCAATTTTCCTCATTTTAGGGGAATAAAATTCCTTCCCGACTCCAATCAGGCATCATATGACTTATATTATTATTACACTCCAGAAATACATCCAGGCCCCTCCTGAACTCTTTTAGTGAACTCACCATCACCACCTCCTCAGACAGAGAATTCCATAGTCTCACCGCTCTTACCATAAAGAATCCTCTTCTATGTTTGTGTACAAACCTTCTTTCCTCCAGACGCAGAGGATGTCCCCTCGTCACACTCCTGGGGATAAATAGATGATGGGAGAGATCTCTGTACTGACCCCTGATATATTTATACATAGTTATTAGATCTCCCCTCAGTCATCTTTTTTCTAAAGTGAATAACCCTAATTTTGTTAATTTTTCAGGGTACTGTAGTTGCGCCATTCCAGTTATTACTTTAGTTGCCCTCCTCTGAACCCTCTCCAGCTCTGCTATGTCCGTCTTGTTCACAGGAGCCCAGAACTGTACACAGTCCTCCATGTGTGGTCTGACCAGTGATTTGTAAAGTGGTAGGACTATGTTCTCATCACGGGCATCTATGCCCCTTTTGATGCAACCCATTATCTTATTGGCCTTGGCAGCGGCTGCCTGACACTGGTTTCTACAGCTTAGTTTGCTGTTCACCAAGATTCCTAGGTCCTTTTCCATGTCAGTGTTACCCAGTGTTTTACCATTTAGTATGTACGGGTGACTTGTATTATTCCTTCCCATCTGCATAACTTTACATTTGTCAGTGTCTCTGCTTAAGCCTCCAATCTAGATCCATCTGTAGCAGTATACTGACCTTTGTAGCATATATATATATATATATATATATATATATATACATACTGTTCTCTGTAGCGTATACAGTATACTGTCCTCTGTAGTATATATACACAGTATACTGTCCTAGTATATATACTGGATACTGTCCTCTATAGCGTGTGTGTGTGTATACATACAGTAAATATATATATATATATATATATATATATGTAAGAGAAAAAATTGAGGCAGCACTGACCAACAATGACGGGTGCACGCTCAAAAATCGGATAAGCAGTCCGCAAACATATAATCAAAATAGAGCAGCACTCCATGAATTGTGAAAAAAGATAGGTTTTATTTACCCATACGGTGTGCGACATTTCGGCTCTTAAACATGAACCTTCTTCAAGCAAATTCAATAAGAACAAGTGAGAATTATATAGTGAATATACAGAGTAAAAAAAAGTGTCACGTGATACATTCTTCAGACTGACAATTAACTCTCTAGTTGTCAGAAAATACTTAAACAGTGGTAATATGTGCAAAAATCAAACAATTCATAAACATAATGTAAAAAAAAACATCATGTCTCGTATATACAAACATGATTAATAAGTGATACAGCCAATTTCATGTGCATAATTACAATTAAATAAATCAGTGCTATATTTCAAAGTCCATCAAGAGTTAACTATTACATAATCGATTGTTGGTGGGAGGGGGGAAAAGGTTAAGAAGACCAGCGTGGGTGCACATGTACTGACCATAATGGAGACGGTCCCATGAAGACAACTTGGCCATAGCGTTCCACAAGTACAATTGCGCATGCATTGGAATGTGAAAACGTCACGATCATCACATGGCTGTTTACATATAAGGTATTCTCCTGACGAGTATATTTTGTTAACCTTGAGTGCCGCCGGGCAAATACACTATCTAGGAAAGTGGGATACCCGTCCTGGTTGCCACTTTCTTTTAAATATACATCTAAATCATGCCAGCTAATATATTTGGAAATCATGGACATTGATTTATTGGTGGATGAATTTATCAAATGAAATGTAATATATATTTTTTATGTGAATGAATTCCTTAAAATTGACTCTATCAGATGATAGCAATCAATTCACTATCAGATCATGTGGATTGATTTTGATATGATTCAGTTGGATTCATGGATCTCTCGAACTTTGTGGGATTGATTGGATGAATTTTGTGATATGTATTTCCTTTTGCGCCATATCAAATCAACAGATATTTAAGACATTTATTGAACAGCTGAACGGACCATCGATTATGTGCTAAGAATTTTTTGTTCCTCACAACATTCCCCTGATGAACCACAAACTGGGGAAACGCGTCGGGTTAGGTGAGGGTAAGGAGAGGGTTAGATAGACTAGGCACGAGACCATTGGCCACCCACCATCAGGGTGTTCCTTTGTGTTAAGGGACTAATCAGGGTATGATAGGCACCTGTAGGCCCTCCTGACTTTCCCTGTGTTTTTTTAGGCCGGATCCCCCTCTGACCATACATATCTCCTTAAGGTCCACGTCTGGTCTTAATAATAATATTGGTGTTAATGAATATTTTTGAAGTATAACTTTTTAACAATAAGAATAAAGGCTAAGTTTTAATTTTTGCTTTCTGTGATCCACATTAAGTCTAGCAGGAATGTGTAGCAAAATATAGCGTGAAAGTAACTGTCAAATACCAAGTGTGGTATATATACAGTATACCATCCTCTGTATTATATATTCACAGTATACTGTCTTCTGTAATATATATACACATTATACTTTCCTCTGTAGTATATACACCGCATACTGTCCTCTGTAGTATATATAAAGTATAATGTCCTCTGTAGTATATATACAATATACTATATACAGTATATTGTCCTCTATAGTATATATACAGTATACTGTCCTCTGTAGTATATATACACAGTATACTGTCCTCTGTAGTGTATATATACATTATACTGTGCTCTGTAATATATATACACAGTATACTTTCCTTCTGTAGTATACATACAGTATAGTGTCCTCTGTAGTATATATATATATAATATTGTCCTCTGTAGAATATATACAATATACTGACCTCTGTAGTATATATACAGTATACTGTCCTCTGTAGTATATATAAACAGTATACTGTCCTCTGTAGTGTATATATACAGTATACTGTCCTCTGTAGTGTATATATACAGTATACTGACCTCTGTAGTATATATACAGTATACTGTCCTCTGTAGTATATATAAACAGTATACTGTCCTCTGTAGTATACATATATACAGTATACTGTCCTCTATAGTATATATACAGTATACTGTCCTCTGTAGTATATATAAACAGTATACTGTCCTCTGTAGTATATATAAATGTATACTGTCCTCTGTAGTATATATACAGTATACTGTCCTCTGTTATATATATACAGTATACTGTCCTCTGTAGTATCTATACAGTGGTCCCTCAAGTTACAATATTTATTGGTTCCAGAAGGACCACTGTATGTTGAAACTATTATAATTTGAATAATCGGTTCTAAAGCCCCAAAATGTCATCCAAGATAACATAAAATGAATATTTAAGAAAAATAAGCAGATAACTAAGACAGATAAAACAAGTCCTTACATATACCAGTCAGGAATATCTGCTGCTAACTAGCAACTAATACGGCTATTTTACCAGAGAAGTGACCTTGATTGGTTGGATCTGAGTCTGAGACATTGTATGTTGAGTCTAGTTTCAACTTACAATGGGTCACAAAAGACCATTTTATGTTGACAATATTTTATCTTGAGGGATCATTGTACTGTCCTCTGTAGTATATATTGGGTCCAATACTGACCCATGTGGTACCCCACTAGTGATAGTGACTCCTCCAATACTGCCCCTGTGGTACCCCACTAGTGACCCCTCCAGTACTGATCCTTGTGGTACCCACTAGTGACAGTGACCCAGTCCAAGTATGTACCGTTAATAATCACCCTCTCAGCCAGTTACTTACCCACATGCAGACATTTTCCCCCAGTCTAAGCATTCTCATTTTATATTCTAACCTTTCATGTGGTACAGTGTCAAAGCTTTGGAGAAGTCTAGATATACGATATCCATTGATTTGCAGCGATCAAGTCTAGAACTTACCTACTCATTGAAACTGATTAAATTAGTCTGACATGACCGATCCCTCATGAAGCCAAGCTGATATGGCGTTATTTGCTTATTTTCAGGGTGCTCCAAGATAGCATCTTTTAGAGAACCTTGAAACAGCTTAATCAACACAGATGTTAGACCTACCGGCCTATAGTTTCCAGGCACTGCTTTTTACCCTTTTTTGATTACTGGCATAGGAAATGTAATGCTTTAGTGGCTATCCTAAATGTTTAAATGCATACAAATACAAAAGTTATGGGATCCAGCTGCTGGTTTGAAAAATGTAGAATATTTTTATTGCACAACCCCTTTAAAGGGTTTTTTCCATTTGTACATTAATGGCATATTGATAGGATATGCTATAAATGTTTGATAGGTGTGGGTCCCACCTCTGGTAACTGCTCCTAATTCAAGATTAGAATAGGGCCCCACCATGAATCAAGTAAATGGAGAAGACTCCATGCACGTGCAGCTATGCCTCCAATAACCACTATGGGAATTAAAAAATAGGCAACCGGTGCTCGGCTATTTTCAGAAGTACAATAGCAGTGAATGGGGAAACACATGAAAGCGCAGCCTGCTCTGTAATCATGGCATGGCCCGATTATTCACATAGGAGTGGGTTCCAGAGTTGAGACGTGCACCTATCAGACATTTATAGCATATCCTATCGATATGCCATGAATGTCCAGATGGGACAACTCCTTTCATGCATGACTGGATTTAATTCTTCCTTCTATTCTAATGTCCATAGATCAGCAGGTACAGGGCCGCATCTGCCATGAGGCAACTTGACCATTTCGCCTCAGGCTGCTGTCAACCTGCCTGTATGGGGGTAGCAGTTTATGACAGAGCAAGCTCTCGTTCCCGCCATTCAGCCCCATAGGTTGCAGGCCTATTGGCCTGAATTCAATAAGGCAATGGATCAGAGCAAGAGGTCGCAATCACATGACCAAGACCTTCTATGCTGGGTCTTAGCCAGTGTGATCATGTGGTCATGTGATCATATGATTGCATCATCTGAAATCCGGGACAGGAGGTTGCGGAGATGTAATTGTGACCAATTACGCCAGGACATCAACTCAAGCCATAGGCTGGAAGAGGTATATGGTCTGCATTGCAGGTGACTGCAGAAAGAGAGTCATGTGAGTATTTAGATTTTTTTTTTTTTAGAGCTGCCTCTTTCTCTCTCAGAAGGCTTGTACCCTGGCCGAATGGGTGGTAGGTCATGGTCTGTGTCTCAGTCATCGAGCTGGCCCTTTGGTCAAAGGTCTGTGGCAGAGTATCCCGATCGCAGTATATTATTCTGCTTACTAGTGCAGTCTGACAGAGTCTCTTCTACTAAACACTGGTCCCTATCTGCAGACAACTAGGGGCTCTGACTAGTGTTGAGCAAGCATGCTCGGCCGAACACAAGTTCGACTCTAGCATCGCTATGCTCGGCACATGGTGGTATTCGGCCGAATACCGCATGTGCTCGAGCCTCCTTTCCGCACGTTTCTTGGCTGCTACACAGCCAATAAATGTGCAGGTAAGTACTGCCCTCACTGTAATGCCGTAGCCATGTTGGTAACTGGCATTACAGTGATTGGCTGGCCGGAACGCGTCATTGGGCTCTATATAGCACCTTATGGCGCGTGTTCGGCTCAGTCTTAGTCAGGGAGAGCTGTGCATAGGAAGGGACAGACAGAGTAGAGAGTAATATAGGAATAAATTTATTAGAAAATACTTTTCAGAACTCAAAAGTCCTTTTAAGGACTATTGTGTGTGACAGCAGCAATTTGTATTTGTAGTGCAACCTGTGCTAAATTGCTAGAACTTTACAGACCCAAAAGTCCTTTTAAGGACAATTGTGTGTTGCAGTAGCAATATATATATTTTTTGTGCATCCTGTGCTAAATAGCGTCTAATAGGCTGCTGCAGATAGTTAAATTATCTTCACCACATCTCCTGTATAAAGCGTGCACATCCCAAAAATATCTGTGACATCTAGTGTACTTTTTCCGTAGACGGTGTCCGCTGTGGACAGTTAAATAATCTGTGCCACATCTGCAGTGCAACGTGTGCGCTAAAAAGATGTATCTGTGACATACAGTGTACTTTTTCAATAGACGATATTCGCTTCTGACAGTGACATTACCAGTGCCACATCTAAAGTGTAACGCGTGCATTTAAAAAATGTATCTGTGACATACAGTGTACTTTTTCAATACACAGTGTCCACTTCTAACAGTGAAATTACCAGGGGAGCATCTCCAATGTACTGTGTGCAGTTAAAAAATGTATCTGTGATATACAGTCACAGTGTACTTTTTCAGTAGACATTGTCCGGTTCTGACAGTGACATTACCAGTGCCACATCTCCAGCATACCGTGTGGGGTTAAAAAATGTATCTGTGACATACAGTGTACTTTTTCAGTAGACATTGTCCGCTTCTGACAGTGACATTACCAGTGCCAAATCTACAGTGTAACTTGTGCGCATAAAAGTTTTATCTGTGTCATACAGTGTCCTTTTTCCGTAGACGCTGCGGACAGTGACATTACCTGTAGTACCTCTCCTGTATAATGTTTCCTCATCCCAAATACCTGTGACATTCCCTGTAATTTTTTATTAGATGCTGGTGACAGCATTGACATTATCTGTGGGATATCTCCTGTGTGACGTTTCCACATCCCAAATACCTTTTTACATTTTTTTGCGCATACACTTCCAGGACACCACTTTTGAAGTCAGACCAGTGCGACCAAGTGGTCGGTTGGATTGCAGCAGATAATGCCAGTTGGTAAAGCACCACCCTGTCTTCCACAGTCCAGTCTCAGTAGCCAAGGCCCTCCAATATAATGTTTTACAGGGTCAGCTCACCTGCAGGCCCTTGCATATAGTCTTTTACAGGGTCAGCTCACCTGCAGGCTCTCACCTACAACCTTTTAGGGCGTCAGCTCACCAGCAGGCCCTTACTGACAATATTTTACAGGGTCAGCTCACCTACAGGCCCTCGCAAATAATGTTTTACAGGGTCAGCTCACCTGCAGGCCCTCACCTACAACCTTTTAAAGGGTCAGCTCACCAGCAGGCCCTCACCTACAATCCATTACAAGGTGAGCTCACCTGCAGGCCCTCACCTACAATCTTTTACAGGATCGGGTCAGCTCACCTCTAGGCCCTCACATATCATTTTTTACAATAAAAGTACAAATGAACATGTATCCCTGACTATATCCTCCCCCTCATGGGTAACTACCACTGACATGCCAGCACCGCAGGTGATCAGCATTATCTTAATGATCATGTATATATATATGTCTACTTGATATATACGAACAGGCACCCCTGATGAAGCCAGCTGAGCCTGGCGATACGCGTTGGGCTTTTTTCCCTTCCTACCATGCACATCTCCACTATGCTATTTTCATGATAAGTATTACCCTCACATTATTCAATGTTGATGGATTTCATGCATTACATCTGCACTTTATTCATTGTTTACTTACTGTATGTGGGATTGTGCTTACATTCATGTGGTAGAGTTAGGGTGGCGTGCGGTACGTAATTGGTCCACACTGCCATGATTCATTGTATACAATGTTTTTAACTTAGCCTTGTTGTGTCTGTTGTTCTCAATAAATTTGATACTTTTTTAGATGTGCGGCTCCCATCTCGGTATTCTTTTCTCTGTTTTGTGTTTCTACATGCTTTAATACCGTGTGCCTGCACTCTTGCTATATATTTTTTGGTGTGCCCCCGTTTCTTTGATTGTTCAAGTAATGTAATGTATGTACACAGTGACTGCCCCAGCAGAGTAGTGAGTGCAGCTCTGGAGTATAATATAAGATGTAACTCAGGATCAGTACAGGATAAGTAATGTATGTACACAGTGACTGCAGCAGCAGAATAGTGAGTGCAGCTGTGGAGTATAATACAGGATGTAACTCAGGATCAGTACAGGATAAGTAATGTATGTACACAGTGACTGCACTAGCAGAATAGTGAGTGCAGCTCTGGAGTATAATACAGGATGTAACTCAGGATCAGTACAGGATAAGTAATGTATGTACACAGTGACTGCACCAGCAGAATAGTGAGTGCAGCTCTGGAGTATAATACAGGATGTAACTCAGGATCAGTACAGGATAAGTAATGTAATGTATGTACACAGTGACTGCACCAGCAGAATAGTGAGTGCAGCTCTGGGGAATAATACAGGATGTAACACAGGATCAGTACAGGATAAGTAATGTATGTACACAGTGACTGCACCAGCAGAATAGTGAGTGCAGCTCTGGAGTATAATACAGGATGTAACTCAGGATCAGTACAGGATAAGTAATGTATGTACACAGTGACTGTACCAGCAGAGTAGTGAGTGCAGCTCTGGAGTAAATACAGGATGTAACTCAGGATCAGTACAGGATAAATGATGTAATATAGTTACAAAGTGACTCCACTTGTATGTACGGTAGATAAAGTTGAATATATGTGGTGATGATGCCTTGTGACTATATATTTGATCTGCGCATTGTACATCCAGTATTACAGATCCGGTCATTAAGTAGATTAATTGCACTCATTTATTTTGGATCTATAGAAATACAACATCCTTAGAGGAAATACTCAAAATTCAATGTAGAATTGTGCAAAGATCACAGAATATTTATAAATACCAAGGATGTGATGTTTGATCTTTAAATGTTATCCTCTCCCTAACAGGTGCAATGCAAAAATGCTCACAATGTAACGATATTTCATTCCAAGCGGCATAATCACAACATCCACATTCATTAAACGGAGGCAGGATTTATTATCTCACCTATAAACTGTTGGGCATAAATCCCCCCGAGTTAATGCCATTAGTCAGCGTGATTACCGACACCATTTTATAAGTAAAAAAAAACTAAATTAAACACCAAAGGAAAACGGGTTTCATTGTATTTCCCTGGTCGAGATCAGAATGTAAAATATGATTGCTGAGAGTCCATTATTCCACAACATTAGGTAATAAATAAACAAGCTAGGACCCGTGGGCCGAGCGTCGCTGCGGAGACCTTGCCCCCTAGATATTTTCTGGAACAGTATAACCCACTTCTGGATTGTTACATCTTTCATATACATCAGTTTCTGTCAGCAGAATGCAGTTTATAGGCTCGGCAGAAAAGTTTATGTCTGAGTAAAAAGAGAGGTGCTCGCTTTACAACATGCAAACAGCCTCCATATTCCCAGTCCACCAATAAGGCACAGAATTACCTCCGGGATATGTGTTTCCTACTGAAAGATGAAATGGAGTAAGATCTCGAAAGAAAGAGCAGAAACAAGGAGTGTTATCAGCAGAGATGAGACTTGATGTCTCCAGGGTCCAATGCTAAATCTGTACCTGCTGTTTATAATACTGGTGGCTTATGTGGCAGAGAGGGCTCGGGTCCCTCAGGCACCAGGGCGTCTGCTGCCTCTGCTCCCCGATAGCCACATCTATTGGGTCAGTAGATGATGCAGCTGAATACCCTGAGGATCTCGCTCAGACCTGTCCACCTCAGTGGGTCCCTAATGCACTTTCTTCGATCCAGTAACACACAGATGTGCTCCACATGGGGGTCAAATTATGTGATGGTGAACAGTGACTCCTTCTTAAAGGGGTTGTCTGAGAATCACGAGAAAGGGGTCCCTGAGTTCTCCAAGTTAATGAGTTGAACAGTCTCTGTGGGTGTGCTGTAACACTGTACTTAGGACCCCCTATTCTTGCAATCTGTGGTGGTCCCAGCGGTGGGACCAACCAATTAGATTGTTATATTTGTTATTTAGATAACATATTATATTGAGATAACTTTCTGATATCATATTATCTTATAAATCCACTTTCATTATTGCAAAAAAGAAAATGTCTGTGACTGTCTAAGACTACTTTAACTGATCTGGCGGGGATCAGCAAATACGCTTCCGTTACTAATAATACAACCATGTGCATCCGTTATGAACGGATCTGGTTGTATTATCTTTAATATAGCCAAGACGGATCCGGCATGAACTCCATTGAAAGTCAATGGGGGACGGATCCGTTTTCTATTGTGGCAGAGACTTGCATTGTGGGTCATGACGGATCCGTCTTGCTCTGCATCCCATGATGTAAAGAAAACCACAGCTTGCTCTCCGGTATGGGAACGCAATCAGAACGGAATGCATCTTGTATTGTTCTGTTCAATTCCGTTTTGTCCCCATTGACAATGAATGGAGAAAAAAACGGAAGCGTTTTTCTCCGGTATCGAGATCCTATGACAGAGCTCCATACCGGAAAAGTATGAAAGTAGTCTAATATAATTATGTATCAATTCTTCTTTATTTTAATTTAAGAATTTGCAGAGCCATACATAGCAAGTAATGTTCTAATTCCTGCCTCTGAATTTAAGCAAGAAAGATCTAATTCACTGACAGCAAACAAGTATCTTAAAGTTGTGTGGAACTGAACAGTGAAGTTACAAAGTAAGGCCTCATTCACTTGAATGGGTCCGCAAATCCAGAGATGCGGTGCAGAACGGAACAGAAGCACTGAACGGAACCACGTGGAGGCACTACGGAGAGCTTCCTGGGGTTCCGTCCCGTGCCTCTGCACTGCAAAAAGATAGAACTTGCTCTTTCTTTTTGCGGAACGGACGGATCGTGAACCCCATTCAAGTGAATGGGTCCACGATCCGCATGCGGCTGGCCCATGGTCGGTACCAGTGCATGGCGGTCCACAGCACAAAGCCCTTACGTTCATGTGAACAAGCCCGAATTTTCATTTAAACAGCGATTAAGGCTCATTTACATAGAACAGGAAAATTCCTTTAAATATACTGCCACATATTGTCTTGTCATGAGCATCTGATTGTGCAGGTCTTTTTTTGGGTTTTTAAGTAGACAAAGATCGCAAGAAAAATAGCAAAACACCTTTACCTTACAAATACCCGGCATTGTTTCTGAGATCTAGTCCCGTGATTGGTAACGAGGGCAGAAGATCTTTACTGGGTTCTGTTTTGTATGTTGGTTATTTATGCACAAGTGAAAAAAAATCTCTGCAACATTTTAAATTAAAGTAAAAAATAGTCATAATTAAACCCAAAAAAATTTGAGCTGCTTAGTGTATACAGCTCCTATGCAGATCCATGTGTCTTCATGTTTACAGCCTACAAGTAAACCTGATGCGGTCTTACACTGCAGTTAGGATTTATTACATGACCTCTGCCCCCTCTTCATAATTGTGACATTGTTCTACATAGGAGCTGCATGCAACAAACGGCAATAGATTTATAAAGCAGCCTGCTCATTTTGCATATTTTTATAAATGTATCCACACACAAAATCAGGAAAAACTGCAGCGCTCACCTGCGCACATTAGAGGAGACTCGTAATAACTTGACCTGGACTCGGCCACGTAAGAAACTTCAAACAAAAAGTAACTGAGGAGCCTGAAACGCGTCACTATGAGTGTTTTTTCTACCATGTTGATGTCTAGTTTTTAATCCGAATTTAATAAACATCACATTTTAAGAGGAGCTGGGATTTTTCCTTTTTGTTTTATAAATGTATGTGTGAGTGTTCTGTACCGCACCAAGTACTAGCGTTAATTGCTGAACGGTTTTCTAGGATCTCTAAACGCTTGATTATAAACCAAAAGACTTTTAGAAATTGTAATCAGTCAGCAGCGAATAATCTGTGAACATAAAATGGCAAAGCCCGAGCCTCCGCGTGACCTTTAAAGATTCTTTATAGGTTCCTTCTCCAAGTGGACTCTTTAGCTTTGTTTTATTAAATCAACTTCATTACTTGCAGCAGAGTAATCGCCACTTTGCTCTAATGATGGAAATGTCACATTACCATTCCCTCAATCAGATATCTGCAGTGCCATTTACACAAACCCAAAAGTGTTCCTGTGGTCACAAAATATTAACCTTACTGGTGAAACTTGTAGCTGAACCTGAATAATCCCGGGCTGGGTGGGCTAGGATTGTTCCTGGGATAGAATTCGGTAGAATAAACAGTCCCAATGATGGTGTCAGGAAAGGGGACTGAACTTCTTCTAGCTTTGCTCAGCCGTGCTCTTCCTACTTCCAGTGATTACCTAATGATTGCACTTATCACAATCACAGTAATTGCTGCGCCTATATCAGCCCGAAGCCTCGAACATCCAGAGCCTGATTATACTGACTTGTCTGCATTCCTGCTTTCACTTCTCCTCCTCTCTCCATTGTACTGAACTCTTCATACACCTGACCACGACTGATCTATCTCCTGTGTACTGAACTCTGCATACGTCCAGGGGTGGGATTCCCTACTCAACGGCGGACACGCGGCATCACGACACATGTTTACATTCACATACACCATATATATGCAACACACATAAATACACCATATACATGGTACACATACATATATACACTGCACACACATACCACCCAACTAAGGAGCTGAACTATGAGCGGCACGCGAGGCAATGAAAGCAAACATCTCCAGCTGCCCTGCCACCTCCAGAGCACCGGATCGGGACTCAGCCGGTAACACCGTTCTGGCGAACTGGAGGGAGCTGGCTGAAACCCATGTCTGCATACATCTGACCACGACCGATCCCACTCCTGTGTACTGAACCCTGCATACATTTGACCGTGGCTGATCTGTCTCATGTTTACCAAGCTGTTTATAAATCTCACTACGACTGATCTCTGGCTCCTGTTCTGAACCCTACATACATCTCAACATGACTGATCTCTTGATCCTATATACCACACTCTGCATACATGAGACTATGGTAGATCTCTCATCCCTTACTACCAAACTCTGCATACATGAGACTATGGCTGATCTCTCATCCCTTAGTACAGAACTGCATATATCTGACCACGGATGGTCTCTCTCCTGTGCACTGAACTCTGCATACATCTCAACATGACTGATCTCCTGCTCCTATATACCAAATTCTGCATACACTTGTCCATGACCAATCTCGCGTGTGTACCAGACTCTTCATACATCTCACCACAACTGAACTCTCGCTCATGTGTACCAAACTCTGCATGCATCTGACCATGGCTGATCTCACTATACATCTCCTGCATACATCTGGACATAGAGCTCTACCTTGTAAGCC
This sequence comes from Bufotes viridis, assembly GCA_033119425.1. NCBI lineage: Eukaryota > Metazoa > Chordata > Amphibia > Anura > Bufonidae > Bufotes > Bufotes viridis. The sequence goes on from CM065597.1 coordinate 7,152,702, forward strand.
ACATCTCTGTGACATTCAACTCCTCCAAATGCTGTGTATTCTGCATTACAAATGGCTATTATAGGGAACTATGATGGTCACCCCTCCTGTTGTGTTCCAATCTGAGAGCTAACATTGTTACAGAAAGAAAGATTCCGAATAGTCCAGCACTATCTGCTGACATATGTGGAGGTATAATGTAACAGCTTACTTGTAGTATCTTTAATGGCCTTGACACGGACTTTAAATGCCCTTGAGATCAACAGTGATGAGATCCAGCAATCACTGGGATATGTGAGATACAGTATCTACTAAAAGTTTGCAAGAAGCCATTGAATAGTCAAATTCAGAAGAGTAACATTTTCCATATTTTCAAAATGGTGGTCAAGAAAGGGTTCAGGATGTCCTGTGATCAGGGTTAGATTATGGGAAAGGCACATGATGCACTTGACCCATGGCTTTCGAGGAGATACCTAGCTTCCAAGAAGGCCATTTGGTGATCCTATCTAGCCAAGGTGGAGTGTGGATCTCTCTTTAGAAATCTTAGAGAGTCACTGGCTCAGCTTTGAATGTGTGAGTGCACATTCATCTCTCTTATAAGTAGTTGGAAGTTGGGATAGGGGGTAGGTTAGATTTATATTGGGGAATCCCACCAATCTTATGCTGGTCTTGTCCATAATACTACTTCCTAACTGCAAAGTGCGATCCCCTGGGGGCTAATTTTCATAACCATATATGTGGCATGAGTAGTTGTCACATCCCTTCCTCAAAAATAACAGGGAATAGCCTGGACTTTCCTCACATGTTGGGCAACATTGAAGGATTATTTTAATTTTAAGGAACAGAACTGATGAGAACACTGATGTCTATTATGGATCAGTTATCACTGTTATTTTAGCAAATTGACCAAAAACTGTTCGCATGAAGTCCCAGGAGAAAAATGGAGGTAGAATATTCTAAAGTACCTAAAGGATAAAAAGAATAAATAATCGAAGTTTGTCATAATAAAGTAACAGAATGTGGTTGAAGTCAAGGCCATGGACACCTTGGTGGTGGAAATTGGATTGTTTTTGTTGCGGATTGGTCAAGTCCAAAAATGTAAGATCACGCCCAGGAACATGTAGTAAGAGTTTTTGAACTTTATTTTTTTCAGATTTTTCAGATTGATGGGGCTATTACAAGAAGGAGAACACTGTACCCTCATCCGTCCCATGAATGGGGGCCTATGGTTACATTCAGTGCATGTGCTGGGAGCTTTCCCAATGCATAAACTAAATGTGTTCACAAGAGATGAGCGAAGTTATAAAAAATTTGATTTGGCTGCTTCACCGAATTTCACAAAGAAATTTGCTTTGTGACAAATTGCTTTGTCACGAGGCGCATTTCTTTGTATGTAGCAGGTGCAATGATGGAGAGCGGTGATGACGCCTACCCCATCATTGGAGCCCTCAGAGGCCATGTTTATTGCTGATTGCGGCCCTCAGATTTACATTGAGGGCTTTCAGCTGTGCGCTGTGCCAGTGATACACAGCCAACAGCAGGATGAAGAGGATCGCGATGGTAAGCGGCGGTGGCGTCCAGGAGCAGGAGTGGTAAGTGTTTTTTTTGTTTTTTCATTTGCGCTGATGGCTGGCTAACATGGGGGCTGATGGCTGGCTGACATGGGGGCTGATGGCTGGCTGACATGGGGGCTGATGGCTGGCTGACATGGGGGGCTTATGGCTGGCTGACATGGGGGGCTGATGGCTGGCTGACATGGGGGGCTGATGGCTGGCTGACATGGGGGCTGATGGCTGGCTGACATGGGCGGCTGATGGCTGGCTGACATGGGGGCTGATGGCTGGCTGACATGGGGGCTGATGGCTGGCTGACATGGGGGCTGATGGCTGGCTGACATGGGGGCTGATGGCTGGCTGACATGGGCGGCTGATGGCTGGCTGACATGGGGGGCTGATGGCTGGCTGACATGGGGGGCTGATGGCTGACATGGGGGGCTGATGGCTGGCTGACATGGAGGCTGATGGCTGACATGGGGAGCTGATGGCTGACTGACATGGGGGCTGATGGCTGGCTGACATGGGGGCTGATGGCTGGCTGACATGGGGGCTGATGGCTGGCTGACATGGGCGGCTAATGGCTGGCTGACATGGGGGGCTGATGGCTGGCTGACATGGGGGGCTGATGGCTGACTGACATGGGGGGCTGATGGCTGGCTGACATGGGGGGCTAATGGCTGACTTACATGGGGGGGCTGATGGCTGACTGACATGGGGGGCTGATGGCTGGCTGACATGGGGGGGCTGATGGCTGACTGACATGGGGGGCTGATGGCTGACATGGGGGCTGATAGCTGACATGGGGGCTGATGGCTGGCTGACATGGGGGCTGATGGCTGACATGGGGGGCTGACGGCTGACATGGGGGGCTGATGGCTGACATGGGGGCTGATGGCTGACATGGGGGGTTCATGGCTGACATGGGGGGGCTCATGGCTGACATGGGGGGATAATGGCTGGATGACATTGGGGGCTGATGGCTGGCTGACATGGGGGGATGATGGCTGGCTGACATGGGGTGCAGATGGCTGGCTGACATGGGGGGATGATGTCTGGCTGAAGGTTGGGGGGTTGATCTGAGGCATTGGGGGTTATATAGTGTTATATATTTGAATATGCACCTTGTGTTTTGTTATGCACGTGAATCAGTCAGCGCCGACCAGCACCCCCTAAGCCCCGCCCACCACTAAGCCCGGGCCCATAACCCCAAACCCGGGCCCTTGGAAAATTGTCTTGCATGTAACTGGTCATTGGTGCAAAAAAGGTTGGGGACCACTGATCTACAGTATATCCTGCAGTGCCCGTGTGGTCTCCTCTATGTTGGGGAGACCACACAGCCCTGCAAGAATAGGATTAACCAACACAGATACACAAACAGTTAATTGCCAAAAAACAGGATCCGAATTGTAGGGATGAGGTTGAACTTCCAGTACCTGAACACTTCTGGAGATATAGGCACAATGTCACACAATAAAGATTCCTGATCATTGATGGTATTCCACCTTTAAGGAGAGGGGGTGACAAAGAAAAACTTTTAAAAAGAAAAAAACTAAAGAAAGTGGATTTTTGAGTTAGATACGATGGAACCTAAAGGCTTGAATAGAGAATTTAAGATAGGCTCCCTATTCTGAACTTCCAGGATATGGATGTACAGTAGTAACATTAAGTTGTGGTGCCCGGCTATTAGCCGTGTTTTATTCTGAGATTTTTATGTATGTATTTTTTTCACATGACTGACACATCTCTTGTTTATTTTATTTCAGATGATGCCATACATATGCTGTGGGAAAACCAACCAAGGACGGCTGTTTAATGATTTATTGGCATGAAGAAGGTTGGGGTATGCCTTTATTATGTGTTAATAATAATAGGTTAATGTGGGACAATGGTTAAAGGGTCGTGATGATTGACGGACGGTGGCCACCCTTTGGTGCCCTAATTGCCACTTGTTGGTGTCTTAATTTAGTTGGCGGTTTAGACGCTCAACCCAGGGTTTGGATTGGCATGTATTACCACTTGAAGTGGATATTAAAATTTGGCCTGAAAAATGGCCGTCTTGTTGAGCCTGTTGCAAATGGATACTTGGGAGTTACCCTTGGCCCCTAATTGGGTAAGAGGAGTGCTCCTTGGAGTGATGAGAGTATGAACATGAGTGTATGATTACAGCTGGTGAGACCCATCTACTATAGTGGAAACTATTGGAGAATGGGGAACATTAACCAGTTTTGTAGTGATTGACAGGCAACGGAGTGATTTGAAGCTATTGCCCTTTCTACATGGTGCGTATGAGCATAGTGGTATGTATCACGATCTTCCCTGCAAGTTCAATATGATATAAGGCTAAATATAATTGGGTTATTATATGGTTAGAGCCCCGTCTGTTTGTCCTACAATGTACTCTGGCTGATGTCCCGCTTGTAATTATTAAATTATATATTTTGGAATGGATTTTACATGGTAAAGGCATGCCCAGATTCAGGTTCGTAGGTCAGCTGACTGAAGAACAACATGTGACTGATATGTCTTTGTGACGTATTTTCAGCTGACAGATCATGTGTTCGCCGAAGCCTGCTCCCATTTGCGCATTGAGTAACTAGGGGAGTGATTGACCGTCTGGAGGCGGAAATTGTAAACAGGATGACGTTACAGGCGCAGTATGAATAGAGGGAAGTAATAAAGGTTTGAAGATTCATCCATTGGAGTGCCGTGGCATCTGTACTTTGCCTGCATGAGCTAAGGAGATCCGGAGGTCGGAACTTAACGCCGCTGGCACCGCAACAATTCGTTTTACTCTTAAGTTGTTAGTAAGTGGTGCTCCCTGCACATTTTCTTTCAATAAAATGGATGAGATGAGTATGATTTATTTATTTTTTTTTAGTTTGTTTTTACAGCCATTTAAGAGAAAATTGATTCGTTACCACAAAGCACGAGGAAATTTGGCTTCACGGCGAATCTAATTTTTCCTTAAATTTGATTAAATTCCACTTTAGATATTTTGATTTACTCAACAATAGTGTTCACCTTAATGTGGCATGAACATAGCTGATAAGATGGATTGGCTGAGAAGGAGCGACATGGGAGCACAGTGCCAAAGCCAGCCGCACTCACTCTTGTCCGGCTGTATCTCTTTCTGTAGGACAGTCCTTGTTAGTGTTCTCTTCTTCTCTTCAACACATACACCAGCAATCCAAAATGTACAAATTGTTACATGGAGCCATCAAACTCCCGATCAGACCCCAAAGTCTAAGATTCAGACCAAACCCTATGTAAATCAAACACCTGCTCAGACCACAGATGGAACCTTCCTTCAAAATAGTTTGTAGACAAGACCCCATAAATAATGCAAACCTCCAACCTCAAAATAAATCTAGACTTCAGACCAGAGTTAAAAATTCTGAAACCAGACTTAACCTACTCTTCACTCCCTGGTCATTACTCCTCTGGGAAATGCTTCTTCAATGTCCTGGTGGTAGCTTAGATACACTCAGGCAGTATCACACAGAACAGGCTTAGACAGTGCCACATTGAGTAGATTCAAAAACACTCAAGATCACACTGAATAGGCTTAGATACACTGACAAGGTATCACATAGGAGAGACTTAGATACACTCAGAAAGTTACATACAGGATAGGTTTAGTGTCCTTTCTTCTCCGGTTTTAAGTTTTATGGAAAAAGAACATGCGATGTGAGGTCGTGTCGACATTATTTTTGTATTTTGCAAATCATAATTTAATGTTGGGAGTGATTGAGAGATGTAAAAGCAATCCCAAAATCTAGACCCCAACAATGTGACCTTCGATGATCACTAAATGAGAATAATAATTACAATGTAGTAAACGTAGTTAATTCCATGGAACAATGTCATCAGATAGTTCCCAGTCTTTATTCGTTCTTTAGATCCTTTAAAATTCAGAAGACTCAGAAGTGTCTCATAAGTTTCTGTGGCAACGAGAGACTGACATATAGATCTGCATACATCCAGGAGCCCTGCAGCATTAATTAACAACCCTCTTATGGTTCTGATTATGAATTGGAATGAGAACAAAAGCACTCGCTCATCCTTTATGGCTGTCTATCAAGATATCTAACCAGCAAAGGGAAAAGTCCCTGACGAGGACTGCAAGGTGACGGAGTGGGTTGGAGAAGTCATGACTAGAGATGAGCGAAGGAAAGTTGACGAAGTGGAATTCGAACCGAATTTCAGGAAAAATTTCCTAACGCTTCGTGGTAACGAATCCCATTTTTTCCTAAAATGGCTGCTGCATGTGTGAGGACATGGAGCAAGGAACTCTGGGAACGAAGGATCACCCACAATGCAGCCAATCAGCAGCCATCCAGCCCTGTGATGTCACAGCTCTATTAATATCCTCAGCCATCTTGGATTCTGCCATTTTCCAGTGTTCTTAGTGCAGGGGGAGACGTCAGCAGGCGCTAGGGACAGTGCTAGGAAAGAGTTCATTGTGCTGAAAAAAACGATTTACAAGTACAGGGAAATATTATTCAAGGTGTAGGGAAAGGATAGGGAGGAATCATCTACACTATAAAAGGAGAACAGGGTGCAATAGGAGAGTGTGCAGCCTGGGTAATACGAGCGATCCTATTACACCTTGCTGAACTAATTGGGGATCCAAATTGCAGTTATGCTGATGCTTTCAGGTTGTTTGCAGTATATGATACATCACTAAATCCCGCAAACCTTGCTTGTGATTGGGGTGCAACTTCTGTGTGATACAGCCATTTACGGTGTGTATTAATAGGATAGATACGTATGTCCTATTAGCCGTTCTGCGTTGATTTTATATTGCTTTTCTTTTTTTTGCGGGGGTGTATTATTAGGAAAAAGAGGAAAAAATATTTGTCATGATTGCTGTTCACAGTTAAGATACATTGTACTACAGCCATTTACAGGGTGTATTAAAAGGAAATATACGTACGTCCCATTAGTCGTTCTGCAGTGAATTGTGATTGTTATATTTCTTTTTCTGGGGTGTAGTAATAGGAAAAAGAATACGTCTCAATTGGCATTCTGCAGTGAATTTTGATTTTTTGTTATTTGTTATTTTTTGGGAGAGGGATTTTTTAGTCAGAAAAAAAAAATTATTTATATATTAATATATATATATAATATATATATATATATATATATCTTAATTGCAGTTCATTGGCCTCCTAATGCTGCTGCCACCTCACCACTATGTCTTTGGGCCACTCTGTGGACTTCTCATGCTGTTCCCACCCTCCCCACTTCATGACTGGGCCACTATTTTGCCTTTCGGCATGGCTGACATCATCATTTGTTTGACCCTTCTTCTGATCTGTCAGAAGAAGGGAAAAATGAGACGCACAAAAGATCCTGTCTATGTAGCATCTGTAAGGCCTGTATGGTCCCATCAGAATTGGTTTGTGATTTAGTAGCCAAAAGCAGGAGTGAGTACAAAACACAGAAGACAAGCATATATTCCATTCACGTGTCATCTCTGTTTTGGATCCACTCCTGTTTTTTTTTTTGGCTTTAGAAATACTGATGGATTACTGACCAAATGCTGACCGAGTGAAGGCAGATGCTCCACAGACAGGATCCGTTTTTTGGGGGAAATTGTTCTGACGGATCAGAGGAAGGGCAAATTAATCAGTGATGTCAACACAAACTTACTGCTGACACCCTCTCTACTCTGTCGGGGGGCTCTACTTGTATAAGCGTTTAATAGAACAGGTTCTGTAGACATCTATGTGGAATCAGCTGACGACGGTGTAAAAGGACTGCACTTCTTTTTGACGCTAACATCGACCTGTAAGGCTGAGTTCATACTTGAGTTATTTGGTCAGTTTTGGCCCCGTGACTGCCCAAATAAGTGAAGTGTGTAGTGATTCTAAGAGCGTCGCCTGTCATCTGCTTGTCATATGGACTCACAGTATTATTTCACTACCACAGCAGACTCCCTATGCGTGTTACTGCAAGGCACAGTGTTCTACACCACTATAAAGGCTCTCTGCAGCCAGGAAATAGTCATTTTTTTAATGCAATTCACCACAAATAAATTTGGATTGAATCAAATCTTTTTAGAAAGTATAGCGAATCGACCAAATCGAATTTTTGAGAAGAGAGTCCTGACATCTCCAAGTAAGTGTGAAATCTGCTTCATAAATTTGATCACAAAACATCTTCATTCATCTATAACATCTGTAATAAACATCTGACAAATGATTCAAAATGTCCAGAAAGTCTGAAAAAAATGGTGGCCTCCAGTAGATGCCATAGATGCTGATTGTGGTACATTTGTACTTCACATGTAACCCGTACAGAACCTGTTTAAGATGGTGAAGGTCTCCATTCCACCTCCTGGAACCCGAACCTCTTTTACCCTGTATTGCAGCCACAAATAATAGAAGTGACCACCCAAACGTGGAACTCTCCACTAAGCACTTTGGAACTTATGGAAATATCCACGCCAGAGACTACCTTAGATCTACTATAAATCCCCAAAGTGGTGGAGGTCCCACAGCACACATCCGCATGCTTTCTCTACAATCACACTTGGTTAACTTTATTTGGTCATAAAAGTAAACCCTAAATCTCCTTATCTTACAGTAGGTGCACCATAGAAGCAGTAGACCTACCAACCTGAAGTTGAGAGTCGTAGAGAATTAAAAGGGCACCTACTCTATTAATCTCTGCGTACTGCCTTGTAGGGTTGATCCTGCTGGTTAAAATGATACCTGTCTTGTGAAAATCGGCTGTGGCACTTATGAGAAAAAATACTTATTTTTTTTATACTTATAAGAACTTCAGTACACCAAGGGGAGTGGCCAGCACTGGAAAACAGAGGAGCACCGCTGGGATAGGTCCGCCTCTCTTTACACCACAGCCCTCATTTGCAAAATAGTTAAAAGTATTTTTTTCTCTGAAATGCGGTGCACGGCGAGAAACACCACGGAAGCACTCTGTAGTGCTTCTGTGGGGTTCTGATCCGTGCTTCCGTTCCGCATCTCTATGTTTGCAGACCCATTCAAGTGAATGGGTCCGCATCCGTGATGCTGGGTGTACACAGCCGGGGCCCCTTGTATTTCAGACCCGCTGTATGAGGGCCGCAATACAGCCACGGCGGGGCAACAGCCATGTGCATGAGCCCTAACAGCAGGGGTAGGCAATCTCTGGCACTCCAGCTGTCGTGAAACAACAACTCCCAGCATGCATATTTGCTCTGCTCTTCTCATACCGCCCATAGAAATGAATGGAGCATGCTGGGAATTGTAGTTTCACAACAGCTGGAGTGCCAAAGGCTGCTGACGCCTGCCTCCAGACATCTGAAGATTGTTGTGCATTTAGAAAACATCATTGCGTTAATATTTTTCCGTAGCTGAGGGAACTGTGGGCCCCCATGACATTGAGGGCCTAATTGTGAAGGTCATCCCTGGTAGTGTCCCAAAAAACCGCATTTCCTCCTACAGAGATTTCTGCTCCTGTTATATACTCCTGGCACCACTGCTGCATTGCATCTATTATCAGTGCATATCACATACAGCATTATATATATTTTAGCATTTTACTCAGAATGTTATACCAGCAGAATGCATCTCCGCCTACTGTAGGGAGCCATGTGCTGTTGTCTTAATATGTTTTCAAGTTGAGAGGTTTCATACATTACAAGAATATCAAGTACGTGAACAGAAACTTCCATCCTATTGATCTTGTTCAAGAACACTCAGTTTGACGTTATCCCCAAGTGTCGCACCTCCGCAGACAAACCGCATCAAAGATGTAAGTAAATACGTCTCCTGCTGTGTGTTTTACCTTCCATAATAAGCTGCAGATATTTCAAGACTTTGCAGGAGGAGAATTAAAGGCGGCTAATGTGTTTTTAACTCGAGAAAATAGAATTCTATAGCGTGGAAGACATAAATGTTTAAGCGGCTGCATTTATAAGTTCTGCTCATCTGAAATTCACTCCACATCGGCTGGTTTATGTCACTTTGGTTATTGTGAGTTTTTATTCATACAAGATATATTTCTTAAGGAAACGCTTGTTGACTCTGTGCCCTGCGGCTCTCCGCCGTGCTCCCTTCCTCGCTGGAATGTGCTCGAGTATTTTTGCAGACTTTTCACAAATGTTGTTACATTGTCTATTGTTTTATTCTATTATTGTTACATTATTAATTCTTCAGATTTTTATATTAAGCCTTCAGTTCATGGATGATATAAAGGAGAGTAAATTAAAGATCAAAATTGTGTTTGGGGGGGATCCTACCCATTAAAGTGGATATCCGGGCCTGGAAATGCCCCCCATATGCCCGAGCTGCTCACAATGATTCTACTTACCTGGGTTCCTGCTCCTGGTTCCCGCGCGGCCACCGCTGCTTCTCCCCGTGCGCAGATCAAAATATCCAGAGTCGGGGGAGGCCAGCCAATGGCAGGCGGGGACGGGGACGAGCATAATGTTTTGTACGGCTAGCACAGCTGACTGTAAAGATAACTTACAGTTGGTGATCGGTTGCTTCATTCTAAAGAAGAAATGCTCATAATTAAATCCAGAGGAAAAAAAAGCCGTCTGGTTTGAGAGCTGCACTTATACAAGCAGACAAACTAGGCGAGTTTGTGAGCGTTCGCGTGTTTGATTTCCAGTCTGTGTTTGTAATAAGTGTGTGACTTTAGATTAAGGGACTTGAGATTCAGGGACTTTAGGAGGGGACTGTAGTTACTGACAGCACAGTCCAGTGGACGTCTTCTCTAATGTCTGCAGTCCTGGAACAGCCGTTTGCATATATTTGTTCAAAATATGAGCAAATTGCCCGTTGGAATCACACATCGAGTATTGAGTTTCAACACTGAGAATCGTTGATAATTTGGAAAAGAGTTTGCTGCTCACTGAGCAGGCGCTCTATGGGGTAGATGTGGAGGAGCGTAGTAGCGAGGAGGCTGAGGAAAGTTAGGTAGGTGGTGGGTAACAGTTAGAAAGTGGGGTAGAGGGAAGAGTGCAGGGAGGCTAGCCCAGATCTGACACAAGGTTGTCAGATGAGGGGGATATCAGTTCAGAGACGGCACCGCTGCAGCCGGACCCTTCTTCTGCCAGTCAGGGGAATGTCGGCTCCAGCAAACTGGGGACCAGGAGAGCAGGGCAGACGGGTGCTGGTAGTGGGAGACTCCATTATTATGGGAACAGATAGGGCAATCTGTCACAAAGACCGTGATTGCTGAACGGTGTGCTGTCTTCCCTAGAGTTCGCACATCGCGGATCGGGTTGACAGATTACTGGGAGGGGCTAGAGAAGATCCAGCGGTCATGGTCCATATTGGAACCAATGACAAAGTCAGAGGTAGGTGGAGCATCCTTAAAAATGATTTCAGGGATCTAGGTCAAAAACTTAGGGCAAGGACCTCAAAAGTTGTATTTTCTGAAATATTGCCGGTACCAAGAGCCACACAAGAAAGACAGCGGGAGATTCTGGAGGGGAATAAGTGGCTCAGGAACTGATGTAGGAAGGAGGGGTTTGGGTTCCTGGAGAACTGGGCCGACTTCTCTGTCAGCTACAGGCTCTATCGTAGGGACGGGCTGTACCTCAATGGGGAAGGGGCAGCTGTGTTGGGGAGAAAGATGGCGAGAAGGTTGGAGGAGTGTTTAAACTAGGGACTGGGGGGGGGGTAATTACATTATAGGAGGGGAGGATAATGCAGATAGAGACCAGGGGGCGAGGTACTAGGACTGGGGGGAGGGTAATTACATTATAGGAGGCGAAGATAGTGCAGATAGAGACCAGGGGCAAGGTAGTGGGACTGGGGGAGAAATGGAAGGAGGGACTAGAACAGTTCAGAAGGAAAGATGTAGGGTAAAAAATATACAAAAACCTCTTAATTGTATGTATACTAATGCCAGAAGCCTGACTAACAAAACTGAGGAACTGGAATTAGTGATGTGTGAGGAGGACTATGACATAGTGGGAATAACTGAGACATGGCTGGACGATAGCTATGACTGGGCGGTTAATGTTCAGGGTTACAGTCTCTTTAGAAAGGATCGCCAAAACCGGAGAGGGAGAGGGGTCTGCCTTTATGTACAGTCCTGTCTAAAGCCCACAGTCCGAGAAGATATAAGTGAGAGACATGAACATGTGGAGTCGATAAGTGCAAGATAATGCACCTGGGGCGTAAAAACCCAAGAGCAGAATATAAAATCAGTGATACAGTACTAACCTCAGTATCTGAGGAAAGGGATTTAGGGGTCATTATATCAGACGACCTAAAGGTGGGCAGACAATGTCATAGAGCAGCAGGTAATGCCAGCAGAATGCTTGGGTGTATAGGGAGAGGCACTAACAGTAGAAAGAGGGAGGTGCTCGTGCCGCTCTACAGAGCACTAGGGAGACCTCATTGGGAGTATTGTGTGCAGTACTGGAGACCATATCTGCAGAAGGATATTCAGAGAAGAGCTACTAAACTAGTACATGGATTGCAGGACAAAACTTACCAGGAAAGGTTAAAGGACCTTAACATGTATAGCTTGGAAGCAAGAAGAGACAGAGGGGATATGATAGAAACTTTTAAATACATAAAGGGAATCATCACGGTAAAGAGAGAGAATATTTAAAAGAAGAAAAACTGCTACAAGAGGACATAGTTTTAAATTAGAGGGCAAGGTTTAAAAGTAATATCAGGAAGAATTACTTTACTGAGAGAGTAGTGGACGCATGGAATAGCCTTCCTGCAGAAGTGGTAGCTGCAAATACAGTGAAGGAGTTTAAGCATGCATGGGATAGGCATAAGGCCATCCTTCATATAAGATAGGGCCTGGGGCTATCCATAGTATTCAGCATATTGGGCAGACTAGATGGGCCAAATGGTTCTTATCTGCCGACACATTCTATGTTTCTATGTTTCTATGTTTCTAACTGTGGGTAGAAATACATGGAGGCAAAAACAATAATAAAATACTAATAGGAGTTTACTATAAACCACCTAATATACCAGAGTCCACAGAAAATCTGCTACTAAGCGAGATAAACAAGGCAGCAAATCATAATGATAAAACCAATGTGGATAAATAAAACTGTAAAGAAAGCAATACATGACAAAAAGAAGGCATTTAAATCAATAAGGAAGCACTGAAAAACCATAAGGAAAAAAATAGAATATGTAAAAAACAAATAAAAGCAGCAAAACTAAAGATTTAAGAGATTAATTGCCAAAGAGAGCAAAACTAACTCTAAATTCAATTATATAAATGGTAAAAAGTATAAATCTGAAGGTGTCGGCTCTCTACAGAGTGATGAGGGGGGAGTTGCAGAGAGCGACGAGGAGAAAGCAAAGCTATTAAAGAAAATAAACTGTCAGATGAAATGCTGAATGTAAAAGTAAATTCCCTATTAAAAGCGCCCTGTCTGACCCAGAAAGAAGTACAACAGCGACTTAAAAAGATTAAAATAGACAAATCACCAGGACCAGATGGCATACACCCCCGTATACTAAGAAAATTAAAGTATTGAGCGAGTCCCTTATTTCTCATATTTGCAGACTCTATACTGACAGGGAATGTTCCACAGGATTGGTGCATAGCAAATGTGGTGCCAATATTAAAAAAGGGTCCAAAAAAATGAGCCTGGAAACTATAGGCTGGTAACTTTAACATCTATCATGGGTAAACTGTTTGAAGGTTTTCTAAGAGATGCTATCTTGGAGCACCTCAGTGAAAATAAGCAAATAACGCCATATCTGCATGGCTTCATGAGGGATCGGTCATGTCAAACTAATTTAGTCAGTCTCTGGATTAACTTGCATGATAACAGGCTGAACTGGATGGACAGATGTTTTTTTTCAGCCTTATAAACTATGTTACTATGTTATAATTAATGTGTAACAGTTAAGTGCACCGAGGGTGGGGTCAAGTGAGTCTGTGAACTTTTGCACTTCCTGCGTCCCCTGCAAGACCTTCCAATTCCTTGATTGACAGGGGCGAGGTTCTAAAAAGCCATCTCTCCTGGACTGTTAATCAAGAAAGAGAGGGAAAGGCTGGCAAAGAAAGAGGAGGAACAAGGGTGCACAGAGTGACCTAGCCCCACCCTTGGTGCACTTAATAAAAACACTTTTCCTTCAGAATGAAGCAATGGATCTATAAAGCTCAGTGAGCTCCACAAGACATGTCACTTGGTCTAATGGGGAATATACTGATGACACTTTCTACACCTTGAACCAGAGTTTTTTCCATCTCCTACAGTTTGGAGTTTAGGAACATTTGTCACCAGGGGCGTAGCTAAAAGCTCATGGGACCTGGTACAAGAGTTCATCTCGGGCCCCCTTTCCCTCAGTTCTTTGTGACCAGGGGCGGGGAGGACATAGGATTCCTGCTGCCTGAGGCAAAAATTGAAACAGCACCAAATGTTAAACTTTTGTCTTCTTATGAGTCACAAGGGTCTTTTGACACCCTCAGGTTCCTGGGCCCATAGCGACTTCTACCTCTGCACCCCCTATAGCTATGCCCTGTTTGTCACTTTATTAAAAAGCATTTGTTAGTATTACCTATGATCCTGAGTTTGTAGAAATTATTAATGGAGGTGTTCAATGTATATTACCCAAAGCTAGAACACTGGGACAAATAACGTCCTCCAGCCTGTTCATACAAGGAAAGGATCATGATGTGAACATCTTTTGGCATTAATATAAAGGGGCTAGTATTGGACGAATCAAAGTTTAAGAAGTAGACCGATCCAAATTTCAGGAAAAATTTGATACACCACAAAGTCAAATATTTTCGTACTTCGTGGTAAATAATAGATTTTCCCTGAAATGGCAGTAAAAATTTAAAATATCATACTTACCTTACCCATTTGAGCGTGAAGAGGCCGTCAAGGCTATCTTGTTGAAGATCACATGCGAAATTTCGTCTGTGGTGACTAGAGATGAGCGAATTTTAAAAACATTCGATTCGGTCGGTTCGCCGAATTTTTAGAAAAAAAGTTGTTCCATCCTAATTTATTTGCAGCGAATTGCTTTTAAAAACGGCTATTTCCTGGCTGCAGAGAGCCTTTATAGTGGTGTAGAACACTGTGCCTTGCAGTAACATGCATAGGGAGTCTGCTTTGGTAGTGAAATAATGCTGTGGGTCCCTACGGAATGCAAATGACAGGCGTCGCTCTTCACTGCACACTTCACTTATTTGGGCAGTCACGGTGCTAAAACTGACCAAAAAACTCAAGTATGAACTCAGCCTTACAGGTCGATGATAGCTCCAAGTAGAAGCACACTCCTTTTACACCATCGTCAGCTGATTCCACATAGCTGTCTACAGAGCCTGTTCTATTAAACGCTTATACAAGTAGAGCCCCCCGACCGAGTGGAGAGGGTAGAAAGAGGGTTGAAGGCAGCACACACGGTCTCATCGGGTCACCAGAATGCCACAGCTGCAGGGCAGGCCACGGATCCCCAGTGGTCAAAACGAACAGTAGAAACAAGAAGGTCGCAGCAGCATCTCTGGTTAATTCTTTTTATTACGAAGACTTCACAGCATGGATACAAATAAGGTGCAACGTTTCGGCTGTTACCAGCCTTTATCAACATGCTTGATAAAGGCTGGTAACAGCCGAAACGTTGCACCTTATTTGTATCCATGCTGTGAAGTCTTCGCAATAAAAAGAATTAACCGGAGATGCTGCTGCGATCTTCTTGTTTCTAGAGTGGAGAGGGTGTCAGCAGTAAGAGCCAATTCTGATGGGACCATATAAACCCTACAGCAGCTACACAGACAGGATCCGCTGTGAGTCTCATTTTACCTTCCTTCTGACAGATCAGAAGAAGGGTCAAATAAATAATGATGTCAGCCAGGCTAAAAGGCAAAATAGTAGACCAGTCATAAAGTGGGGAGGGTGGGAACAGCATGAGAAGTCCACAGACTGGTGCTATGACATAGTGGTGAGGTGGAAGCAGCATGAGGAGACCACAAAGTGGCCCAAGGACAGAGTCTGGAGGTGGCGGCAGCATCAGGAGGAGGCCACAGAGTGGCAATGTGACAGAGTGTGGAGGTGGATGGAGCAGCAGCAGCATCAGGAGGAGGCCACAGAGTGGCATAATGACAGTGTGGAGGTGGCAGCAGCATGAGGAGGCCACAGAGAGGCAAGGTGACATAGTGTAGAGGTGGCAGGAGCATCAGGAGACCACAGAGTGGCAAGTTGACGAAGTGTGGAGGTGGCAGCAGCATCAGGAGACCACAGAGTGACCCAGTGACAGAGAGGGGAGGTGGGTGGCAATACTAATACCAGCAGAAATTGGTGGGTGGAAGAAGGAGCACTTGGCATCAGATGTGTGGAATCAGGCGGGTGGCAGCATCACAATAGTAGCTGAGGCAGGTAGCCAGAATAAACTGGTCTCTTTTGTCAAAGTGTTGGTGTGGCACCATGGATGATCTAGTCTGATGCATCAGGCATTAGTGCGTGGAAATCCTGGCTCATGCACGCCTGATTCATCTTGACAAACGTTAGTCTCTCCACATTTTGGGTGGACAGGCGAGTTCTTATTGGGGTATCTATGGCCCCCACCGCAGTAAACAACCTCTCTGATGCCACACTACTGGCCGGGCAGGACAGCTTTTCCAGGTCAAACTCGGACAGTTGTGGCCACAAATACAGTTTGGCTGCCTAGTAGTCCAGCAGATCTTCAATGATGGCTGGCAGGGTGCACTTCAATTATGCCACCACCTGCTGGTTCAGGTTTTGCTCTATGTCTAGCTGCTGGTAAGTAGTTTCTTCACTATGCAGGTGAAGAAACCTGCGCATCAGTCACTCTAGACTCAGGCTGCTGCTGATGGAGCTGGTACTGCTCCTGCCACCCCACCCATCCCCAGCAGCCATGGCAGTGGAACGTGAGCATAGACGGCCCCTCAGGTCAGACCTGCGAGAGGATGGAGTATGGTGCAGATAGGCAGCAGTCAACTGACTGCATAGGATGTCTCTATAGTAGTTCAGTTTGTCCTTCCTCTCAGCGGGTATTAAAATGGCCCCCATTTTGGACTGGTAGCAAGGGTACAACAAGGTGGAGAGCTAGAAGTCATCCCTCTGCCAAATGCTGTCACTACGCAAGCAAGTGAGCATGCATTGGGCAATTTGTGCAAGTGACTCGGAGGGACTCTCTGTCTCCATCTCCACTGCATACTGCCACGGTGTGTCTGGGTCCTCTGACTCCTCTTTTTCATTGCCCTGTAGCTCCTCTGGCTGCTCCTTCTCCCCCTCTTCTGCCACCTGTGTAGAAAAACCACCCATTTCGCTACACATTGCTTGTACTCCCATATCCTCCTCCTCCTCCAGTTCACCCCCACAGGGCTTATGTGGTCGTGAGATCTAGGCGCCACGTCTCCAGTCCCCTGACCAGCCAGATTTACCAGCATCTGATCCAGGACATGAAGCAGTGGAATGACATCGTTCATCCCGTAGTCCTGGCGACTGACAAATAAAAGGGCCACAGCTAACGACAGGTGTCATGCATGAGCTGCCACTGGCAGATATTGAAGTTACACACGGGAGTACTCCTGTCCGCTTGGATCATCAAGAAATTGTTTATGACCTTTCTCTGTTCGTATAGTTGGTCCAACATATGGAGGGTGGAATTCCAATGGGTGGAAACTTTGCATATCAACGTATGTTGGGGGATGCCATTCTGCCACTGCAGCTGAAGGAGGATGTGCTTTGCGGTGTCCGTGTCTCTGAAGTGCATGCAAAGTTTCCTGGCCATTTTTAGCATGTCTTGCAGATGGGTGGAAAACTTCAGGAACCACTTGACAACCAGATTGAACTCGTGTGCCAAGCAGTGCGCATGGCTCAGCCTTCCTTGATGCAGCACTGACACCATGTCCCATTGTTGGTCACCATGGTTCCGATTTTCTGTTGTCGCGGAGAAAGCCAGGATTCGATTTCTTGATGAAGGACACGGAGCAGTTCCTCCCCTGTGTGACTCCGTTCACCCCGGCAAACGAGGTACAGAACAGCGTGACGATGCCGGTGCCCTGCACATGTGGTATGCTGGTGCGGCACTGTGAAGTGTCCCTGCAGTGGAGACTGAGGATACGGTGGAGGATGAGGAGGCAAAGGCGGACATTGTCGCAGGATCAAGGCGTGAGAACGTGGAGGCGGAAGCGGCATCACCTGGCCAAGTTGCTGGTGTGGCTGTGCAGGAACCACATTCACCCAGTGGGCCATAAAAGGCATATATAATCTGTGACCATAGTTACAGCTCCACACATCGGCGCTGCCCTGCATTTTGGCAGACACCGACAGGCTCAAGGACTGGCCCACCTTCTCTTCTACATGTGTGTGTAGGGCTGGTACTGCCTTTTTGACAAAGAAATTACAGCTTGGGACTCTCCACCTCGGCTTGGAACAAGCCATCAGTTCTCTGAAAGGCTCAGAGTCCACTAATTGGAAAGGGTGGGACTGCAGCACCAGCAACTTGGCCAGGAGAACGTTCAGCTTTTGCGCCGTTGGATGAGTGCACGCATACTGTTGTCAAATGGGTGAAGAGTTGTCTCTTGTCAACTCTTCGCTTCAGTGATCGATTGCTGACGGAATGACTGACGAGGAGTAGGAGGGCGAGGAGCAGGAGCATCAGGACCAGCAGATGATGGGAAGGATAGACAGCTCCCTTTGGCTAAGGTGGTGGAGCCTTGACTGCCTGAAATCGGGTGCATGCCATTTGGTGATGCAACGGTTGCTGTGGCGGGCTGGCCCACCACATCAGCGCCACAGCTCTTTCAGGCCTTTTTAGGGTGGCGGTGCATATGTTGACGCAGGGGCCGTGGTGCCAACATTTGCACCCTGGCCACGCTTCACCTTCTGCCCACAGATTCTATATATGGCCATGTTCACCTCCTCCGGCAGCTTAACAAAAAACTGCCACACCGCCGAGTAGGTGATTTTACCCCCAACACAACGCACTGACTGACTGCTACCGCTCCTGCGTCTGTGAACCCGTGCACCACTACTTTCCAGGCAGGTAGGCTCCTGCAAAGGGGGATGTCTCCCCGGGTGAGTTTGTCTCCCGACCTCCAACTGCTGCCATCTTGCTGACTCCCGGCCATGCTAGCCAGCAAATTGCAGGCTCCGTCGCCGCCTCACGGGCAAGCTGCCACCCTCTTCTACCGATGATGATGAAGCCCCTAATTCACCCTGCTCTCAAGTGCGATCAGCTACATCATCATCATCGAGTACTGTCTGCACATCACTGAAGTCCTCCTCAACAGTCTCTGGGTCAGGAGCCTCACCGCTCATAACACCAGCACCCACGCCACTCTCCTCATCACTACTTGCATTCTGCTCATCACTACTTGCCCGCCTACCTGAGAAAACAGCAAAGGTCTCCTCCACATCTTTAGTGGCCAGTAGCTGCTGACTGTCCTCTAGCTCGTCCTTGCTGTATAGTGGGGCTGAGCCCACAGCACATAATAAATGAGTGATAAAGGAAAGCAAGTGGGTGGCACTGCAATATGTCTAAAAAATCTCACTCTGCAAGTGGGGTCTTACGTAGGGCCAGTCCTATAGCAAAAACGGTGGTGCTCAGCTTGCTAGTAGACAGTCAATATAGAATTCACCGGAGACAAAATAAAAAAGCATAACTCACCAATGCTGTAGCATCCAATATATTTATTATTCCATAAATGGAAAATCACAATGTAGGGCTGGGAGGGAACGTGCTTCTCTAACGGCTGGCTGGTGGCGACGGCCGTTTCACGATCACCTGGCGCTTCATCGGTCCGCTAAGTAGCACATAATACTTCTCTGGCTGAGGGAACAGAAAAGGACAGTGGCAGGTTGAGGACAGGTGAGGGCACAGGGCCTGCTCCCGGGCCATGCCTAAGAGTTGTGTCTGACGAACCCACCGACTCTTGGCTGGGGGTGTCTGATGTCACTTGCGACGTAGTTGGTTTGCTGGTCAAGATACGACCGCTAGCTGTCACTGAGAGCTTAGGCCTCTCGAAGTGACCCCTGCTGCCACAGCCCCTTACTCTGCTGCGACCTCTGCCTGCCCCAAAAACATTTAGGCCTCTACCACTCCCCTGTGCAGGGCCTGGCACTTCTCTGTCTGACACACTGTTAGATCAAATAAATAAATACAAAGGAAATTAAAACACCCCAAAAAAGTCAGTAATTTTCACCACACAACGGCTAAAAACCCCTTTTTTTCCCCAATAATACATACAAAAAAGGGCTTTATAACATATAACTACACTGCTGAACGGCAAACATATTTTTCTTTTGCCACTAATACACACCAAAAAAGGCTATAGAACATATAACTGCACCATTGAACGGCAAATATATTTTTCTCTTCCCTCTAATACACGCAACAAATGTCTTTAGAACATATAACTGCACCATTGAACGGCAAATATACTTTTCTCTTCCCTCTAATACACGCAACAAATGTCTTTAGAACATATAACTACACCGTTGAACAGCAAATATATTTTTCTTTTGCCTCTAATGCAAGACAATAAGGGCTTTAGAAGATATAACTGCACCGCTGAACGCCAAATATATTTTTCTTTTGCCACTATTTGTCACGATTTAGTGTGGGAGGGAAACCCATGCCGAACGTAGGAGGGAAAGTGGTGAGGGGAAGAGGCCTGAAAACTAGGGAAAGGAGCAGTTCACCTCCTAGAGAAACCCTAATCAAATTCCTGACTGGCTGCAAGTATGAACTAACCCCAGAGGTAGGTGTGTTCATACAAAGTAACCTAAAGTCCAATCTCCCCCTATAGGACCCTGGTACTAATGGCAGGACAAGAGATAATCTGTTCCTCCAAACAGTAGGACAAACAGGAGTCTTCCTAAGGCCTAAACACAAATGACAGGGTAAAGAGCAACACAAGAAAACCCAGACAATAAACAAAAGGGGAAGAAGACACAACTTCAAATGGCTATGGAAGCACAGGAACTCCTCAGATATCCAAACACCAGCAATCCACATCAAGACTGAAGTTATAAACCGCAGAGCATGGTGGGAGAAGCCACAATAAATAGGAAAGATTAAATGACCACATAAGCAACCCTTGAGGCAAGGGGTGTGGCCATTACCAGAAACAACACAGCCACAAATTGATCCACAAATAACCTGTCTGTTCAAACCACTTGTTGCCAGTCTCACTAATTTCCTGGCACTTGTCATAGGAAAGTCTGTGATACTAATACAATACTAATACTGACTTTTTTGGGGTGTTTTAATTTCCTTTTTATTTATTTGATCTAACAGTATGTTAGACAGAGAAGTGCCAGGCCCTGCACAGGGGAGTGGCAGAGGCCTAAATGTTTCTGGCATAGGCAGAGGTCGCAGCAGAGTAAGGGGGCGTGGCAGCAGGAGTCGCAGCGAGAGACCTTAGCTCCCAGTGCCTCAGCAAGAGAAGTATTATATGCTGTGGGCTCAGCCCCACTATACAGCGAGGAAGAGCTACTAGAGGACAGTCAGCAGCTACTGGCCAGCCAAAATGTGCAGGAGACCTCCGCCGTTTCCTCCGCTAGGCGGGCAAGTAGTGATGAGGAGAGTGGCGTGGGAGGTGATGTTGTGAGCGGTGAGGCTCCTGACACAGAGACCGTTAAGGAGGACATCAGTGACGTGCAGACAGTATTCAATTATGATGATGTAGCTGATTGCGCTTGGGAGCAGGGTGAAGCCCCTAGCTTCATCATCATCGGAAATAGAGGGTGGCAGCTTGCCTGTGAGGCAGCAGCTGAGCCAGCAAGTCGCTAGCGTGGCTGGGAGTGAGCAGGGTGGCAGCAGTTGGAGGTCGGGAGCCAAACGTGCCCAGGGAGACCACCTGCTTTGCAGGAGCCTACATACTCGGAAAGTAGTGGTGAACGGGTTCGAGGAAGCAGGAGCAGTAGCAGTCAGTGCGTAGTGTGGCAGTTTTTTGTTAAGCCACCGGAGGAGGTGAACATGGCCATATGTAGAATCTGTGGGCAGAAGGTTAAACATGGCAAAGGGTGCTAGTGTTGGCACCACGGCCCTGTGTCAACATATGCAGCATCACCAGAAAGTGGCCTGGGAGAACCGTGGCTTCAATGTGATGGTTCAGCCTTCCGCAGTAACTGCTGCATCACCCAGTGGCACGCACCAGGCTTCCCATCATCTGCTGGTCCTGATGCTCCTGCTCCTCCTCCTCTTCGTCAGTCATTCCTTCAGCAATCGATCACTGAAGCTATTGCCAAGAGAAAACATGCAGTCATCCAACGGTGCAGAAGCTGAATGTGCTCCTGTCCAATTTGCTGGTGCTGCATTCCCTCCCTTTCCAAGTGGTGGACTCTGCACCTTTCAGAGAACTGATGGCTTGTGCCGAGCAGAAGGTGGAGATCCCCAAGATGTCATTTCTTTGCCTAAAAGGCAGTACCAGCCCTGCACACACATGTAGAACAGAAGTTGGGCCTGTCCTTGAGCCTGTTGGTGTCTGCCAATGTGCACAGCAGCTCAGACGTGTTGAACTGCAACTACGGTCAGGGACAATACATGTCTTTTATGGCCCACTGTGTAAATGTGGTTTTTCCACAGCCAAACCAGCAACTTGGCCAGGTGATGCCACTACCGCCTCTAGGTTGCCACGCCGTGGTCCAGTGACAAAGTCCGCCTCTGCCTCCTCATCCTCCGCCGTGTCCTCAGCCTCCGGTGCAGGGACAATACACAGGGGCCCTCTAGCATACAACATGTGCAGGGCACGGTGTTGTCACACTATTATGCACCTCATTTGCCATTGCGAACGGAGTCACACAGGGGAGGAATTGCTCCATGTCCTTCATCAAGAAATCGAATTCTCCGCGACAACTCAAAATCGGAACCATGGTCACTGACAATGGGAAGAACATGGTATCGGCGCTGCGTCAAGGAGGGCTGAGCCATGCGCCGTGCATGGCACAAGTGTTCAATCTGGTTGTCAAGCGGCTCCTGAAGTCTTCCACACATCTGCAAGACATCTTAAAAATGGTCAGGAAGCTTTGCATGCACTTCAGATACTAATACACTGCAAAGGACACCCTCCTTGAGCTGTAGCGGCAGGACAGCATCCCCCAACATAGGCTGATATGCGACGTTTCCACTCGTTGGAATTCCACCCTCGATATGTTGGACCGACTATACGAACAGAGAAAGGCCATAAACGATTTCTTGATGATCCAAGTGGACAGGGGTACTCCCCTGTGTAACTTCAATGTCAGCCAGTGGCAGCTCTTGCGTGACACCTGACCGTTTGCTCAGGCCCTTTGAGGAGGCAATGTTATTTGTCAGTCGCCAGGACGGGATGAACAATGTCATTCCAGTGCTTCATGTCCTTAAACAGATGCTGGTAAATCTGGCTGGTCAGGGGACTGGAGACGTGGCACCAAGATCTCATGGCCACACAAGACTTGTGGGGGTTGAACTGGTGGAGGAGGACATTGGAGCACAAGCAATGTGTAGCAAAATGGGTGGTTTTTCTACATAGGTGACAGGGGAGGAGGAGCAGGAGCAGCCAGAGGAGCTACATGGCGATGAGGAAGAGGAGGCAGAGGACCCAGACACACCGTGGTAGTATGCAGTGAGATGGAGGCAGGGAGTCCCTCCGAGTCACTTGCACAAATGGCCTGATGCATGCTCACTTGCTTGCGTAGTGAAAGCCGAATTGTCACCATTTGGCAGAGGGATGACTTCTGGCTCTCCACCTTGTTGGACCCTCGCTATCGGTCCAAAATGGGGGCCTTTTTTACATCCGCTGAGAGGAAGGACAAACTAAACTACTATAGAGACATCCTATGTAGTGAGTTGGCCGCTTCCTATCTGCGCCATCGTCCATCCGCTTGCAGGGCTGTCCATGGTGTCCCTCTGCGCTCACCTTCCTCTGCCATGGCTGCTGTAGCAGGGTGGGGTGGTAGGAGCAGCACCAGCTCCATCAGCAGCAACTTGAGTCTAGAGTTGCTGAGAGGCAGCTTTCTTCACAAACCTAGTGAAGAAACTACTTACCAGCAGCAGCAACTAGACCTGGAGCAGGACCTGGTGGTTAACTTGGACAGTATCCTGCCACCACACATTGAAGATCATCTGCACTACTGGGCATCCGAACTGGATTTGTGGCTGCAGCTTGCAGAGTTTGCCTGGAAAAACTGTCCTGCCTGGCCAGTAGTGTGGCATCATATCGGGTGTTTAGTACAGCGGAGGCCATAGTTACCCCAAGAAGAACTCGCATGTCCACCCAAAATGTGGAGAGACTGACCTTTGTCGAGATCAATCAGGCATTGATCAGCCATGATTTCCACCCACCAATGCCTGATGCATCAGACTAGATCATCTATGGTGCCACACCAACACTTTGACAAAAGACACCGGTTTCTTCTTGCTACCTGCCTCAGCTACTACTATGATACCACACATCTGATGCTAAGTGCTCCTTCTTTCACCCACCATCTTCAGCTGGTACTATTATTTTCACTCACCTCCCCACCCTGTCACTAGGTCACTCTGTGGTCTCCTGATGCTGCTGCTACCTCCTCACTATGTCATCTTGCTACTCTGTGGTCTCCTGATGCTGCTGTTACCTCCACACTCTGTCAACAGTTCACTCTGTGGTATCCTGATGCTGCTGCCACCTCCACACATGTCATCTTGCCACTCTATGGTCACCTGATGCTGCTGTCACCTCCACACTATGTCGTCTTGCCACTCTGTGGTCTCATGATGCTTCTGTCACCTCCAAACTATGTCACCTTGCCACTCTGTTATCTCCTCATGCTACTCCCACCTCCACACTATGTCACCTTGCCACTCTGTGGTCTCCTCATGCCGCTGCCACCTCCATACTATGTCACCTTGCCACTCTGTGGTATCCTCATGCTGTTTCCACCTCACAACTTTGTCATAAGGCCACTCTGTGGACTTCTCATGCTGTTCCGACCCTCCCCACTTCATGACTGGGCCACTATTTTGCCTTTCATCCTGGCTGACATCATCATTTACTTGACATTTCTTCTGATCTGTCAGAAGGAAGGAAAAATGAGATGCACAACGTATCCTGGATGTGCAGCAGCTGTAAGGCCTGTATGGTCCCATCAGAATTGGCTTGTGATTTAGTAGCCAAAAGCAGGAGTGGGTACAAAACACATAAGACATGCAAAGATCCCATTTATATGTCATCTCTGTTTTGAATCCATTCCGTTTTTTTTTGGCATTAGCAATACTAATGGATTACTGACCAAATGCTGACCGATTGACGGTGGATGCTCAACAGACAGGTTCCATTTTTTGGGGGTTACTGTTCTGACGGATCAGAGGAAGGGCAAAATATTCAGTGACAGCAACACAAATTTACTGCTGACACCCTCTCCACTCTGTCAGGGGGCTCTACTTGTATAGGCGTTTAATAGAACAGGTTCTGTAGACATCAATGTGGAATCAGCTGATGACAGTGTAAAAGGAGTGCATTTCTTCTTAGCGCTAACATCGACCTGTAAGGCTGAGTTCATACTTGAGTTATTTGTTCGGTTTTGGCCACGTAACTGCCCAAATAAGTGAAGTGTGCAGTGATTCTAAGAGTGACACCTGTCATCTGCATGTCATATGGACAGTATTATTTCACTACCACAGTGGACTCTCTATGCGTGTTACTGCAAGGCACAGTGTTCTACACCACTATAAACGCACTCTGCAGCCAGGAAATAGACGTTTTTTAAAGCAATTCACCACAAATAAAATCGGATCGAACATAATTTTTTTTCTGAAAATTCGGCAAACTGGACGAATCAAACTATTGAAAAATTCACTCATCTGTAAATATAACTACTATAATACTGCCTCTATTTACAAGAATATAACTACTATAATAGGGCTCCCACTTACAAGAATATATTTACTTAAATACTGCCCCCTATATACAAGAATATAACTACTATAATAGTGCTCCTATGTACAAGAACATAACTACTATAATACTGCTCCTATGTTCAAAAATATAACTATTATAATACTGCTCTTATGTGCAAGGATATAACTACTATAATACTCTCCTATGTAGAAGAATATAACTACTATAACACTGCTCCTATGGACAAAAATATACAGTTGTGTTCAAAATTATTCAACCCCCAATGCTGTAAAGGGTTTTAGGGAATTTAGTGTACATTTGTAATTGTGTTCAGAATGAAATCTTACAAGGACTTTTTAAAGAACCAAATGCAACTAAAATGACATCAATTGTTTTTGTAATACAGTATTAAATGTTTGTTTTGTGATTTCTTCATTGACACAATTATTCAACCCCTTAAAGACGACCACTCTTAAGAACAGAGGTTCATTCAAGTGTTTTCGATCAGGTATTGAAAACACCTATTGGATGTCAAGGAACAGCAATCAAGCATAATAAGCACCAATTAGGCAGATGTAAAATGACTGTGATACTCGGCTCCTTCTAGACATTTACTGGTGTGTTTACAGACATGGTGAAGTCAAGAGAATGGTCCAGGAAGACAAGAGTAGAGGTGATTTCTCTTCACAGGAAGGGCAATGGCTATAAGAAGAGTGCAAAGATGTTAAACATACCAAGAGACACCATAGGAAGCATCATTCGCAAATTCAAGGCAAAGGGCACTGTTGAAACGCTACCTAGTCGTGGCAGAAAGAAGATGCTGACTTCGACTGCTGTGCGCTACCTGAAGTGAAAAGTGGAGAAAAGTCCCCGTGTGACTGCTGGGGAACTGAAAAAGATTTGTCAGATGCGGGTACTGAAGTTTCAGCTCAGACAATAAGGCGCACACTGCGTTATGAAGGCCTCCATGCCAGAACTCCCAGGCGCACCCCTTGCTGTCTCCAAAGAATAAGAAGAGTCGACTGCAGTATGCCAAAAGTCATGTGGACAAACCACAAAAAAGTGTTCTGTGGACTGATGAAACAAAATTAGAACTGTTTGGGCCCATGGATCAACGCTATGTTTGGAGGAGGAAGAACAAGGCCTATGAAGAAAAGAACACCTTGCCTACTGTGAAGCATGGCGGGGGTCTATCATGCTTTGGGGCTGTTTTGCTTCTACAGGTACAGGGAAGCTTCAGCGTGTGCAAGGTACCATGAATTCTCTTCAGTACCAGGAGATATTGGATGAAAATGTGATGCAGTCCGTCACAAACCTGAGGCTTGGGAGACGTTGGACCTTTCAACAGGACAATGATCCCAAGAATACCTCCAAGTCCACTAGAGCATGGTTGCAGATTAAAGGCTGGAACATTTTGAAGTGGCCATCACAGTCACCAGACTTAAATCTGATTGAGAACCTCTGGTGGGACTTAAAGAAAGCAGTTGCAGCGCGCAAGCCTAAGAATGTGACTGAACTGGAGGCTTTTGCCCATGAAGAATGGGTGAAGATACCCGTAGATCGCTGCAAGACACTTGTGTCAAGCTATGCTTCACGTTTAAAGGCTGTTATAACTGGAAAAGGATGTTGTACTAAGTACTAAGATTGAATGTCACTTGGGGGTTGAATAAAACTGATAATGATGTGAGCACAGAAAAGACATTTGTGGTTATTTCATTATAAATGTTATGTTATATTTGTCTGACTTACAAGTGCCTCTTTGATTTAATTGTAAACAAGATGACTGAAATGATCAAAATCAATGTCAAACTGGCCAAAACACTCAATTTCAGTGGGGGTTGAATAATTTTGAACACAACTGTAACTACTGTAATACTGCTCCTATGTAGAAGAATATAACTACTATAATACTGTTCCTATGTACAAGAATATAACTACTATAATACTGCTCCTATGTACAAGAATATAACTACTATAATACTGCTCCTATGTACAAGAATATAACTACTACAATACTGCTCCTATGTACAAGAACATAACTACTATAATACTGCCCCTATGTACAAGAATATAACTACTATAATACTGCTCCTATGTACAAGAATATAACTACTATAATACTGCCTCCTATGTACAAGAATATAACTATTATAATATTGCTCCTATGTACAAGAATATAACTACTATAACACTGATCCTATGTACAAGAATATAACTACAATAATACTGCTCCTATGTACAAGAATATACCTACTATAATACTGCTCCTATGTACAAGAATATATCTAATATAATATTGCCTCCTATGTACAAGAATATAACTGCTATAATACTGCTCCTATGTACAAGAATATAACTACTATAATACTGCTCCTATGTACAAGAATATAACTTCTATACTTTTGCCCCTATGGAAACGTGGCAGTAACATATCTCCTGTCACATCTTAATACTTTTCTATTTTTCAGCTTTGACATAAAGCAGATTCATTTTCATATCTTCTCGATGATTTCATTAAAATCTTTTGCGGCAGAGAAACTGTTTGTTTTCCAGGTAGAAATGTCTTTGTGCCGATCTTTGATGAAGCATCTTAGCTTACATGCAAATATCGCTATTAAAGGGTTTAGTCTTTTGAAAAATGCAAACAGCGTCTCTATCAGGAGATTCTGAAAGGAAAGGTTTCCATGCAATAATTTATGAGACATTTAGCTCTGACTATCTATTGATGATATTAAAATCAGTGGAGATGAAATTTACATCGTTCAGCATTTCTATCCACAAAATTTTAGTGGAAACTCATAAAAGAAGAACAATGCATTTATTTTACACACCAGAGGTGTTGCTGGAATCTCAAAGGGTTCTGGCCCGACTTGGAATATTTCAGGGACTCTAACACTCTACTCTTTGGAACATTGCTGGCGTGCTCAAAGAACATACATCACCATACTGCTCCCAAATAAATATTGTCGCAATACAGTATATAATTAAAGGGGTTGTCCAGAACAAGAAAAGCATAGCACCTGCCCATGGGCTGCGTCTGGTATTGCAGCTCCACTGAAGTGAATGGAGGTAAGCTGTATTACCAGACAAAACCGGTGTGGTGCTGTTTTTGGAAGAAGCTTTTGTAATTCTGTACAATTCATTTCATATAACTATCAATACTAATAAAAGCCCTGTGTGCATGCTCAGGGCTGGTATCCGTGCGTGTGTGCTGATTACAGCGCATGCGCGGCGCGCCAGCCATTTAAAACAATGAATACACCATGCCGCCAGCAACGCCCACACCAGCGCGCCATCCTATCACAGACACCCCAGACACCACGCGTACCGCCCACACCTGTGCGCCCTGTCAGACACACACAGCAGCTGCTGCCAGCAGTATTAGCCACCAGTTGCTGCCAATGATCTCAGCACCACCAGTCAGTGCCAGCAGTCAGTGCCAACCACCTCAGTCATCAGTCAGTGCCACCAGTCTCAGCCACCAGTCAGTGCCATCAGTCACAGCACCAGCAGTCAAAGCCACAGCCACCAGTCAGTGCCAGCAGTCTGAGCCATAGCCACCAGTCTCAGCCACCAGTCAGTGCCAGCATTCTCAGCTGCAGCCAGCACTCGGTGTCAGCAATCTCAGCCATAAGCCGCAGCCAGCAGTCTCAACCACAGCCACCAGTCAGTGCCAGCAGTCTCAGCCACCAGCCGCAGTCAGCAGTCTCAGCCAAAGCCTCAGTCTCAGCACCACCATTCAGTGCCAACCATCTCAGCCACAAGTCACAGTGCTCAGCACCGCCAGTCAGTGCCAGTCGTTTCAGCCATCCGTCAGTGCCACCAGCCACAGCCCCCAGTCACAGTGCCAGCAGTCTCAGCCACCAGTCAGTGCCAGCCGTCTCAGTGATCAGTCAGTGCCACCAGCCAAAGCCACCAGTCACAGTGCCAGCAGTCTCAGCCACAGCTAACAGTCTTGGCCACCAGCCACAGCCTCCAATCAGTGCCAGCAGTCTCAGCCACCAGTCAGTGCCAGCATTCTTAGCTGCAGCTAGCACTCAGTGTCAGAAGTCTCAGCCACAAGCCGCAGCCAGCAGTCAAAGCCACAGCCACCAGTCAGTGCCAGCAGTCTCAGCCACCAGCGTCAGTCAGCAGTCTCAGCCACAGCCACAGTCTCAGCACCACCAGTCAGTGCAAGCAGTCATTGCCAGCTGTCTCAACCACCAGTCACAGTGCCAGCAGTCTAAGCCACCAGTCAGTGCCAGTCATCTCAGCCACCAGTCAGTGCCAGTCATCTCAGCCATCAGTCAGTGCCACCAGCCACAGCCTCCAGTCACAGTGCCAGCAGTCTCAGCCACCAGTCACAGTGCCAGTAGTCTCTGCCACCAGTCATTGCCAATCGTCGCAGCCATCAGTCCGTGCCACCAGCCACAGCAACCAGTCACATTGCCAGCAGTCTTAGACACTAGTCAGTGCTATTTAATATAGACTGTTCCTTCTAATGTTTATGCACTACTGTTCTAGCACCCGTTATAGTCCATTATATAATTAATAATGCCAAACAGTAAATATATAATATAAATAATATTGCCATATAGTGTATAATTAATAACAACATACAGTATATAATGTTTCCCGCATCACCTGGTTCTAGGTGCGCGTTCTTTCAACCTCCAACAGGCAGCCTCATTTGGTAGCTATACTATCGGACACTTCTTTTTTCCGCACCTGCACACTGTTAGTTTCAGCCCCATCTATTTTTGTCTGCCCCACCTGTACCTGGGGTCACATTCATTCTCAGATGACATGGCAGGTTATTTAAAGGGGACTCCAAACTTTCCCCCTCATCTAAAGACTAAGATTTCTGCACAAATTGGTCATAAAATGTGATCTGATCTTCATCTAAGTCACAACAATAGACAATCACAGTCTGCTTAAACTAATAACACACAAATAATTAAATGTTACCATGATTTTATTGAACAACACACCATGTAAACATTCACAGTGCAGGTGGAAAAAGTATGTGAACCCCTAGACTAATGACATCTCCAAGAGCAAATTGGAGTGAGGTGTCAGCCAACTGGAGTCTAGTCAATAAGATGAGATTGGAGGTGTTGGTTATAGCTGCCCTGACCTATAAAAAACACACACCAGTTCTGGGTTTGATTTTCCCAAGAAGCATTGCCTGATGTGAATGATGCCTCGCACAAAAGACATCTCAGAAGACCTACAATTAAGAATTGTTGACTTGCATAAAGCTGGAAAGGGTTATAAAAGTATATCCAAAAGCCTTGCTGTTCATCAGTCCAGGGTAGACAAATTGTCTATAAATGGAGAAAGTTCAGCACTGCTGCTACTCTCCCTAGGAGTGGCTATCCTGTAAAGATGACTGCAAGAGCACAGCACAGACTGCTGAATGAGGTGAAGAAGATTGCTAGAGTGTCAGTTAAAGACTTACAAAAGTCTCTGGCATGTCCTAACATCCCTGTTAACAAATCTACGATAACTAAAACACTAAACAAGAATGTATTTCATGGGAGGATACCACAGAGGAAGCCACTGCTGTCCAAAAAAACACTGCTGCACATTTACAGTTTGCACAAGAGCACCTGGATCTTCCACAGCAGTACTGGCAAAATATTCTGTGGACAGATGAAACCAGAGTTGAGTTGTTTGGAAGAAACACACAACACTATGTGTGGAGAAAAAGAAGCAGAGTCCTGACCTCAGCCCGATTGAGATGCTGTGGCATGACCTCAAGAAAGCGATTCACACCAGTCATCCCAAGAATATCGCTGAACTGAAACAGTTCTGTAAAGAGGAATGGTCAAGAATTACGCCTGACCGTTGTGCACGTCTGATCTGCAACTACAGGAAACGTTTGGTTGAAGTTATTGCTGCCAAAGGAGGTTCAACAAATTATTAAATGCAAGGGTTCACATACTTTTTCCACCTGCACTGTGAATGTTTACATGGTGAGTAGTGATGAGCGGCAGGTGCCATATTCGATTTCGACGAAATTCGCGAATATTCGAATGAATATTCGTTTCATATTCGTCGAAATCGAATATTCGTCATTTTTTCTAGTTATCGCGATTAACATGCGATTTAAATAATCGCATATTGCGATTTGTACTTAAGGCTACTTTCCTATTGGTTTCATATCTAGAATTAGCGAGGATGACGAATATGACGAATGTATTCGTCTATTCCTCAAAGCGAAGATAACAAAGTATTCTACATCTTCGTTTAGCTACCTATTCAGTCAACTTCGCTAATTCTAGCAATCAAATAGGAAGGTTGACTATAGAGACAGCTGTGTTAAATTCGCTATGCGATTTTTTTTTTTTTTTAATAAATAGAATACTTATAATAATTTTATCAAGTAATATAATTATTGTATTAAAAAAAAATCGCATAGCGAATTTAACACAGCTGTCTCTATAGTCAGTCAACCTTCCTATTTGATTGCTAGAATTAGCTAGTTGATCGAATAGGTAGCTAAACGAAGATGTAGAATACTCGTTATCTTCGCTTTGAGGAATATGACGAATACATTCGTCATATTCGCTATTCGCTAATTCTACCAAGCCAACCATAACTTCTGTGCTCATGGAGCGTCCCCATCACCATGGGAACGTCTCCATATACTAAAATGTACTGTCGGATTTGAGGAATTACGTTGAAATCGCAATGCGATTAATTCAAGTTATATTAATCGCATTGCGATTTCAACTTAGAGCTGGGTTTATAATGGTCAGCTTGCTAGTTAACGAAGTTAACGAATATGGAATATAGCAGCAGTGCTAAGTTGAAATCGCAATGCGATTAATTTAACTTAAAGTATTCGCATTGCGATTTCAACTTAGCACTGCTAGTGCATAGCTATACTCCAAATTCGTTAATTCTAGCCTATGTAAGATAGCAGTGCTAAGTTGTAATCGCAATGCGATTAATATAACTTGAATTAATCGCATTGCGATTTCAACGTAATTCCTCAAATCCGACAGTACATTTTAGTATATGGAGATTCTCCCATGGATGGGGACGCTCCACATGAGCACGGAAGTCGGCAGAAGCGGCAACGGGCACTGACTAGAGCAGCCAGGAAGCCAGGAATCCTCAGGACAGGTAAGAACT
This sequence comes from Bufotes viridis, assembly GCA_033119425.1. Taxonomy (NCBI): domain Eukaryota; kingdom Metazoa; phylum Chordata; class Amphibia; order Anura; family Bufonidae; genus Bufotes; species Bufotes viridis. Next base: position 7,185,143 of record CM065597.1, read on the forward strand.
ACTTTTGGGAAGTAGGAAAGAAAAAAATATAACTAAAAAAAAAAAAAAAAAACGAATATTCGAAATAGCAAATTTATAGCGCTATATTCGAAATATTCGCGAATTAGCGAAGTGCCGATATTCGCTAAAAAAATTCGCTTTTCGAATATTCGCGCTCAACACTAATGGTGAGTTCAATAAAAACATGGTAACATTTAATTCTTTGTGTGTTATTAGTTTTAGCAGACTGTGATTGTCTATTGTTGGGACTTAGATGAAGATCAGATCATATTTTATGACCAATTTGTGCAGAAATCCATATCATTCCAAAGGGTTCACATACCTTTTCTTGAAACTGTATGTCTTAGCTGAATAGGACCTTAATACCGCCACCCAGCTGTTAGAATTATGTCTTTGGCTATGTGACTGGTTTTGCAGGTCCTCCTTTCTGGGGTTCAGGATGACAAACCAGGACCCTTGTCTAGTCCCAGCCAATCCAATGGAGTCTGTTAAACAGCCATTTACAATTATGACTAGGAAGATTGATGAAATGCTTTGTTGGATGTTATAGAGCATCAGTAAGCAGGATCAACTCTATTAAACCAGAGGTAATGTTTGATAGGGTTGATCCTTATTATGAAAATGTGGTGGTTTGTCAATGACAAATTTATAGGTATATGCAAATGAGGACTTAGGTGCACAGAGGAGAAGGCATGACCCCCTCTGTGCACCTTAGCTCTTCAGCTGTGCAGCACTGTCCACTACCCCCTCTCCTTGATTAACAATAGTACTCTGCCCAGCTGCCCAGATGATCACTGCGCATGCACTGATATGTTAGTGTACATCACAAGAACAGGATTACAGTGCCAGGCGAGAGGATGCCGATGATTGCTGGCCCTGTACTCTTTAGCCTGCACCATACATTGCACTAGTGTCGAGCGAAGCATCCAAAGCAGAATTTGGTCCGAAGTTAAGGAAAACTTTGATTCTAAACTAACCAGAATTTCCTTGCACTCCCTGACAACAAATCAGTTTCCCTAAAACGATGGCTGCAAATGTTAGAAATTTAAAGTAAGTGTCAAGGAGACAAGCCCGGGAACGCATCACCCAAAATATGGTTCAGCCAGCCAATCCGTGATAGCCATCCCCTGTGATGTCGCAGCCCTTAAAAACCCTCATCCCACACTGTCTCCACCATTGTTCTGTGAGCTGAACATAGGGAGATAAGTGGCAAGTGCTTAGTACAGGGAGAGTGCAGGGATAGTACAGGAACAGTGCAAGAAGACTGTAGGGAAACTACAGGGAGAGTGCACGAAGAGTGCAGGGATAGTGCAGGGATAGTACAGGGATAGTGGAGGGAGAGTGCAGGGATAGTGCAGAGACAGTGCAGGGAGACTACAGGGAGAGTGTAGGGAGACTTATTCTGCGTCAGTCTTATTTATTTATTTATTTATTTACATTTACTTATTCCTACATCAGCCATTAATACAATTCAATACCAAGAAGATGGAGCCTTGATTATTCCGCTGCCAACCTGCCAACCAATACCATCCAGTCTGCAGCCCTTAGGGGGACCAGGTCTTATTGATGACCATCCTCATCTTTTGCTGGCTTTACTTCTTCCAAATCATCTCTCTTGTTCTCCATGTCCTAGAAAAGTAAGCAAGATGCAGAGAGAGGAGGAGCTTGATGTTCCTTATGTTCTCATCGATATTTGATAAAATGGAAAAGGAGGAAAAGCAGATGGCAGAAGAAGGGCTCCCACCTGTAGGGCAGGCGAGCGCTGGGGTCGGAGAAGTGAGTATGCCAGAGCTGATTAATATTCAGTGTTGACTGTCAAATAACCTGCAGGAGATTGCAGGCAAGAGCAGCAATAATCTGCATATTGTCCCCCCTCCTGACCAGCCAAAATCCATACCAGCAACTTCCCCTGCTTAAAGGTGCTGCGTGGCTATTAACAATGAAGAAGGACTAAACAGTGCGGTCTGGGCAATCAGAAGCAAATGTACTGCGCATGCGCTGATTGTGTAAAGTACGTCACAGGTGCAGGATTACAGGGCCAGACTGGGGGACCAGATGATTGTTAGCCATGTAATCTTGCACTTTGGTGTACATTTCCCTACTGACGCATGCACAGTAGACATCTATGCTGCTGGGCTTGCAGATGTACTGCACATGTACCTGTAGTGTAGGCACAGGATTACGGGACCAGACGAGAGGACATTGATGATTTCTGGCCCTGTCAATCAAGAGGCGAGGTGAACCGGCCATTGCTGCACAGAGGTGCCTGGTTTAATTAGGTTCATCTAATGAGATATATAGGAAACTATAGGAAATAGACAAACTATTCAATGCCAGTCAATATGTGCCGTTAAACAGTGTACATTTTCACTGGCCCTTTAAGACTGGATTCTTTCATTGCTTCTCCTTCGGCATGTGGCCATCGAGCTGCATTTTGGAATTATCATTTTTATGCAACAATTTAGGCTATAAAAGGATTATTTAAATCTGGCAGCACGCACAATTAAGTCAATGGTGATGTATAGCGCCAGCTGATTCATCAAACTCGTGAGGGATGCAGATGCAGATATAAAGGGAGCTCATCAGGCTTTTTCATCTCAACTACTCCAGCTTTGGAAATTTAACAAGGATAAAATGCAGTAGATGACCTTCATTCTCAGCTTCCAAAGAGAACAATCCCAGACTGGGGCGTCTGTTATAAACGCGCTACACAAGCATTCATTTATGTTTTTTTTTTTTTTTTTTATCCCAACACACATTGTGCAGTGTGGACCAATACAGAGGAACAAACTGAATGAACAAAAAGGTTGCACTTACCTTCCACAAAATCTGCTGCTTCCACCCATATGTTTCCCTGATCCCCCATGGTCTTTGTCACTTCAGCAATGACATCTCAACATGTGACCACAAACTTGTGCTTCGCTGTTACTGAAACAGAGTGATGAACTGCAGCTGCATCCCCCTCCTCCCCGTCTCCTATTTACTGTTTTACAGGTACATATTAAAGGGGAAGTCACCCCCTTTCAGATCAGAACTGATGCAACTTTGTCCAGACACATGTCCTGCAGCGGCCACTACAGGAGAAATATAGTATTGCATCAGATATAGTCTTGTCACATGCAGATCTCGAGTGGTTTATAAAGGAGGGTCCAGAGTAAGAGGAGCCATTTATGATTTCTGTTAAAAGGGTTATACCATGATTGATGTAAAAAATGAAAATCAGACATAATATAGTTCATGGAAAAATCTTTCTAACAAAGCTAGAACAAGCCCTGTACCTCACATGGAACCGGAGCTCTCCCCATTCATTGCTCAAATAGTTCTGATACATTTACTTCATGCTGACAGCTCAAGGGTTGTGTCCTTTGTCAGGGGGCGCATCCTTTCTACTGGGATTGTCCTTTCTCGTGGGGGGTTCTTTCTGTTGCAGCTCTTTTCCTGTAAATGCAACAGCTTTTAATAGAATATATAGCAGGTCACAGTTGAACATTTTAAGCTGAGCGTGTGTGACCACCTCAGTGAGGTGGTCAGAGAAATAAGGAAAGGAACAAACAGCAGGTGGCGCTATACAGATACATTTTGTTGAATAACTGGTGGTTATACAAAATTTATAGTTACAGTACATGCAATCACAAAAGGTTTCAGATCCAGACACAGGTTTGGAAAATGTAGAATATTATTCATGGCACAACCTCTTTAAGATAATACGCATTCTCCTCAAATCCAATGGTGTGTCTCAAAGGAAAAGAAAACCACAATCATTTCCAATGCCATAGATCCATAAACATAAAGTCTGGATGAATGTTTCAAGGATTGTCCCACAATTGGCATTTCCCACCTATCCACAGCATAGATGATACATTTCTGATCGCTGTGGCCCCTCAACGATCATTACATGGGGGTCCCGAGTCACCTATTCTTCTTCACTGCAAGACCAGGGTGAGAAGAAATTTGAATGAAGCAATGGTCAACCATGTGCCTTATGGCTGATAAGCGTTTCAGGCTGTTCCTCTTTTGTCTTCTTGTAGGAACAGATTTCATGTTTTTTATGAAGATATTGGTTGTTTTAGAAATTTCCAAAAAGTTAATAAAGGAAAAGCATGGAAGATAATGCGATGCAATATTCAGCTTCCCAAAACTCATACCCTCAATACGTGTAACGAATATTTACTCATTGCTCCACTTAATGACCTAAACATCCCTTCAGAAACGAGATCTCGCCCCTGTGATGTTCATTTACATGCGGAGCCTCAGATACGAGATGAATTCTACATACGTCCCTGCAGCTTTTCCTACCGGCACAATCCATGACTTGTTAATTATCGGAGCAAAGATCTCGGCAGCTCGCTAAGTAAATGTTTATACAGGACATGCATCCACTTGTGTAGAATTACAATGTAACACGGCCTGCATCATTAGGACAACGTACAAACAAGGGGACACATGGGATCGTAGCAGGGATGGTATTAGCAAGTGGAGATGAGAAGCTCCTAGGACTCCTCTTAATTCCTTCCAAGCATCAAACTCTACTTGAGGCGTAATATATGAAGACTAAATGATATACAATGATGTCTGCTGTGACGAGGCATTAGAGCGGATGATAGGCCTGTTCTCTGTTAGTTTTCATCTAATCAATTCCCCAACGTTTTCCGGGGATATGTTGAGTGCATATTATACTGCAGAGCTTGGCTGTCTTACAAACAGGTACTTCTTGATTCTGAGCCAAAGGGTCCCCCAGGAAGACTTATTCCCTGAAATCTAAATAAATTGTTCTAGCAGAACTGCAATTCATACCTGTGCACGACCGCAACACAGTCCAATGGCTAATTAATCACCCACAGTAGGGAAATGCCACAGAAATATGGAAATTTCTATCTGGCTTATATACATTCAACCTCGAACTGATGGAGACGCTCTCCTGGCACAGATATGCTTCAAGGTCGTACGTCAACTGCTATGCACTGGTCTAGTAAAATTGAAAATATTTTTTATTATCATTATTATTATTTATTTTCTCATCAATGAGACCCCATTTCCCATGGCGTACGTCTATGGACACCCCCTGAGGGCAGCACAGGAAGCCATATTTTACTGTATTTAAATAGGGGTCTGCGGAAATGAAATTTTTCCTTGTAGAACCAGCTAAGTTGGACTAAGGAGTCTTCTAGATCAAGCAATGTTTATCAGGGAAAAAAGTACAGTATACAAAGGAGCTCTCCTCCAACAAGAAGGAAGATTGTCTCCCTAGACTCACCTATTGGGAGCAACTAAGCTGTGCTAAACCAGAATCTTCTCCTTAAGGAAGATAAACTGCGTCGTAGAAATCGGTTTTTGGCACTTGTCATTCCAGAGAAGGGGACTAATTTGACAGTGGGCCTGGAGAAATAAAGACAGACATGTTTGCTTAGGGAGTCTTCTTGGCCAAGTAATGCTCCCTGTGAAAGAAGATATGCAAATAGGTTTCCTCCAGCCAGAAGGAAAATGGTCTCTCTACTGTCAGCTATTGGGGGCAGCTTCTCTATGAGCCAATGTCAAACAGTACTTGACTAGGATATAAGCAGGGGCATAACTGTAGGGGAAGCAGGGGAAGCGGCTGCTTTGGGGCCCTGACCCAGAAGGGGCCCATCCAAGAGGAGGAGGAGAAGTACTAAAAGATTTTGTCAGGGCCCCTCAACAGTATTACACAATGAAATTAAATAAAGTGGCAGTATAGACAGTGTAGAAAACGGATGGAACAGCTGCCGGGCCTGGTCTGAGAGAGCGATCTTTACTAGCCACAGGAAAGGGGGCTGCGTGAAAGGAAGGGGTTGTGAAAAAATTACTGGGGGAGGGGGCCCCATTCAAAAATTTGCTGTGGGGCCCAGTCATTTCTAGTTATGCCACTGGATGTAAGCCAAACCAAAAATGTATTTATAAAGAAAAAGAGACCCATATGAATACTGATGGTGTTGACAGGTTTTTGCCCCCCTTCCGTGCAGAGCAGGCTACTGGTTTGGTGGGGTGAAAAACATTTGATGTGGGTCTGGAGGAATAAAATTTCTTCTTGTGAACACCACCAATTACATAGGGATCTGGAGGAATGAAGTTTCTCCTTGTGTAGACCACCAAGCACATAGTGGGCTGGAGGAATAAAATGTCTCCTTGTGGAAACCGCCAAGTTGGTGCAGGGTATTTTCTAGGCCACTCAAGGAAAACTGATTTTCTAGTGCCCCCTATTGGGACAGCTTCTCTATGAGTCAATAGCTGAACTCTGAACAGGCCTTGAGTAGGCTATAAGCCAAACCAAAAAGGGACCCAACCACAAACAGCTGTTTTGTTTTTTTCCTGCTTTGGCAGGAAGAAAAGACTTTGTGGGTTTGAAGGATTGAAGTTTCTCATTGTGAAGACCGCTAAGTTGGGAGTCTTTCAGGCCAGACAATGCTCCCTGGAAAAAAACAAAAGGATGCAAACTAGCTATTTGAAGTCTTGATAAAGAGGTTGAATAGAGACAGCGGCACTCACCAATTAGCTATTTGCAGCCATTCACCTGCAATACATGTGCGGTAGAGATGAGCGAATTTCATATTTTGAAATTTGTTCACACTTCGTTTGGTGGTAAAAGGTAAATTATGGATTCCATTACCACGGACTGTAACGCAATTGTAATTCCTCAGAGAATAAGGCATTCTTATGGAGACACATACGGGGTCCTAGGTAGGTGACACCTCTCTACAAAATACTTTTGTCCTAATAGAAATTGTCTTCATGAGTCAATTTCTTCAAAAGTTTTTGCTCCTTTTTTAGAACAATTTGTCCACTTTTTACCATTTTTTCATGTCCTCACGTTTCTGGGTTTCGTTATTATTGGGGGGTAGGCTTCTAACAACTTTTTGAGAAATTTGATTCAGCTGCTTCGCCGAACTTCACAAAGAAATTCGTTTTCTGACAAATTACTTCATCACAAAGTGCATTTCTTTGTAAGTAGCGGGTGCAATGACAAACGGCGATTGCGCCGACCCCGTCATTGAACCCCTAAGATGCCATGTTTATTGGTCATTGCGGCATCTGAGAATAATAGTAAGGGCTTTCAGGGGTTAATCCATAATTTTTTTTTAAATAATACTCACCTTATCCATTTGAGTGGCCACAGCGCCCATCTTGATTGAAGATACCGCACAAAATCCGGTGTGGTGATGTCATACGTCACCGCACACGTGATTTTTCATGGGATCTTTAATCAAGATGGCCGCGGCGGCCTATTCACGCTCAAATGGAACAAGTGATTGTGATTTTTTTTTACCACCATTTCAGGGAAAAAAGATTAGTTACCACGAAACAAGAGTAAATCCGGCTTCGTGGGCAATCGAATTTTCCCTGATACTTCAATTCGCTCAACCATAACCATGATCCCAAGTGAATTTTGCATAACAGAATTACACAATTAACACGGAAAAAATGATCAATCAAAAGGAAAAAAATCTGTGTGATTATCGAGGACATGACATGAACAAGCGGAGACAATAGAGTGCTGCTCCGGCTCTGCTGGGGGCATTTGACGCTATGTAAAAGTGTTAATTATCTGTTATGTAAGACGTCATCTGCTGGCCCCCCACTCAGCGACCTCTGCCTGCATCTAAAGCCCCTTCCCTGAATTACACAGAAGTCAGGTAGAGAACTTTTCCTTGAATTAAAGTGTCAATAACACAATTCTTCCAGATCGCCATGCTGTCACACTGATCAGCTTAATGCAGCGCTAATTACACTTCCTTGTTAAGATTAACTAAGCATGTAACGGCGCACTAACACTGAAGGCATCGTGCGCTTTTTCTTCAAGAATCATCTCTTCACACATTTACAGATTATGAATTCCAACCCTTAAAGAAAAAATGATTATAACATTCTTTTTGTGCTAAAAGATATAATAAACTAAAGAAAATTACATAAAAAAAAACTGCATCTGTGTCACAACAGCAAAACTTAACGAATAAGAAGAAAGCTCAAAAAATGTCCATATTGGGTAACTTTGGAAACAGTTTTCTGGCTGCCGACACAGGTGATCTGCCTGACAGGGAAGCAAGGATGGGCTCAAAAACTAAAGGAGCCTCATCCTGTGAGGTGCAGTAAGTGAGGCCAGTGAGTGATGGAGGGGAAGAAAAGAAATACTAAAAGAGGTTCCATGGTTACTTTTCACACACCCAATAATTTTCCATAAACCACAGATGGTAACATCATTTTAAAAAATCCACGTACTGTGAAATGAATGTGTTTATTATTACTGTACTGAGACATCACTGTGTGTATTATCCCTGTACTGTGACATCACTGTGTGCATTATCCCTGTACTGTGACATCACTGTGTGTATTATCCCTGTACTGTGACATCACTGTGTGTATTATCCCTGTACTGTGTCATCACTGTGTTTATTATCTCTGTACTGTGACATCACTGTGTTTATTATCCCTGTACTGTGACATCACTGTGTTTATTATCTCTGTACTGTGACATCACTGTGTTTATTATCTCTGTACTGTGACATCACTGTGTTTATTATCCCTGTACTGTGACATCACTGTGTTTATTATCCCTGTACTGTGACATCACTGTGTTTATTATCTCTGTACTGTGACATCACTGTGTGTATTATCTCTGTACTGCGACAACACTGTGTTTATTATCTCTGTACTGTGACATCACTGTGTTTATTATCCCTGTACTGTGACATCACTGTGTGTATTATCTCTGTACTGTGACATCACTGTGTTTATTATCTCTGTACTGTGACATCACTGTATGTATTATCCCTGTACTGTGACATCACTGTGTTTATTATCCCTGTACTGTGACATCACTGTGTTTATTATCCCTGTACTGTGACATCACTGTGTTTATTATCCCTGTACTGTGACATCACTGTGTGTATTATCTCTGTACTGTGAAATCACTGTGTTTATTATCTCTGTACTGTGACATCACTGTGTTTATTATCTCTGTACTGTGACATTACTGTGTGTATTATCCCTGTACTGTGACATCACTGCGTGTATTATCCCTGTACTGTGACATCACTGTGTTTATTATCCCTGTACTGTGACATCACTGTGTTTATTATCCCTGTACTGTGACATCACTGTGTTTATTATCTCTGTACTGTGACATCACTGTGTTTATTATCCCTGTACTGTGACATCACTGTGTTTATTATCTCTGTACTGTGACATCACTGTGTGTATTATCTCTGTACTGTGACATCACTGTGTTTATTATCTCTGTACTGTGACATCACTGTGTTTATTATCTCTGTACTGTGACATCACTGTGTGTATTATCCCTGTACTGTGACATCACTGTGTTTATTATCCCTGTACTGTGACATCACTGTGTTTATTATCCCTGTACTGTGACATCACTGTGTTTATTATCTCTGTACTGTGACATCACTGTGTATATTATCCCTGTACTGTGACATCACTGTGTTTATTATCCCTGTACTGTGACATCACTGTGTTTATTATCTCTGTACTGTGACATCACTGTGTTTATTATCTCTGTACTGTGACATCACTGTGTTTATTATCTCTGTACTGTGACATCACTGTGTTTATTATCCCTGTAATGTGACATCACTGTGTGTATTATCTCTGTACTGTGACATCACTGTGTTTATTATCTATGTACTGATACATCACTGTATGTATTATCTCTGTACTGTGACATCACTGTGTTTATTATCCTGTACTGTGACATCACTGTGTTTATTATCCCTGTACTGTGACATCACTGTGTTTATTATCCCTGTACTGTGACACCACTGTGTTTATTATCTCTGTACTGTGATATCACTGTGTTTATTATCTCTGTACTGTGAAATCACTGTGAAATCACTGTGTTTATTATCTCTGTACTGTGACATCACAGTGTATATTATCCCTGTACTGTGACAACACTGTGTTTATTATCTCTGTACTGTGACATCACTGTGTTTATTATCCCTATACTGTGACATCACTGTGTGTATTATCTCTGTACTGTGACATCACTGTGTTTATTATCTCTGTACTGTGACATCACTGTGTTTATTATCTCTGTACTGTGACATCACTGTGTTTATTATCTCTGTACTGTGACATCACTGTGTTTATTATCTCTGTACTGTGACATCACTGTGTTTATTATCTCTGTACTGTGACATCACTGTGTGTATTATCCCTGTACTGTGACATCACTGTGTTTATTATCTCTGTACTGTGACATCACTGTGTTTATTATCTCTGTACTGTGACATCACTGTGTGTATTATCTCTGTACTGTGACATCACTGTGTTTATTATCTCTGTACTGTGACATCACTGTGTTTATTATCCCTGTACTGTGACATCACTGTGTTTATTATCTCTGTACTGTGACATCACTGTGTTTATTATCTCTGCACTGTGACATCACTGTATGTATTATCCCTGTACTGTGACATCACTGTGTTTATTATCCCTGTACTGTGACATCACTGTGTTTATTATCCCTGTACTGTGACATCACTGTGTTTATTATCCCTGTACTGTGACATCACTGTGTTTATTATCTCTGTACTGTGACATCACTGTGTTTATTATCTCTGTACTGTGACATCACTGTGTTTATTATCTCTGTACTGTGACATCACTGTGTATATTATCCCTGTACTGTGACATCACTGTGTTTATTATCCCTGTACTGTGACATCACTGTGTTTATTATCCCTGTACTGTGACATCACTGTGTTTATTATCCCTGTACTGTGACATCACTGTGTTTATTATCTCTGTACTGTGACATCACTGTGTTTATTATCTCTGTACTGTGACATCACTGTGTTTATTATCTCTGTACTGTGACATCACTGTGTGTATTATCCCTGTACTGTGACATCACTGTGTGTATTATCCCTGTACTGTGACATCACTGTGTTTATTATCCCTGTACTGTGACATCACTGTGTTTATTATCCCTGTACTGTGACATCACTGTGTTTATTATCTCTGTACTGTGACATCACTGTGTATATTATCCCTGTATTGTGACATCACTGTGTTTATTATCCCTGTACTGTGACATCACTGTGTGTATTATCTCTGTACTGTAAACATCACTGTGTTTATTATCTCTGTACTGTGACATCACTGTGTTTATTATCCCTGTACTGTGACATCACTGTGTTTATTATCTCTGTACTGTGACATCACTGTGTTTATTATCTCTGTACTGTGACATCACTGTGTTTATTATCTCTGTACTGTGACATCACTGTGTTTATTATCCCTGTACTGTGACATCACTGTGTGTATTATCTCTGTACTGTGACATCACTGTGTTTATTATCTATGTACTGATACATCACTGTATGTATTATCCCTGTACTGTGACATCACTGTGTTTATTATCCCTGTACTGTGACATCACTGTGTTTATTATCCCTGTACTGTGACATCACTGTGTTTATTATCCCTGTACTGTGACACCACTGTGTTTATTATCTCTGTACTGTGATATCACTGTGTTTATTATCTCTGTACTGTGAAATCACTGTGAAATCACTGTGTTTATTATCTCTGTACTGTGACATCACTGTGTATATTATCCCTGTACTGTGACAACACTGTGTTTATTATCTCTGTACTGTGACATCACTGTGTTTATTATCCCTATACTGTGACATCACTGTGTGTATTATCTCTGTACTGTGACATCACTGTGTTTATTATCTCTGTACTGTGACATCACTGTGTTTATTATCCCTATACTGTGACATCACTGTGTTGTATTATCTCTGTACTGTGACATCACTGTGTTTATTATCTCTGTACTGTGACATCACTGTGTTTATTATCTCTGTACTGTGACATCACTGTGTTTATTATCTCTGTACTGTGACATCACTGTGTTTATTATCCCTGTACTGTGACATCACTGTGTGTATTATCTCTGTACTGTGACATCACTGTGTTTATTATCTCTGTACTGTGACATCACTGTGTTTATTATCCCTGTACTGTGACATCACTGTGTGTATTATCTCTGTACTGTGACATCACTGTGTTTATTATCTCCTGTACTGTGACATCACTGTGTTTATTATCCCTGTACTGTGACATCACTGTGTTTATTATCCCTGTACTGTGACATCACTGTGTTTATTATCCCTGTACTGTGACACCACTGTGTTTATTATCTCTGTACTGTGATATCACTGTGTTTATTATCTCTGTACAGTGAAATCACTGTGAAATCACTCTGTTTATTATCTCTGTACTGTGACATCACTGTGTATATTATCCCTGTACTGTGACAACACTGTGTTTATTATCTCTGTACTGTGACATCACTGTGTTTATTATCCCTATACTGTGACATCACTGTGTGTATTATCTCTGTACTGTGACATCACTGTGTTTATTATCCCTGTACTGTGACATCACTGTGTTTATTATCCCTATACTGTGACATCACTGTGTGTATTATCTCTGTACTGTGACATCACTGTGTTTATTATCTCTGTACTGTGACATCACTGTGTTTATTATCTCTGTACTGTGACATCACTGTGTTTATTATCCCTGTAATGTGACATCACTGTGTGTATTATCTCTGTACTGTGACATCACTGTGTTTATTATCTATGTACTGATACATCACTGTATGTATTATCCCTGTACTGTGACATCACTGTGTTTATTATCCCTGTACTGTGACATCACTGTGTTTATTATCCCTGTACTATTACATCACTGTGTTTATTATCCCTGTACTGTGACACCACTGTGTTTATTATCTCTGTACTGTGAAATCACAGTGAAATCACTGTGTTTATTATCTCTGTACTGTGACATCACTGTGTATATTATCCCTGTACTGTGACAACACTGTGTTTATTATCTCTGTACTGTGACATCACTGTGTTTATTATCCCTATACTGTGACATCACTGTGTGTATTATCTCTGTACTGTGACATCACTGTGTTTATTATCTCTGTACTGTGACATCACTGTGTTTATTATCTCTGTACTGTGACATCACTGTATGTATTATCCCTGTACTGTGACATCACTGTGTTTATTATCCCTGTACTGTGACATCACTGTGTTTATTATCCCTGTACTGTGACATCACTGTGTTTATTATCTCTGTACTGTGACATCACTGTGTTTATTATCTCTGTACTGTGACATCACTGTATGTATTATCCCTGTACTGTGACATCACTGTGTTTATTATCCCTGTACTGTGACATCACTGTGTTTATTATCCCTGTACTGTGACACCACTGTGTTTATTATCTCTGTACTGTGATATCACTGTGTTTATTATCTCTGTACTGTGAAATCACTGTGAAATCACTGTGTTTATTATCCTGTACTGTGACATCACTGTGTATATTATCCCTGTACTGTGACAACACTGTGTTTATTATCTCTGTACTGTGACATCACTGTGTTTATTATCCCTATACTGTGACATCACTGTGTGTATTATCTCTGCACTGTGACATCACTGTGTTTATTATCCCTGTACTGTGACATCACTGTGTTTATTATCCCTATACTGTGACATCACTGTGTGTATTATCTCTGTACTGTGACATCACTGTGTTTATTATCTCTGTACTGTGACATCACTGTGTTTATTATCTCTGTACTGTGACATCACTGTGTTTATTATCTCTGTACTGTGACATCACTGTGTTTATTATCCCTGTAATGTGACATCACTGTGTGTATTATCTCTGTACTGTGACATCACTGTGTTTATTATCTATGTACTGATACATCACTGTATGTATTATCCCTGTACTGTGACATCACTGTATGTATTATCCCTGTACTGTGACATCACTGTGTTTATTATCCCTGTACTGTGACATCACTGTGTTTATTATCCCTGTACTATGACATCACTGTGTTTATAATAATACATCCCTGTACTGTGACACCACTGTGTTTATTATCTCTGTACTGTGACATCACTGTGTTTATTATCTCTGTACTGTGACATCACTGTGTTTATTATCCCTGTAATGTGACATCACTGTGTGTATTATCTCTGTACTGTGACATCACTGTGTTTATTATCTATGTACTGATACATCACGGTATGTATTATCCCTGTACTGTGACATCACTGTGTTTATTATCCCTGTACTGTGACATCACTGTGTTTATTATCCCTGTACTGTGACATCACTGTGTTTATTATCCCTGTACTGTGACACCACTGTGTTTATTATCTCTGTACTGTGATATCACTGTGTTTATTATCTCTGTACTGTGAAATCACTGTGAAATCACTGTGTTTATTATCTCTGTACTGTGACATCACTGTGTATATTATCCCTGTACTGTGACAACACTGTGTTTATTATCTCTGTACTGTGACATCACTGTGTTTATTATCCCTATACTGTGACATCACTGTGTGTATTATCTCTGTACTGTGACATCACTGTGTTTATTATCCCTGTACTGTGACATCACTGTGTTTATTATCCCTATACTGTGACATCACTGTGTGTATTATCTCTGTACTGTGACATCACTGTGTTTATTATCTCTGTACTGTGACATCACTGTGTTTATTATCTCTGTACTGTGACATCACTGTGTTTATTATCCCTGTAATGTGACATCACTGTGTGTATTATCTCTGTACTGTGACATCACTGTGTTTATTATCTATGTACTGATACATCACTGTATGTATTATCCCTGTACTGTGACATCACTGTGTTTATTATCCCTGTACTGTGACATCACTGTGTTTATTATCCCTGTACTGTGACATCACTGTGTTTATTATCCCTGTACTGTGACACCACTGTGTTTATTATCTCTGTACTGTGAAATCACAGTGAAATCACTGTGTTTATTATCTCTGTACTGTGACATCACTGTGTATATTATCCCTGTACTGTGACATCACTGTGTTTATTATCTCTGTACTGTGACATCACTGTGTTTATTATCCCTGTACTGTGACATCACTGTGTGTATTATCCCTGTACTGTGACATCACTGTGTTTATTATCTCTGTACTGTGACATCACTGTGTTTATTATCTCTGTACTGTGACATCACTGTATGTATTATCCCTGTACTGTGACATCACTGTGTTTATTATCCCTGTACTGTGACATCACTGTGTTTATTATCCCTGTACTGTGACATCACTGTGTGTATTATCCCTGTACTGTGACATCACTGTGTGTATCATCTCTGTACTGTGACATCACTGTGTGTATTATCCCTGTACTGTGACATCACTGCGTGTATTATCCCTGTACTGTGACATCACTGTGTTTATTATCCCTGTACTGTGACATCGCTGTGTATATTATCCCTGTACTGTGACATCACTGTGTTTATTATCCCTGTACTGTGACATCACTGTGTTTATTATCCCTGTACTGTGACATCACTGTGTTTATTATCCCTATACTGTGACATCTCTGTGTTTATTATCCCTGTACTGTGACATCACTGTATTTATTATCTCTGTACTGTGACATCACTGTGTTTATTATCTCTGTACTGTGACATCACTGTGTTTATTATCTCTGTACTGTGACATCACTGTGTTTATTATCCCTGTGCTGTGACATCACTGTGCATATTATCCCTGTACTGTGACATCACTGTGTTTATTATCCCTGTACTGTGACATCACTGTTTTTATTATCGCTGCACTGTGACATCACTGTGTTTATTATCTCTGTACTGTGACATCACTGTGTTTATTATCCCTGTACTGTGACATCTCTGTGTTTATTATCCCTGTACTGTGACATCACTGTGTTTATTATCTCTGTACTGTGACATCACTGTGTTTATTATCTCTGTACTGTGACATCACTGTGTTTATTATCCCTGTACTGTGACATCACTGTGTTTATTATCCCTGTACTGTGACATCACTGTGTTTATTATCCCTGTACTGTGACATCACTGTGTGTATTATCCTGTACTGTGACATCACTGTGTTTATTATCCCTGTACTGTGACATCTCTGTGTTTATTATCCCTGTACTGTGACATCTCTGTGTTTATTATTCCTATACTGTGACATCACTGTGTTTATTATTCCTGTACTGTGACATCTCTGTGTTTATTATCCCTGTACTGTGACATCACTGTGTTTATTATCTCTGTACTGTGACATCACTGTGTTTATTATCCCTGTACTGTGACATCACTGTGTTTATTATCTCTGTACTGTGACATCTCTGTGTTTATTATCCCTGTACTATGACATCACTGTGTTTATTATCCCTGTACTGTGACATCACTGTGTTTATTATCCCTGTACTGTGACATCACTGTGTTTATTATCCCTGTACTGAGACATCACTGTGTTTATAATCTCTGTACTGTGACATCTCTGTGTTTATTATCCCTGTACTATGACATCACTGTGTTTATTATCCCTGTACTGTGACATCTCTGTGTTTATTATCCCTGTACTGTGACATCACTGCGTGTATTATCCCTGTACTGTGACATCACTGTGTTTATTATCTCAGTACTGTGACATCAATGTGTTTATTATCTATGTACTGTGACATCACTGTGTTTTATTATCCCTGTACTGTGACATCACTGTGTTTATTATCTCTGTACTGTGACATCACTGTGTTTATTATCCCTGTACTGTGACATCACTGTGTGTATTATCCCTGTACTGTGACATCACTGCGTATATTATCCCTGTACTGTGACATCACTGTGTTTATTATCCCTGTACTGTGACATCACTGTGTTTAATATCTCTGTACTGTGACATCACTGTGTTTATTATCCCCGTACTGTGACATCACTGTTTTTATTATCCCTGTACTGTGACATCACTGTGTTTATTATCGCTGTACTGTGACATCACTGTGTTTAAAATCCTGTACTGTGACATCACTGTGTTTATTATCTCTGTACTGTGACATCACTGTGTTTATTATCCCTGTTCTGTGACATCACTGTGTTTATTATCTCTGTACTGTGACATCACTGTGTTTATTATCCCTGTACTTTGACATCACTATGTTTATTATCTCTGTACTGTGACATCACTGTGTTTATTATCTTTGTACTGTGGCATCACTGTGTTTATTATCCCTGTAATGTGACATCACTGTGTTAATTATCCCTGTAATGTGACATCACTGTGTTTATTATCCCTGTACTGTGACATCACTGTGTTTATTATCCCTCTACTGTGACATCACAGTGTTTATTATCCCTGTACTGTGACATCACTGTGTTTATTATCTCTGTACTGTGACATCACTGTGTTTATTATCCCTGTACTGTGACATCACTGTGTTTATTATCCCTGTACTGTGACATCACTGTGTTTATTATCTCTGTACTGTGACATCACTGTGTTTATTATCTCTGTACTGTGACATCACTGTGTTTATTATCCCTGTACTGTGACATCACTGTGTTTATTATCCCTGTACTGTGACATCACTGTGTTTATTATCCCTGTACTGTGACATCACTGTGTTTATTATCTCTGTACTGTGACATCACTGTGTGTATTATCCCTGTACTGTGACATCACTGTGTTTATTATCCCTGTACTGTGACATCACTGTGTTTATTATCCCTGTACTGTGACATCACTGTGTTTATTATCCCTGTACTGTGACATCACTGTGTTTATTATCTCTGTACTGTGACATCACTGTGTTTATTATCTCTGTACTGTGACATCACTGTGTTTATTATCCCTGTACTGTGACATCACTGTGTGTATTATCCCTGTACTGTGACATCACTGTGTTTATTATCTCTGTACTGTGACATCACTGTGTTTATTATCCCTGTACTGTGACATCACTGTGTTTATTATCTCTGTACTGTGACATCACTGTGTTTATTATCCCTGTACTGTGACATCACTGTGTTTATTATCGCCTGTACTGTGACATCACTGTGTTTATTATCTCTGTACTGTGACATCACTGTGTTTATTATCTCTGTACTGTGACATCACTGTGTTTATTATCCCTGTACTGTGACATCACTGTGTTTATTATCCCTGTACTGTGACATCACTGTGTTTATTATCCCTGTACTGTGACATCACTGTGTTTATTATCCGTGTACTGTGACATCACTGTGTTTATTATCTCTGTACTGTGACATCACTGTGTTTATTATCTCTGTACTGTGACATCACTGTGTTTATTATCCGTGTACTGTGACATCACTGTGTTTATTATCCCTGTACTGTGACATCACTGTGTTTATTATCTCTGTACTGTGACATCACTGTGTTTATTATCCCTGTACTGTGACATCACTGTGTTTATTATCCCTGTACTGTGACATCACTGTGTTTATTATCTCTGTACTGTGACATCACTGTGTTTATTATCCCTGTGCTGTGACATCACTGTGTTTATTATCCCTGTACTGTGACATCACTGTGTTTATTATCCCTGTACTGTGACATCACTGTGTTTATTATCTCTGTACTGTGACATCACTGTGTTTATTATACCTGTACTGTGACATCACTGTGTTTATTATCCCTGTACTGTGACATCACTGTGTTTATTATCTCTGTACTGTGACATCACTGTGTTTATTATCTCTGTACTGTGACATCACTGTGTTTATTATCCCTGTACTGTGACATCACTGTGTTTATTATCCCTGTACTGTGACATCACTGTGTTTATTATCTCTGTACTGTGACATCACTGTGTTTATTATCCCTGTACTGTGACATCACTGTGTTTATTATCTCTGTACTGTGACATCACTGTGTTTATTATCCCTGTACTGTGACATCACTGTGTTTATTATCCCTGTACTGTGACATCACTGTGTTTATTATCCCTGTACTGTGACATCACTGTGTTTATTATCCCTGTACTGTGACATCACTGTGTTTATTATCCCTGTACTGTGACATCACTGTGTTTATTATCCTGTACTGTGACATCACTGTGTTTATTATCCCTGTACTGTGACATCACTGTGTTTATTATCCCTGTACTGTGACATCACTGTGTTTATTATCCCTGTACTGTGACATCACTGTGTTTATTATCTCTGTACTGTGACATCACTGTGTTTTATTATCCCTGTACTGTGACATCACTGTGTTAATTATCTCTGTACTGTGACATCACTGTGTTTATTATCTCTGTACTGTGACATCACTGTTTATTATCACTGTACTGTGACATCACTGTGTTTATTATCTCTGTACTGTGACATCACTGTGTTTATTATCTCTGTACTGTGACATCACTGTGTTTATTATCCCTGTACTGTGACATCACTGTGTGTATTTTCCCTATACTGTGATATCACTGTGTTTATTATCCCTGTACTGTGACATCACTGTGTGTATTATCCCTGTACTGTGACATCACTGTGTTTATTATCCCTGTACTGTGACATCACTGTGTTTATTATCTCTGTACTGTGACATCACTGTGTTTATTATCTCTGTACTGTGACATCACTGTGTTTATTATTCCTGTACTGTGACATCTCTGTGTTTATTATCCCTGTACTGTGACATCACTGTGTTTATTATCTCTGTACTGTGACATCACTGTGTTTATTATCCCTGTACTGTGACATCACTGTGTTTATTATCTCAGTACTGTGACATCAATGTGTTTATTATCCCTGTACTATGACATCACTGTTTTTATTATCCCTGTACTGTGACATCACTGTGTTTATTATCCCTGTACTGTGACATCACTGTGTTTATTATCCCTGTACTGAGACATCACTGTGTTTATAATCTCTGTACTGTGACATCTCTGTGTTTATTATCCCTGTACTATGACATCACTGTGTTTATTATCCCTGTACTGTGACATCTCTGTGTTTATTATCCCTGTACTGTGACATCACTGCGTGTATTATCCCTGTACTGTGACATCACTGTGTTTATTATCTCAGTACTGTGATATCACTGTGTTTATTATCCCCGTACTGTGACATCACTGTGTTTATTATCTATGTACTGTGACATCACTGTGTTTTATTATCCCTGTACTGTGACATCACTGTGTTTATTATCTCTGTACTGTGACATCACTGTGTTTATTATCCCTGTACTGTGACATCACTGTGTGTATTATCCCTGTACTGTGACATCACTGCGTATATTATCCCTGTACTGTGACATCACTGTGTTTATTATCCCTGTACTGTGACATCACTGTGTTTAATATCTCTGTACTGTGACATCACTGTGTTTATTATCCCCGTACTGTGACATCACTGTGTTTATTATCCCTGTACTGTGACATCACTGTGTTTATTATCGCTGTACTGTGACATCACTGTGTTTAAAATCCTGTACTGTGACATCACTGTGTTTATTATCTCTGTACTGTGACATCACTGTGTTTATTATCCCTGTTCTGTGACATCACTGTGTTTATTATCTCTGTACTGTGACATCACTGTGTTTATTATCCCTGTACTTTGACATCACTATGTTTATTATCTCTGTACTGTGACATCACTGTGTTTATTATCTTTGTACTGTGACATCACTGTGTTTATTATCCCTGTAATGTGACATCACTGTGTTAATTATCCCTGTAATGTGACATCACTGTGTTTATTATCCCTGTACTGTGACATCACTGTGTTTATTATCACTCTACTGTGACATCACAGTGTTTATTATCCCTGTACTGTGACATCACTGTGTTTATTATCTCTGTACTGTGACATCACTGTGTGTATTATCCCTGTACTGTGACATCACTGTGTTTATTATCCCTGTACTGTGACATCACTGTGTTTATTATCTCTGTACTGTGACATCACTGTGTTTATTATCTTTGTACTGTGACATCACTGTGTTTGTTATCTCTGTACTGTGACATCACTGTGTTTATTATCCCTGTAATGTGACATCACTGTGTTTATTATCCCTGTACTGTGACATCACTGTGTTTATTATCTCTGTACTGTGACATCACTGTGTGCATTATCTCTGTACTGTGGCATAACTGTGTTTATTATCTCTGTACTGTGACATCACTACGTGTATTATCCCTGTACTGTGACATCGCTGTGTGTATTATCCCTGTACTGTGACATCACTGTGTTTATTATCCCTGTACTGTTAAATCACTGTGTTTATTATCTCTGTACTGTGACATCGCTGTGTTTATTATCTCTATACTGTGACATCACTGTGTTTATTATACCTGTACTGTGACATCACTGTGTGTATTATCTCTGTACTGTGACATCACTGTGTTTATTATCTCTGTACTGTGACATCATGGTGTTTATTATCGCTGTACTGTGACATCACTGTGTTTATTATCCCTGTACTGTGACATCATGGTGTTTATTATCGCTGTACTGTGACATCACTGTGTTTATTATCCCTCTACTGTGACATCACTGTGTTTATTATCTCTGTACTGTGACATCACTGTGTTTATTATCCCTGTACTGTGACATCACTGTGTTTATTATCTCTGTACTGTGACATCGCTGTGTGTATTATCCCTGTACTGTGACATCACTGTGTTTATTATCTCTGTACTGTGACATCACTGTGTTTATTATCCCTGTACTGTGACATCACTGTGTGTATTATCTCTGTACTGTGACATCACTGTGTTTATTAACTCTGTACTGTGACATCACTGTGTGTATTATCCCTGTACTGTGACATCACTGTGTTTATTATCCTGTACTGTGACATCACTGTGTGTATTATCCCTGTACTGTGACATCACTGTGTGTATTATCTCTGTACTGTGACATCACTGTGTTTATTATCCTGTACTGTGACATCACAGTGTTTATTATCCCTGTACTGTGACATCACTGTGTTTATTATCCCTGTACTGTGACATCACTGTGTTTATTATCCCTGTACTGTGACATCACTCTGTTTATTATCTCTGTACTGTGACATCACTGTGTTTATTATCCCTGTACTGTGACATCACTGTGTTTATTATCTCTGTACTGTCACATCACTGTGTTTATTATCCCTGTACTGTGACATCGCTGTGTTTATTATCTCTGTACTGTGACATCACTGTGTGTATTATCCCTGTAATGTTTATTTCTGTACTGCATCCAGGAGACAGTCTATAGGGAGGCAGAAGAAAGACCGGAGGACAAAAAATTGCTTACCAAGCATGCATTGTCTATATTATCTCTGTACTCTGTACTATCTCTGTACTGTGAGATCACTGTTTTATTACCCTTGGAAATCTAAATAAATTGTTCTAGCAGAACTGCAATTCATACCTGTGCACGGCCGCAACACAGTCCAATGGCTAATTAATCACCACAGTAGGGAAATGCCACAGAAATATGGAAATTTCTATCTGGCTTATATACATTCAACCTCGAACTGATGGAGACGCTCTCCTGGCACAGATATGCTTCAAGGTCAGTACGTCAACTGCTATGCACTGGTCTAAGTAAAATTGAAAATATTTTTTATTATCATTATTATTGTTTATTTTCTTCATCAATGAGACCCCATTTCCCATGGCGCACGTCTATGGACACCCCTGAGGGCAGCACAGGAAGCCATATTTTACTGTATTTAAATGAGGGTCTATGGAAATGAAATTTTTCCTTGTAGAACCAGCTAAGTTGGACTAAGGAGTCTTCTAGATCAAGCAATGTTTATCAGGAAAAAAGTACAGTATACAAAGGAGCTCTCCTCCAACAAGAAGGAAGATTGTCTCCTAGACTCACCTATTGGGAGCAACTAAGCTGTGCTAAACCAGAATCTTCTCTCCTTAAGGAAAGATAAACTGCGTCGTAGAAATCGGTTTTTGGCACTCTGTCATTCCAGAGAAGGGGACTAATTTGACAGTGGGCCTGGAGAAATAAAGACAGACATGTTTGCTTAGGGAGTCTTCTTGGCCAAGTAATGCTCCCTGTGAAAGAAGATATGCAAATAGGTTTCCTCCAGCCAGAAGGAAAATGGTCTCTCTACTGTCAGCTATTGGGGCAGCTTCTCTATGAGCCAATGTCAAACAGTACTTGACTAGGATATAAGCAGGGGCATAACTATAGGGAAGCAGGGAAGCGGCTGCTTTGGGGCCCCTGACCCAGAAGGGCCCATCCAAGAGGAGGAGGAGAAGTACTAAAAGATTTTGTCAGGGCCCCTCAACAGTATTACACAATGAAATTATATACAGTGGCAGTATAGACAGTGTAGAAAACGGATGGAACAGCTGCCGGGCCTGGTCTGAGAGAGCGATCTTTACTAGCCACAGGAAAGGGCGGCATGAAAGGAAGGGGTTGTGAAAAAATTACTGGGGGAGGGGGCCCCATTCAAAAATTTGCTGTGGGGCCCAGTCATTTCTAGTTATGCCACTGGATGTAAGCCAAACCAAAAATGTATTTATAAAGAAAAAGAGACCCATATGAATACTGATGGTGTTGACAGGTTTTGCCCCCTTCCGTGCAGAGCAGGCTACTGGTTTGGTGGGGTGAAAAACATTTGATGTGGGTCTGGAGGAATAAAATTTCTTCTTGTGAACACCACCAATTACATAGGGATCTGGAGGAATGAAGTTTCTCCTTGTGTAGACCACCAAGCACATAGTGGGCTGGAGGAATAAAATGTCTCCTTGTGGAAACCGCCAAGTTGGTGCGGGGTATTTTCTAGGCCACTCAAGGAAAACTGATTTTCTAGTGCCCCTATTGGGACAGCTTCTCATGAGTCAATAGCTGAACTCTGAACAGGCCTTGAGTAGGCTATAAGCCAAACCAAAAGGGACCCAACCACAAACAGCTGTTTTGTTTTTTTCCTGCTTTGGCAGGAAGAAAAGACTTTGTGGGTTTGAAGGATTGAAGTTTCTCATTGTGAAGACCGCTAAGTTGGGAGTCTTTCAGGCCAGACAATGCTCCCTGGAAAAAAACAAAAGGATGCAAACTAGCTATTTGAAGTCTTGATAAAGAGGTTGAATAGAGACAGCGGCACTCACCAATTAGCTATTTGCAGCCATTCACCTGCAATACATGTGCGGTAGAGATGAGCGAATTTCATATTTTGAAATTTGTTCACACTTCGTTTGGTGGTAAAAGGTAAATTATGGATTCCATTACCACGGACTGTAACGCAATTGTAATTCCTCAGTGAATAAGGCATTCTTATGGAGAGGTTCTGTACACAAGCTGACATACGGGGTCCTAGGTAGGTGACACCTCTCTACAAAATACTTTTGTCCTAATAGAAATTGTCTTCATGAGTCAATTTCTTCAAAAGTTTTTGCTCCTTTTTTAGAACAATTTGTCCACTTTTACCATTTTTCATGTCCTCACGTTTCTGGGTTTCGTTATTATTGGGGGGTAGGCTTCTAACAACTTTTTGAGAAATTTGATTCAGCTGCTTCGCCGAACTTCACAAAGAAATTCGTTTTCTGACAAATTACTTCATCACAAAGTGCATTTCTTTGTAAGTAGCGGGTGCAATGACAAACGGCGATTGCGCCGACCCCGTCATTGAACCCCTAAGATGCCATGTTTATTGGTCATTACGGCATCTGAGAATAATAGTAAGGGCTTTCAGGGTTAATCCATAATTTTTTTAAATAATACTCACCTTATCCATTTGAGTGGCCACAGCCCATCTTGATTGAAGATACCGCACAAAAATCCGGTGTGGTGATGTCATACGTCACCGCACACGTGATTTTTCATGGGATCTTTAATCAAGATGAGCGTGACGCCTATTCACGCTCAAATGGAACAAGTGATTGTGATTTTTTACCACCATTTCAGGGAAAAGATTAGTTACCACGAAACAAGAGTAAATCTGGCTTCGTGGGCAATCGAATTTTCCTGATACTTCACTCGCTCAACCATAACCATGATCCCAAGTGAATTTTGCATAACAGAATTACACAATTAACACGGAAAAATGATCAATCAAAAGGAAAAAAATCTGTGTGATTATCGAGGACATGACATGAACAAGCGGAGACAATAGAGTGCTGCTCCGGCTCTGCTGGGGGCATTTGACGCTATGTAAAAGTGTTAATTATCTGTTATGTAAGACGTCATCTGCTGGCCCCACTCAGCGACCTCTGCCTGCATCTAAAGCCCCTTCCCTGAATTACACAGAAGTCAGGTAGAGAACTTTTCCTTGAATTAAAGTGTCAATAACACAATTCTTCCAGATCGCCATGCTGTCACACTGATCAGCTTAATGCAGCGCTAATTACACTTCCTTGTTAAGATTAACTAAGCATGTAACGCGCACTAACACTGAAGGCATCGTGCGCTTTTTCTTCAAGAATCATCTCTTCACACATTTACAGATTATGAATTCCAACCCTTAAAGAAAAAATGATTATAACATTCTTTTTGTGCTAAAAGATATAATAAACTAAAGAAAATTACATAAAAAAAACTGCATCTGTGTCACAACAGCAAAACTTAACGAATAAGAAGAAAGCTCAAAAAATGTCCATATTGGGTAACTTTGGAAACAGTTTTCTGGCTGCCGACACAGGTGCTCTGCCTGACACGGAAGTAAGGATGGGCTCAAAAACTAAAGGAGCCTCATCCTGTGAGGTGCAGTAAGTGATGCCAGTGAGTGATGGAGGGGAAGAAAAGAAATACTAAAAGAGGTTCCATGGTTACCCAATCACACACCCAATAATTTTCCATAAACCACAGATGGTAACATCATTTTAAAAAATCCCCGTACTGTGAAATGAATGTGTTTATTTTCCCTGTACTGTGACATCACTGTGTTTATTATCCCTGTACTGTGACATCACTGTCATTATTATCCCTGTACTGTGACATCACTGTGTTTATTATCTCTGTACTGTGACATCACTGTGTTTATTATCCCTGTACTGTGACATCACTGTGTGCATTATCCCTGTACTGTGACATCACTGTGTTTATTATCTCTGTACTGTGACATCACTGTGTTTATTATTCCTGTACTGTGACATCACTGTGTGTATTATCCCTGTACTGTGACATCACTGTGTGCATTATCCCTGTACTGTGACATCACTGTGTTTATTATCTCTGTACTGTGACATCA
The DNA here is from genome assembly GCA_033119425.1 of Bufotes viridis. Taxonomy (NCBI): domain Eukaryota; kingdom Metazoa; phylum Chordata; class Amphibia; order Anura; family Bufonidae; genus Bufotes; species Bufotes viridis. Next base: position 7,211,189 of record CM065597.1, read on the forward strand.
CTGTGTTTATTATCTCTGTACTGTGACATCACTGTGTTTATTATCCCTGTGCTGTGACATCACTGTGTTTATTATCCCTGTACTGTGACATCACTGTGTTTATTATCTCTGTACTGTGACATCACTGTGTGTATTATCTCTGTACTGCGACAACACTGTGTTTATTATCTCTGTACTGTGACATCACTGTCTTTATTATCCCTGTACTGTGACATCACTGTGTGTATTATCTCTGTACTGTGACATCACTGTGTTTATTATCTCTGCACTGTGACATCACTGTATGTATTATCCCTGAACTGTGACATCACTGTGTTTATTATCCCTGTACTGTGACATCACTGTGTTTATTATCCCTGTACTGTGACATCACTGTGTTTATTATCCCTGTACTGTGACATCACTGTGTTTATTATCTTTGAACTGTGACATCACTGTGTTTATTATCCCTGTACTGTGACATCACTGTGTGTATTATCTCTGTACTGTGAAATCACTGTGTTTATTATCTCTGTACTGTGACATCACTGTGTTTATTATCTCTGTACTGTGACATTACTGTGTGTATTATCCCTGTACTGTGACATCACTGCGTGTATTATCCCTGTACTGTGACATCACTGTGTTTATTATCCCTGTACTGTGACATCACTGTCTTTATTATCCCTGTACTGTGACATCACTGTGTTTATTATCTCTGTACTGTGACATCACTGTGTATATTATCCCTGTACTGTGACAACACTGTGTTTATTATCCTATACTGTGACATCACTGTGTGTATTATCTCTGTACTGTGACATCACTGTGTTTATTATCTCTGTACTGTGACATCACTGTGTTTATTATCTCTGTACTGTGACATCACTGTGTTTATTATCCCTGTAATGTGACATCACTGTGTGTATTATCTCTGTACTGTGACATCACTGTGTTTATTATCTATGTACTGATACATCACTGTATGTATTATCCCTGTACTGTGACATCACTGTGTTTATTATCCCTGTACTGTGACATCACTGTGTTTATTATCCCTGTACTGTGACATCACTGTGTTTATTATCCCTGTACTGTGACGCCACTGTGTTTATTATCTCTGTACTGTGATATCACTGTGTTTATTATCTCTGTACTGTGACATCACTGTGTATATTATCTCTGTACTGTGACATCACTGTGTTTATTATCCCTGTAATGTGACATCACTGTGTGTATTATCTCTGTACTGTGACATCACTGTGTTTATTATCTATGTACTGATACAACACTGTATGTATTATCTCTGTACTGTGACATCACTGTGTTTATTATCCCTGTACTGTGACATCACTGTGTTTATTATCCCTGTACTGTGACACCACTGTGTTTATTATCTCTGTACTGTGATATCACTGTGTTTATTATCTCTGTACTGTGAAATCACTGTGAAATCACTGTGTTTATTATCTCTGTACTGTGTCATCACAGTGTATATTATCCCTGTACTGTGACAACACTGTGTTTATTATCTCTGTACTGTGACATCACTGTGTTTATTATCCCTATACTGTGAAATCACTGTGTGTATTATCTCTGTACTGTGACATCACTGTGTTTATTATCTCTGTACTGTGACATCACTGTGTTTATTATCTCTGTACTGTGACATCACTGTGTTTATTATCTCTGTACTGTGACATCACTGTGTTTATTATCTCTGTACTGTGACATCACTGTGTTTATTATCTCTGTACTGTGACATCACTGTGTTTATTATCCCTGTGCTGTGACATCACTGTGTTTATTATCCCTGTACTGTGACATCACTGTGTTTATTATCTCTGTACTGTGACATCACTGTGTGTATTATCTCTGTACTGCGACAACACTGTGTTTATTATCTCTGTACTGTGACATCACTGTCTTTATTATCCCTGTACTGTGACATCACTGTGTGTATTATCTCTGTACTGTGACATCACTGTGTTTATTATCTCTGCACTGTGACATCACTGTATGTATTATCCCTGAACTGTGACATCACTGTGTTTATTATCCCTGTACTGTGACATCACTGTGTTTATTATCCCTGTACTGTGACATCACTGTGTTTATTATCCCTGTACTGTGACATCACTGTGTTTATTATCTTTGAACTGTGACATCACTGTGTTTATTATCCCTGTACTGTGACATCACTGTGTGTATTATCTCTGTACTGTGAAATCACTGTGTTTATTATCTCTGTACTGTGACATCACTGTGTTTATTATCTCTGTACTGTGACATTACTGTGTGTATTATCCCTGTACTGTGACATCACTGCGTGTATTATCCCTGTACTGTGACATCACTGTGTTTATTATCCCTGTACTGTGACATCACTGTCTTTATTATCCCTGTACTGTGACATCACTGTGTTTATTATCTCTGTACTGTGACATCACTGTGTATATTATCCCTGTACTGTGACAACACTGTGTTTATTATCCCTATACTGTGACATCACTGTGTGTATTATCTCTGTACTGTGACATCACTGTGTTTATTATCTCTGTACTGTGACATCACTGTGTTTATTATCTCTGTACTGTGACATCACTGTGTTTATTATCCCTGTAATGTGACATCACTGTGTGTATTATCTCTGTACTGTGACATCACTGTGTTTATTATCTATGTACTGATACATCACTGTATGTATTATCCCTGTACTGTGACATCACTGTGTTTATTATCCCTGTACTGTGACATCACTGTGTTTATTATCCCTGTACTGTGACATCACTGTGTTTATTATCCCTGTACTGTGACATCACTGTGTTTATTATCTCTGTACTGTGATATCACTGTGTTTATTATCTCTGTACTGTGACATCACTGTGTTTATTATCCCTGTAATGTGACATCACTGTGTGTATTATCTCTGTACTGTGACATCACTGTGTTTATTATCTATGTACTGATACAACACTGTATGTATTATCTCTGTACTGTGACATCACTGTGTTTATTATCCCTGTACTGTGACATCACTGTGTTTATTATCCCTGTACTGTGACACCACTGTGTTTATTATCTCTGTACTGTGATATCACTGTGTTTATTATCTCTGTACTGTGAAATCACTGTGAAATCACTGTGTTTATTATCTCTGTACTGTGTCATCACAGTGTATATTATCCCTGTACTGTGACAACACTGTGTTTATTATCTCTGTACTGTGACATCACTGTGTTTATTATCCCTATACTGTGAAATCACTGTGTGTATTATCTCTGTACTGTGACATCACTGTGTTTATTATCTCTGTACTGTGACATCACTGTGTTTATTATCTCTGTACTGTGACATAACTGTGTTTATTATCCCTGTAATGTGACATCACTGTGTGTATTATCTCTGTACTGTGACATCACTGTGTTTATTATCTATGTACTGATACATCACTGTATGTATTATCCCTGTACTGTGACATCACTGTGTTTATTATCCCTGTACTGTGACATCACTGTGTTTATTATCCCTGTACTGTGACAACACTGTGTTTATTATCCCTGTACTGTGACACCACTGTGTTTATTATCTCTGTACTGTGATATCACTGTGTTTATTATCTCTGTACTGTGAAATCACTGTGAAATCACTGTGTTTATTATCTCTGTACTGTGTCATCACTGTGTATATTATCCCTGTACTGTGACAACACTGTGTTTATTATCTCTGTACTGTGACATCACTGTGTTTATTATCCCTATACTGTGACATCACTGTGTGTATTATCTCTGTACTGTGACATCACTGTGTTTATTATCTCTGTACTGTGACATCACTGTGTTTATTATCTCTGTACTGTGACATCACTGTATGTATTATCCCTGTACTGTGACATCACTGTGTTTATTATCCCTGTACTGTGACATCACTGTGTTTATTATCCTTGTACTGTGACATCACTGTGTGTATTATCCCTGTACTGTGACATCACTGTGTGTATCATCTCTGTACTGTGAAATCAATGTGTTTATTATCTCTGTACTGTGACATCACTGTGTGTATTATCCCTGTACTGTGACATCACTGTGTTTATTATCCCTGTACTGTGACATCACTGTGTTTATTATCCCTGTACTGTGACATCACTGTGTTTATTATCCCTGTACTGTGACATCACTGTGTTTATTATCTCTGTACTGTGACATCACTGTATGTATTATCCCTGTACTGTGACATCACTGTGTTTATTATCCCTGTACTGTGACATCACTGTGTTTATTATCCCTGTACTGTGACATCACTGTGTTTATTATCCCTGTACTGTGACATCACTGTGTGTTATTATCTCTGTACTGTGAAATCACTGTGTTTATTATCTCTGTACTGTGACATCACTGTGTTTATTATCTCTGTACTGTGACATTACTGTGTGTATTATCCCTGTACTGTGACATCACTGCGTGTATTATCCCTGTACTGTGACATCACTGTGTTTATTATCCCTGTACTGTGACATCACTGTGTTTATTATCCCTGTACTGTGACATCACTGTGTGTATTATCTCTGTACTGTGAAATCACTGTGTTTATTATCTCTGTACTGTGACATCACTGTGTTTATTATCTCTGTACTGTGACATTACTGTGTGTATTATCCCTGTACTGTGACATCACTGCGTGTATTATCCCTGTACTGTGACATCACTGTGTTTATTATCCCTGTACTGTGACATCACTGAATTTATTATCCCTGTACTGTGACATCACTGTGTTTATTATCTATGTACTGTGACATCACTGTGTATATTATCCCTGTACTGTGACAACACTGTGTTTATTATCCCTATACTGTGACATCACTGTGTGTATTATCTCTGTACTGTGACATCACTGTGTTTATTATCTCTGTACTGTGACATCACTGTGTTTATTATCTCTGTACTGTGACATCACTGTGTTTATTATCCCTGTAATGTGACATCACTGTGTGTATTATCTCTGTACTGTGACATCACTGTGTGTATCATCTCTGTACTGTGACATCACTGTGTTTATTATCTATGTACTGATACATCACTGTATGTATTATCCCTGTACTGTGACATCACTGTGTTTATTATCCCTGTACTGTGACATCACTGTGTGTATTATCTCTGTACTGTGACATCACTGTGTTTATTATCTCTGTACTGTGACATCACTGTGTATATTATCCCTGTACTGTGACAACACTGTGTTTATTATCCCTATACTGTGACATCACTGTGTGTATTATCTCTGTACTGTGACATCACTGTGTATATTATTCCTGTACTGTGACAACACTGTGTTTATTATCCCTATACTGTGACATCACTGTGTGTATTATCTCTGTACTGTGACATCACTGTGTTTATTATCTATGTACTGTGACATCACTGTGTTTATTATCTCTGTACTGTGACATCACTGTGTTTATTATCTCTGTACTGTGACATCACTGTGTTTATTATCTCTGTACTGTGACATCACTGTGTTTATTATCCCTGTAATGTGACATCACTGTGTGTATTATCTCTGTACTGTGACATCACTGTATGTATTATCCCTGTACTGTGACATCACTGTGTTTATTATCCCTGTACTGTGTGTGGGGAGTCGCTCTGGTAGTCAGCGGTGCGGGTGCAGTTTAGAGGCAAAACCAGGAGTCCAGATTGTGCAACAAACAGTGTTTTATTCACACTTGCACACAAAATGAAAAACAGTCTCTTGGTGACAGTTCACACACAACGGAAATAACGTAGCCAAACAAAAACAGTCCAACACAGGTTCAGTCACCTGGGAGGTGTAGGTGCAGGTTCGCACCACGCTGTCGGCCCAGCCGCAGGAGAATCCAGCTTCAGGTAGCCCGGAACACAACACCTCCTTGCTGAGCGCTTTCCTCCAGGACAGAGAACTCCCAGCCCTGTTAGCAGCTCCAGGATAATCACACTCTCCAGACACAGCTGCTGGCTGCGTTTATATCCAGCCCAAAACATGGACTGGACCGTGGGGAGCAGCCACCCACCCTACTCTTTAGCTGCTCCCAGTAAGAGCCGGCCCGGATCGGCTTTGCAGCCATGCTATTTAACAAAGCCAAACAGCACTAGCTGCTGCAGACAAAAACCCGGCTCTCACCTCACCGAGGCCAGCAACCTCGGTGACACGTACCTGCCATCACATATGACACCTTGCACCTTACCACATACCCCCCTTTGTTCAACCCTGAGGGGTGAACACACGTGAGGCAGTGGACGCGGGACAGGGCATCTGCGTTGCCCTGCAAGCGGCCTGCCCTGTGTTCCACGGAAAACTTGAAATTTTGAAGAGATAGGAACCACCTGGTGACCCGAGCATTCCTCTCCTTGGCCTGACTCATCCATTTGAGGGGAATGGTCGGTCACCAGACGGAACCTCCTCCCTAACAGGTAGTAGCGGAGAGATTCGAGTGCCCACTTGATAGCCAGGCACTCCCTCTCCACTATACTATACCTGGACTCGGCGGGACTGAGCTTACGGCTCAGGAAGACAACGGGATGTTCTTCCCCGTTGACCTCCTGCGACAGTACCGCACCGAGGCCTACCTCCGAGGCGTCGGTCTGTACGACAAACTCCTTGTTGAAGTCGGGTGTCACCAAAACCGGGGACCCACACAGGGCCGACTTCAACGCGGAGAAAGCCTCCTCCGCCTTCTCACTCCAGCTAACCCTCCCAGACTTTCGCCCCTTCAACAGGTCTGTCAATGGCGCTGCTATTGTGGCAAAGTGGGGCACAAACCTCATGTAGTAACCTACAATCCCCAGGAACGACTTTACCTGCCTGGTGGTGACCGGTCGGGGCCAGTTACGAATGGCCTCTACCTTAGTTACCTGAGGTTTGATGACTCCCGCCCAATTACATATCCCAGATATTTTGTCTCCTCTAACCCTATGGAGCACTTCTTTGGGTTAGCGGTCAGTCCGGCTTTCCTCAGGGCATCCACTACCGCCTGCACCTTGGGTAAATGGCTTTCCCAGTCGGTGCTGTGGATGACTACATCATCCAAGTAGGCCGAGGCGTACCGACGATGTGGTCGCAGCACTATGTCCATTAACCTTTGGAAAGTGGCGGGGCGCCATGCAGGCCAAAGGGTAACACCTTGTAGTGATACAGGCCCTGCGGGTAACAAATGCGGTTTTTCCTTAGCCGACTCCGTTAAGGGTACCTGCCAGTACCCTTTAGTGAGGTCCAGCACAGAAAAATAACGGGCTTGTCCTAAACTTTCAACCAGCTCGTCTACTCGGGGCATGGGATACGCGTCAAACTTGGATACTTCATTTAACTTGCGAAAGTCGTTGCAGAACCGCAACGTCCCATCCGGCTTGGGTATTAGGACTATGGGACTGGCCCACTCACTTTTCGACTCCTCAATGACCTCGAGCTTCAACATTAACTGTACTTCCTCCGCGATGGCCCGTCGCCGAGCCTCGGGTACCCGGTATGGTTTTAACCGGATCTTGGCCTGAGGCTCAGTGACGATGTCATGTTGGATGAGAGACGTGCGGCCAGGGAGGTCCGAGAACACATCCGTGTTCCGACTGATGAACTCCTGACTTCCTGAACTTGTTTGGAAGACAGGCTGTCTGCAATTTTACCGTGGTTACTGCTTCACAGGCCTCGAACTGTGGGGCTGGACCCTTTCACCTAGAAACCCTGGCCGGGGGCTGTGGTCGTCGGCTGTGTCCCTATCTTTCCACGGCATAAGTAAATTCACGTGGTACACCTGCTCCGGCTTGCGCCGCCCTGGCTGGTGTACTTTGTAATTTACTTCCCCTACCTTCTCGATCACCTCATAGGGGCCCTGCCACCTAGCTAGGAATTTGCTGTCAAGGGTGGGTACCAGAACCAAAACCCGATCTCCCGGATTGAAGTCCCGTACCCGAGCCTGACGATTGTACACCCTACTCTGGGCTTGTTGCGCTGCCTCCATATGCTCCCGGACCAAGGGCAACACCCTTTCCATCCGGTCCTGCATTTGGGCGACATACTCAATGACACTTTTGTGGGGGACAGGCTGTTGTTCCCACGCTTCCTTGGCGATATCCAACAGGCCCCGAGGGTGTCTGCCATAAAGCAGTTCGAAGGCGAGAACCCAGTAGAGGCCTGGGGCACCTCTCGCACTGCGAACATGAGATAGGGCAGAAGCAGATCCCAGTCCTTCCCATCTCTAGACACCACCCTCTTTAACATATTTTTTAGAGTTTGGTTAAACCTCTCCACAAGACCGTCTGTTTGCGGATGGTAAGCGGACGTCCGTAACTACTTTATACGCAACAATTTACACAGTTCCCTCATTACTTTGGACATAAAAGGGGTCCCTTGGTCTGTCAGAACCTCTTTTGGCAGGCCCACACGGGAAAACATCTCCATTAACTCTTTGGCAATGAGCTTAGCTGAGGTATGTCGCAGAAGCACCGCCTCCGGATACCGAGTGGCATAGTCGAGAACTACCAGAATGTGTTGGTGGCCCCTGGCAGACTTTGGTACAGGCCCAATTAAATCCATCGCGATTCGCTCAAACGGTACTTCAATAATTGGCAGAGGTACCAGGGGACTACGGAAATGTGGCTGGGGGCTAGTTATCTGACAGGTCGGACAGGACTTACAATAATTCTCTACCTCCTTGAACACACTGGGCCAATAAAATCGCTGCAGTATGCGGTCCTGGGTTTTCTGCCACCCCAGGTGTCCCCAAGAACATGTTGGTGGGCAAGCTCCATGACAAGCTTGCGATACGCTGTGGGCACCACCAACTGTTCAACAGGTTCGCCTCGGATTTGGTTCACCCGATACAACATATCCTGCAGAACAATAAACCGTGGGAACATTAATTCAGCCCCTGGTTTCTGGGGTTTCCCATCAATTTCCAGCACATTCTCCCAGGCCCTGGTTAGGGTTTGGTCCCGGTGTTGTGCGGTCCCAAAATTTTCCCGGAGACATTGAGGTCTGCCAACTCAGGTCCCGGTGGCAAGTCCTCCGTGTCTCCCACCATTACACTCAGTGGGGTTGTCTCCCCCTCTACCGCTGGAGCAGTGGTCACCCCTACCGCCGGCCCTTCAGACTCGGGCTCCCAGGGTTCTGGCCTTCCAGCGGTATCAGGCCACTCTACTAGGGTCACCCCTGTCTCGGGTCCCTCAGATACCTTTATTGCCGGCCACAGCGCCGGAAAACCGGGAAGTCCCTCCCAAGTATTAGTTCGTGTGGGAGTTTAGTAGCGACAGCCACCTCGTGGGTCCACCTACCAGCCGCTGTGGACAAAGTCACTAGTGCAGTGGGATAGTCTTTCAGGTCTCCGTGGATGCACAGGACCCCGACTTTACGGCCAGTATACTCCGCAGGCCGTACAAGTGCAGCCCTTACCAGGAGACTAAACTCCCGGAGTCCAGCAGAGCCACCGCCAGAGAGTCTCCCACCTCTACCTGACACAGGTGGTTATGGTCCTGCACCTCCACGGGTGCCAGTTGCGCACAGCTTCCGTGCATACAGGGAGTGACGACCCCGTAGTTCATATCCATCGGCTCATCCCGATGCGGACAGTCGGCCCTGATGTGGCCTGGCTCCTGACACCTCCAGCATACCACGGGAGGCGGACTCGCAGGGGTATATTCCGGGCAGGCCGCTCTGTCACCGGACGTCGGAACTGGGGCAGAGGCCTCCGGGGTTTGACTGACCCCTTCCCGCAAGAGTCCCCTGCAGGTTTCTGGTGGCCTCGTAGCGCTCCACCAGGTCGACCATCTCCAGGGCATTGGTGGGCGATACCTGGCCGATCCAGTGCTGGAGGGGATAAGGCAGGGCCCTCCAAAAGATGTCCGCCAACAGTCGATCCAGCATGGCAGTGGGACTTAGTAGATCGGGCTGCAGCCACTTTTGCAGCCTGTGCAGCAGATCGTGAGAACTGCGGCCTAGCGGGTTCAGTCGTTTTAAAGTCCCACTGGTGGACTCTTTGAGCGCGGACCAGCACGTTCACGCCCAGTCTGGCTAGGACCTCTCCTTTCACAGTGTCATAATCTGCCGCTTGGTCGTCCGACAAGTCAAAAACACCTGCTGGGGTCCGGAAGCCAGGAACGGAGCGACCACCTCAGCCCACTGGTCACGGGGTAACTTTTCCCTCACGGCGACCTTCTCAAAAACCGCCAGGTACGTCTCAACGTCGTCTGCGGGGGTCATTTTTGGGATCGCCGCACGGACCGCTTTCCGGGCATCTTGGACGTGGTAGGACGCTCCTGCCGCCTGTAACGCCATCACATGTTGTAGCAGTAGTTGGTTGGTCTCCCGCTGCTGCACGTTAGCCTCTATGAGAGCCTTCACAGCAGCCTCCATGTTGCCAGAAACTCCTGCTTGCAGCTTTGCTGGCTTAATATATTCCATACACTTTAGAAAAACAAAACTCGGCGTTCACGCCAGCCTCACTGCGCATGCCCGCATCCGACACCAAATGTGGGAGTCGCTCTGGTAGTCAGCGGTGCGGGTGCAGTTTAGAGGCAAAACCAGGAGTCCAGATTGTGCAACAAACAGTGTTTTATTCACACTTGCACACAAAATGAAAAACAGTCTCTTGGTGACAGTTCACACACAACGGAAATAACGTAGCCAAACAAAAACAGTCCAACACAGGTTCAGTCACCTGGGAGGTGTAGGTGCAGGTTCGCACCACGCTGTCGGCCCAGCCGCAGGAGAATCCAGCTTCAGGTAGCCCGGAACACAACACCTCCTTGCTGAGCGCTTTCCTCCAGGACAGAGAACTCCCAGCCCTGTTAGCAGCTCCAGGATAATCACACTCTCCAGACACAGCTGCTGGCTGCGTTTTATATCCAGCCCAAAACATGGACTGGACCGTGGGGAGCAGCCACCCACCCTACTCTTTAGCTGCTCCCAGTAAGAGCCGGCCCGGATCGGCTTTGCAGCCATGCTATTTAACAGAGCAGCACTAGCTGCTGCAGACAAAAACCCGGCTCTCACCTCACCGAGGCCAGCAACCTCGGTGACACGTACCTGCCATCACATATGACACCTTGCACCTTACCACATGTGACATCACTGTGTTTATTATCCCTGTACTGTGACATCACTGTGTTTATTATCCCTGTACTGTGACACCACTGTGTTTATTATCTCTGTACTGTGATATCACAGTGTTTATTATCTCTGTACTGTGAAATCACTGTGAAATCACTGTGTTTATTATCTCTGTACTGTGACATCACTGTGTGTATTATCTCTGTACTGTGACATCACTGTGTTTATTATCTCTGTACTGTGACATCACTGTGTTTATTGTCACTGTACTGTGACATCACTGTATGTATTATCCCTGTACTGTGACATCACTGTGTTTATTATCCCTGTACTGTGACATCACTGTATTTATTAACCCTGTACTGTGACATCACTGTGTGTATTATCTCTGTACTGTGACATCACTGTGTGTATCATCTCTGTACTGTGAAATCAATGTGTTTATTATCTCTGTACTGTGACATCACTGTGTGTATTATCCCTGTACTGTGACATCACTGCGTGTATTATCCCTGTACTGTGACATCACTGTGTTTATTATCCCTGTACTGTGACATCGCTGTGTATATTATCCCTGTACTGTGACATCCCTGTGTTTATTATCCCTGTACTGTGACATCACTGTGTTTATTATCCCTGTACTGTGACATCACTGTGTTTATTATCCCTGTACTGTGACATCACTGTGTTTATTATCCCTGTACTGTGACATCACTGTGTTTATTATCCCTGTACTGTGACATCACTGTGTTTATTATCCCTATACTGTGACATCACTGTGTTTATTATCCCTGTACTGTGACATCACTGTGTTTATTATCTCTGTACTGTGACATCACTGTGTTTATTATCTCTGTACTGTGACATCACTGTGTTTATTATCTCTGTACTGTGACATCACTGTGTTTATTATCCCTGTGCTGTGACATCACTGTGCATATTATCCCTGTACTGTGACATCACTGTGTGTATTATCTCTGTACTGTGACATCACTGTGTTTATTATCTCTGTACTGTGACATCACTGTGTTTATTATCTCTGTACTGTGACATAACTGTGTTTATTATCCCTGTAATGTGACATCACTGTGCATATTATCCCTGTACTGTGACATCACTGTGTGTATTATCTCTGTACTGTGACATCACTGTGTTTATTATCTCTGTACTGTGACATCACTGTGTTTATTATCTCTGTACTGTGACATAACTGTGTTTATTATCCCTGTAATGTGACATCACTGTGTGTATTATCTCTGTACTGTGACATCACTGTGTTTATTATCTATGTACTGATACATCACTGTATGTATTATCCCTGTACTGTGACATCACTGTGTTTATTATCCCTGTACTGTGACATCACTGTGTTTATTATCCCTGTACTGTGACATCACTGTGTTTATTATCCCTGTACTGTGACACCACTGTGTTTATTATCTCTGTACTGTGATAACACTGTGTTTATTATCTCTGTACTGTGAAATCACTGTGAAATCACTGTGTTTATTATCTCTGTACTGTGTCATCACTGTGTATATTATCCCTGTACTGTGACAACACTGTGTTTATTATCTCTGTACTGTGACATCACTGTGTTTATTATCCCTATACTGTGACATCACTGTGTGTATTATCTCTGTACTGTGACATCACTGTGTTTATTATCTCTGTACTGTGACATCACTGTGTTTATTATCTCTGTACTGTGACATCACTGTATGTATTATCCCTGTACTGTGACATCACTGTGTTTATTATCCCTGTACTGTGACATCACTGTGTTTATTATCCTTGTACTGTGACATCACTGTGTGTATTATCCCTGTACTGTGACATCACTGTGTGTATCATCTCTGTACTGTGAAATCAATGTGTTTATTATCTCTGTACTGTGACATCACTGTGTGTATTATCCCTGTACTGTGACATCACTGTGTTTATTATCCCTGTACTGTGACATCACTGTGTTTATTATCCCTGTAATGTGACATCTCTGTGTGTATTATCTCTGTACTGTGACATCACTGTGTGTATCATCTCTGTACTGTGACATCACTGTGTTTATTATCTATGTACTGATACATCTCTGTATGTATTATCCCTGTACTGTGACATCACTGTGTTTATTATCCCTGTACTGTGACATCACTGTGTTTATTATCCCTGTACTGTGATATCACTGTGTTTATTATCCCTGTACTGTGACATCACTGTGTTTATTATCTCTGTGCTGTGACATCACTGTGTATATTATCCCTGTACTGTGACAACACTGTGTTTATTATCCCTATACTGTGAAATCACTGTGTGTATTATCTCTGTACTGTGACATCACTGTGTATATTATCCCTGTACTGTGACAACACTGTGTTTATTATCCCTATACTGTGACATCACTGTGTTTATTATCTCTGTACTGTGACATCACTGTGTATATTATCCCTGTACTGTGACAACACTGTGTTTATTATCCCTATACTGTGACATCACTGTGTGTATTATCTCTGTACTGTGACATCACTGTGTTTATTATCTCTGTACTGTGACATCACTGTGTTTATTATCTCTGTACTGTGACATCACTGTGTTTATTATCTCTGTACTGTGACATCACTGTGTTTATTATCCCTGTAATGTGACATCACTGTGTGTATTATCTCTGTACTGTGACATCACTGTGTTTATTATCTATGTACTGATACATCACTGTATGTATTATCCCTGTACTGTGACATCACTGTGTTTATAATCCCTGCACTGTGACATCACTGTGTTTATTATCCCTGTACTGTGACATCACTGTGTTTATTATCCCTGTACTGTGACACCACTGTGTTTATTATCTCTGTACTGTGATATCACTGTGTTTATTATCTCTGTACTGTGAAATCACTGTGAAATCACTGTGTTTATTATCTCTGTACTGTGACATCACTGTGTGTATTATCTCTGTACTGTGACATCACTGTGTTTATTATCTCTGTACTGTGACATCACTGTGTTTATTGTCACTGTACTGTGACATCACTGTATGTATTATCCCTGTACTGTGACATCACTGTGTTTATTATCCCTGTACTGTGACATCACTGTGTTTATTATCCCTGTACTGTGACATCACTGTGTGTATTATCTCTGTACTGTGACATCACTGTGTGTATCATCTCTGTACTGTGAAATCAATGTGTTTATTATCTCTGTACTGTGACATCACTGTGTGTATTATCCCTGTACTGTGACATCACTGTGTTTATTATCCCTATACTGTGACATCACTGTGTTTATTATCCCTGTACTGTGACATCACTGTGTTTATTATCTCTGTACTGTGACATCACTGTGTTTATTATCTCTGTACTGTGACATCACTGTGTTTATTATCTCTGTACTGTGACATCACTGTGTTTATTATCCCTGTGCTGTGACATCACTGTGCATATTATCCCTGCACTGTGACATCACTGTGTTTATTATCCCTGTAATGTGACATCACTGTGTGTATTATCTCTGTACTGTGACATCACTGTGTTTATTATCTATGTACTGATACATCACTGTATGTATTATCCCTGTACTGTGACATCACAGTGTTTATTATCCCTGTACTGTGACATCACTGTGTTTATTATCCCTGTACTGTGACATCACTGTGTTTATTATCCCTGTACTGTGACACCACTGTGTTTATTATCTCTGTACTGTGATAACACTGTGTTTATTATCTCTGTACTGTGAAATCACTGTGAAATCACTGTGTTTATTATCTCTGTACTGTGTCATCACTGTGTATATTATCCCTGTACTGTGACAACACTGTGTTTATTATCTCTGTACTGTGACATCACTGTGTTTATTATCCCTATACTGTGACATCACTGTGTGTATTATCTCTGTACTGTGACATCACTGTGTTTATTATCTCTGTACTGTGACATCACTGTGTTTATTATCTCTGTACTGTGACATCACTGTATGTATTATCCCTGTACTGTGACATCACTGTGTTTATTATCCCTGTACTGTGACATCACTGTGTTTATTATCCTTGTACTGTGACATCACTGTGTGTATTATCCCTGTACTGTGACATCACTGTGTGTATCATCTCTGTACTGTGAAATCAATGTGTTTATTATCTCTGTACTGTGACATCACTGTGTGTATTATCCCTGTACTGTGACATCACTGTGTTTATTATCCCTGTACTGTGACATCACTGTGTTTATTATCCCTGTACTGTGACATCACTGTTTTCTTATCCCTGTATTGTGACATCACTGTGTTTATTATCTCTGTACTGTGACATCACTGTATGTATTATCCCTGTACTGTGACATCACTGTGTTTATTATCCCTGTACTGTGACATCACTGTGTTTATTATCTCTGTACTGTGACATCACTGTATGTATTATCCCTGTACTGTGACATCACTGTGTTTATTATCCCTGTACTGTGACATCACTGTGTTTATTATCCCTGTACTGTGACATCACTGTGTTTATTATCCCTGTACTGTGACATCACTGTGTGTATTATCTCTGTACTGTGAAATCACTGTGTTTATTATCTCTGTACTGTGACATCACTGTGTTTATTATCTCTGTACTGTGACATTACTGTGTGTATTATCCCTGTACTGTGACATCACTGCGTGTATTATCCCTGTACTGTGACATCACTGTGTTTATTATCCCTGTACTGTGACATCACTGTGTGTATTATCTCTGTACTGTGAAATCACTGTGTTTATTATCTCTGTACTGATACATCACTGTGTTTATTATCTCTGTACTGTGACATCACTGTATGTATTATCCCTGTACTGTGACATCACTGTGTTTATTATCCCTGTACTGTGACATCACTGTGTTTATTATCCTTGTACTGTGACATCACTGATCACTGTGTGTATTATCCCTGTACTGTGACATCACTGTGTGTATCATCTCTGTACTGTGAAATCAATGTGTTTATTATCTCTGTACTGTGACATCACTGTGTGTATTATCCCTGTACTGTGACATCACTGTGTTTATTATCCCTGTACTGTGACATCACTGTGTTTATTATCCCTGTACTGTGACATCACTGTGTGTATTATCTCTGTACTGTGACATCACTGTGTGTATTATCTCTGTACTGTGACATCACTGTGTTTATTATCTATGTACTGATGACATCACTGTATGTATTATCCCTGTACTGTGACATCACTGTGTTTATTATCCCTGTACTGTGACATCACTGTGTTTATTATCCCTGTACTGTGATATCACTGTGTTTATTATCCCTGTACTGTGACATCACTGTGTTTATTATCTCTGTGCTGTGACATCACTGTGTATATTATCCCTGTACTGTGACAACACTGTGTTTATTATCCCTGTACTGTGACATCACTGTGTGTATTATCTCTGTACTGTGACATCACTGTGTATATTATCCCTGTACTGTGACAACACTGTGTTTATTATCCCTATACTGTGACATCACTGTGTGTATTATCTCTGTACTGTGACATCACTGTGTTTATTATCTCTGTACTGTGACATCACTGTGTTTATTATCTCTGTACTGTGACATCACTGTGTTTATTATCTCTGTACTGTGACATCACTGTGTTTATTATCCCTGTAATGTGACATCACTGTGTGTATTATCTCTGTACTGTGACATCACTGTGTTTATTATCTATGTACTGATACATCACTGTATGTATTATCCCTGTACTGTGACATCACTGTGTTTATAATCCCTGCACTGTGACATCACTGTGTTTATTATCCCTGTACTGTGACATCACTGTGTTTATTATCCCTGTACTGTGACACCACTGTGTTTATTATCTCTGTACTGTGATATCACTGTGTTTATTATCTCTGTACTGTGAAATCACTGTGAAATCACTGTGTTTATTATCTCTGTACTGTGACATCACTGTGTGTATTATCTCTGTACTGTGACATCACTGTGTTTATTATCTCTGTACTGTGACATCACTGTGTTTATTGTCACTGTACTGTGACATCACTGTATGTATTATCCCTGTACTGTGACATCACTGTGTTTATTATCCCTGTACTGTGACATCACTGTGTTTATTATCCCTGTACTGTGACATCACTGTGTGTATTATCTCTGTACTGTGACATCACTGTGTGTATCATCTCTGTACTGTGAAATCAATGTGTTTATTATCTCTGTACTGTGACATCACTGTGTGTATTATCCCTGTACTGTGACATCACTGTGTTTATTATCCCTATACTGTGACATCACTGTGTTTATTATCCCTGTACTGTGACATCACTGTGTTTATTATCTCTGTACTGTGACATCACTGTGTTTATTATCTCTGTACTGTGACATCACTGTGTTTATTATCCCTGTGCTGTGACATCACTGTGCATATTATCCCTGCACTGTGACATCACTGTGTGTATTATCTCTGTACTGTGACATCACTGTGTTTATTATCTCTGTACTGTGACATCACTGTGTTTATTATCTCTGTACTGTGACATAACTGTGTTTATTATCCCTGTAATGTGACATCACTGTGTGTATTATCTCTGTACTGTGACATCACTGTGTTTATTATCTATGTACTGATACATCACTGTATGTATTATCCCTGTACTGTGACATCACAGTGTTTATTATCCCTGTACTGTGACATCACTGTGTTTATTATCCCTGTACTGTGACATCACTGTGTTTATTATCCCTGTACTGTGACACCACTGTGTTTATTATCTCTGTACTGTGATAACACTGTGTTTATTATCTCTGTACTGTGAAATCACTGTGAAATCACTGTGTTTATTATCTCTGTACTGTGTCATCACTGTGTATATTATCCCTGTACTGTGACAACACTGTGTTTATTATCTCTGTACTGTGACATCACTGTGTTTATTATCCCTATACTGTGACATCACTGTGTGTATTATCTCTGTACTGTGACATCACTGTGTTTATTATCTCTGTACTGTGACATCACTGTGTTTATTATCTCTGTACTGTGACATCACTGTATGTATTATCCCTGTACTGTGACATCACTGTGTTTATTATCCCTGTACTGTGACATCACTGTGTTTATTATCCTTGTACTGTGACATCACTGTGTGTATTATCCCTGTACTGTGACATCACTGTGTGTATCATCTCTGTACTGTGAAATCAATGTGTTTATTATCTCTGTACTGTGACATCACTGTGTGTATTATCCCTGTACTGTGACATCACTGTGTTTATTATCCCTGTACTGTGACATCACTGTGTTTATTATCCCTGTACTGTGACATCACTGTTTTCTTATCCCTGTATTGTGACATCACTGTGTTTATTATCTCTGTACTGTGACATCACTGTATGTATTATCCCTGTACTGTGACATCACTGTGTTTATTATCCCTGTACTGTGACATCACTGTGTTTATTATCTCTGTACTGTGACATCACTGTATGTATTATCCCTGTACTGTGACATCACTGTGTTTATTATCCCTGTACTGTGACATCACTGTGTTTATTATCCCTGTACTGTGACATCACTGTGTTTATTATCCCTGTACTGTGACATCACTGTGTGTATTATCTCTGTACTGTGAAATCACTGTGTTTATTATCTCTGTACTGTGACATCACTGTGTTTATTATCTCTGTACTGTGACATTACTGTGTGTATTATCCCTGTACTGTGACATCACTGCGTGTATTATCCCTGTACTGTGACATCACTGTGTTTATTATCCCTGTACTGTGACATCACTGTGTGTATTATCTCTGTACTGTGAAATCACTGTGTTTATTATCTCTGTACTGTGACATCACTGTGTTTATTATCTCTGTACTGTGACATTACTGTGTGTATTATCCCTGTACTGTGACATCACTGCGTGTATTATCCCTGTACTGTGACATCACTGTGTTTATTATCCCTGTACTGTGACATCACTGTCTTTATTATCCCTGTACTGTGACATCACTGTGTTTATTATCTCTGTACTGTGACATCACTGTGTATATTATCCCTGTACTGTGACAACACTGTGTTTATTATCCCTATACTGTGACATCACTGTGTGTATTATCTCTGTACTGTGACATCACTGTGTTTATTATCTCTGTACTGTGACATCACTGTGTTTATTATCTCTGTACTGTGACATCACTGTGTTTATTATCTCTGTACTGTGACATCACTGTGTTTATTATCCCTGTACTGTGACATCACTGTGTGTATTATCTCTGTACTGTGACATCACTGTGTTTATTATCTATGTACTGATGACATCACTGTATGTATTATCCCTGTACTGTGACATCACTGTGTTTATTATCCCTGTACTGTGACATCACTGTGTTTATTATCCCTGTACTGTGACATCACTGTGTTTATTATCCCTGTACTGTGACATCACTGTGTTTATTATCTCTGTACTGTGATATCACTGTGTTTATTATCTCTGTACTGTGAAATCACTGTGAAATCACTGTGTTTATTATCTCTGTACTGTGACATCACTGTGTGTATTATCTCTGTACTGTGACATCACTGTGTTTATTATCTCTGTACTGTGACATCACTGTGTTTATTATCACTGTACTGTGACATCACTGTATGTATTATCCCTGTACTGTGACATCACTGTGTTTATTATCTCTGTACTGTGACATCACTGTGTTTATTATCTCTGTACTGTGACATCACTGTGTTTATTATCCCTGTACTGTGACATCACTGTGTGTATCATCTCTGTACTGTGACATCACTGTGTTTATTATCTCTGTACTGTGACATCACTGTGTGTATTATCCCTGTACTGTGACATCACTGTGTTTATTATCCCTGTACTGTGACATCACTGTGTTTATTATCCCTGTACTGTGACATCACTGTGTTTATTATCTCTGTACTGTGACATCACTGTGTTTATTATCTCTGTACTGTGACATCACTGTGTTTATTATCTCTGTACTGTGACATCACTGTGTTTATTATCTCTGTACTGTGACATCACTGTGTTTATTATCTCTGTACTGTGACATCACTGTGTTTATTATCTCTGTACTGTGACATCACTGTGTTTATTATCTCTGTACTGTGACATCACTGTGTTTATTATCTCTGTACTGTGACATCACTGTGTTTATTATCCCTGTACTGTGACATCACTGTGTTTATTATCTCTGTACTGTGACATCACTGTGTTTATTATCTCTGTACTGTGACATCACTGTGTTTATTATCCCTGTACTGTGACATCACTGTGTTTATTATCCCTGTACTGTGACATCACTGTGTTTATTATCCCTGTACTGTGACATCACTGTGTTTATTATCTCTGTACTGTGACATCACTGTGTTTATTATCTCTGTACTGTGACATCACTGTGTTTATTATCTCTGTACTGTGACATCACTGTGTTTATTATCCCTGTACTGTGACATCACTGTGTTTATTATCCCTGTACTGTGACATCACTGTGTTTATTATCTCTGTACTGTGACATCACTGTGTTTATTATCTCTGTACTGTGACATCACTGTGTTTATTATCTCTGTACTGTGACATCACTGTGTTTATTATCCCTGTACTGTGACATCACTGTGTTTATTATCCCTGTACTGTGACATCACTGTGTTTATTATCCCTGTACTGTGACATCACTGTGTTTATTATCCCTGTACTGTGACATCACTGTGTTTATTATCCCTGTACTGTGACATCACTGTGTTTATTATCTCTGTACTGTGACATCACTGTGTTTATTATCCCTGTACTGTGACATCACTGTGTTTATTATCCCTGTACTGTGACATCACTGTGTGTATTATCCCTGTACTGTGACATCACTGTGTTTATTATCTCTGTACTGTGACATCACTGTGTTTATTATCCCTGTACTGTGACATCACTGTGTTTATTATCTCTGTACTGTGACATCACTGTGTTTATTATCCCTGTACTGTGACATCACTGTGTTTATTATCCCTGTACTGTGACATCACTGTGTTTATTATCTCTGTACTGTGACATCACTGTATGTATTATCCCTGTACTGTGACATCACTGTGTTTATTATCCCTGTACTGTGACATCACTGTGTTTATTATCCCTGTACTGTGACATCACTGTGTTTATTATCCCTGTACTGTGACATCACTGTGTTTATTATCCCTGTACTGTGACATCACTGTGTTTATTATCCCTGTACTGTGACATCACTGTGTTTATTATCTCTGTACTGTGACATCACTGTGTGTATTATCTCTGTACTGTGACATCACTGTGTTTATTATCTCTGTACTGTGACATCACTGTGTTTATTATCTCTGTACTGTGACATCACTGTGTGTATTATCCCTGTACTGTGACATCACTGCGTGTATTATCCCTGTACTGTGACATCACTGTGTTTATTATCCCTGTACTGTGACATCACTGTGTTTATTATCTCTGTACTGTGACATCACTGTGTTTATTATCTCTGTACTGTGACATCACTGTGTTTATTATCCCTGTACTGTGACATCACTGTGTGTATTATCCCTGTACTGTGACATCACTGTGTTGTATTATCCCTGTACTGTGACATCACTGTGTTTATTATCCCTGTACTGTGACATCACTGTGTTTATTATCTCTGTACTGTGACATCACTGTGTTTATTATCTCTGTACTGTGACATCACTGTGTTTATTATCCCTGTACTGTGACATCACTGTGTTTATTATCCCTGTACTGTGACATCACTGTGTGTATTATCCCTGTACTGTGACATCACTGTGTTTATTATCTCTGTACTGTGACATCACTGTGTTTATTATCTCTGTACTGTGACATCACTGTGTTTATTATCTCTGTACTGTGACATCACTGTGTTTATTATCCCTGTACTGTGACATCACTGTGTTTATTATCTCTGTACTGTGACATCACTGTGTTTATTATCTCTGTACTGTGACATCACTGTGTTTATTATCCCTGTACTGTGACATCACTGTGTTTATTATCTCTGTACTGTGACATCACTGTGTTTATTATCCCTGTACTGTGACATCACTGTGTTTATTATCCCTGTACTGTGACATCACTGTGTTTATTATCCCTGTACTGTGACATCACTGTGTTTATTATCTCTGTACTGTGACATCATCACTGTGTTTATTATCTCTGTACTGTGACATCACTGTGTTTATTATCTCTGTACTGTGACATCACTGTGTGTATTATCTCTGTACTGTGACATCACTGTGTTTATTATCTCTGTACTGTGACATCACTGTGTGTATTATCCCTGTACTGTGACATCACTGTGTTTATTATCTCTGTACTGTGACATCACTGTGTTTATTATCTCTGTACTGTGACATCACTGTGTGTATTATCCCTGTACTGTGACATCACTGTGTTTATTATCCCTGTACTGTGACATCACTGTGTGTATTATCCCTGTACTGTGACATCACTGTGTGTATTATCCTGTACTGTGACATCACTGTGTTTATTATCTCTGTACTGTGACATCACTGTGTTTATTATCTCTGTACTGTGACATCACTGTGTTTATTATCCCTGTACTGTGACATCACTGTGTTTATTATCTCTGTACTGTGACATCACTGTGTTTATTATCCCTGTACTGTGACATCACTGTGTTTATTATCTCTGTACTGTGACATCACTGTGTTTATTATCTCTGTACTGTGACATCACTGTGTTTATTATCCCTGTACTGTGACATCACTGTGTTTATTATCCCTGTACTGTGACATCACTGTGTTTATTATCTCTGTACTGTGACATCACTGTGTTTATTATCCCTGTACTGTGACATCACTGTGTTTATTATCCCTGTACTGTGACATCACTGTGTGTATTATCCCTGTACTGTGACATCACTGTGTTTATTATCCCTGTACTGTGACATCACTGTGTGTATTATCTCTGTACTGTGACATCACTGTGTTTATTATCTCTGTACTGTGACATCACTGTGTTTATTATCTCTGTACTGTGACATCACTGTGTTTATTATCTCTGTACTGTGACATCACTGTGTGTATTATCCCTGTACTGTGACATCACTGTGTTTATTATCCCTGTACTGTGACATCACTGTGTTTATTATCTCTGTACTGTGACATCACTGTGTTTATTATCTCTGTACTGTGACATCACTGTGTTTATTATCTCTGTACTGTGACATCACTGTGTTTATTATCCCTGTACTGTGACATCACTGTGTTTATTATCCCTGTACTGTGACATCACTGTGTTTATTATCCCTGTACTGTGACATCACTGTGTTTATTATCCCTGTACTGTGACATCACTGTGTTTATTATCTCTGTACTGTGACATCACTGTGTTTATTATCCCTGTACTGTGACATCACTGTGTTTATTATCCCTGTACTGTGACATCACTGTGTTTATTATCTCTGTACTGTGACATCACTGTGTTTATTATCTCTGTACTGTGACATCACTGTGTTTATTATCTCTGTACTGTGACATCACTGTGTTTATTATCCCTGTACTGTGACATCACTGTGTTTATTATCTCTGTACTGTGACATCACTGTGTTTATTATCCCTGTACTGTGACATCACTGTGTTTATTATCCCTGTACTGTGACATCACTGTGTTTATTATCTCTGTACTGTGACATCACTGTGTTTATTATCCCTGTACTGTGACATCACTGTGTTTATTATCCCTGTACTGTGACATCACTGTGTTTATTATCTCTGTACTGTGACATCACTGTGTTTATTATCTCTGTACTGTGACATCACTGTGTTTATTATCCCTGTACTGTGACATCACTGTGTTTATTATCCCTGTACTGTGACATCACTGTGTTTATTATCTCTGTACTGTGACATCACTGTGTTTATTATCCCTGTACTGTGACATCACTGTGTTTATTATCCCTGTACTGTGACATCACTGTGTTTATTATCTCTGTACTGTGACATCACTGTGTTTATTATCTCTGTACTGTGACATCACTGTGTTTATTATCCCTGTACTGTGACATCACTGTGTTTATTATCCCTGTACTGTGACATCACTGTGTTTATTATCCCTGTACTGTGACATCACTGTGTTTATTATCTCTGTACTGTGACATCACTGTGTTTATTATCCCTGTACTGTGACATCACTGTGTTTATTATCCCTGCACTGTGACATCACTGTGTTTATTATCTCTGCACTGTGACATCACTGTGTGTATTATCTCTGTACTGTGACATCACTGTGTTTATTTTCCCTATTCTGTGACATCACTGTGTTTATTATCCGTGTACTGTGATATAATTGTGTATATTATCCTCCACTGTGACATTGCTGTCTATGATCTCTGCCCTGTGTTTTTATCTCAGCTTTGCGGCTTGGTTACATGCTGTTTCCATTAAGGGAACCCACTGCATGAAGATTTACAATTCTCATGGAGCAGAATTCTATATATATACTTTTAGTTATTCTCTCCCTAATGGTGGTTACAGTCAGAAATATATAATTTATGGAGTCAGATACAGATGTAATGCATTGCTGCAGTGTTTTGGACATGTGTATAATGTGTAGAATGGTAACTATGTATTTCATGTCTAATAAATGTTTTTCTTTTATGAAGTTTGTACAGAGATAAAGGTCAATGGTTTGAATTGTGGTTATTTCTGGTGAGTGCTGTAGAGCGTCCATCATCCTGATGCTGACAGATCACCACTGAACGTCTGTGTGCTTTATGCTCCGCTGCTCTGTGGGGTATAACAGCCATTCTCTGCCGTTTTAATTTGCAGTTACATCCAGTCTGTTTAGAGACCCCCAGAGTTCCCGGCTTTGGAACGGTAACACATCTTCTCCTCCTTGCTGTGCCCTATATGACTTCAGCTCTTTGCCACATTCATTGCAAGATTTATTCTAGAAAGTAAAAAATGGAATCAAAATATATATTTTGGAGACTGATAAATATAGAAAAAGGACACAATTACAAATTACTGTAATATTGTGTGTGCGACATTATCGAGTAGACAAACTGTGATTAAGAGAAAAATTCCAGGTTGTCAAATTGTATCTATAATGGGAATCTGGATAAATCACAAAGGCACAATTTTTTTTAAAAAAAATCTGATTCAGAAATGGACAAATGTCACTTCTCACATCCCTATTAATAACTCATAGATGGCACAGAAGGGAGCAACTTTGGGCCCATAGGGTAAGTAGAGTATGAATTAACCCCTTAAGGACCAAGCAATGTTCCATTTTTGTGCTTTCGTTCACCCTACCCTACGAGAGCCTGTTTTTTGCCGGACAAGTTGTACTTTCTAATGGCACCATCTTATATTGCATAAGATGTAGGGTGGAGCTTAAGGGGAATGTGTCATCAGAAAATGACCTATTGTTTAAATCACGTTTTTATGTTTAAAATATTTTAAAGAATTTTTAATGATAGTTTTCATATTCCATGTCAGTATCTATATTTAAGCAACAACGATAAAATCCTGCAGTTTTCACACTGGCCACTAAGCCTAATAACAGGCGCCACTTCTTTGTCTGTACAGATCACTTTACTGCAGTTATCTGCTTATCTATTATTCTAATCCTGCCTGCAATTATATCACCACTGTGTACAGATAACACAGGATCCTTCACTTACAATCAGTGGTTGTCAAAGCTTATCTAGTCTTCCCTTGTACAATTACCTCCATACGGGGCACAGAACCTAGCAACTCTCCCATAGAAGTCAAAGAGGTCCCCTCCTGACTATTGTGTCTACGGCAGGCAAGATGGCCGCCTCCAAAATCATATTCAGGAAATAGAATAAATAAATCTGAATTAGAAAATAAAAAGCAGATTAGAAAAAAAGGATATGTGTTGCCACCTGGCTTTAACTGGCAGAGAAAATTTTTGGTGACACATTTCCCTGAAAAAAATTCAAATAGGCAGAAATTGGGAGAAAAGACTGCAATTCCATCATCCTTTTATGGATTTCATTTTGACAGTGTTCCCTATGTGGTAAAACCGACCTGTTCCCTTCATTCTGAGCGCCAGTACAAGTACAGTGATAGCACATTTTATAGCTGTCTTTGTGTGTTTTTTTAATAATAATAATAATAATAATAATAATAATAATAATAACATAGATATAAATTAATTTTGACCTCCACAACTTTTTACATTTATGTCTACACAGCTGTTTGAGGGCTCATTTTTTGCAGGGTGATTTTACTTATTTATTATTACCAATTTGGGTCTGTAAAACTTTTTGACCACTTTTTATTCTTTTTTTTGGGGGGAGGTGAAGTAACAAAAAACATTGAATCAGCCATTTTATTTATTTCCCATTTTGGCGTTCATCGTTCAGGATAAATATACTTGTTCCTATGCTGTGGCACTCCTGGGGTTTCACAACTGACCATGACATCTAAAGGGTGAAATACCGCCGGATATTGCCTCCTGATGTCTGCTGTTTAAAACTGCGGACCCCATGTTGAAACCCAGGACTTACCCCGTACATATAAGACTATGAGGCTTCATGACGATCTTGGCCACAACACGACCCCAGAACTGCAAAAAAATAAAATAAAAAAATCATTAGTGTTGTTTTTTATTGGAATCTTGGAGTCATGGTCACTGAAACTTGTGAGTTGCGCTCAGACCACATCCATTGTTGAGACTGCAACAAAGCGAGCTTTGGTCACGTGGCGTGTGTCACAGTCAAGATCGCCATGTCGTCCCAGCCTAAAACTTGAGATGATCCTCTCACCTGCTGTCCACTGGGGATGCTTGTTCTTAAGCTCGAAGAATGCATGCCCTGGTTTCAGAAAGACGTGTGCCTGTGTCTGTTATCCGTATTGATACTACGCTTACCATCCTGACCTTGGACTGGTTCCTGTACTGC
Source organism: Bufotes viridis (assembly GCA_033119425.1). Lineage (NCBI taxonomy): Eukaryota > Metazoa > Chordata > Amphibia > Anura > Bufonidae > Bufotes > Bufotes viridis. The sequence continues at coordinate 7,238,170 of CM065597.1, forward strand.
ATGTTTTCCACCAGCCCTGACCTTGGCGTATCTCTGACTTCAACTCTGGCCTCCTCAGTGCCCTGCATTGATGCCCCTGACCCCTGTGGGTCAGCTGATAACCACACAAAGACTATTACAGGAGGTAGCGTCCTGGTGGTTCCCCTGCAGATCCCTGTATAGGATTTAAAGGGGTTTTCCAAGACTTTAATACTGATGACCTTTCCTCAGGTTATCAGTATCTGATTGGTGGGGGTCTGACACTTGGGACCCTCACCCATCAGCTAATTGAATAGGCACCGAATTTGATATGGAATGCTAACGTAGCGATACTCGGTTGTGTCAGTCAATCCCAAATTACTGCCAGAGGGGAAAATTTTTTTTTATTAAAAATATTACTACTGGCCCGTGTGATTATAACGAGGTATTGGGGGTCTAGAGAGGGTCCAGTAATAAGCGAATGGATCAACCTGGCTAAAAAAAAAAAAATCAAATCTATTGAAAAAATAAATGAGAAAACCTCAAAGCAAAGAGAGGACTGGGTGAAGATCTGGGGATCCAGAAATCTGGAGCTTTAGACCTCCGCTTTGCATATCGTTATCTATCCCTATCAACGGTGTCTTGATCGGGTCCAAGGCCTGCTCCATGACGATACTCAGTTGGGTGGGTGGTTGGGCGAGAGGGGTCGGGTTAAATAAGTATTTAATTAATATGCGATATATAATGTGCGGTGGAAGGGTGCTTACCTGTTCGGGTTGTCTTCTCCCCGTCATTGGAATGACGGTGGAGTCTATTATATGATGCGATGTGTATATGTATCCCTTATTCCAAATTTCAACTGCCATTGTCAATTTTATTAATTGTTATCTAATCATGCTTGATAATCAATAAAAAAAAAAAAAAAAAAAAAAAAAAGAATAGGCACCGATGCTTGCAGTAGCACCGCAGCCTTCTCCAGCTTTTCCTAGGCCGAGCGATGACACGTTCATTGGTCACATGGACTATGTGCAGCTCAGCCCCACAGAAGTGAAGGAGGCTGAGCGTGATACCAAGCATGGTCACTATATAATGTACGGCGCTGTACTTGGTGAACACGAAGAAAGCCGCGGTGCTCACAGAAACAATAGTGCCTTCTAAAAAAGCTGATCAGCGGGTGTCCTGGGTGTCGAACCCCCACCAATCAGATACTGATGACCTACCCAGAGGATAAGTTACCAGTAATAAAGTCTTGGAAAACCACTTTAAAGGGTGGGTATCACGGGAACTACTAGGTAACGTCCTTAGGATTATCCCCAAGCCAAATCCGTTGGTTAACACAGTGGTTCCGCACCCACTGCCATTACAGTCCCTAAAATTAATTAATCAGTTCCCAGATCATCCCCTAAAATTATTCAAACCCCAGACCAGATCCTAAAATTAATTAGACCCCACTGAGCCGCCAGAGAATCGACAGCAGTAATGAACACACACAAGACATGGAGGTCACTGGGCTCACTCAGGAAACATGGCGGGGCTGCAAGCAATGGAAAGTACTTGCTGGGTCGGTGGTTGATGCATTGGATTAGGCACTTTCCGCTAATGCATCTATAATAGCTTTCTTCGACATCCAGTTGTGGTACACCGGTTGAGTATACTTATAGAGGGGCATTTTCACTAAATGAGGGCACCACGCAGAGAGTAGGACAGTTTATATGCATTGTGCATTCATCAATATACTGCACGCGCTGAGCTGGATTCCCAATCCAAAATTAGAGGTCTTCCTGGGTGATAGATCCTGCTTCATGTCCAAGTGGAAAACTAGTGGTATTTTCTGTTTAAAGGGATTGTCAGCATATTTTAAGGTTTCTCCAGGAAAGCATGGTCTTAACGTAATAAAATAACATATACTCACCTATTTCACCCACCGCCGCTTCTAGCACCACTTGTTCCGTTCCTCCCGTTGCTGCAGTCAAAACATCCCCTTCTTGGCTGCAGCAATGGCATGCCTGTATACTGTGGACACCACTGCAGCCAATCAATGGATACAGCTTGGGCCAGTGATTGGCTGCATTGGTCATGTGGAGTATAGGGGCGTATCTTTGCTGCAGCTGCAAAAACAAAGCCCCGTCCGTGCTTTATACGTTTTTTTAAAAAGTGTCCAGCCTGTTCGCCATTCCGTCAAAAAGGAATAAAATGACAGAAAAAAATGGTGCAAATCCACTGATAAATGTGCTCCATGGAAGTTAGAAGTACTTTTAAGTCCAGGTGTAAAAGTACAGAAAAATCTGATTACTAATGCAGTCTGAGCTGGGCACTGCTGCCATTATCCGGCGCTTAAGGCAGACTGTTTTAGTCGCAGGCACTGTATAATGTCCTTAGCCGCCAGCCTGTCGGAGTTCTCAGAGCTTTCCATGGATCGGTGCTTCTCTTACATGGAGGCTCACACCAAGCATTTATCACTTCCTGCTTTATTAATCAGATTTTTGTAAATTAAATTGACCTGGAAAAATCCTTTCTCCTTTTGCTGCTTTTCGGGAGTTTCTTTAAGGTAAATAAGAGTTGAATAAACGCTGAGCCCAAAACCATTGTGAAGCTGCCCTCACAGACTCCCAGAAAAGCACAGAATCAGCAGAAATAAGGCAGCGTGCACTTTAGATATTAGAAGGGTTCTGCTCCGTGATAAACAGGATGTAATTCATGCAGCATTGGTGAATAATTGATGAATTTAAGAGTTCATTCTATAGCATAGAAATAAAGAAACAATTGTCTTGGGAACGGGAAGTTAATACACTGATCGTCTCACTCTGACACAGGATCCGAACGCGGCGTCTCTTCTAGTAGTTACGAGACTTCCCAATACTAAACTTACAACTATTCCTGAACCTCAGCCACAGCCCATGTATCATTTATACAGCCAGGAAATATACAATCCATAATATATCAGCTCCGTCTTGTCGGAGAAGTCATATCTCTTAAAGGGCACTCACACTCTATATACTTACCACTGTAAGTGTACACAGTGACTCCACCAGCAGAATGGTGAGTGCAGCTCTGGAGTAAAATACAGGATGTAACTCAGGATCAGTACAGGATAAGTAATGTATGCACACAGTGACTGCACCAGCAGAATAGTGAGTTCAGCTCTGGAGTATAATACACGATGTAACTCAGGATCAGTACAGGATAAGTAATGTATGTACACAGTGACTGCACCAGCAGAATAGTGAGTGCAGCTCTGGAGTTAAATACAGGATGTAACTCAGGATCAGTAATGTAATGTATGTACACAGTGACTGCACAAGCAGAATAGTGAGTGCAGCTCTGGAGTATAATACAGAATGTAACTCAGGATCAGTACAGGATAAGTAATGTATGTACACAGTGACTGCACCAGCAGAATAGTGAGTGCAGCTCTGGAGTATAATACAGGACGTAACTCGGGATGAGTACAGGATAAGTAATGTATGTACAAAGTGACTCCACCAGCAGAATAGTGAGTGCAGCTCTGGAGTATAATACAGGATGTAACTCAGGATCAGTACAGGGTAAGTAATGTATATACACGGTGACTGCACCAGCAGAATAATGAGTGCAGCTCTGGAGTATAATACAGGATGTAACTCAGGATCAGTACAGGATAAGTAATGTATGTACACAGTGACTGCACCAGCAGAATAGTGAGTGCAGCTCTGGAGTATAATACAGGATGTAACTCAGGATCAGTACAGGGTAAGTAATGTATATACACGGTGACTTCACCAGCAGAATAGTGAGTGCAGCTCTGGAGTATAATACAGGATGTAACTTAGGATCAGTACAGGATAAGTAATGTATGTACACAGTGACTGCACCAGCAGAATAGTGAGTGCAGCTCTGGAGTATAATACAGGACGTAACTCGGGATGAGTACAGGATAAGTGATTTTATGTATAAACCGATTGGTTATGTAAAGCTTACAGTAATATACATTGGGATAAAAACAATCACCTGAATTAGAAAAAAAACTTGTTGCTTCCTTGCAGAATTACTGCCACATCTGTCCAGAGGTTGTACATCTGTATGAAAAGTGAATAAAGCTGAGCTGCAATGCCACATATGACCTGTGGACAGGTGTGGCTCAGTTTTTAGAAGAAGGCAGCCATGTTTCCCTCATCCTGGGTCGTTTTATGCTGCAGATTTCTGCTTCATTACAGCTGACTACCATAATCACTAGGGATGAGCAAATTTCCTATTTTGAATTTGGTTTTCGGTTCGTGTTGCGGTATTTACTGAATTGCGTTTTGGATTCCGTTACCACGGACCATAACACAAATCCATGACGGAATGCATAACGGAATGCTTTTAGAGGAATCCAGCATAACGTAAACCGGACAGATCCGTTATGCAGGCCATAGGCTATAGACTCTAAAGGCCTTCCGTTATGCATTCCGTCATGGAATTGCGTTATGGTCTGTGGTAACGGAATCCATAACGCAATTCTGCTTTTACCACCAAACAAAGCGTGAATGAATTTCAAAATATTAAAATTTGCTCATCCCTAATAATCACCATTGGTTCACCACCTACAGCAAAGGAAACCCTAAAATTGATCCTTCCATCCCCTAAACTGTATTTAGAAACATGCAACCTCCTTTTATATAAGGAATATAAATCTGCAGCGGGGCGCTCGAGGCCATCAATCGGACATGTATCAAGCTAAATTGTTTTGAAAAATCATAAATATTTTACATCCCCCTCCATTCAGTGATCTGATAATGCGAAGAGGTTTCAGCAAGATGTGGCAGTGCAGTGAGCCCCCGTGGGAGCCGGTGTAGAGGATGAGAGTGGTAGTGACCCTGATGTATCACAGCACTGCTTCTGAAAGGGACTGAATGACTTATTAGGATGTAAGATTCTTACGGCTACCGATAACCCCGTAATTTCCCAACCCAATAATACACAAAGACTTACTTCTTGGTGAAGGGCCGTAGCAGCCGATTTATTAATAAAATAAATTACAACAGTATAAAACCTCTTTAATGATAAGGCTTTAACACACCTGCCCATCATTATAACCTCCCCTATCTTGAAGGATCCTAGAAGGCAATCCAAGCCAACTGCATGCATCAATCACCATCTCTACTTGTATTGCAACCTTACCCTTGGCCGCACTCACCGACCCAAGGTGACCGAATCATCCAATATATAAATATATACCCCTGTGGGCCTTTTAGCCCAAACAGGAGCCCTGATCCTTACGCTTACCAAACCTTATGAGATGCATGCTCCAACGTGTCGTGCATCTACTAACCCTTGCTTAGCCTCCCAGGATCGCCCATTTTTCTGCCACCAACGAACATAGGTAACACCTCACCCATGTACGTCCTGCGACACCTTGTGGGCCGTCTCTAAACCTTCCTGAAGCCCCAAGGCTCACAAATCCATTCCCACATCATTCAAGTGTACCCCATCAGCATGCAAGAATTGATGTGTCTTACCACAAAACTTCCTTGCCTGAGCATAAAACGCCCCATTTCTTTATTCAATTTTGCCCGAGCCTTGTGAATACAATACACCGACCTCACCAATATCCAAGACCGCCGAGCCACCATGTTAGACCAGGCAACCAACAAATCTGGGAACTCTGACAACAGCCTTAATAAATCTAACTTTATATCCCTAATAACATCCCTAGATCGGCGGACCCCAGATCATTACTGCCTACATGTAGCACCAAGATATCAGGCTGCCGATCAAGCGAGACATACACATGAAACTCTGGTAACACCCTACCCCATAAGAGACCACGCAAACCAATCCACCTAACTTGTAACAATTTGGGGTGAAAACCTAATTGACGTCCGTTCCGTCGCACATCAGCTCGCAACGCCCCACAGTAAACATAGGAAGGTCCAAAAATCCATACCAAACACGAAGAAGACCATGAAAACAAAGAAAACAAAATTTTTGTGTGTTAATCCATATCCCACTGAACCCCAAATGACTCACAACAGCTGTGGACGAATATAAGACCGGAAATACACCGACTCCTAGTGGTCAATACGCTTAATTGCCTCATCCCCCAAACCCCACCTTGCAGCCTCTGTCTCTGCACCAATCCGGAAAGAGTGCGATGCAAACTCCTTTTCCGGCTAACCCGCCGCCCTCAAGCATTTCCTGAAAACCGCCACAAACTGATAACGAGACAAGACTGTAACATCCTGATGCATTAACAAAGAGCCCGCCACACTCGCACAAAGAATCTAAAATTCCTCAAAACAACGCACCGGACACAACACCTATCCTGCTAACGGACGTAATACTATACATACGCCTCTACCCTCTGGGTCGGTTTTCGACTTCCGTATCGCACACCGCAAACCATCCCCGCAAACACATACATCTGCATCGCACTCAACTACTGGCCACCAATTCCGAAAACCTGAAGGCACCAAAAATGCCAATGAAAACGCTGCCCTAAACAAACAAATTTCATATTCCGATGTGCACACAAACCCCACTTGTTCCCAAAGCTTCTGCAACACTGAAAAAGAAACAGGGCGACGAGTGTCTTTTTGATTGCATTACGACAATAACTTTTCAACACCTGTCGTACCAAAGAACTCTTGGACACATCAACCAAACCACGTAGTCTCAACCAAAACGCCACCGCTGCCACTCTCTTTGATGCAACCGAAAAGGATGCACCCGAACTGAAAGCCAACCCGACAAAATAAATGAGTAACATCTGAAAATCCTCCACGGAATCACATCCCCTTACCTGATCCACCACCGTTTTCACAGAGATCAGACAGAAGAATACACAGACCATGTACTGTTACTCACGGACCGCCTAATCAATTCCAAAGAGACCCCCAAGGCCACGCTCCATTGCCACTGGGGACAAGGAAGCCCCTGAACGTCCGCACTCTGGCACCAATTCGCGAAAGTGGTCCCACTGGAAACGAGAAAGAGAATCAGCAATTATCAGTTATCCACATCTGGCACAAGCACTGCCACAAAACATGCATTCAACCGCAAACCCTGCAGAACAAAATGACGAAGCAAATGGAGCACTGGCAGCGAACTCGCCGACTGCCCATTAATTGTGTGAACCACACTCAAATTGTCACAATAAAAATGCACACGCTTATTCCGCAACCAATCCCCCCACAGTTCAGTCGCCAAAACAATCAAAAACAGTTCCAACAAAGCTAAATTACTAGGAAAACCTGCCGAACGCCACTGCTCCGGCCAAGGACCTGCGCTCCACTGCCCTTTACAAAAAGCGCTATAACCACAGGAACCGAAGTGTCCGTATAGAGCTCCAAATCAACGTTAGCAATGGGCACCTCTATCCACACCGAACTGCCATTAAATTCCTGTAGAAAACGATCCCAAATTTCCAAATCTGCCCACACTTCAACTGACAATCTCAAAAAATGTAATAGGGACACCACCCCCCTGTCGCCATCGCCGACCGACATAAAAAAACACGCCCCATTGGCAAAATGCCGCAACCAAAATTTAACTTACCTAACACTGACTGCACTCGCCGTAGCTGCACCTTCTTAACCTTGTGCTAAAAAGCCACCTTAGCACCAAATCTGCTACAGTACCTTCTCCTCCGGCAATCTACATTCCATGACGACACTGTCTATCACTATCCCCAAAAACGTAACCAACGTTGCCGGCCCCTCGGTCTTCTCTAAGGCCAAAGGAACCCTGAACATGGCCGCCACCCGTTCCATCGTATGCAGCAAAACCAAGCATATTTGAGACCCCGCTGGAAACAAGAAATCATCAAGGTAGTGCAGCACCGAAGTCCAACCGGCCTCCTGTTTCACTATCCATTCAATAAAGGAGCTAAATGTCTCAGACAGCGAACACGAAATCGCACACCTCGTCGGCAAACAACAATCTACATAAAACCAACCATCCCATTTAAAACCCAACAAACGGAAACTGTCTGGATGAAATGGCAATAAACGAAAAGCCGCTTCCATATCAGTTTTTGCCAACAGAGCTCCGTATCCAAAATGATGCACCCACCTAACCGCCGCATCAAATAACGCATATGACACGGAACATGAATCCCTATCAATGCCCTTATTCACTGGACTCCCTACCAGAAACGAAAGGGGATAAATGAGCCGAAATTTATTTGTCTCCTTCATTGGCACTAGCCCCAACGGCGAAACCCTCTAACCCGGCAACAGACACTCCCTAAACAGGCCCAAAACACATACCGCCTGTACTTCTTTAAAAATCTTCTCCGAAACGACCTCCGGCCTCTGTAATGCAGAAACTAAATTACGACCAACATCCCCAGAGCCTTCCGAGTTACAAGGCATCTTAAAACCGTCCCTAAAACACCCCAACAATAGCTCCGCCGCCTCCCTATTTGGATACCTCCTTAAAAATGGCTCCATCTCGTGCACCCTCACCGGGTTCACCGCTCTTCTGTGAAGTCTCATGTCCCCTCCCTTGTCCCCTCTGAAAACAACATGACAAGCTGTGGACGCCAGCCTGAGCACTCATGTTTGTATCGGCAAACAACAGCCCTTTCTGCTCTCGCTACCTGATTGTGTTCCCGAGGGACCCCCGGCCGCCCCATGAAAGGACAGAGCCCCCCTCTTGGTGCCGCCATCAAATGCATCCACAAATCAATGTCTTTGTGGTCCCACCTAATGTTAAACAAAATAAAGCCGAACGGTGCCCTGGCTCTTTTTCACTCACCACGCTTGATAAAATAGCAAACGCCTGCAAACAATTTATAAACGTACGCGGAATAAGCCTATACCGCCTCTTCTCCTCTTCCTCCTTTTTACTCTTATCCGGCTTAACGCTATCCAGATGGAACTTCTCTAACGGAAGCAACGAAAATATCTCCACATATTCGTCCCTCCAAATCTTCTCCTTGACCTCCAGCTTCAAGTGCGCCCCTAAAGGGCTCTCAAAGCAAACATACACTTCTCCCCTTGCCGCGTCAGCAAGACTGGGAGTCACCTCTGGGCTCAAATGCTCAGGAGGATTAGAACTCCTGGCGTGCATCCTGCCCTCCGGGGCTACTTGCGACACCGCAGGCTCTCCCACCGCTACCTGTAATGACCTCTGCAGCCAATAATCGGTCCCATGCTGCTCTGCTGCCGCCCTACCCGCTGCCAATAACTGATCTAAGGAGGCCATGCTGGACAACTCTCCAGGATCCCATTGCACTGAACAGATACACCCCTTCCACACTACTTTATATATAGCCCGACAAACCCTACAACTGACCCACCCACCTTACAGCCAATCAGACACTGAACCTTCACCTGAACACTCTAACCCTTTCCTGCCTTCTAACTTCCCCCTAAGTCAAGCCGCACTTCGCTACGGCTGCGCCCCGCTCCATCGCTCTACTTCCTGGAGTGAAGACACATGAGATGTAGGCGCGGCGCGCGCCGTGCGCCCACTGCAGCAAGAAGTAAGTGGCACTTACTGTGAGGCTCGTGGACCCGCTCTGCCAGGAATAAGTTTCCTCTGTTTTTGCTCACCTCAGATAATGCATATTTAATAACCGGAGTGAGGGGAGAAGGCCTTTAACGAATTGTTCTCAGAAAACCTTGAATTGGCCTCAATTAGGGAAAAAAAGGACTTAGACTGGAAGCTCTTAATCTGGGGAGAGTGTCTCTGCAATTAAGAAGCTGGCGGGAGAGCTGGAACGAGACCCATGGATGTTAACGTGACCTCACTTCCCACCATCGCGTGTGCCGCTCGCAGACTTCAAGACAAGAAGCAATTATTTTCTATTGATCGGCCCCTTGCTCCATATCAATCCCTGCACCGCTGCAGAACGGGTGCCTTTCAGCCTCGTCTATTAAGCTGTGGCATTTATCGTGACTGGCCCTTTAATTGCATCAGACGAAGCCGCCCTTAAAGGGACAGTATCATGGGAGCCTAATTGGCAAATATGCTTCTTAAAGAGGCAGTGAGGAAAAGTTCCACCATCGACATTTTGTATCCATTCCTCAAGGCTTTCAAGATCTCTGCTTGAGGTCACTGAATAGATTTACCTCCGGTAGATACAAATCAGTCCTGGTCACGTGAGGAGTACACTGGTGTCTATCTGTGCAGTTGTCAGAGTCGTGTTTTGTAACGAGTCCTGCAGCTGCGTGAGCCTCACGTAACCAGGGCAAATATCCTACCTCTAGGAATCAGCAATGAGGGTTCGATTTTGATTGCAGCAAGCAGAGGTCTTGAAAGTCATGGGGCAATGATGCAGAAAATATATTAGAAGCATGTTTTCATAATGCATGCCTTATCTGCTAAAATCAGAATACCCCTTTACAAGTTCTTTATGGAGTCAACATGATGAGTCTATAGACCAGGGATCAGCAACCTCCGGCACTCCAGCTGTTCAGAAACTACAACTCCCAGTATGCTTCATTCAATTCTGTGGGAGTTAGAAGAACAGCCGAGCATGTTTGCATGCTGGGAGTTGTAGTTTCACAGGAGCTGGAGTGCCAAAGGTTGCTGATCCCTGCTATAGACAATGTTGGGGGTCATCCTTTTTTAAAATTTCTCCTTAAGACTGATGAGGCCTTGAAATCCTCCTGCTTATGATGAAAATTTTGCTTTTGGCCTCATGCACACGACCGTATGTGTTTTGCGGTCCGCAAACCGCGGATCCGCAAAACACAGAAGCTGCTCCGCGTTCCGTTCCACAATTTGCGAAACGGAATGCAGCCCATTGTAGAAATGCCTATTCTTGTCCGCAAAACGGACAAGAATAGGACATGCTCTATTTTTTTTTGCGGCGCAACGGAACGGAGCAACTCCGTGTGCTGTCCGCATCTTTTGTGGCCACATTGAAGTGAATGGGTCCGCATCCGAGCCGCAAAATATGCAGCTCGGACGCAGACCAAAACAATGGTCATGTGCATGAGGCCTTTAGGAGACAGAGAGATGCCCCACTGGTAGTACGATGCTACTGAGCTAATGACACATATATAGGCACGTTGCTGGATCCGTCATCAGTAGGGATGTGTGAACCCGTGGAAGCTCAGGTCAAAGTTCGGGTCGGGACCCAAACTTGACTCCGAACCCGGACGCTATTAAAGTCAATGAACCTGAACTTCACTTTATTATTTTCCGTTATAACATGGTTATAACTGAAATTAATAGCATTCTTAAGACAAAATGCTAATTAAAATGGCCATTGAGGAGTTAAAAATAATAAAAAAAACTCACCTCATCCACTTAATTGCGCAGGCGGTATCCACTTCTTTCTGCAGGACCTGCAAAAGGACCTGCGATGCATCACTGCGCATACCACGCGCAGCCAGTATCCTCTTCTTTCTTCTTACTGCAGGACCTGCAAAAGGACCTGTGACGATGTCACAACGCTCACCACATGGTGAGCGTGGTGACGTCATCGCAGGTCCTTTTGCAGGTCCTGCAGTAAGAAGAAAGAAGAGGATAGTGGCTGCGCGATCAAATGGAAGTGAGTTTTTATTTTTATTTTATTTAGCATTCTGTCTTAAGAATGCTGTTATTTTCCATTATTACCATGTTATCATGAAAAATAAAAAAATCACCCGAACACCGAACCCGAATGTCAGTGAAAAAGTTCGGGTTAGGGTCTGGGTTCGGGTTCGGGTTTGGGTACCCGAACTAGCAAAGTTTGGTACCAACCCGAACTTTGCAGTTCGGGTTCGCTCAACCCTAGTCATCAGCACTTTTTTTTTACTAGATATAGTATTGGAATGAAAAATATGCGAAGAGCGCAGACGATGTAAAAACTCATCATACAACTGGTTATAGCGCGGTGCGATGATGCATGACACCAGATTGGGTCTCCTTCCTAGAGATTAGCAGGGTCCTTCAGTAGGTTTCCACGATCTGCACTGTATTGCAGCTCGGTGGAGACGTTCTCGGCGCTGGTTCTAGTGGAGAATGACTCTGTTCTGCCATATGGGGTGCTGACTGCTCCATAGTGCTGAGCCATAGGGACACCAACGTGCCGCTACACCAGCTCTACAGCTCTGCTGTGTATACGAGGCGTTACCATTAGAGTTGAGTAAAGTTCTACCCAAAAAGTTTTTACAAAAAAAAATTTGCTTTGTGACGAATCACAAAACACATTCCTTTGAATGTAGCGGGCGCAATGACGGGGAACAGCGATTGCACCGCCCCCCTTCATTCAACCCCTCAGATGCCGCGTTCATTGCTGATCGTGGCATGTGAGAGTAATATTAAGGCCTTTCAGGGGTTAATTATTTAATAAATAAATGGTACTCACCTCATCCATTTGAGCACGAAGAGGTCAGAGCTGGGCGGCGTGGTGATGTCATACGTCACCACGCATGAGATTTCACGTGGGATCTTCAAGCAAGATGGCCGCTCCAGTGTCTTCGTGTTGAAATGGATGAAGTGAGTATAATTTTTTTTATATTTACAGCCATTTCAGGGACAATTGATTTGTTTCCACGAAGCACGAGGAAATTCGGCTTTGCAGCGAATCGAATTTTCCTTGAAATTCGGATCGAAAGCCCACTTCGGATACTTCAATTCACTCAAAATGGAAAGGGTTGTCCCAAATGTTAAACCCTACCCACAAGAACATTGGTCCTGGTTCCCTCCATATCGGTGGAGCATGATGGCTGCTACTCCATTCATCTCTGTGGGACTGCTGAACATTGCCAAGCATATTCGGTTGATGCACATGGTCTGAAAGAGCATCTGCCAGCAGGATCAACCCTAGTAGGTCACGCATGCTGCCTGGTGGGGTTGATCCATCTGATTAAAATGATATCTGTCTTGCTGAAATCAATTGCAGCATAAAAAAATATACTTGTATTATTTATGCAAATTAGGTATTCAGTGCACTGGAGCCCTCATTTGCATAAATGATAATATTACTATTTCTATATTCAGGAGTCTTGAAGGTGGGTGTTGAGAACTCCTCCTGTGAGACCCCCCATGTCTTGGTGCTCTTTTGGGGTGAACGCCCTTCACTATAAAAGGCCTCCGCAGAATTGATACATTTGTTACTTTTTTCATTAGTTCCTGGAAAAAGTGAAAACATCCAGAAGAGTGAGAAGCTTCGTCACTGCAGGTAATGTGCTGGATGGCACCTCGTCAGTGGAGTGTGGAGACCATCGTGCCGCTGTTTTCCCAGAGGTCCCCGCTCTATGTATAAGAGTCAGGATGTCGTATTGATTTCTGTACAGCAGCAAATATGTGGTAGGAAAGAGAAGACGCTCTGAAATCCAGATCTGTCCCGTCTCACGCTGGACACTGCAGATCAATAACTCACATCAGATGAGACATGGAAAACTCAGAGCAGCCGGTAGAGGCGAGCGCAGGGTATTGCGGGGGCCGGGACCTAATGCCAGGGCTGATGTCAAAGGTGCATCTATAGGGCAAAGCCTAATTTACACTGCGCTGATCGAGCAGGCAATTATCAGGAAGGGACCGTTCCCAATAACTGCCTGCTCGTCAGTGGAGGTGAAGGGCTGCATTTACACGCCCCAACCTCCTTTACTGTATAGGGAGTAGTAGTGGCTGCTGCCATCGCTCGTCCTCATACAGCAGATGCCTGTTCACACAGCAAAATCTGCTACCTAGAAAGAACGATTTAACCCCTTCTCGACATCCATTGTGCATGTACTAAAGATGACGCCGCTCCGGAGCGGAGCGAGCACCACAGCAACCAGGTGACTGCTGTTTCACACAGCAAACACCCGTGGTTAATCCAATAAAGCAGAAGAAAACGGTTCCAGCACCAAATTATCTTTCAATAAAATCTTCCTTTTATTTTCTTCACAGACAAGTGCAGACAGAATCACATAGTGGACAGCAGTTTACGCGTTTCGGACATATTGTCCTTAGTCGTAACATTGCTATTTGGCGGTCTAAGGAATTTAAGGATCTCTGTACCCTCCTCCAACACTGAGGGGGGAACATTTTCCCCAAAAAAATCACCCATCCCCGAAATAGCCACCTGTTGCTGAATACATGGGTTTATATAATAAAACAAACCTATGTGTGAGCCGTCCCGAAGGTTATAATGTCTCATCCACCTGAAAATGTTTATGTGGCCCAAGTATAAGCTGAGTGCCCGCTAATAGAAATGATATTGATCGGATGAGATGAGAAAAACCGCATGGTGTATACTGGGACCAACCACACATAAAGATACATAGTATCACATGAATAAAATCCGTGGCTAATGTCTGCAATAGGTGGTAATGCCAATCACTGACATTTCACCCCTCAGATGCCATGGCCAATTGTGATCATGGCATCAGAGATGCCTAAAACCTGGAAGCGCATGATTCCCAAGCAGGAATTCCTCTCCCAGGTAGAGGCGGGGGAAGGTGTATCATTTAACTAGCGAGCCAGAGCCTGTACTAAGCTTCTAGGCTCGGTACTTGTACATTCCAATTCAGGCCAGCAGGTGGCAGCACAGAACTGTAATATAGCAATTTCTGTATAGGATAATGGAAAACATGCCATTACTCTATGCAAACAGCAATCCGATGATTGCGTCCACTTGGGGACCTAAAAAACTAAAGTTTAAAAAAAAGTTTTAAAAAAGTTTTAAAAAGTATAACAAAATATAAAAATGTCAAATCACTCCCCTTTCCCCCAAATCAAAATTAACTAAACAATAAAAAATAAACATTGTGAGCATGTACTATTAAAATATTATATCCCATACTGTGAATGGCTTAAAGAAAAAAATAAAGAAAAATGGACAATTTCCTGTTTTTTACCTAACAAAAAATCTGAAAAAAAGTGATCAAAATGTCAAACATACCCCAAAGTGGTATTAATAAAAAACTACAGATTGTCCTGCAAAAAATGAGCCCCCACACAGCTCCGTACATGTAACTATAAAAATTGTATATATAAATATAAATAATATAAATATATTATTATATATATTTTTCCCCCAATTTTTTTCAGTTTTAAACGGCAATAAAAACAGTACAAATGTGGTATCGACGTAATCGTACTGAACTGGAGAATGAAGAGCGCAAGTCGGTTTCATCACAAAATGAAGCGGTGAAAACAAAGTCCATAAAACTGGGGAGAATTGCTGTTTTTTTAAAATTCCACCCCATTTGGAATTTTTTACCAGATTCCCACCACATTCTGTGCAATATTACATGGTGTCCTTAGAAAGTACAATTTGTTCTGTAAAAAAAAAAAAAGTCCTATACAGCAATGTAAACGGAAAAATAAAAGTTATGGCTCCAGCAAGGCAGGGAGTGGAAAACGGAAAATCACTCTGTCAGGAAAGGTTTACGGTCCTTTTAAACAGACTGATAATCAGATCAATTATCGGGATCGTGTTTATATACTGTATATGCTTGTTCCCATTAATGGGCCTGATAAAACGATGTCGAGGATCACAAGAGCAAGTACTCGCTCATCCGGTGTTCATCTCGTTCTGCCGCCACTAAATATCATTCTTCCTGTGCAGGAGATCAGGCAATTATTTGGGAACGTCTGGTTTGTTCCCCATAATTGCCTGACACATTGGTCCATGTAAAAGGCCCCTTAATGTGCAGCACATTGACATGGACAGATTATTGGGAACAGCTTTCGTAGTAACGTTGATTCCCGATAATCTACCCGACGATTGTGAGGTGTGACTTCGCCGTTACCCTACAGATTATGCCCTTGGAGGAGGCATTTAGCTCTCCTCCTATAAAGGACCTGTGATTCCAGCTCTTCTGCATTGTCTGAGGTCATCTGAAATCCACCTGCTGCCTCATCAAAGTCTTAGGATGCTGCAGTGTCAGTCTTCCATGCTTTACACTGAAGCTCTGCTTTTTCCAGTGTGAGTGATGCTCCTATGCACAAGCTCTGCAGGATGTCAGTACATGGAGACATGATAAGAGCAACAGTAGTTTAAATACGGGGAAAACCTGAAGAAAGGCTGAGACAAAGAGTTTTCAGTGCAGCTTTGGATGTGACTTGAGCATAGGCCGTGGTCACACACAGATACTGATGTCTCGCTGAGCCTCGGCCATCACTTTCCGCAGCCTTACAGCCTTTCCATCTGCATCGAGATTCGTCAGGCGGAACATTTGCCCGTTCATAAACACCATCTCGTTGTTGCTTGGTAGTGCCAGCGTCTCCTGCCATCAGGTCAATAGCTGTTATTTCCCGCGGAGAGTGCAGTTTAGCATCTCACGGAGCCGCCTGGGAAAATAATCTTTACTGCAGAGAATGTCTGAGTGTTCCTTCATTTGTAATGAGCGTGTCACTGTCCTCTCCGCAGGGGACCAGGCAGGAGGGTTAATGCATGGTAATTGGATAACTAGCACTGATCAGGAAGACAAACTGCAAGAATGGGGGCACAACTGGTGTCCTGGAAAGCCTTCCTGCACTACCCACCCTGGTGAGGACAGAGAAAATGCTAAAGACGATAAGAGGAAGGAAGAGGGAGGGGGAGGAAGGGAAGGAAGGAAGGATAAAGGAAAATGAGAGAGAGAGAAAGAAGGACAGAAGGATGGGAGGGAATAAGGAAGAAGAAAGTAACAAGAGAGGCAGAGAGAGAGAAAGAAAGAAGGAAGGAAGGTAGGAGAAAGGAAAGCGAGAGACAGAGAGAAAGAAAGAAGGAGGGAAGGACGGAAGGATGGGAAGGAAGAAGAAAGAAGGAAGGAGAAAGTAACAAGAGAGGCAGAGAGAGCGAAGGAAGGAAGGAGAAAGGAAAACAAGAGACAGAGAGCGAAAGAAGGACAGAAGGATGGGAGGGAAGAAGAAAGTAAAAAGAGAGGCAGAGAGAGAGAGAGAGAAAGAAGGAAGAAAGGGAGGGAGGAAGGAAGGATAAAGGAAAACAAGAGAGAGAGAGAGGAAGAAGAAAAAGGATGAGAAAAAGTAAAGAAAAAGAAAGAGAGAAAAGGAAAGAAGGATGGATTGAAGGGGACAAAGAAGGGAGGGAGGAAGGAAGGAAAGAAAGAAAGAAAGAAAGAAAGAAAGAAAGAAAGAAAGAAGGAAAGAAAGAAAGAAAGAAAGGATGGAAGGAAGGAAGGAAGGAAGTAAAAGAATTATGTGAGGGATTAAAGAAGGAAAGAAAGGAAAGAGAAAGGAAAGAGAGAGAGAGAGAAAGAAGAAGGGAAAAGAAAACAAAAGAAAATAAGGAAGTAGAAAGGAAAAAAAGAGAGAGAGAGAAAGAAAGAAGGAAGAAGAGGAAGAAAACAGGGAATTAAGGAAGGAAGGAAAGAAAGAAAGAGAGAAAGAATGAAAGAAAGAAAGAAAGAAAGAAAGAAAGAAAGAAAGAACGGAAAAGAAGTATGTGAGGGATTAAAGAAGGAAAGAAAGGAAAGAGAAAGGAAGAGAGAGAGAGAGAGAAAGAAGAAGGGAAAGGAAGAAGGAAGGAAAGAGAAAGGAAAGCAAGAGAAAATAAGGAATTAGAAAGGAAAAAAGAGAGAGAGAGAAAGAAGGAAGAAGAGGAAGAAAGCAGGGAATTAAGGAAGGAAAAGAAGGAAAGAGAATGGAAAGTGATAGAGAGAAAAAAAAAGGAAGGAAAGAGAAAGGAAAGGGAGAGAAAAAGAAGGAAGGAAGGACAGACAGGGGGAGAAAGAAAGAGCAAGAAGAAGGAAGGAAGGAAGGCCCCAAAAGTTACCCAGACACAGATGCCCTCAGAAGATGATAACGATGGGGATCATCCCCCCTATCCTGTCCGGATTTACTATAAGTACCATACTCCAGTCTGAGTGCCATGACGGAAATGTCCCCTCCTCCTGCAGTCTCCAGCCTCCTGCTCTTTCAGAACTACAAGTCCCAGGCTGCTTGCTAATTCCCAGGCTGCTCACTTTGTGATTGCTGAATAATATCTGCGCTCTCCTTACTTCCTCAGCACAAATGGATCCCCCAGGTGATGATTTATACGTTTCTCCCTGCCTTCTGTGTGTCGTGTGGCTGAATTTCTGAGATTGTTGCTTTCCCTCCAGTCATTTCAGATATGGAGCGAGCAGAAACACAACGGCAAGCCCGCGAGAATGGAAATAAGGAGCAAATGAACTTAGAATATTGAGGGTTGAAACAGGGAAGAGTCTTATCCCTTAAAGGGGTCATCACATGCTCTCCCGGTGGCTTCCATATCATTCGGGTGAATGGAGAAGGAGCACATGGATGTATGACGGTATGTACCACGGAACATCCCAGCAGAGGAATGGTGCATAGAATGTTTTGGGCCCGCCCCCGGCGCATATACCAGCTCATTTGCATATGGATTAAAAAGCACTTTTTCCCCAGAATGAAGCAGTGGATCACTAAGTGAAAGGTCTCATTACATTCCGCTGATCTAGCCCTACAAGGCATTGTTCCGGATGTAACAGTGAATCTCCTGCTGACAGACTCCTTGTAATAGGCCCTCAACGAGAAAACCAAAATTATTCCTAGAATTATTTCCTCTTCCCTAACTTGTAAGGCAACCGACAATCCAGAAATGCTCTGGGTAACAACTGCAAATCAGTCACCGCTGAGCCAATGTAAGCCAATCATCTCTGCCATTCCCAGCTCTGTGCAATGCATGTGCAATGCATGCTGCTGCACAGGAACAGTGTGCAGTATCTCCTGGGCCTTAGACGCATATCTGTGTCTTTCCAGCTCAGAATTCGGTATCATTTATTTTACCAGAGCTTCTGCCAAATGTTGATCTGACCACTCCTCCTTATGTGCTGCCTAGGTCATCATAGGACATGTGTCCACTGCTACGCTCCCTGCAGATATTGGTTTTCTATTATATTTTTACCTAATGAGGAGGATTGGCTAAGAGACTTGTCCAGTAGAGGCGATCCTGAGCAGCATCGATACTCAGTGCTGATGCAGCAGAGCAGGAGGATAAGTGCAGCAGTGGAGCTGCAGAATGAGTGTAGCAGAGTGGCTTTCCAAGTGCATTTGGGCTGTAAACCCGATGTAGCAAAGCTGGAGGTTTGATGTAGCAGAGATGAACAGAACGCCTATATAGCAGGGCACTGAAAATCAATATAACAGCGCTGATGGAGTAGACATACTGGAGGCTATTGTAGCAGAGTTGATGGAGTAAAGTACTGGAGCCCGAAGTAGCAGAGATGATGTAGCAGCCTTCTGCAGACCAGTGTAGCAGAACTGATGTGGCAGAGCACTGAAGACTGGGGTAGCAGGGTTGATGCAACAGAGTACTGAAATAAGTACACATCAGCAGAGTTGGGTGGCCAGTGTGTCGGGATGCTGGTCACCAAACTGAATTATACGGCAGTGTCCCACCCCCTGTACTGGGATAAATAACCACAACAACCCAAAGGGCAGGAGCAGACACAGAGCCGGTGTTCCGTTATTTTTCCCTACCCGTGAACTTTCCATGCCCTCGTCATTTCAGGTTCTGACGCAGCCGCACCAGAAGTGACGTTTGCAGGTGTGGAAGGAGGTGTGTCACACCGCTCGCTCACTGAGTGGCTGAGTAGGAGTCGGCGCAGGCGAGCGCGGCTAACTGAATGCGCCTAGGGTAGGGAAAACTCACGGCCAATTGTGCATGCGCCGAGGGTAGTGAAAACTTACTGGGCTGTAGGTTTTCACTACCCTCGGTGCATGAGCAATTGGCCGTGAGTTTTCCCTACCCTAGGCACTAGAATAGACAAGATCCAACAAGCGTTAGCCGCGCGTGTGCACTGGGCTGTCATTTTTCACTATCCTCGGCACATGCACCATTGGCCGTATTTTCCCTACCCTAGGCGCGTTCAGTTAGCTGCGCTCGCCTGTGCCGACTCCTACTCAGCCACTCAGTAAGCGAGCGGCGGGACACACCTCTTTCCACACCCGCAAACGTCCCTTCCGGTGCGGCTGTGTCAGAACCGGAAATGACGAGAGTATGGAAAGTTCATGGGTAGGAAAAAACAGGCGCTAATGCAGGAGAGGTGAGTAACAATCTCTATAGCCAAGATGGCGGACAGAAGATGAATTATTCTCTTCTAAAGATTGAGGTTATTTAGGAAAACAGAAAAACATTGTAACTATGGGAGCAAAGGTGAGGGAGTCGCGGTAATGAGTTTTCTGGAGTTTCCCTTTAATATCCCACATGCATGGCCTCCCGGTGTGAACAGAAGGTTATAATGCCCCATAATTTCTTATGTAATATTTGGCTCCTGCAGGATTTTATATGAGGTAACATAATCAGCTGCATCATGGGACCTCCAGATAGTAACAAAATGTATCAGAGCAGCGTCGAGCTGGAATGATCACTGTCAGGAAGGAGTTAAGAGATCTCTGCATTTCCGTATGACACGTATAATGTGAGACGTGGGAAGGCCACAGCTATTTTCTGCAGAACATCACGTCTTAAAATAACATTTCCTTCCACTACAGAAAACAGAGGAGCAGCTGTGTTTGTTCTGAAATTAGTATCCGAGTTGTCTCCACCTAATGAGCTTTGTTGTCTACAACACGTGTGCATAGTGACGACGTCTTATCAAAACCCAGCGAGAGCCTGAGATGACGGGCGACATGGCGAGCGCCACTTTTCCATCTCTGAGGATGAGCACTTGTGGTGGTTATCACCCAGCTTTCCCAGGCCCCTGAACAGACCACGTTGAGAAGGAGAAAAGGAATCATAAAACTTAAATGTTTACAACTTACCAATATACAGTACTTTGTATTTCAACATCTAAACAATTTCCATATCTTTACTTGTTGTCAGTGAATGGGAACCTTTTGTATATATCTGGAAATAAAAAATAAATAAAAAAACACACACTATTACAGTTGTGTCCAATCTAAAGAATCCTTAGTGACCTCAATGGCCTATCTGTGATGCGATTAATAAGCTCCATTTGCATAATATCATCTCCCACCCCCCTTAAATAACGAAATAGAACTGGATCACGCCAGTGCTGCCCACTGCAGGCCTGAACCTGACCATGGAGCTGCCAGGCGCCACCGCATATGACATCTCCAACCGATGCATGGTGCCAAGAAGTGCTATTGAGCAGCACCCTGTGGCTCTGTAATGAAGGTGCAGGGCAAGACTTCATAGAATGCACCTCAGACATACACAGCCCCACTGGAGTCCAGGAGATGGCAGGAGACCTGGGGACTTCTAAGGAACATTGGACTGCAGTCGCTATGGTCACCTTCTTGGGATGTCCCCCTTTAAGAAAATACAGTTTGGGCTGCCACAGTATTGGGATGGGGAGCAGGCACTTTAAGGGGTGACGAGTGCTCTGGAGTGGTTGTCACTTTGCACTCCCACACACAGGTGGGAGGAAGCTGGGGATGTATGTTCTTGGGAAGGTAGGTAGCTGTGTGCATGGTCACTCTTCACTGAAATGAGAGGAAGATCGCAGGGTTACTTAAAGACTACATAAAAACGTGCATTGGAGCGCGTCTTTCCTGTAATCTCAGTAGTATCAAGATCAGGAAAGGAGATTCCTTTAGGGCATATGGGGTTGTTTAAGCAGCAAACACATACAAGCCCCATTGAGATAATTAAGTCCCAGATATGTATGCAGCGCGCCACCGCTACTATAGGTACTCTGCAAATGGGTGATAAATGTGTTTTTATGTGGTATCTGCATTTCCTGTACTTATTGAACATAGAGAGTTAATATGCCTTAGCGACCAGTTGCTAGGTGGCGCTGTCATCACCCTCATCAGAGAGAATGGTTAGAGCATCCAATGTACAGACAGAGGATGCCTGTGCAGTGCTGAGGCAGCAGAATACAGCCCTGAAGGAAGCTTAAACATAAGCTAAAGTGGAGAGGAATGAATGCATATATTTAAAAAGCATGCCAGTGTCAAGAGGAGGTGTGAGTAGAAGCCCTGTGGAGAGAAAATGCATAAGAAGAAGTCTATAGACTCCATGGCAGACAGTGTCCAGAAAGAGAAAGGCTTCCAGATATGGCCCCCATACTACGTCCCACAATGGAACCCTGTAGTAACTCAAACTGCCAGTATGGCAACCTGTAAAAATAGGTGCAGACCTTAGTCTGATGTTGGGGTCCGCCCTGTGGTTGCATAGTGAGAAAGTGTTGCATTCCCATTCTAGATGCTTATGTAAAAGTCAGCAAGAGAAGTGCAGTGTGAGAAAAATTGCATTAACCCCTTAGGGACACGGCCATATTTTACCTTAAGGACCAGGCCATTTTTTGCAAATCTGACATGTGTCACTTTATGTGGTGATAACTTTAAAACGCTTTTACTTATCTAGGCCATTCTGAGATTGTTTTTTCGTCACATATTGTACTTCATAACACTGGTAAAATGGAGTAAAAAAATTTCATTTTTATTTATAAAAAAATACCAAATTTACCAAAAATTTGGAAAAATTTGCAAATTTCCAAGTTTCAATTTCTCTACTTCTATAATACATAGTAGTACCTCCAAAAAAAGTTATTAGTTTACATTCCTCATATGTCTACTTCATGTTTGGATCATTTTGGGAATGCTTTTTCATTTTTTGGGGACGTTACAAGGCTTAGAAGTTTAGAAGCAAATCTTGAAAATTTTCAGAAATTTACAAAAACCCACTTTTTAGGGACCAGTTCAGGTCTGAAGTCACTTTGTGAGGCTTACATAATAGAAACCACCCAAAAATTACCCCATTCTAGAAACTACACCCCTCAAGGTATTCAAAACTGATTTTACAAACATCATTAACACTTTAGGTGTTCCACAAGAGTTGATGGCAAATGGAGATGAAATATCAGAATTTCAATTTTTTTGCCTAATTTTCTATTTTAATCAATTTTTCCACTAACAAAGCAAGGGTTAACAGCCAAACAAAACTCTATATTTATTGCCCTGACTATGCGGTTTACAGAAACACCCGATATGTGGTCGTACACCACTGTACGGCCACACGGCGGGGCATAGAGGGAAAGGAGCGCCGTGTGGTTTTTAAAAGGCAGATTTTGCTGGACTGGTTTTTTGACACCATGTTCCATTTGAAGCCCCCTTGATGCAACCCTACAGTAGAAACTCCCAAAAAGTGACCCCATCTAAGAAACTACACCCCTCAGGGTGTTCAAAACTGATTTTCCAAGCTTTATTAACCCGTTCCATACGATTTGATTGAAAATGGAGATAAAATTTTCCGAAATTTTACTTTTTTGGAAGATTTACCATTTAAAAAAATTATTTTCCAGTAACAAAGCAAGGGTTAACAGCCAAACAAAACTTAATATTTATTTCCCTAATTCTGCAGTTTGCATAAACGCCCCATACGTGGTTGTAAACTACTGTATGGTCACACGGCAGGGCGCAGAAGGAAAGGAACGCTATATGGGTTTTGGAAGACGGATTTTGCTGGACTGTTTTTTTTGACACCATGTCCCATTTGAAGCCCCCCTGATGCACCCCTAGAATAGAAACTCCAAAAAAGTGACCCCATTTTGGAAACTATAAGATAAGGTGCCAGTTTTGTTGGTACTATTTTAGGGTACATATGATTTTTGGTTTCTCTATATTACACTTTTTGTGAAGCAAAGTAACAAAAAATAGAAATTCTTGAATTTCCTCTCCATTTGTCATTAACTCTTGAGGAACACTTAAAGGGTTACCGAAGTTTTTAAAATCAGTTTTGAATACCTTGAGGGGTGTAGTTTCTTAAATGGGGTCACTTTTTGGAGTTTCTACTCTAGGGGTTTATCAGGGGGGCTTCAGGGGGGCTTCAAATGGGACATGGTATAAAAAAAACAGTCCAGCAAAAATCGCCGTTCCAAAAACCATATGGCGTTCCATTCTTTCTATGCCCTGCCGTGTGACCATACAGTAGTTTACGACTAATGAGTAGTTTTCTGTAAACTAAAGAATCAGGGCAATAAATATTGAGCTTTGTTTGGCTGTTTACCCTTGTTTTGTTACGGGATCGCTTGCTATTACACTTTTTGTGATGTAAGGTGACAAAAAATTGCTTTTTTTAAACCGTTTTTATTTTATTTTTTTGACAGTGTTCAGCTGAGGGGTTAGGTCATATGATATTTTTATAGAGCCGGTCGTTACGGACGTGATGATACCTAATATGTATACTTTCTTTTATTTTTTTTAAGTTTTACACAATAATATTATTTTTTAAACAAAAAGAAAACGTTTTAGTGTCTCTATAGTCTGAGAGCCATAGTTTTTTCAGTTTTTAGGCAATTGTCTCTGGTTGGGTACCATTTTTGCAGGATGAGATGACGGATAGATTGGCACTATTTTGGGGGCATACGACTTTTGGATTGTTTGCTATTACACTTTTTGTGTTGTAAGGTGACAAAAATAGCTTTTTTGACAAGGTTTTTATTTAATTTTTTTAACGGTGTTCACCTCAGGGTTTAGGTAACGTGGTCATTTTATAGAGCAGGGTCTTCCGGATACCTAATATGTCTACTTTTTTTAAATTTTTTTTACGTTTAACATAAAAACAAAGCATTTTTGAAATAATAAAATCATGTTTTAGTCTGAGAGACTTAGTTTTTTTATTTTTTGGGCCATTGTCTCATGAAGGGGCTCATTTTTTGCGGGATGAGGCACCAGTTTGAATGGTACTATTTTGGCGTACATATGAATTTTTTGATCACTTTTATTACCTTTTTTGGGAGGTAAGGTGGGCAAAATTTCAATTAGTTTTTCAATAGTTTTTTTTTTTTTATGGCGTTCACCGTGCTGAGAATGTAACATGACCGTTTTATAGATCAGGTTGTTAAGAACGCAGTGATATATGTACCGATTTTTATTTTAATTTTTTATCAGTGATAAATGTATTTTTTATTTTAACTTTTTTCCACTTTTTTTTTGACCCAGACCCACTTGGTTCTTGAAGATCCAGTGGGTCGGATGTCTGTATAATACAGTACAGTACACCATATAGTGCACTGTACTGCATTTCACTTACACTTCTGTCTGAACAGATCTCTGCCTTTAGCACAGATCTGTTCAGCACCATGGACAGCAGGATGCCTGAGAAGGTGTCCTGTTGCCATGGGAACCTTCCTCGTCCACGACAACTGAGCAGAGGGGGAAGGGGAAGGAGGAGGCTCTCTCCCTCTGTGCTCCCTTTTAAGAATCGGGGGCTGCAAAGGCACAGCAGCCCCCCGAATGGGAGAGGGAGGGAGCTCCCTCCCTGTTATCCCCTACCATACAGCGGTCCCTACGGACCGCGGTATGGAAGGGGTTAAAACAGCTGACAATGAGCTGACAATCTGATTCAACCGCTCGGCCATCCTCAGAATGAACGGGGGGCGGGCGGGTGATCGTGCGCCCGCCCCCCACACTGCCGCATGCCTCCCGCCCGCCTCCCGCCCGCCTCCCGCCCGCCTCCCCCCCTGCTGCTGGGGGTAACTATATGATAAAAACCCACGGACCGCGGGGATCAGGAACTTGCATTAGCGCTGCAAACTGCAGGTCTGAATTGAGCTGCGGTTTGCAGTGATCGGCAATGCGAAGGGTCACAGGATCCCCCCGCGCGCGCATTGTCACAGGGTGCCTGCTGAATGATTTTAGCAGGCACCCGGTTCCAATCACTGCCAGCCGTGCGGCAGTGATCGGAACTACACATGACGTACCGGTACGTCATGTGTCCATAAGGATTCGGGAAACAAGCAGTACCGGTACGTCATGTGTCCATAAGGAGTCGGGAAACATGCAGTACCGGTACGTCACGTGTCCATAAGGAGTCGGGAAACAAGCAGTACCGGTACGTCATGTGTCCATAAGGAGTCGGGAAACAAGCAGTACCGGTACGTCATGTGTCCATAAGGATTCGGGAAACAAGCAGTACCGGTACGTCATGTGTCCATAAGGATTCGGGAAACATGCAGTACCGGTACGTCATGTGACCTTAATGGGTTAAGGAGACATCTTGGCCTGTGTAAGATCTGCCAGTCCATGCATGCTGAAAACTGTGACTAATGTACCTGAACCTGATTCTAACAGAACGATTCTGCTGCAATACTTCCTCCTCATTGCCTGCACCTTGAAGCGGACCCTGCATTGCACCTCAAAATTTATCACTATAATAGGGCACCCCAAACAACCACAAGGCAGGAGAATCGCCAGAAACAGGGTATGCCCCGAAAAAAACAAAGGGGTCGCCCTTCCTATCACTGCATGACCCAGGGGAGGGTCAGAGTGAGTAACAACTACAACCACCATTCTTGCTACTATCGCTCACATCCTCTGCGCTCTGCTCCTGGGTCACTGCATGTTTGCCACATGTGAGCAGATGATGCGCCTCATAGCCTGGTGGCCACACCTGATATGTCTCCATGACTAATATTTTAGACTCCATTGACTTGTATGGAGAGAGACCAGATCTGCAGCTTCTCTATCTGCTTCAGGACTCAGACCTGGTGAAACTAGCAGCCATCCTTAACCCTTTCTTCCCCTATTAACTCCTCAGCACAGGAGACAGGTGACCATATTCCCCTCTACGGCTTAATAGGTTACCAGTCAGCTTTAGGGCTCATGCACACGACAGTTGCCTGTTTTGCGGTCAGCAAATTGAAGATCCGCAAAACGCGGATACCGGGCATTTTGCGGAACAGAAGGGCCAGCCCCTAATAGAACCATCCTAACCTTGTCCATAATGTGAACAATAATAGGACATGTTCTATTTTTTGACAGAACAGCCATGCGGACATTCGGAGTGCACACAAAGTCATTTCTGTTTGTTTCGCGGCCTAAATGAAGTGAATGGTCCAGCAGACAGGCCGCAAAAAAAAAAAAGAAACGGACACAGAAAAGAAATACATTCATGTGTCCTAAGGCAGGGTTCACACCTGCGCGTCCCGCTTCGCGCGTACGACGCTCTATCTTTACTTTTATTTTCACATCGTGAAAATGAAAGTAAAAATCGCGCTTTGTGCACGCGTTTGCGCTATATATCCCTATGGGTGACGCGCGACAATACGCCCCAAAGAAGCTTCTGTACTCAGGTGAGAACCATACCCATAGGGTAACATGGGTTTTCGCCTGTTGAGCGTTTTACAGAGCGTAGGAAAGCGCTGTAAAACGCTCAAGTCTGAACCCAGCCTAACACTGACCGACAAGAAAATGATATTTATCCCAAGGCATTATGTAACTGGTCGCCAAAAAAGCCACATTAGATTAAATTACTCAAAATGTAAGCACCACCAAAAATAAATAAATAAATGAATGAAAATGTAGTATATAATAAAAAATAAGTAAAAAATAAACTAGAATTACTAGATCCGCGATGTTACTGTACAGTATTCGTAACAACCTGTAAGAAAAAACTGAACATTATTTACATTGCATTGCTCTTAGTGTACAAAAACAGCTAAAAAACCCCAATATTTTTCCCCAGGCCCCTCTAAAAAGATAAATAAATAAAATACTAAATTTAGGAACAGATCTGGGATTTCTGGGAATAGCTAAACGATGTCCAGTCCCACAGTTGCCCCCATCATCTCACTAAGGCTACATGCACACGACCGTATGTGTTTTGCAGTGCACAAGTTGCAGATCCGCAAAAAAAAAACGGATGACATGCGTATGCCATCCGTTTTTTTTTTTTGCAGATCTATTGTAACAATGCCTAAAATGGACAAGAATAGGACATGCTCTATTATTTTGCGGGGCTCCGGAACGTACAAACTGATGTGGACAGCACACGGTGTGCTGTCCGCATTTTTTGTGGACCCACTGAAATGAATGGGTCCTCATCCTATACGGAGAAAAAACGGAACGGACACGGAAACAAACAACGTTCGTGTGCATGTAGCCTAAACCTCAGCTTCGGCTACTTTCATCTCTGTAGAACATATCCAGCAGAGGACAGCCTGTCGGAGTTCACTGCATCCGGCATTATCGGATTTGTTCACCTCCGGTTTCGGCATTAAAATAATGCAAAATTAAAACATAGTGTTTTTTTTTTCCTTCCCTCTTCCCAAAAATACCTTAATAAAATAAATCTATAACTTACATGTACCTAAAATGGTGCGTATAGAAAGTACAACTGCTACGAACCCTCGCACAGCTTGGAAGATGTGAAAAAGAAAAAGTTCCCCAAAATAAGGCTGGTTTTACGTCACTCTTTCATTTTCCGTTCGTCTGATCTGTTGGAACAGCCGGGGAAAAAAAAAAAAAAACGGATCCTGTATTTTAGGCTTCAGTTTTGCACATTTTGCATCCATTCTAGCTATTTTTGTCTGAGATCCGTTATTTTAGACAGAAAAAGGGTCCTACGTGCCGGACATTTCTTTACATCTAAAATAAAACATTTTGTTGTTTGTTTGTTTTTTCTGCTCTTCTGATGGATCAGGAGAAGAGAAGTGAAACTGTGATGAGAAAGCTGATCCCTCAGGGGTTAACGTTTATGAGTTAATTTGCACCTTTGTGTATCTTTAATACAGTTATTATTTTTGATACTTTGTTTCGATGTCTCATGCTGTTATTTATCTCTGACTCTTAATATTCCGTTTATTTCCATGTATTTGACTCTGCAGATTATCAGTGACTTTGGCCGTTTCGGCTCGAGCCGCTGCTTCTCAGTATGAGGCCCACGTCCTCCCCATCATCATAACCCGGCTGATTTTAGTTATGAAATAATTAGGAAATACAGAGAAGGATTTTCACTGCGGCTTCTTCACGTTCTCGCGGATATTGGCTTCACCTAGAAATTACCTCGCAGCAATTTGATTTTTAAATATACAAATCCAATCCTAAATCCCCTCTGATTTGGTGAAAGAGAAAGAGACGGATCCGAAAGGTGGAAATCTGTCTGCAAAGCTCTGGGGATCAGAGGGGCAGCTCCGGGGCCCCAATATACAAGCAGTCAGAGGGCCCCCAGTGATGGAGTGTTGTGTACAGCACTGGTCTACTCACATGTGGGAGAGGGGCCCCATAGGCTCGAGGGCCCGGGTGCAATCACAACTTCTACTCCCCGATCTTCTGTCTTATTCCCTCCATTGGCAATAAGTTTCTTCTCTTCAGAAGAACACATAGGCCTCTTTCACACGGGTGTCATGTTTGACGCCCGGATAAGAGGCGGGTGCGTTGCGGGAATATGCACGTTTTTCCCGCGCGGGTGCAAGCGTTTGTAATGCGTTTTGCACGCGCGTGAGAAAAATCGCCATGTTTGGTACCCAGACCCGAAGCTGGACTGCATCACTGAAGTCCGGTTTCGGGTCTTCTGGAGAATTGATTATTTTCCCTTATAACATGGTTATAAGGGAAATAATAGCATTCTTAATAAAGAACGCATAGTAAAATGAAGAGGAAGGGGTTAAAAATAATAAAAGTTAACTTACCTTAGCCACTTGATCGCGCAGTTGCGATCAGTCCTCTCTTTTCCTGCAGCATCTATGATCTAAAGGACCTGTGATGACGTCACATCACCATGGTAAGATGGACCATGTGATTGGACCATGTGATGTGACGTCATCACAGGTCCTTTAGATCATAGAAGCTGCTGGGAAAGAGAGGACAGATCGCAACTACGCGATCAAGTGGCTAAGGTAAGTTAACTTTATTATTTACAACCCTTCCTCTTCATTTTACAATGCATTCTTTATTAAGAATGCTATTATTTCCCCTTATAACCATGTTATAAGGGAAAATAATAAAGATTGGGTCCCGTTGCTAAGCAACCATGCGGGAAAATCGCAACGCATCCGCACTTGCTTGCGGATGCTTGCGATTTTCCCGCAGCCCCATTCACTTCTATGGGGCCTGCGTTGCGTGAAAAACGCACAATATAGAGCATGCTGCGATTTTCATGCAACGCAGAAGTGATGTGTGAAAATCACCGCTCATGTGCACAGCCCCATAGAAATGAATGGGTCCGGATTCAGTGCGGGTGCAGTGCGTCCTCCTCACGCATTGCACCCGCGCGGAAAACTCGCCCGTGTGAAAGGGGCCATACTCAGGAATATCTACCTGCACACGAGGCACAGGAGCTTGGATATAAAGCTCAGCAGACGGTATCGCACAGGATAGGATTAGGTACGCAGCTCAGCAGACAGTGTCACACAGGAAAAGATTAGATACACAGCTCAGCAAACAGTATCACACAGGATAGGATTAGATACACAGCTCAGCAGACGGTATCACACACATGAGAGGATAAGATAACTAGTTCAGCAGACAGTATCACACAGGATAGGATTAGATACACAGCTCAGCAGACAGTATCACACATGAGAGGATAAGATAACTAGTTCAGCAGACAGTATCACACAGGATAGGATTAGATACACAGCTCAGCAGACAGTATCACACAGGATAGGATTAGATACACAGCTCAGCAGACAGTATCGCACATGATAGGATTAGATACACAGCTCAGCAGACAGTATCGCACATGATTAGATTAGATACACATCTTAGCAGACAGTATTACACATGATAGGCTTAGATACACTGGCTCAGCAGACAGTATCACAAATAATGAGATTGGATAAATTGCTCAGTAGACGGTTTCACACACAATAGGATCAGATACCATGGCTCAGTAGACAGTATCACACAGAATAGGATTAGATACACAGTTCAGCAAACAGTATTGTACTTGATAGGCTTAGATACATTGGCTGATCAGACAGTGTCAAAAATAATGAGATTAGATACATTGCTCAGTAGATGGTTTCACACACAATAGGATTAGATACCGTGAC
Source organism: Bufotes viridis (assembly GCA_033119425.1). NCBI lineage: Eukaryota > Metazoa > Chordata > Amphibia > Anura > Bufonidae > Bufotes > Bufotes viridis. Next base: position 7,268,706 of record CM065597.1, read on the forward strand.
TTAGCAGACAGTATCACACAGGATAGGATTAGATACACCGCTCAGCAGACAGGGTCACACAGGAGAGGATTAGATACACAGCTCAGCAGACAGTATCACACAGAATAGGATTAGATACACAGCTCAGCAGACAGTATCACACAGGAAAGGATTGGATACACAGCTCAGCAGACAGTATCACACAGAATAGGATTAGATACACCTCTAAGGCCCCTTTCACACCTGCGTTCTTCTTTTCCGGCATAGAGATCCGTCGTCGGGTCTCTATGCCGGAAAAATCCTGATCAGGATCATCCCCATGCATTCTGAATGGAGAGAAATCCGTTCGGGATGCATCAGGATGTCTTCAGTTCAGGACCGGAACGTTTTTTGGACGCAGCAAATACCGCAGCATGCTGCGCTTTTTGTTCCGTCCAAAAATCCGGAACACTTGCCGCAAGGCCGGATCCGGAATTAGTGCCCATTGAAAGGCATTAATCCGGATCCGGCCTTAAGCTAAACGTCGTTTCGGCGCATTGCCGGATCCGACATTTAGATTTTTCTGACTGGTTACCATGGCAGCCAGGACGCTAAAGTCCTGGTTACCATGGTAAAATGTAGCAGGGAGCGGGGGAGCGGCATACTTACATTCCGTGCGGCTCCCGGGACGCTCCAGGATGACGTCAGGGCGCCCCAGTGCATGGATCACGTGGGGCACTGTGACGTCATTCAGGAGCGCCCCGGGAGCCGCACGGAATGTAAGTATGCCGCTCCCCCGCTCCCCGCTCCTACTATGCTCCTACTAGTAGCGTCCTGGCTGCCATAGTAACCTGAAAGCAATTCGAAGACTGATCAGGATCCTGATCAGTCTTCTAATGCTTCAGGTGACTTGCGTTCTGACGGATCCGGCGGGAGGGAAGTGCCTGCCGGATCCTCAGAACGCAAGTGTGAAAGGACCCTTAAAGGACCTGTACATCTAGTAAAGGAACTGCACAGAGCGTCATCACAGGTCCTTCCCCCCAACAGCATGGAGAAGAGGATACGCTTTCCACTGAGACTAGACTGGAGCTCCTCCGCCGTTCTCTTTATTCCCCCATTCCCTGTTGTTACTCATACAAGATACAGTTACAAACACTATTACCTCATGTACCTCACACAGTGACCATAATGTACAACTGACCACATATATCTGTACACCCTGCATCTATTATACCTCGTACCTCACATATCAGTACACTGCTGTATATACTATATATCTGTACACACTACATCTATTATACCTCGTACCTCACATATCAGTACACTGCTGTATATACTATATATCTGTACACACTACATCTATTATACCTCGTACCTCACATATCAGTACACTGCTGTATATACTATATATCTGTACACACTGCATCTATTATAAATCATACCTCACATATCAGTACACTGCTGTATATACTATATATCTGTACACACTGCATCTATTATACATCATACCTCACATATCAGTACACTGCTGTATATACTATATATCTGTACACCCTGCATCTATTATACCTCGTACCTCACATATCAGTACACTGCTGTATATACTATATATCTGTACACCCTGCATCTATTATACCTCGTACCTCACATATCAGTACACTGCTGTATATACTATATATCTGTACACACTGTATATATTATACCTAATACCTCACATATCAGTACAATGCTGTATATACTATATACCTGTACACACTGCATCTATTATACCTCGTACCTCACATATCAGTACACTGCTGTATATACTATATATCTGTACACACTGCATCTATTATACCTCATACCTCACATATCAGTACACTGCTGTATATACTATATATCTGTACACACTGCATCTATTATACCTCGTACCTCACATATTAGTACACTGCTCTATATATTATATACCTGTACACACTGCATCTATTATACCTCGTACCTCACATCAGTACAGTGCTGTATATACTATATATCTGTACACACTGCATCTATTATACCTCATACATCACAGATCAGTACACTGCTGTATATACTATATACCTGTACACACTGCATCTATTATACCTCGTACCTCACATATCAGTACACTGCTGCATATACTATATATCTGTACACACTGCATCTATTATACCTCATACCTCACATATCAGTACACTGCTGTATATACTATATATCTGTACACACTGTATATATTATACCTCGTACCACACATATCAGTACACTGCTGTATATACTATATATCTGTACACACTGCATCTATTATACCTCGTACCTCACATATCAGTACACTGCTGTATATACTATATATCTGTACACACTGCATCTATTATACCTCATACCTCACATATCAGTACACTGCTGTATATACTATATATCTGTACACACTGTATCTATTATACCTAATACCTCACATATCAGTACACTGCTGTATATACTATATATCTGTACACACTGCATCTATTATACCTCATACCTCACATATCAGTACACTGCTGTATATACTATATATCTGTACACACTGCATCTATTATACCTCGTACCTCACATATCAGTACACTGCTGTATATACTATATATCTGTACACACTGCATCTATTATACCTCATACCTCACATATCAGTACACTGCTGTATATACTATATATCTGTACACACTGCATCTATTATACCTCATACCTCACATATCAGTACACTGCTGTATATACTATATATCTGTACACACTGCATCTATTATACCTCATACCTCACATATCAGTACACTGCTGTATATACTATATATCTGTACACACTGCATCTATTATACCTCATTACCTCACATATCAGTACACTGCTGTATATACTATATATCTGTACACACTGCATCTATTATACCTCATACCTCACATATCAGTACACTGCTGTATATACTATATATCTGTACACACTGCATCTATTATACCTCATACCTCACATATCAGTACACTGCTGTATATACTATATATCTGTACACACTGCATCTATTATACCCTCATACCTCACATATCAGTACACTGCTGTATATACTATATATCTGTACACACTGCATCTATTATACCTCGTACCTCACATATCAGTACACTGCTGTATATACTATATATCTGTACACACTGCATCTATTATACCTCATACCTCACATATCAGTACACTGCTGTATATACTATATATCTGTACACACTGCATCTATTATACCTCGTACCTCACATATCAGTACACTGCTGTATATACTATATATCTGTACACACTGCATCTATTATACCTCATACCTCACATATCAGTACACTGCTGTATATACTATATATCTGTACACACTGCATCTATTATACCTCGTACCTCACATATCAGTACACTGCTGTATATACTATATACCTGTACACACTGCATCTATTATACCTCGTACCTCACATATCAGTACACTGCTGTATATACTATATATCTGTACACACTGCATCTATTATACCTCATACCTCACATATCAGTACACTGCTGTATATACTATATACCTGTACACACTGCATCTATTATACCTCATACCTCACATATCAGTACACTGCTGTATATACTATATATCTGTGTGCACTGTATCTATTATACCTAGTACCTCACATATCAGTACACTGCTGTATATACTATATATCTGTACACACTGTATATATTAAACCTCGTACCTCACATATCAATACACCACTATATATACTATATATCTACACACTGCATCTATTATACCTAATACCTCACATATCAGTACACTGCTGTATATACTAAATACCTGTACACACTACATCTATTATACCTCATATATCACATATCAGTACACTGCTGTATATACTATATATCTGTACACACTGCATCTATTATACCTCGTACCTCACATATCAGTACACTGCTGTATATACTATATATCTGTACACACTGTGTCTATTATACCTAATACCTCACATATCAGTACAGTGCTGTATATACTATATATCTGTACACACTGTATATATTATACCTCGTACCACACATATCAGTACACTGCTGTATATACTATATATCTGTACACACTGCATCTATTATACCTCGTACCTCACATATCAGTACACTGCTGTATATACTATATATCTGTACACACTGCATCTATTATACCTCATACCTCACATATCAGTACAGTGCTGTATATACTATATATCTGTACACACTGTATATATTATACCTCGTACCACACATATAAGTACACTGCTGTATATACTATATACCTGTACACACTGCATCTATTATACCTCATACCTCATATATCAGTACACTGCTGTATATACTATATATCTGTACACACTGCATCTATTATACCTCATACCTCACATATCAGTACACTACTGTATATACTTATCTGTACACACTGCATCCATTATACCCCGTACCTCACATATCAGTACACTGCTGTATATACTATATATCTGTACACACTGCATCTATTATACCTCGTACCTCACATATCAGTACACTGCTGTATATACTATATATCTGTACACACTGCATCTATTATACCTCGTACCTCACATATCAGTACAGTGCTGTATATACTATATATCTGTACACACTGTATATATTATACCTCGTACCTCACATATCAGTACACTGATGTATATACTATATATCTGTACACACTACATCTATTATACCTCATACCTCACATATCAGTACACTGCTGTATATACTATATACCTGTACACACTGCATCTATTATACCTCATACCTCACATATCAGTACACTGCTGTATATACTATATATCCGTACACACTGCATCTATTATACCTCATACCTCATATATCAGTACACTGCTGTATATACTATATCTCTGTGGGCCACTCAAGAACATTCTTAAAGTTGTCCCTCAGCTGCTCCTGTGTTGTCCTGGCCGTGTGCTTAGAGTCATTTTCTTGTTGGAAGGTGAACCTTCGGCCCAGTCTGAGGTCCAGAGCTCCGGATCAGGTTCTCATTAAAAATATCTCTGTACTTTGGTCAATTCAGTGTTCCTTCCACCCTAACCGGGCTTCCTTGTCCCCCAGACATGATGCTGCCCCCACCATGCTTCACTGTAGGGATGGTATTGGGCAGGTGATGAGCGGCGCCTGCTCTCCCCCAGACATGACGCTGCCTCCACCATGCTTCACTGTAGGGATGGTATTGGGCAGGTGATGAGCGGCGCCTGGTCTCCTCCAGACATGATGCTGCCTCCACCATGCTTCACTGTAGGGATGGTATTGGGCAGGTGATGAGCGGCGCCTGGTCTCCCCCAGACATGAGGCTGCCTCCACCATGCTTCACTGTAGGGATGGTATTGGGCAGGTGATGAGCGGCGCCTGGTCTCCCCCAGAGATGAGGCTGCCCCCACCATGCTTCACTGTAGGGATGGTATTGGGCAGGTGATGAGCGGCGCCTGCTCTCCCCCAGACATGACGGTGCCACCACCATGCTTCACTGTAGGCAGGTGATGAGCGGCGCCTGCTCTCCCCCAGACATGAGGCTGCCTCCACCATGCTTCACTGTAGGGATAGTATTGGGCAGGTGATGAGCGGCCCCTGGTCTCCCCCAGACATGACGCTACCACCACCATGCTTCACTGTAGGGATGGTATTGGGCAGGAGATAAGCGGCGCCTGGTTTCCTCCAGACATGATGCTGCCACCACCATGCTTCACTGTGGGGATGGTATTGGGCAGGAGATAAGCGGCGCCTGGTTTCCTCCAGACATGATGCTGCCTCCACCATGCTTCACTGTAGGGATGGTATTGGGCAGGTGATGAGCGGCGCCTGGTCTCCCCAGACATGACGCTGCCTCCACCATGCTTCACTGTAGGGATGGTATTGGGCAGGTGATGAGCGGCGCCTGCTCTCCCCCAGACATGAGGCTGCCTCCACCATGCTTCACTGTAGGGATGGTATTGGGCAGGTGATGAGCGGCGCCTGCTCTCCCCCAGACATGACGCTGCCACCACCATGCTTCACTGTAGGGATGGTATTGGGCAGGAGATGAGCGGCGCCTGGTCTCCTCCAGACATGATGCTGCCCCCACCATGCTTCACTGTAGGGATGGTATTGGGCAGGAGATGAGCGGCGCCTGGTTTCCTCCAGACATGATGCTGCCACCACCATGCTTCACTGTGGGGATGGTATTGGGCAGGAGATAAGCGGCGCCTGGTTTCCTCCAGACATGATGCTGCCTCCACCATGCTTCACTGTAGGGATGGTATTGGGCAGGTGATGAGCGGCGCCTGGTCTCCTCCAGACATGATGCTGCCACCACCATGCTTCACTGTAGGGATGGTATTGGGCAGGTGATGAGCGGCGCCTGGTCTCCCCCAGACATGATGCTGTCACCACCATGCTTCACTGTAGGGATGGTATTGGGCAGGTGATGAGCGGCGCCTGCTCTCCCCCAGACATGACGCTGCCTCCACCATGCTTCACTGTAGGGATGGTATTGGGCAGGAGATAAGCGGCGCCTGCTCTCCCCCAGACATGACGCTGCCACCACCATGCTTCACTGTAGGCAGGTGATGAGCGGCGCCTGGTCTCCCCCAGACATGACGCTCCCACCACCATGCTTCACTGTAGGGATGGTATTGGGCAGGAGATAAGCGGCGCCTGGTTTCCTCCAGACATGATGCTGCCACCACCATGCTTCACTGTAGGGATGGTATTGGGCAGGTGATGAGCGGCGCCTGGTCTCCCCAGACATGATGCTGTCACCACCATGCTTCACTGTAGAGATATTATTGGGCCGGTGATGAGCGGCGCCTGGTCTTCCCCAGACATGATGCTGCCCCCACCATGCTTCACTGTAGGGATGGTATTGGGCAGGTGATGAGCGGTGCCTGGTCTCCTCCAGACATGATGCTGCCCCCACCATGCTTCACTGTAGGGATGGTATTGGGCAGGTGATGAGCGGCGCCTGGTCTCCCCCAGACATGATGCTGCCTCCACCATGCTTCACTGTAGGGATGGTATTGGGCAGGTGATGAGCGGCGCCTGGTCTTCCCCAGACATGACGCTGCTTCCACCATGCTTCACTGTAGGGATGGTATTGGGCAGGTGATAAGCGGCGCCTGGTCTCCTCCAGACATGATTCTGCCCCCACCATGCTTCACTGTAGGAATGGTATCAGACAGATGGTATTGGGCAGGAGATGAGCGGCGCCTGGTCTCCCCCAGACATGATGCTGCCCCCACCATGCTGAGACAGGAGATGAGTGGCGCCTGGTCTACTTCAGACATGATGCTGCCACCACCATGCTTCACTGTAGGGATGGTATTGGGCAGGTGATGAGCGGCGCCTGGTCTCCTCCAGACATGATGCTGCCCCCACCATGCTTCACTGTAGGGACGGTATTGGGCAGGGATGAGTGGCGCCTGGTCTACTTCAGACATGATGCTGCCACCACCATGCTTCACTGTAGGGATGGTATTGGGCAGGTGATGAGCGGCGCCTGGTCTCCTCCAGACATGATGCTGCCTCCACCATGCTTCACTGTAGGGATGGTATTGGGCAGGTGATGAGCGGCGCCTGGTCTCCTCCAGACATGATGCTGCCAACACCATGCTTCACTGTAGGGATGGTATTGGGCAGGTGATGAGCGGCGCCTGGTCTCCCCCAGACATGATGCTGCCACCACCATGCTTCACTGTAGGGATGGTATTAGGCAGGTGATAAGCGGCACCTGGTCTCCTCCAGACATGATTCTGCCCCCACCATGCTTCACTGTAGGGATGGTATTGGGCAGGAGATGAGCGGCGCCTGGTCTCCTCCAGACATGACGCTGCCCCCACCATGCTTCACTGTAGGGATGGTATTGGGCCGGTGAAGAGCGGCGCCTGGTCTCCTCCAGACATGATGCTGCCCCCACCATGCTTCACTGTAGGGATGGTATTGGGCAGGTGATGAGCGGCGCCTGGTCTCCTCCAGACAGGATGCTGCCCCCACCATGCTTCACTGTAGGGATGGTATTGGGCAGGTGACGAGCGGCGCCTGGTCTCCCCCAGACATGATGCTGCCTCCACCATGCTTCACTGTAGGGATGGTATTGGGCAGGTGATGAGCGGCGCCTGGTCTTCCCCAGACATGATGCTGTCACCACCATGCTTCACTGTAGGGATGGTATTGGGCAGGTGATGAGCGGCGCCTGGTCTCCTCCAGACATGATGCTGCCTCCACCATGCTTCACTGTAGGGATGGTATTGGGCAGGTGATGAGCAGCGCCTGGTCTCCTCCAGACATGATGCTGCCCCCACCATGCTTCACTGTAGGGATGGTATTGGGCAGGTGATGAGCGGCGCCTGGTCTCCTCCAGACATGATTCTGCCCCCACCATGCTTCACTGTAGGAATGGTATCAGACAGATGGTATTGGGCAGGAGATGAGCGGCGCCTCGTCTCCTTCAGACATGATGCTGCCTCCACCATGCTTCACTGTAGGGATGGTATTGGGCAGGTGATGAGCAGCGCCTGGTCTCCTCCAGACATGATGCTGCCCCCACCATGCTTCACTGTAGGGATGGTATTGGGCAGGTGATGAGCGGCGCCTGGTCTCCTCCAGACATGATGCTGCCTCCACCATGCTTCACTGTAGGGATAGTATTGGGCAGGAGATGAGCGGCGCCTGGTCTCCTCTAGAAATTATGTTTCAGTCTTGTTTTCATTAGAGCAGAGAATCTTGTTTCCCACAGTCTGAGGACAGATAGATGTTTTTTTACAATCTCCAGGCATCTTTTTCTTGTGTCTTTACTGAGAAGAGGCATCTTTCTGTCCATTCTGCAATCAAGGCTGGTGGAGGCTGCAGTGAAGGTCGACCTTCTGGAAGATTCTCCCATCTGCACACAGGATCTCTGGAGCTCGGCCAGAGTGATCATTGGGTACTGATCTCTTACCGCGGCTCTTCTCTTCTGATGACTTAGTTTGGTGGGGCGGCAGCTCTAGAAGAGTCCTGGTTGTTCCAAACTTCTTCCATGTAAGAATTATGGAGGACACTGTGCTAGTGGGAACTTTCCGTGCAGCAGAAATGTTTCTGTCCCCTTCTCCAGATCTCTGCCTCCACACAATCCTGTCTCTGAGCTCTACAGGCAGTTCTTTCCTCCTCATGGCTTGGTTTTGCTCTGATGCACTGTCAGCTGTGAGATCTCATACAGACAGGGCCGGGACTGTTTTGTTTGTTTGTTTTCTATTTTAGCACAAGATGCAACATAACAAAAAGTGAAAAAAAAATGATGTGGTCTGAAGACTTTCAAATTACACTGTATGACGTGCTTAGATACAGCAGCTTAGCAGACAGTATCACATATGACAGCCTTAGATACAGCAGCTCAGCAGACAGTATCACACATGACAGCCCTAGATACAGCAGCTCAGCAGACAGTATCACACATAACAGCCTTAGATACAGCAGCTCAGCAGACAGTATCACACATGACAGCCTTAGATACAGCAGCTCAGCAGACAGTATCACGCATGACAGCCTTAAATACAGCAGCTCGGGAGACAGTATCACACATGACATCCTTAGATACAGCAGCTCAGCAGACTGTATCACACATGACATCCTTAGATACAGCAACTCAGCAGACAGTATCTCACATGACAGGCGTGGATACACAGCTCAGCAGACAGTATCACACATGACAGCCTTAGATACAGCAGCTCAGCAGACAGTATCACACATGACAGCCTTAGATACAGCAGCTCAGCAGACAGTATCACACATGACAGCCTTAGATACAGCAGCTCAGCAGACAGTATCACACATGACAGCCTTAGATACAGCAGCTCAGCAGACAGTATCACACATGACAGCCTTAGATACAGCAGCTCAGCAGACAGTATCACACATGACAGCCTTAGATACAGCAGCTCAGCAGACAGTATCACACATGACAGCCTTAGATACAGCAGCTCAGCAGACAGTATCACACATGACAGCCTTAGATACAGCAGCCCAGCAGACAGTATCACGCATGACAGCCTTAGATACAGCAGCTCAGCAGACAATATCACACATGACAGCCTTAGATACAGCAGCTCAGCAGATGCGTCACACATGACAGCCTTAGATACAGCAACTCAGCAGACAGTATCACGCATGACAGCCTTAGATACAGCAGCTCAGCAGACAGTATCACGCATGACAGCCTTAAATACAGCAGCTCGGGAGACTGTATCACACATGACATCCTTAGATACAGCAACTCAGCAGACAGTATCACACATGACATCCTTAGATACAGCAGCTCAGCAGACTGTATCACACATGACATCCTTAGATACAGCAACTCAGCAGACAGTATCTCACATGACAGGCGTGGATACAGCAGCTCAGCAGACAGTATCACATATGACAGCCTTAGATACAGCAGCTCAGCAGACAGTATCACACATGACAGCCTTAGATACAGCAGCTCAGCAGACAGTATCACACATGACAGCCTTAGATACAGCAGTTCAGCAGACAGTATCACACATAACAGCCTTAGATACAGCAGCTCAGCAGACAGTATCACACATGACAGCCTTAGATACAGCAGCTCAGCAGACAGTATCACACATGACAGCCTTAGATACAGCAGCCCAGCAGACAGTATCACGCATGACAGCCTTAGATACAGCAGCTCAGCAGACAGTATCACACATGACAGCCTTAGATACAGCAGCTCAGCAGACAGTATCACACATGACAGCCTTAGATACAGCAGCTCAGCAGACGTATCACACATGGCAGCCTTAGATACAGCAGCTCAGCAGACGTATCACACATGACAGCCTTAGATACAGCATCTCAGCAGACAGTATCACACATGACAGCCTTAGATACAGCAGCTCAGCAGACGTATCACACATGACAGCCTTAGATACAGCAGCTCAGCAGACGTATCACACATGGCAGCCTTAGATACAGCAGCACGCTGTCCCTGGAGATGATGTCATACTGAATCTTAGTGTGATTACATGATGGGGGATGTAGTGCTTCGTGGTTCTCAGGGACAATATTACAAATGATTCTCCGATGTCACTTTTCATATGTTCAGTAATACAGCCGGGGAAATATTAGAAGACAAATGAAAGATCTAGAAAAAAGCAGAATTTATCAATTTCTATGTATAACCTAATAAGGGGCCGAGCCGCTCAGGTAACAAGCAGACTGCTCCAGGAGAATTTCATCATGGCTTCAGCTTCCTGGAAACGCGTTTCATGCCGGGATAGGAAGTCATACGTGTAATTGCTGGGATCAATAGGCAAGGTTAGTGCAGCTGACCATGAGGATGGATCCGTTCTGTGCATCGGTCACCTTATCCATCTCCAATTATTGCTTGTCAAATGGGGTAAATATCAAATGTACGAAACCAGAGAAATGTGTATCTTATCTGGGTGACATCAGCAATATGTCTACGGAATACATTCTTCCTAAGCAGTCATTAAAGGGAGGGTTCATCCTGCCAAACCCGTCCTCCGTTATGTCTCAGGCAGATTAGATGATGACAGGTCTGGTCTGATTAGACACCACAAGAGGGTGCTTCCTCTGCTGTCCCATAAAAAGGCTCTCAGGGGCTACTTTTGGGTAGTATACCTCTTGACGAGAGATTGTTGATTGCTAGACATGCCTCAAAGACATTTTACCCGGTTGACAGACTTTGAGAGGGGGGCAGGATGGTGGTTTGGATGAGTTTCCCTCTAAGCCATACATTCTCCAGACGGCCCAGACCGACACCAGTAGAGAGGATTGATCCAGCAACAAGCACCAGCCGCTAGAGGCCGTATCTCATCTTGTATCCAGGCTAGAGGCTGTATCTCATCCTGTATCCAGGCAAGAGGCCGTATCTCATCCTGTATCCAGGCAAGAGGCCGTATCTCATCTTGTATCCAGGCTAGGGGCCGTATCTCATCTTGTATCCAGGCTAGAGGATGTATCTCATCTTTTATTTAGGCTAGAGGCCGGATCTCATCCTGTATCTAGGCTAGAGGCCATAGTTCATCTTGTTTCCAGGCTAGAGGCCGTGTCCCATCCTGTATCTAGGCTAAAGGCCGTAGTTCATCTTGTATCTAGGCTAGAGGCCGTATCTCATCCTGTATCTAGGCTAGAGGCCGTATCTCATCTTGTGTCCAGGCTAGAGGCCGTATCTCATCCTGTATCTAGGCTAGAGGCCGTATCTCATCTTGTTTTTAGGCTAGAGGCCATATCTCATCATTTATAAAGGCTAGAGGCCATATCTCATTTTATCTCAAAGCTAGAGGCCGTATCTCATCTTTTATTTAGGCTAGAGGCCGTATCCCATCCTGTATCTATGCTACAGGCTGTAGGTCATCTTGTATCAAGGCTAGAGGCCGTATCTCATCCTTTATCTAGGCTAGAGGCCGTATCTCATCTTGTATCTAGGCTAGAGGCCGTATCTCATCTTGTATCCAGGCTAGAGGCCGTATCTCATCTTAGATCCAGGCTAGAGGCCGTATCTCATCTTAGATCCAGACTAGAGGCCGTATCTCATCTTAGATCCAGGCTAGAGGCAGTATCTCAGCTTGTTTCCAGGCTAGATGCCGTATCTCATCTTAGATCCAGGAAAGAGGCTGTATCTTATCCTGTATCCAGGCAAGAGGCCGTATCTCATCTTGTATCCAGGCTAGAGGCAGTATCTCATCTTGTATCCAGGCTAGAAGCTGTATCTCATCCTTTATCCAGGCTAGAGGCTATATCTCATCTTGTATCCTGGCTAGAGGCAGTATCTCATCTTGTATCCAGGCTAGAGGCCGTATCTCATCTTGTATCTAGGCTAGAGGCCGTATCTCATCTTGTATCCAGACTTGAGGCCGTATCTCATCTTGTTTTCAGGCTAGAGGCCGTATCTCATCTTGTATCCAGGCTAGAGACCGTATCTCATTTTGTATCTCGGCTAGAGGTTGTATCTCATTTTAGATCCAGGCTAGAGGCCGTATCTCATCTTAGATTAAGGCTAGAGGCCATATCTCATCTTAGATCCAGGCTAGAGGCCGTATCTCACCTTAGATCCAGGCTAGAGGCCGTATCTCATCTTAGATCCAGGCTAGAGGCAGTATCTCATCTTGTTTCCAGGCTAGAGGCAGTATCGCATCTTGTTTCCAGGCTAGAGGCCGTATCCCATCTTGTATACAGGCTAGAGGCCGTATCTCATCTTGTATCCAGGCTAGAGGCAGTATCTCATCTTGTATTCAGGCTAGAGGCCGTATCTCATCTTGTATCCAGACTAGAGGCCGTATCTCATCTTGTTTTCAGGCTAGAGGCCGTATCTCATCTTGTATCTAGGCTAGAGGCCGTATCTCATCTTGTATCCAGGCTAGAGGCCATATCTCATCTTGTTTTCAGGCTAGAGGCCGTATCTTATCTTGTATCCAGGCTAGAGGCCGTATCTCATATTGTATCCAGGCTAGATGCCATATCTCATCTTGTATCCAGGTGAGAGGCTTTATCTCATCCTAGATCCAGGCTAGAGACTGTATCTCATCTTAGATCCAGGCTAGAGGACGTATCTCATCTTAGATCAAGGCTAGAGACCGTATCTCATCTTGTATCCAGGCTAGAGGCCGTATCTCATCTTGTATCAAGGCTAGAGGCAGTATCTCATCTTGTTTCCAGACTAGAGGCCGTATCTCATCTTGTATCCAGGCTAGAGGCCGTATCTCATCTTGTATCAAGGCTAGAGGCTGTATCTCATCTTGTATCCAGGCTAGAAGCCTTATCTCATCTTGTATCCAGGCTAGAGGCCGTATCTCTTTTTGTATCCAGGCTAGAGGCCGTATCTCATCTTGTATACAGGCTAGAGGCCGTATTTCATCTTAGATCCAGGCTAGAGGCCGTATCTCATCTTAGATCCAGGCTAGATTCAGTATCTCATCTTGTTTCCAGGCTAGAGGCCGTATCTCATCTTGTATCAAGGCTGGAGGCTGTATCTCATCTTCTATCCAGGCTAGAGGCCGTATCTCTCTTTGTATCCAGGCTAGAGGCCGTATCTCATCTTGTATACAGGCTAGAGGCCGTATTTCATCTTAGATCCAGGCTAGAGGCCGTATCTCATCTTAGATCCAGGCTAGAGGCAGTATCTCATCTTGTTTCCAGGCTAGAGGCCGTATCTCATCTTGTATACAGTCTAGAGGCCGTATCTCATCTTGTATCCAGGCTAGAGGCCGTATCTCACCTTGTATACAGTCTAGAGGCCGTATCTCATCTTGTATCCAGGCTAGAGGCAGTATCTCATCTTGTATTCAGGCTAGAGGCCGTATCTCATCTTGTATCCAGACTACAGGCCGTATCTCATCTTGTTTTCAGCCTAGAGGCCCTTTCTCATCTTGTATCCAGGCTAGAGGCCGTATCTCATCTTGTATCCAGGCTAGAGGCCGTATCTCATCTTGTATCCAGGCTAGAGGCCGTATCTCATCTTGTATACAGGCTAGAGGCCGTATCTCATCTTGTATCCAGGCTAGAGGTTGTATCTCATCTTGTATCCAGGCTAGAGGCTGTATCTCATCTTAGATCCAGGCTAGAGGCTGTATCTCATCTTGTATCCAGGCTAGAGGCCGTATCTCATCTTCTATTCAGGCTAAAGGCGTATCTCTTCTTGTATCCAGGCTAGAGGCCGTATCTAGATTAGGCCAGAGATGTCCTAACTGGGTCCTAGAACCTCCTTTAATTGTACCGTTTCCTCGATGACCTTCTCCTTTCCTCTGATAGTCTAATCCCTCACATTTATCCTCCTCACGCTCACACGTAGCCTCATACTAACAACTCCTCTGGGATATGGAGAGGCTGATGGTCGGGGAAGTAAATGAAATCTATTGATCCCTGTAGCAGCCTAATGTTCTTAGGAATCAGGAATTTTTGATAGAAGTTTCTCAGGGACTGCATTAAAAAGGGCTGGTGCCATGTAAATGACTGCAGTGCATATTATTACCACTAGGTGGAGCCGTAAAGTGTTCTTTATACTCAGTGAACATATTTCCCTCAACAGCGCACCGTGTGGTCAGGAGGGGTGTTACAAGTGAAATTCACCAATGGTTTGGATGTAAAATCTAAACTTGAAGAATTCGTATGATGTATGAATACTCTGAATCTATAGAACATTTTAATACAGAGATCTATAGCTGTGCGTTATTATGCCAGGTCTCAGTGGCCTCCCTAGACGTGGCCCCGCTGTTGTGCCTGGAGTCAATAAACTTACACTTCTACATCCAATTTCCAGAATGAAGAAAATGATTGTGACTTCTGCCAAGAAACAAGAGGGAAGATTACAAGACACCATCCAGGGCCTTAACATATAAAGGTTTATTGGCCGAGTGCAGATTTGTGTACAGGGTGCAAACAACATGGAGCTTAGTGCCGAAGCCGCTAACTCCCTGCATTATCCCCAAATCCTTAAAGCTCTAAGCAGGAAAGACAGAAGCCACCATTTGTGCTCCTCCAGAGACCCCGAGCACAGATCCCATTCATCGACAGCAGAGCTCTGCAGGGAGTGAAGGGTTAACGGTAGATCTGAGACGATGAAATGTAGCAGATAACAATGGGGCTTCCGCTCATAAATCCGGAGGATTGCACCAGAGTCTCGTGCTGCCTGTAAACATGGGAACCTCCACGGAGAAGAGACGGAGACAGGGCTGGGAGCATTGCCCTCTTCTGAGGAGCCGAGGATGTGCAGCTCCAGATCCACAGACGGACGGATGGATGGAGAGATAGATAGATAGATAGATAGATAGATAGATAGATAGATAGATATGAGAGAGAGAGAGATAGATAGATAGATAGATATGAGAGAGAGATAGATAGATAGATAGATAGATAGATAGATAGATAGATAGATAGATAGATAGATAGATAGGAGAGAAAGATATGAGAGATAGATAGATAGATAGATAGATAGATAGATAGATAGATAGGAGATAGATAGATAGATATATAGATAGATAGATAGATAGATATGAGATAGATAGATAGATAGATAGATAGATAGATAGAGAGATAGAGATATAGATAGATAGATAGATAGATAGATAGATAGATAGATAGATAGATAGATAGAGATATAGATAGATAGATAGATAGATAGATAGATAGATAGATAGATAGATAGATAGAAGAGAGAACACTTTCTCCAGGTCCACAGGAGCACCTCAACCAGCGCCTGTCGGGCAGAACTGGGCAGATTCCCGCTGTCTGCCCAGACTTCACCTCCATGGAGGAGGAAGAGAGACTCTCCATACTGCTGGGGAAGAGGAGAACACGGCGGCCATAGCAGAACAATATATTACTGCCTGCCATAGACTGAGAGGAGCCTGATGTAACATGGACTCCTATATCCCCACCCTGGATGTGTCCCCATCCCCCAAACTTACCCTATATCCCCACCCTGGATGTGTCCCCATCCCCCAAACTTACCCTATATCCCCACCCTGGATGTGTCCCCATCCCCCAACCCTACCTGATTATTTACCTTACCACTTGCTTTGGGAATGCTAAATTGTAAATAGTCCTACCAATAAAGCTTATTTGATAGATAGATAGATAGATAGATAGATAGAGAGATAGATAGAATAGATAGTCAGATATGAGATAGATAGATATGAGATAGATAGATAGATAGATAGATATTAGATAGATAGATAGATAGATAGTCAGATATGAGATAGATAGATAGATAGATAGATAGATAGATAGATAGATAGATAGATCATACAGACACGGGTCTACCCAGCACACATCTGATTAGATGAGAAATAATTTTTGGGCTATTATGCAATTTTTTATTATTTTTATACTTTCCGGCTGCGTTCACAGGAGACTATTTTCAATCCGCATCGAATCTGCACTCTTTGCGGATCGCGCACAGACCCACTCACGTCTAGAGATGAACATAAACTGCGGACAGCACGCTGATCCCACACCCCGCCTAATTTTTGGGGAAAAAGTCAAAAGCCAAAAAAAGCTAAAAAGTTAAAAGCTAAATTGTACCACTGTTCTACACCAGAAAACTAGCATAGAAGCTCCATGAATCTACCGCACTGCGCACAAAACGCATCCGGAAAAGCCCCACAAAATACGCCTCAATTTTAGATCTGGAGCGAGCGGGGAGAAGTCTCAGATAGCGTCGCAACTTACCGCTGCCACGCCCGCCATCTGCGCCTTAAATACGTATTTCAGGTTAATAAATTACCCCCTTAGTTCCCCCTCTGTGCTGCCGGTAGAGTCAGTGCCGGTTTTAGACAAAATGTGGCCCTGGGCAAAATCAAAAGAGGGGGCCCACATCTTGTGATAATGTGCTAAAAACACAGTCCGCCATCCGACAGCCCCGCCGATCCGCTGTGTGAGGAGACGGCGCGCGCTGTTCACTGTCCCAAAGACCTACAGCAGCAGAGCAGGCTTGTGAAGTTGGACCGCGCCCCCCTTTATGGGGCGAAGTGGCGCTCTAGGCGGATGACTACCCTCCCCTATCCATCGACCCAGCCCTAAGGCCTCATGCACGCGGTCCCCAATGCATGGGCAACATCCGTGTGGCGGCCGGGACGGATCGAGACTCATTCAACTTAAATGTGTCCGTGATCCATC
Organism: Bufotes viridis; assembly: GCA_033119425.1. Lineage (NCBI taxonomy): Eukaryota > Metazoa > Chordata > Amphibia > Anura > Bufonidae > Bufotes > Bufotes viridis. The sequence goes on from CM065597.1 coordinate 7,286,302, forward strand.
CACATCGCAAAACATCTTCTATTTTTTTGCGGTGCGGAGGCGCTTCGTAGTGCTTCCATGGGGTTCTGTGCCTCCGTTAAGGAGTGAATGAGTCAACATCCTTGATTCGCGGAGCACACGGCCGGTGCCGGCATATTGCGGGCGGCTGGGCAACGGCCGTGTGCTTGAGGCCTAATTCAGAGCACATTACTGAAGGCGGTATAACAGAGGAGGACTATAACTCCCAACATGTCTAAGCCATGTTTTAATATCAGAGCACATTACAGAGGGAGGTATAAGAGGATGGGACTACAACTCCCAGCATGACCAAGCCGTTATTATGTAATAATAATAATATTATAAGAGGAGGTTTACAACTCCCAGCATATCCAGGGTGTTGTAATGTACAATGATATTATATAATAATGGCCTGGACATGCTGAGAGTTGTAGTACTCTCCTGTTATAACTCCTCTAGTAATGTACTCTGATATTACATAACAGTAGGTATGAGGACTACAACTCCCAGCATTGACCTGGCATTTATATTGAATCCATACTTCTTCCCATGCATCACTGGTCTTCTTCTTTACTGCAGTGCTGAGCTCCACCTTCTGTTCTGGTCACATGATGGTGAGGTCATCGCAGGTCCTTCATCCCTCTTTTCTGCTGAGCTCCGCCTCCTGTTCTGGTCACATGATGGTGAGGTCATCGCAGGTCCTTCATCACTCTTCTCTGCTGAGCTCCGCCTTCTGTTCTGGTCACATGATGGTGAGGTCATCGCAGGTCCTTCATCCAGGCTCGGACTGGCCCACAGGGGTACAGGGAAATCCCCCGGTGGGCCCCTGAGCAAGGTGGGCCCCTAGTCTCCCACCCCCTGGACAAGTGGCACATAACACATTAGATTTACTGCACTACATAAATATATTCAATTTACAGCACCTCAACCAGCCTGTGTTCATATAAAAAACTTGTTAGGTTATTTATTATATTTGAATGTATCCGTACGGTGGGCCCCCAAAAATTTTTTACTGGTGGGCCCTAGGTAGCCCAGTCCGACACTGCCTTCATCCCTTTTCTCTGCTGAGCTCCACCTCCTGTTCTGGTCACATGATGGTGAGGTCATCGCAGGTCCTTCATCCCTCTTCTCTGCTGAGCTCCACCTCCTGTTCTGGTCACATGATGGTGAGGTCATCGCAGGTCCTTCATCCCTCTTCTCTGCTGAGCTCCACCTCCTGTTCTGGTCACATGATGGTGAGGTTATCGCAGGTCCTTCATCCCTCTTCTCTGCTGAGCTCCACCTCCTGTTCTGGTCACATGATGGTGAGGCCATCTCAGGTCCTTCATCCCTCTTCTCTGCTGAGCTCCGCAGGTCCTGTCAGCACTGTGCTAACGATTTCTCTGATATGTGGGGGAGGGGACCGTGCACTGCATTCTAAAGTGCAGCCGTTCAGCTGTCCGCCCGTTTGCTTCCTCGAACGTTCAGCTGAACAGCAGCACTGAAGCAGGGGGCCCCTTAGACAATGGGGGCCCTGGGCAATTGCCCGGTTTGCCCCCTCTAATGCCGGCCCTGGGTATCTAGTTTATGTTGAGGGGTGCACCTTGTCATAAATTAGGTGCATCTGTGGCAGTCCTTGCACCTGGCGTGAAAACCATACCAGCCCCTGGGGACTTGCAAGTACTTTACTCAAATAGTTTCAAGTCCCTTAGTAAATGGGCCCCAAAGCTAAGGCCGCACCTAGACCTTGTGTATTAACTGTGGAGTGACCGTAGCAGCGCAGATGATCGCTAGTGTTGATCACGAATATTCAAATTGCGAATTTTAATCACAAATATCGGCACTTCAAGAATTTGCGAGTAGGGTTGAGCGAACTTGTATTTTAAGTTCGGGTCCAGGGTTCGGGTTATCGAAAAATCCAGTTATGAATTCCGCTACCACGGACCATAACAAGTTTGCACAACCGTCTTTCACTGCTCTACTTCCTTCTTCTCCTCCACACAGAGCACAGGAGCTCCGCCCCTCATGTCACATGATCATTATACCAGGCCCTTTACCACCTCTTATCCAATCCAGTGCTGAGCCACGCCCCCTGTACTGATCACATGACGGTGACGTCACCCCAGGTCCTCCGTTGTCCAAGGTTCGGGTTTATTGAAGAATCCCCTTATGGATTCCAAATACCGTTATGGTCTGCGGTAGCAGGATCCATAACGTAGCTCTTCAATAACCCGAACCCGAACTTCGGACGGCGAACTTTAAATACAAGTTCGCTTAACACTATTCGCGAATATTCAGAATATCTCAAAATATATTCGTTTTTTTTTTTTAAATACCAGTCTATGCGAATTTTATACGAATTATTGAATGCGAATTCATGCCTGAAGATCGGGAATTCGCGAATATATGGCGACTATTCACCCAAATATTCACGAAATATCGCAAATTCAAATATTGCCCCTGCCGCATATCACTAATGATTGCACACAATTAGCAGCGCTGCAGCAGGTCTCGGTGCAGCCCCAGCCGAATTCTCCTCGGCCTTCCCCTGATCATTCAGATCCTGCAGCTCCCTCTGAACGCGGCACAGCTGTCTCCCCCTCCACGGGATATAAATGAGGCTCGGGGGAGCGGAGATCACAGGACGGAGGAAGGTCCCAGAGGGAGCAGCACATCTGCATCTACCTGGAGCCTGGGGGATACACAGCTCCTGCCACCCACCTTGTTTGTTACACAGGGGCGCTGTCATCTGCCTCCTGCCAATACCACCATCATCCCACAACCAGGCCTCCCATCATCCAGGGAGACGGGGATAGACAGACCGTCAGCCACAGATCGAGGCTGTAAACTGGAATCTCCCAGGAGTTGGTACCTTGTGAATGAGACTGCCTGCCCTGAGATACCTGCCTGGTGCACAGTGGTCTGGCAGGGAAAGGGTGTCTTGGGGTGGGGGAATAGACGAGGGGGCTTGAGGTATCTTATCATTAGCAAGGGGCTGCATGCTAGGATTTAAAAAAAAAACTGCCTGGCAAGTAAAGGGTGTCTGATGAAGTAACAGGACTGCACAGGGAGGTCGCCCATACACCGGGGCCTGGCAAGTAAAGGGTGTCTGATGAAGTAACAGGCCAGCACAGGGCGATCGCCCATACACCGGGGCCTGGCAAGTAAAGGGTGTTTGATGAAGGAACAGGCCAGCACAGGGCGGTCGCCCATACACAGGGGCCTGGCATGTAAAGGGTGTCTGATGAAGTAACAGGGCGATCGCCCATACACCGGGGCCTGGCATGTAAAGGGTGTCTGATGAAGTAACAGGACTGCACAGGGCGGTTGCCCATACACCGGGGCCTGGCAAGTAAAGGGTGTTTGATGAAGGAACAGGCCAGCACAGGGCGGTCGCCCATACACCGGGGCCTGGCATGTAAAGGGTGTCTGATGAAGTAACAGGGCGGTCGCCCATACACCGGGGCCTGGCATGTAAAGGGTGCTTGATGCATGGCATGCCCAGGGTAGGCATTTAAACAGGTCAGGGTATGCTGTGGTTACCTGTATCACGGACAGCACACGTCCCCATTCATTTTAATGTCCGTATTCAGACATCAGTGATTTAGCGCCGTCCGTGGGTGCTTTTACCACGGATGCACGCTCTATATTGTCCATCACGCCCCTTAATAGACTTTGGGTCTGTGAAAACCACGGATGCCACACTGATGCTCTCCGTGTTGTATCCGTGTTTCACAGATCATTAGGAAGAGATGCTTGGAAGAAAAAAAAACAACAGGTGGCACATGGACACGCGGATCCTTCACAGATGCATCTCTGACACCTGATGAAGGATCTGAGCACGGACGTGTGAATGAGGCTTTATCCGGGATGAGTAAGACACGGCTGCAGCTCAGCCCCATTCACTTGGGACAGGGAGGTGCTGTTTATTTATTCATTTTTTTATTTTAAATGTTTTATTTTTTCTTTGGGGGGCAGGCATGTTTTTCTTAGGCTACATGCACACGACCGTTGCCTGCCTCCGCGTCCGCTCCGTCCGCAAATTTTGTGTCCGTCAAAAAAGAAGGATGACGGACTGTTTTTTTGGAAGATCCATTGTAATAATGCCTATTCTTGTCCGCAAACGTGAAAAAAATAGGACATGCTCTATTTTTTTGACGGAAGGTAAACACGGACCACGGATGCGGAACAAAAACGGTTAACCATCCGCATTTTTTGACGGAACCATTGAAATGAATGGGGAAGCATCCTATCCGTGAAAAAAAAAGGAACGGACGCGGAAACAAACAACGGTCGTGTGCATGAGGCCTTAACCTGGACAACCCCTTTAATTTCTCCTAGTCAACATCAGTGAACTGCATGGCGGTAGCTTATAACCTGCAAACTGCTTGGCATGGAAAGGGTGTATGGTGGGTGGAAAGTGGTATAAGGGGGGGGGGTATTAACTGTCAACAGCAAGAAACTACCTAGAGGAAGCGCGTGTAAAGGGTGGGGGTCTAACAAGCTGCCTTGGCCATGCATTCTGTGGTTGCAGCATGGCACAGCATAGTGACAACCCATTCATGATGGCCTCTCATAAACCGGCACCAGGCATCTGCTATACTAGGGTTCAGCTGGCAGAGGGTGGCACTGGGGTATGGTGGGGAGCCTACAGTATATGCAGTATAATTCAGATATTGCAGGGTGGGCACAGGTCTGGGGGCTCATGATCTGCAGGCAGTTGCGAGACCCAAAGACATGCAGGGTGGCCTGGTATACAAAGGGTTATTGATGGGAGGGCATAGGGGCTTCATCTGGTGGACTGCACCTTGCCAGGGTGCCTGGCACCACAGCTCATCAAGACCCTGAGAGCTGCAGCCAGAGGCAGAGGGGTCTGTGAGGGGCTCTGGGGTCTGTGAGGGACTCTGGGGGTCGGTGAGAGGCTCTGGGGGGTCTGTGAGGGGCTCTGGGGGTCTGTGAGGGGCTCTGGGGGTCTGTGAGGGGCTCTGGGGGTCGGAGAGGGGCTCTGGGGGTCTGTGAGGGACTCTGGGGGGTCGGAGAGGGGCTCTGAGGGGGTCTGTGAGGGCTCTGGGGTCTGTGAGGGGCTTTGGGGGTCTGTGAGGGGCTTTGGGGGTCTGTGAGGGGCTTTGGGGGTCTGTGAGGGACTCTGGGGGTCTGTGAGGGTCTCTGGGGGTTTGTGCGGAGCTCTGGGGGTCTGTGAGGGGCTCTGGGGGGTCTGTGAGGGGCTCTGGGGGTCTGTGAGGGGCTTTGGGGATCTGACATGGGCTCTGGGGGGCCTGTGAGGAGCTCTGGGGGTCTGTCAGGGGGTCTGTGAGGAGCTCTCTGGGGGGCTGAGAGGGGCTCTCTGGGGGGGCTGTGAAGGGGCTCTGGGGGGGCTGTGAGAGGGCTCTCTGAGGGGGGTCTGTCAGGGGCTCTGGGGGGCTGTGAAGGGCTCTGGGAGGAGATCTGGGGGTCTGTGAGGGTCTCTGGGGGGTTTGTGAGGGGCTCTGGGGGTCTGAGAGGGGCTCTGGGGGTCTGTGAGGAGATCTGGGGGTCTGTGAGGAGCTCTGGGGGTTTGTGCGGAGCTCTGGGGGTCTGTGAGGGGCTCTGAGGTAGATTCCTTGCTGCCCAGAACTAATAAGACATTAGGACAAGACTCTTCCCCTGAATCAGCCTGTAGAGCAGCATAACTACGACTCCCAGCATCTCCTGGCTGGCGGGGCATGCTGAGGCTTGCGTCTCCCCCCGGGAGGTCTGCTCCAGGTGCTCCGGGCGCTCGCACATGCTGATTATGGTGGTGCTCCCGGGAGATGTGTCTGCAGAGAACTGGGAGAAGCTGAATCCACGACGCCCCCTCCAGCGACAGCGCAGCCTCCCACCTCACCCATCTCTGAAGCCCCGGTGGTCCCCCAACAGGCAGGGAAGGGGTTACAGACGGAAGGCGCGGGCTGCTGTGGGGGGCGCAGTCCTCAGTTGCTCCCCACTTCTTGTTACATTGTATCCGTCTGCAGCAATGTATCAGGGAGACCAAGTGCAACCAGCAGCCCTGGCGGGTGCCATCCGGCCCCGGTCCCTGCTAGGGGCCCTGGAGATGCCGCAGTCTTCTGTTCCTGCAGGTGGACTGAGGGTGGAAGCATTCAGCAAGACACCTTTAAGAGCAGGCAGGAAAAAAATCCAAGGAAAGGTTGTGTGATTTGCATGCTAAGCCCCTCCCCCCGGTGATGTCACTGCTGGAGAGGAATGCTGGCTTGAACAGTGCTGGATTCAGACAGCAGGCAGGAGCTGCTCAGTGCTCTTCATAGACTCTGAGGTCCCCAGCAGACAGACCCAGACCCAGGATGAAGGATCTGCCTGCAGGGATCACCCCCTGACCACCTGCTGCCAAGGAATAGATCTGCCCATTGCATCCCTTCCACACAACTTGTGCTTAGACTTTCAGCACACCTGCCTGGCTCTGTGGATTTGGCATTGCTGACAGCTGAGCTGCTCCCCATCACAGGACTCAGCCAGAACTTTGGATACACTTGTTCCTGGAGGGATCCAAGCCTTTTGCTGCTGCTGCTGGGGACTGGCATGGAATGCAGAAGGAGCTATTGAGTCCAGGGCTAGCTTTGAATGGTTCCTATCATTATTGTAGATGATGCTCTGGAGTTGCTGCAGAACTATCACACCACCATCTATGCCATACAGGAATTAAAGGTAAGCCAGGATCCATCCCACAGGGTCCCCCTCCTTGTGCAGCCCCCATACAGTAACTGGGCTCTGAATTAGGATTCTGGGCGCAGAACTGTCAAGTGACATGAAAGTAACCCTTGTTCTTCACATGCAAATGCAATAAACTGCAGCTGAGGAGAGGATGGTGATGCTAGAACTGTCCATCACCTCCATGCAGTGCTCAGGCAGGTGGCTGGGAAGGTGGAATGCAAGCTTCCACCCTCCAGCTAGACAGCTGTGCCATCACCATGCTCACAAGCTGCTAGCCTCCCTCAGTCACTCCTAACATGTACCTGCAGCAGGTAAGAGGAGCAGTATCCTGGTGCAACTTGCCTGTCGTGTCTTCTTCACATTGGTTTTGCAGATCTGGAACAGAAATGAATCTCTAGTGGCCAGGGGGGATTGCAGTGCCGGGCTGGAGAGTTCTACAATGGTCAGGCAGGAGCAGAGGCTGAGGAGCCAGGAGCAGAAAACACTCCTGGCACTTGGTGGATGTGGAATAAATGGGTGACGATTGCATAAGGGGAGCCAAATGCAACTGGTAGGGAGACCCAGAGACGTGGCCAGGCTGCGCTGGTGCCCATGCTAGGTAGGAGACCTGGAGCGTGGGCATCTGCAGTGGCTTCACGAGGTGCAGGATGCAAAAAAGGAAATAATTGACAAATCTAATTTCTAGCTACAATGTATTTATAAATATAAACGAGGGAAAAAGGAAATAAAAATATTATGTAGAATTAGAAGATGGGTATAAAATAAATATGTGGTATGGGGGTGCTGTAGACAGTGCGTATAAATCCTGCTAGGCACTTATGCTAAAGACGGGCGCTATTTGCAGGAGTGGAGCTAGTTGTAGTGCTGAACAGTTCCTGTATGTTTCAATGAACAGCCTCTCTGTCTAGCTGAGCCCATTCTTTCCGCGTCAGCTCAGTGTTATTATGTTGAGCCATTGGAAAGCAAAAAAAAATAAAAAATAAATCTATCCACAGCCTGCAGTAGATGCAAAGCCAAAAAGGGACAGCAAAATGCCAGGAGATGGGTCCGCGGCGAGAGGATCAGGGCTGTAGGCAGCCAATGGGCGAGCAATTAACGGATTCATATAATTATTATGGGGAACTAGGAGAGAGCGGCCGCCTGATGCCACCGTCCTCTGCAGGGGGATATTGATTAATGTCTGTGCTGTAGATATATTCACCACGCACAAGTAGTGTCCAGGTAAAATCAATTTCAGAATAAAACGTTTTGCCACAGTTGCTTGAGTCGTACATAATGCAGACCAGCGCTCTGCATCAATCTTGGAGGAAGCTTTAAATTTCCCTGTCGTACAGAGTCAGTCTGACACGAAATATACATATACATCGTTCATGGAGTCTCTGGAGCCATAAACTAAAAAGAATGGCTGCTTTAAATAGCATGGTCGTCACCGGCATCTATCTATCTTCCCGTCTGCAAGGTGCCCATAATTCCCCATATGTCGCCTCCATAATTCATGATACCGGGATACATGTTTTTACCTATGGTACAGTAAATTCTCAATGATCATTTCTTCGAGGGGGTTTTGGAAGGGAAGAAAAAATGTGGTCAGGAAATGTGAAGGTTCCAAGATTTCTCTCAGTTCTCCACGAGTGCCAGTTTCCCACGCACAGTGTTCCTACTTAGTAAGACGCATGGGCTGTTTGGATTTGGAAATGTGAAGACGTCTTGGATTGTTCAGTGAGCGGAAAAAATAAAAGATGTGTTGTTCTTAGAGTGTGGGTCTTGAGGAACTGTAAGACAGATTCTTTCAGGGTAGGGTTACCGGTTGGGATCTTGGTGGTGCTGGTCTTCCAATGGTGGACAATGGATTATAGACTGGTTAAAAAATCTCAGAGAGAACCTTCCCGTGTTCTCTTGGAGGTTCCTCAGATGCAACCTCCGTGTTGATAATGTGAACACAATTTTCCTTTCCTCATCACCGTGCCCTCCTGGTGCGTCTCAGGATGGGCGCCTTCTTCAGTGGAAGGCTGTTTTATGCTTCAAGGATCATTTCGGTGCCACGTCTATTCCAGTACTGTCTATTCTGTGAGATTGCTTTTTGACTGCAGTGGAGAAGATCATTGATCTGAACTTGGGGTCTTCAACGTAGAGCAAAGTAATGAAGAGGTTCACAAGCGAAGCTAAGGTCCTGATGGTAGTAAGAGATCGGGTTTACCATAATATAGTAAATGGTCGGTGGAATGAGGTCGGTATTTATGGTTGGTGAAGTTACTGGGTCCCCACTCCCCAACATACCCATGTCTAGAAAACCTTCCTAGATTACTTATATGGGGAAAATGGGGTACTTAGTAGAGCCAAGTAGCAAAAACACATGGGGTTAACAAAACAAAGGGGAAATAAGCAAAACTAGCCGGGTCCAATGATGTATGAAGGAGCCTCCACCCTAGTAGGGGGAGTAGAGCCCCGGGTAGACTGGTCCCTGCTGCCCATCTGGTTTAGGAGTTTTCAACGTCTCGTGCTCTTGACTTCTTCCCTTTCTCAAGGCGCTGTAGACCATCATCATTCCAACAAATTTATGTAAAAAGTTCAAAAAAAAAAAGCTTTAAAAGTCTAGTCCGTGAATTAGAGGCAGATCCTTGGCAGAAAATATTTTTTAAAAAGCTTCTGTGTCTGAGGATTGAAGCCGTCCTTGTAATTGCCTCTAATGTGTTATTTAGTGAGCAAGACCTGGATTAGCAGGTTATGGATTTTCCAACTTGCAGTCATTGCCTTTTGTCATCTTCAGGTTGTAAATCTAAATATGAGGTTGAGCTTTTTTTTTTTTTTGGTCTGTTGCAAAAGTTTTAGTGTCTTGGAGACTTTGGTTCCTATTTAGGTGTAAACTCCCTGTTTCTGCACTTATTACCCATTCGATTAGGAATTGACGCGAGATGAAATTGGGTGAGGATTCGGGCAGAGCCAGCGTCGAGTGCATCACTTTGGATATTTGGAGATGGCACCTTTGCCCAAGGTCAGATGTGGCGCAGCGCAATAAAGTCCTGTATTTTCCATAGCATTTGGCTACTGAATAGTTCACGTGGATTATGCTCCGCGGTGCAAGATCCGCATCGATGGAATGGAATGACCATTTTGAGTCGACCACCGGGGTTTAGGGTTCATCATTGCAGTAATTTGATTTCCACACCTGAACTTATTGCTCCCTGAGGTGAGACTCTCCCTTTACCCCCGAGCAGGGTCAGCGGGGTGACCTGGGGTCTTTTCCAGGCGCAGCTTTCTTGTCAGACACATTGATTTTGCTTTCCCATAAGATATTATCTTTCTCATTAACAGTCGTGATCCTTTAAGTAAATACGTTTGTGTTTGTGTGCCGGGGTCGTCCTTGGAGACTCGTCTTCATATGTTTCACCATTCAACAGGCTTAATGATCAATTAGCTGCTGTATATGCAGAACTGGAAACTGGTAAGAAAAGCAGAGATTTAGCAGAAGATGTCAGCATGGTTACCCCCCTCCCAACCTACTCCGTGACTCTTTGATGTCCGCATAGTGTGGATTGTGTTGTATCCATGCACAAGATATGAAAGGTTTGACCATTGACCGTATAGATATTCTTATCACTGAAGCAACGTGAAATTAAAACCTCGGGGATCAAACCAAACATTTCCATCTAGACTCGAGCCCTGTGCTTCCTCCCATACTGTTCATCTGTGGAACAACCTTGATGACCCCCGATACTCATCTATGTATCATTAGCGTTGTCTTCGTATGACATTCTATGGATTGCATATATCAACACACCCCGGGGCTGACAGAACCTTGTGCTCAGTTCTTGTAAGATCATGCGACATTTGGATGTGCGGAGCCAAGACGTTCTGCTGGCTGATTGACAGCTCTGGTGTGTAGATATGGATGCAGCAGAGCTGGGTTTGACAGGTCGTGATGTGTTATCACAAGGTTTTCATCAGACTGCATGCAAAACCATTGACTTATTTCATCTCACTGAGACACAGAAAGCATCACCTTAGGATTTCATGACAAATCCAACCGCACAACATCTGTATCCGCCATCTACGGGTAGCATGGGGCCATGTGGTGGGTTGTGGAGTCAGTGCAGCGCTACTATAGAGCAGCATTACTAGTGGGGTCTAGATCTATATAGGATGCATGGTTGACCCCAATAACTGGCCGGGCTATAGTCTTAAAAAGGGGTCCGTAAGGGCACCTAGGATGTTGGGTTCATGCAAAGTAGAGCATGAAGTCATGTAATGTTGGGAAAGGTAGAGCCATAGATCCAGGAAGAAGAAGGTCAATATCAAAAACCAACATGGGGCCCCCTGCTGTCTGATTCCTGTCATTACGCCCCATCAACCCCCTTTTCTATTGGGGTACAAGGAGCAGCGTTGCTTTTATTACTATTATTGGGGGGTAAAGGAGCTAAAGAGAAGAGTGGTGGGGCCAGTCAGAGCAGCAGTCACCGTCATCCGGACCCCATGGCAGCTGCATGGTCAGCCATGTCCCCAAGTTTCCGTCTGTATGGAATTTGGTTGGGGTGTCATTCCCTTTGCAGAGACTTGCTTGTGTCTGTAGTCCCTCAGAAGGGGTACAGCTGTCCTCTGCCCACCCCTGGACCGAGCAGCTACGACAGTGGACCTGATGTGTGAAGTCCCCCGATAGGTGTCGATACTGAGATCCGGGACGGAACGTGTTCTGCATCTATTTCTCTGCTGATCTTTTGATTCGACATTTCTAATGAAGCTTTCGGGGATTGAATTGTCCTGACGTTTATTGTATTTCCTTTATTCCTTTCCATTCAAGTTGACATAACAAAGCGTTCCGTTTTTAGCTTTGTAGATGGAATATCATTTACTATAGAAAACTGCGGAGATAAAGGGCGGGCGTCGTTAAGTATCTGATCTAATGACTGTTCTCTTGGGGATTCTGGATCCTCTTCCTACCATAGAACTTCCTAGAACGTCTCCTACCCTATTACTACTGTGTAACCTCTTGTCACCAGAACTAATGATATGCTCCTCTCATCTTCCATGAATTGGTTAACCCTTTAGCCCCCTTTGCCGCCTATACTGAGCTGTTATGCCATGCTGTCTTCCATAAGCATGCTCGCTGTGGAGGAGAAGATCAGATTCATGCACCTGAACTGAGTGAGTACCGTACTCGTGGGTGTAGCATCAGCACCCGTAGCACTTTCTATAGGGCCCAGAGGTTGGGGGGGGGCCCTATCAGGTGCAATAACATTAGTGTAGAGGCCTTTTGCTATAATGTGCATTTTCTGATGTATTGTGCTATTATACAACATACTTTGAATTTTTGTTACTTATACTGCTGTTTTAATTTTCTTACACTAGGTGGTGGGGACCCCATCTATTTGGCTATGGGGCCCGTTGTATCATAATAATGCCCCTGATAGTACTAACTAACAATCAGTGAATGAACTCACCATGGGGAAGGATGGCGGCTCAGCGGCTGACTTGTTTTGTCCAACCATGGGCCACATCTGCATAGGATCAGTATGGTCTCTCTGGGACCTCCGGGTCCCCCCCAACACTCCAAAAACATCCTGATGGGTTAATTAATTGGCTTTCTATAAAATGGACCTTAGTCTGTTTGTACGATCTGGAATTAGACTGTTGACGCCTCTGTAAAGCACTACGGAATATGTTGGAGCTATATAAGTAACTTTGTGGAGTAGGTATAGGTGCTTTGGGTCATTTCCCCATCTAATTCCAAGCCATTTAATAAGGAATTTGGCCGTGTGAGGCTACTTTCACCTCTGCGTTTTTGCTGTCCGATTTTGAGATCCGGCGCAGGTCCATTTTGGTCCCCATTGACAATGAATGGGGACAAAACGGAAGCGTTTCCCTCCAGTTTTGAGATCCGGTAGAGGAAACACGGATGTGAAAGTAGCCCTAATTGGGGTTTGATCTACAGAAAAAAGTACCATTTGCTGAATGCCATTGATACAATGTTGCAGATGGCTGTAAAGGTCACAGGGGTCACATGATTTCCAGCACAACTGACTAATTTTGCAGCCGCCATTACCTTTCTAGAATTGCGCTGCGTCTGTCTCTTAATGGTTACCACTTGCCAAAGACCTCCCAATGTAGAGCGTCACTTTGTCAAGACAAATCCTTTTCCCCGGGAAGACGGAGAATCTACACTGCGGCGAGCGGCCCGGCGCGGAACACAAGTCAATGCTTTAATAAGTACGAGTGATTGCCAAATGAGACATCAGGCGGAAAAAAAAGTTGCAATGAATCAAAATGACATCCAGACTCCAAGTTATCAATCTGGTGACCCCTTATTAGATGTTCTGGGTGTAAGGAGGATAATTGGTAGGAAGTGGAGGAGCTTCGGAATGACTGGAATCATTAAAGGGGAAGTATAGAAGTACGTCTGGTGGGTTATGGGCTTCTGCCGCCTGATCATAAAGGGGCATGGCCAACTAGAGAGCTATGATTAACATGAATAAGGAGCAAGGGACAGCAGAGTTGCTTGCTTATTATCTTCAGATCAATATGTTGCCTTACCCCAGGATCACTGCTTGCTTTGCTTGTAGCCTTTCTTTGTGTCATTATAAGACGAGGCGTGCATCAAGTTGTGAGGTTTATGAATGACCATGTGGCAGAAGAGGAGCTTCTAGAAACGCGGAGCCGCAGCTTGGAGTCTGGGTGTATTAGCCGTACCTCGTCACATCGCGCTTTGCTGCATTGCTAATAATGAGGCGCTCACTTACAGTGAATCGTTCCGTGCCTCGTGCTTTACTTTCTATTTATAGCAACGTTGCAGGAGGGTGCTCAGCTCCCATAGGGATGGGGGCCACAGGAGCCGCATATGAAAAAGTTTACCCCTAATAGCACCACCCACACGCATTCCCATCGGCCCCTCCGTCCTAACTGGGAATAGTTCCTTACAGATGTAGCAGAGATGAGTGGGTGTTGTGGCACAGCTGCAGGTAAACCTATTGCAAAGATTTCCGTGACAAATTCAGCTCAGCTACACGGTGTAAAAGGCCTTGTACCTGTAAAGCTTGTATCTCTATCACTATTTCACACTTCCATGTATACTGTATCCGAGGATTTATTCAACTCTCCGTTTTGGAGATCCGGCGCAAATGCCGGCTGTTGGCCAGACAAAAAAACGTTGCATGCAATGGTTTTTGCCAGATATTGGCCGGATCAACGCTGCCGTCAATGGGGATCTGGCGGTGAAGTAGAGGATCAGGCAGGCTGCTCTGTGCCTAAGGCCTCTTTCACACAAACCTTTTTTTTGCGAGTGTACGGGCCGTTTTTTGCGTTCCGTATACGGTCTGTATATGGAGCCATTCATTTCAATGGGTCTGAAAAAAAAAAACGGAAGGCACTTATGCATTCTGTTTCCGTATTTCCGTTCAAAGATAGAACATGTCCTATTAGGATACGTTCACACGATAATTAGGGCACAACTTCACTGCAACGTTTGTCGTGCGACATTTTGTCGCACCAATATCGCGCGACAATATTTATAATGGGAGTCTATGGTGTCGCATTGCGACATGCTGCGACGCGACGGTCGCAGAAAAATCCATCTTGAATGAATATTTTTGCTACTATCGTGTCGCAGTCGATGCAAGTCGCATGACGCAATGCGACACCATAGACTCCCATTATAAAAATTGGCGCGCGACTTATTGTTTTTTTTTTGCAGGTCTGTTTTTTGAGGACCGCAAAACCATGCGGTCGTAGGAAAGAAGCCTAAGTTGGTTGATTTCCAGGAGGGGCTATAAGAGGGACAGTTTCTCTAGGACCTTGGTTGCCCTGTATTTGTGGGGCTGGTGATCTGATTGATGTACTGTATGGCGGTAGTATATGGTGCATGACTCTATGATTACCACCGTTTTCCCATCTATTCTCCATTTTCTTGCTTTCTCTCATTGTTTTGCCCCGGGGTCCATACATTTCGCTCCGATCCTGATTGTTTCACTTTCCTCAGTTTATATATTGAAAATACTGATGAAATGTAGAGAGATATCATATGGAAGGGGCTGCGCACAAGAACGTGAGATGCCGGAGACCGTCAGGTTGTACACGACGGTGGATCTGTAATGTATGTGATATGAGGCATCGCCTGGTACCAGGATCTGCATCTGTCTGGCGGTTATAGGGTTAACTAAGCTGTATATATCCCCGGGGGTGCATCTGCTGAGCGTTCTGGGTGAATATAACGGGGCGGCGTGTTTTCTACGTGTACGAGCCGGCACATAGAGCTGACCCCAGAGGTGCGGTTCTTTCTACATGTGAACTGTCCATAGGACATGACTTCTGCCTTGTGATCATGTGCAGGCTGCATTACCGCGGAGGGCCACAGAGGGCGCTGCTCCATTGCAGTCTACAGCTCACGCTCTATAGCTCGCAGTCATAGCTCGTAATATGCGCCGTGACATCTGGAAAACAAGATGATTTTATGATTACTATTTTCTTTCTCTGCATTTACCGATCAAATTCTTAAAGATATGAAATGATGGTGTATTATACACATATAACGAGTGCACCCACAAGACTATTATAGATGCTGCGGCATTATAGCTCTTCTGATTGGGGCCCGGGGCCCAGGGAAATACAATGATATCTTTGCATCTGTTAATCAGCCACGATCTGCAGTGACCCCCTATACGCGCTGCACGTTTCCGGGTCTGTGTTTGATTTCACGCTTCGTGCTGTATGCAGCTAAACAACAACAAAAACCATCAACGCAGCAGACGCTTTGGCTTGGTTACGCCAGCGCGGTGGCATCGGGTCTACCCAAATAAGTCATTAGGAATGGCAACGGTCCAGCATAAAAGTTTAATTGGATGATTCTGGTTGTGCATTATCGCTGGCAGGATTAATATTAAATGCATCGGACTGGAAGTGATTGATTTCAGAGCCAGACAGTCAGCAAAGTTACACAGAGTTTTCTGATAGCGTCGCCATATAGGACAGTGTCGCCATATAGGAGTTGCCATACAAGAGTTCATTGTCCCGTAGGAGAGCGTCGCCATATAGGACAGTGTCGCCATATAGGAGTTGCCATACAAGAGTTCATTGTCCCGTAGGAGAGCGTCGCCATATAGGAGTAAGTTACTACATAGGAGCTCATTGTCCTGTAGGAGAGCGTCGCCATATAGGAGTAAGTTACTACATAGGAGCTCATTGTCCCATAGGAGAGCGTCGCCATATAGGAGTAAGTTACTACATAGGAGCTCATTGTCCGGTAGGAGAGCGTCGCCGTATAGGAGTAAGTTACTACATAGGAGCTCATTGTCCTGTAGGAGAGCGTCGCCATATAGGAGTAAGTTACTACATAGGAGCTCATTGTCCTGTAGGAGAGCGTCGCCATATAGGAATAAGTTACTACATAGGAGCTCATTGTCCGGTAGGAGAGCGTCGCCATATAGGAGTAAGTTACTACATAGGAGCTCATTGTCCTGTAGGAGAGCGTCGCCATATAGGAGTAAGTTACTACATAGGAGCTCATTGTCCGGTAGGAGAGCGTCGCCATATAGGAGTAAGTTACTACATAGGAGCTCATTGTCCCATAGGAGAGCGTCGCCATATAGGAGTAAGTTACTACATAGGAGCTCATTGTCCGGTAGGAGAGCGTCGCCATATAGGAGTAAGTTACTACATAGGAGCTCATTGTCCGGTAGGAGAGCGTCGCCATATAGGAGTAAGTTACTACATAGGAGCTCATTGTCCGGTAAGAGAGCGTCGCCATATAGGAGTAAGTTACTACATAGGAGCTCATTGTACGGTAAGAGAGCGTCACCATATAGGAGTAAGTTACTACATAGGAGCTCATTGTCCGGTAGGAGAGCGTCGCCATATAGGAGTAAGTTACTACATAGGAGCTCATTGTCCTGTAGGAGAGCGTCGCCATATAGGAGTAAGTTACTACATAGGAGCTCATTGTCCTGTAAGAGAGCGTCGCCATATAGGAGTAAGTTACTACATAGGAGTTCATTGTCCTGTAAGAGAGCGTCGCCATATAGGAGTAAGTTAGTACATAGGAGCTCATTGTCCGGTAGAAGAGCGTCGCCATATAGGAGTAAGTTACTACATAGGAGCTCATTGTCCTGTAAGAGAGCGTCGCCATATAGGAGTAAGTTAGTACATAGGAGCTCATTGTCCGGTTGGAGAGCGTCGCCATAGAGGAGTAAGTTACTACATAGGAGTTCATTGTCCTGTAGGAGAGCGTCGCCATATAGGAGTAAGTTAGTACATAGGAGCTCATTGTCCGGTAGGAGAGCGTCGCCATATAGGAGTAAGTTACTACATAGGAGCTCATTGTCCCATAGGAGAGCGTCGCCATATAGGAGTAAGTTACTACATAGGAGCTCATTGTCCGGTAAGAGAGCGTCGCCATATAGGAATAAGTTACTACATAGGAGCTCATTGTCCGGTAGGAGAGCGTCGCCATATAGGAGTAAGTTACTAGAAAAGAGCTCATTGTCCGGTAGGAGAGCGTCGCCATATAGGAGTAAGTTACTAGATAGGAGCTCATTGTTATGTAAGAGAGCGTCGCCATATAGGACAGTGTCGCCATATAGGAGTAAGTTACTACATAGGAGCTCATTGTCCGGTAGGAGAGCGTCGCCATATAGGAGTAAGTTACTACATAGGAGCTCATTGTCCTGTAAGAGAGCGTCGCCATATAGGAGTAAGTTACTTCATAGGAGCTCATTGTTATGTAAGAGAGCGCCGCCATATAGGAATAAGTTACTACATATGAGCTCATTGTCCTGTAAGAGAGCGTCGCCATATAGGAGTAAGTTACTACATAGGAGCTCATTGTCCTGTAAGAGAGCGTCGCCATATAGGAGTAAGTTACTAGATAGGAGCTCATTGTCCTGTAAGAGAGCGTCGCCATATAGGAGTAAGTTACTACATAGGAGCTCATTGTTATGTAAGAGAGCGTCGCCATATAGGAGTAAGTTACTACATAGGAGTTCATTGTCCTGTAGGAGAGCGTCGCCATATAGGAGTAAGTTACTACATAGGAGCTCATTGTCCTGTAGGAGAGCGTCGCCATAGAGGAGTAAGTTACTAAATAGGAGCTCATTGTCCTGTAGGAGAGCGTCACCATATAGGAGTAAGTTACTAGATAGGAGCTCATTGTCCTGTAAGAGAGCGTCGCCATATAGGAATAAGTTACTACATAGGAGCTCATTGTCCGGTAGGAGAGCGTCGCCATATAGGAGTAAGTTACTACATAGGAGCTCATTGTTATGTAAGAGAGCGTCGCCATATAGGAGTAAGTTACTACATAGGAGCCCATTGTCCTGTAAGAGAGCGTCGTCATATAGGAGTAAGTTACTACATAGGAGCTCATTGTCCTGTAAGAGAGCGTCGCCATATAGGAGTAAGTTACTACATAGGAGCTCATTGTTATGTAAGAGAGCGTCGCCATATAGGAGTAAGTTACTACATAGGAGCCCATTGTCCTGTAAGAGAGCGTCGCCATATAGGAGTAAGTTACTACATAGGAGCTCATTGTCCTGTAAGAGAGCGTCGCCATATAGGAGTAAGTTACTACATAGGAGCTCATTGTCCTGTAAGAGAGCGTCGCCATATAGGAGTAAGTTACTACACAGGAGCTCATTGTCCGGTAAGAGAGCGTCGCCATATAGGAGTAAGTTACTACATAGGAGCTCATTGTCCTGTAAGAGAGCGTCGCCATATAGGAGTAAGTTACTACATAGGAGCTCATTGTCCTGTAGGAGAGCGTCGCCATATAGGAGTAAGTTACTACATAGGAGCTCATTGTCCGGTAGGAGAGCGTCGCCATATAGGAGTAAGTTACTACATAGGAGCTCATTGTCCTGTAAGAGAGCGTCGCCATATAGGAGTAAGTAACTACATAGGAGCTCATTGTCCGGTAGGAGAGCGACGCCTTATAGGAGTAAGTTACTACATTGGAGCTCATTGTCCTGTAAGAGAGCGTCGCCATATAGGAGTAAGTTACTAAATAGGAGCTCATTGTCCGGTAAGAGTGCGTCGCCATATAGGACAGTGTCGCCATATAGGAGTAAGTTACTACATAGGAGCTCATTGTCCTGTAGGAGAGCGTCGCCATATAGTAACATCCATGTCCAGTAATGGTGTGTGCACCTACATGTTATCATGCTCTGTATGGTGGCCTTCAATGAGTGCACTAGATAGGAAGTTATTAGAAGTATAGAGAACACCTTTGAGGAGCTGATGGATTCTGGGAGCTTTTACACGGAGTGCTGCCTTATACTGTTCTTCTTCTGGATCTACTTTCCCTCTGAAGTCCGATACATGAAAACCTAACCATTTACTGCACAACATAGCTGTGTTTTCTTTTGGTCTAATAATGGTGTGATATCCATTGTGCCCCATAGTGCAATACAGTCCCCAGCCATCTGTATCTAGTGCCAGTCACAGGTGTCCTTAGGATGGCACTGGCTTGGTGTCTTTATGAAGTTTCCTGCACTATGTCCTTATAGTGTCCTTATAATGCTGCTGGCACAGTATGTTGGCATGGTTTCCTTTGGATAGTGTTGGCAAGGAGTGTTTATGAACTTGCTGGCACTGGTTCCTTATGGTTTTCTTATAATGGTGCTGGAAAAGGGTAGTTGTTATGGTGCAGGCATGGTGTCTTTAGGATGGCACTGGTACGGTGTCCTTAGGATTGTTCTGATGTGGTGTCTTTATAATGGTGATGCCACTCTGTTCTTGGGATGGAGCTGGCACAGTGTCTTTAAAATGGTGATGCCACGGTCTCCTTAGGATGGAGCTGGCACGGTGTCTTTATGATGGAGCTGGCACAGTGTCTTTATTATGGTGGTGGCACGTCGTCTTTATAATGAAGCTGGCACTGTGTCTTTATGATGGAGCTGGCACGGTGTCTCTATGATGGAGCTGGCACTGTGTCTCTATGATGGTGGTGGCACGTCGTCTTTATAATGAAGCTGGCACAGTGTTTTTATGATGGAGCTGGCACTGTGTCTTTATGATGGAGCTGGCACTGTGTCTTTATGATGGAGCTGGCACGGTGTCTTTATGATGGAGCTGGCACTGTGTCTTTATGATGGAGCTGGCACGGTGTCTTTATGATGGAGCTGGCACGGTGTCTTTATTATGGTGGTGGCACGGTGTCTTCATTATGGTGGTGACACGGTGTCTTTATGATGGAGATGGCACGGTGTTTCTATGATGGAGCTGGCACAGTGTCTTTATTATGGTGGTGGCACGTCGTCTTTATGATGGAGCTGGCACGGTGTCTTTATTATGGTGGTGACACGGTGTCTTTATGATGGAGCTGGCACGGTGTCTTTATTATGGTGGTGGCACGTCGTCTTTATGATGGAGCTGGCACGGTGTCTTTATGATCGAGCTGGCACGGTGTCTTTATGATGGAGCTGGCACGGTGTTTTTATGATGGAGCTGGCACTGAGTCTTTATGATGGAGCTGGCACAGTGTCTTTATGATGGAGCTGGCACGGTGTCTTCATTATGGTGGTGACACGGTGTCTTTATGATGGAGCTGGCACGGTGTCTTTATTATGGTGGTGGCACGGTGTCTTTATGATGGAGCTGGCACGGTGTCTTTATTATGGTGGTGGCACGTTCCTCTAGCTTGTTTGTAAGATGCAGAGATTCTGTGCGACGCTGTGGAATATGTTGGTGCTATACAACATAATAATAAAGTAACTGGAAGAGAGGGTCAGGCTGGTCGTGGCCTGTGCGCGGCTAACACCATAGTCAGGTGGGTCCATATAGCTTATCTCAGCATTATTAGCATGGCTCCTCGGGCCCTTCTCATGGCTAGCCATGGGGATGAGCAGCGGCCGGACTTGTGGTGGCTCTGTTGGTCACTTGCCAGAATGTATCCTTGAGCATCCTGTTAGCAGCATCTCCCAGGCTAAATGCACCAGGTTCCTGTGTCCTCTAAACATCCAGAACTAAGTGCAGAGCAGCTAAGTGCACCTAACCCCAGATACATACCTGGACATTTGCCTTCAGCCGTTATAATGCATATTAATGTAGATTTCCAGCGGCTCCTCAGATAATACCCGTGTAAAATTCCTTCTCCTGGAAGCTGACAGGCCTGGAAACTAAAAGCATGCATTACTGAAAGGTTAAAAGCTCGGCAAGCTTCTTCCGGTCCTATGTGTCTCGCCACCAGGAGCCACCATCTTAATGAATCAGGCACAATTGCTTAATGGTTCCCACATTCGCCCTTTAAGATGCTCACTGACAACAGCATTTAGTCTAGACTGGGTCGTTCATGACGTCAGCCCATTACCCCACTGCAAAGGGTTAACACGCCGACACATTGTAGGAGCTGGCTGACTTATTTCTATTAATAAGTGTGATTCATAAGACAGTTGTAAATGGAGTCTTGGAGAATAATGAGAGGGGGTTATTTCTTATGTTCTTCCAGCGAAGAAAATTATCTGAAAATTTCATAAGATATTATTGGCGGGGCGTCCAACTCAAGTATTAATGTGTCTCCGAGACAACTCGTATTCCAAAATGTTTCTGGATGCTTGTTGGTTAAAGGGGCACGCCCTACAAGATATTGTACCTCAAAATCACAAAGGTTTTATCCATGGAAATCTGATAAGATTGTTTCAAGACCAATAAAAGTGATTGGATCTGACTGCGTTCCAATAAAAATGGTAACTTTGTGTCTATGGGTAAATTAATATTTACCATATATGTCTCCACCCCCGCTTAGTGTCAGACAGCCCATGCAGAGCTGAATTATAGGGTGTGTTAACATCATAGTGACTTGGGGAGGGGGGGGGCTCCGTTAAGTTGTTAAGTCATAAGTGAAGAGATTGCTTGTCTTCAGCTCGTTTTGCCACCATTCACCTTGCCGCCTTCAGGTTTCCTCTTTCCATGTCATTGCACCGCCTGTGCGGAGCTGTAGACGGCCTGGAGTTGGCATTTGAACAGGAAGGGTTTGCTATGAGACGCAGCGGTTGCCGGTTATAGGGGTAGTGTAAATAATGGGCACCTCTAGGGCCCCGCCTGTCAGAAACGCCACAAATACTACCAAGAAGAGGAGGAGGTGCATGCGTGTGGCTGAGTATCTGAGACATTGTGTGAGAGGGCCACATACATGTCACTGCCTCTTCTACATGTGGCCATAGTAGCGAGGACCACGTTCTAACCTTAAGAAGGGGCCCCATTAACTGTTTTGTGTCTGTCGACATTAATTCTTGAGCTCATGAAACACTTTAAATATCACAAAAAAGCGTGAAAGAAGAAAGCGTGAAAGACCCATCACTGGGGAGTGAGAAGAATTACGGATTTGGGACCAGCCTTTCGAAGTCCCCTTAACATGCTCATCCTTGATTTAATTTTTTATTAGCAGTTGTTTTATGTAAAAAAAATAACATCTTATTATTTTAGTTTATTTTTTTTATGTAATTATTATTTCTGTTGATTATTTTTACCTATCTTGTTAGTTTAAATTTTTTGCAGATTATTTTTATCTTAATTTCATTTTTCATTTTCCTGATTATTTTTCTTTTATTTATTGTATCACTTTATTTTTATGTTCTTTTTATTATTATTATTATTATTATTCTGAATATTTTTTCTTTTATTTAATTTTTTTTATGCAATATTACTTTTTTATTTTTTTAGCCTTCTTATATTTCATTGCACATTCTGGCTGGAATAGTCTTCTCACCTGCACGGCCCGTCCCTGCGTGAATGCCACTTAATACTTGTGCTCAGTCAAACTTTGCGTTGCTCGTAATGTACAGGAATATTTTGCATCTATTATGGAAAAAAAAAAGTTATACGGCGGTAGTTTGCGGTGCGGCAGCAACGGTGTAAGTCTTTGTGTTTGTCTTTAATGAGATTGTTGTTAAGAATTATGTTTTGCTATTACTTGCAAACCCTAAATAGTCTCTATAATATAGTTTACAAGGAAAGCATTTTACTAGATTAATATATCTCAAATTATTCTGCAGTCGCGTAAAAAGAACAGGTAAATGAGTTAAAGCCTCTGGGAAATTCTCTGCAGTTTTCTTTTTTTCTTCTCACCCCAGAAGAATTTTTTATTACAGGATGGGAATATATCTGCTGCAGTATCGAGGCGCACTTTTAGGCTCTGTTTATAATGGGTAATGAATCCTGGGAGATGACTTAAAGGTTGATACTACAGCAGATACATATATTGCTGCAATTAACCAGAGAGTAAAAGAAAAAGAGCGAACCTGTGAAAAAGGCCCAAAAATAAAGTTCTGGTGCAAAATGGCTTCACAAAGCTCCGGAATGAAATATGTTATCATTATAGCAAGCGTCTCTAAAGAGTATGAAGACTATGAAGAGTATGAGGTGTGAATTTTACCACCCATAGAAATGAGATAAGTATGCATGCTACATCAAAGATCCAGGACTTCCCATGAAAGCAGATGATATCATCAGTCTACAGAAAACCTGAAGATGTCATCCTCCCTGCACAATGACCTCTGCAAAGGTCACAGAGCATGCCTACAAAACCTTCCCTTTGAAGTCAATGTGTGATGATCACAGCTCAACTCCTCCCCTCCCTGCACAAGTCACAAAGCATGCCTACAACACTCTCCCTTAGACATCAATAGGTGATGGTCTCGGCTCACATCCTCCCACTCCCTGCAAAAGATCACAGAACTTGCCTACAACACTCTTCCTTAGAATTAGATAGGTGGTGGTCACAGATCGCCTCCTCCCTCCCCCTGACAGTGATGTTTGCACAGGTTACAGGCTTTCAAAAATACAAACTTTCATTATCAATTAACCTCGTAACACGGATGATATGTTCCAGTGAGCAATGTAATTCATACTCGCCAACCACAGGTGAAAAAACCTTCAATGTCTTTTATTGCTTGATCCATTACATATTCATATAAGAATATTCATCACGAAGGATGCTGAGACGGACATCGTTCACACCTCCTCCACGTGACGTTTTGGGAGTGCACGCCCCTTACTCATGCGTGTGGAGAGAGGAATGCTACTATTGATCGCACAGGTGACAAAGCATTCCTACAATGCTCTCTCATACATTTTAATAGATGATGGTTACAGCTCACCTCCTCCCCCTCCATGCACAATGACCTCTGCACAGGTCACAGAGCATGCCCATAACTCTCGCTCTCGCATAGAAGTCAGTAGTTGATGGTACAAACTTGCCTCCTCCCCGTCCTGGCACAATTATGTCTGCACAGATCAGAGAGCATGCCCACAACGCTCTCGCATAGAAGTCAGTATTTGATGGTACAAACTTGCCTCCTCCCCCTCCCTGCACAATTATGTCTGCGCAGATCAGAGAGCATGCCCACAACGCTCTCGCATAGAAGTCAGTAGTTGATGGTAAAAACTTGCCTCCTCCCCCTCCCTGCACAATTATGTCTGCACAGATCAGAGAGCATGCCCACAATGCTCTTGCATAGAAGTCAGTATTTGATGGTACAAACTTGCCTCCTCCCCCTCCCGGCACAATTATGTCTGCACAGATCAGAGAGCATGCCCACAACGCTCTTGCATAGAAGTCAGTATTTGATGGTAAAAACTTGCCTCCTCCCCCTCCCTGCACAATTATGTCTGCACAGATCAGAGAGCATGCCCACAACGCTCTTGTATAGAAGTCACTAGTTGATGGTAAAAACTTGCCTCCTCCCCCTCCCGGCACAATTATGTCTGCACAGGTCAGAGAGCATGCCCACAACGCTCTTGTATAGAAGTCACTATTTGATGGTAAAAACTTGCCTCCTCCCCCTCCCTGCACAATTATGTCTGCACAGATCAGAGAGCATGCCCACAACGCTCTTGTATAGAAGTCACTAGTTGATGGTAAAAACTTGCCTCCTCCCCGTCCTGGCACAATTATGTCTGCACAGATCAGAGAGCATGCAGCAATACATTCCCATTGAAATGAGATTACAGGTTACTGAGGTCTATATGGCTGCTGTAAAGCAAATCTGTTAACAGGAGCTCCGGCAAGACTGCCGCCCCGATCATCATGTTGACAAAATAGAAAATAAAAATGAGATGAGAAAAAATATTATGTGTCAATATCTAGTTTTATTATAAAAAAGCAATATATGTAATACATTTCCTTTAAGGATCCAATAAGCTCTTTCTCTGCTTTACCCGACCCATCGAAAATAGTGGGGAGAATAAGAAACGTAGATGGCGCACATATCGTCCAGAGAATCCCGTCAGTCCTTACGTAATGCTTCCATTGTCCTCGTTGTTGTCTCCTGATGTAAGAGATGAGGCTCTACCTGCGAGCCCTTCCTGCTACACAAGCTCCTGTACATTTCTATAAAATCTTCATACTGCGCACAAAATGTGTGTCGCTGCGGGGCTGAAAATATTTTAAGGCAACATCCAGGAAGCATAGATAATTGCATTGCTGAGCGCTAAGTTGATATACCACATTAATAATGTTTTCATTTTCTTAGTCTTACCTTTGGACATTTACTGTTCAGAAAGATTAAATGTTCATCGGCCTTGGGTGGCGAGCTGTCAGCATGGCTTTCGTCTGACAATGTGGATAAAAGATAAACTGTGTCTCAGACTGTTCCTCGGCACAGTTGTACTCATACGTACATTTCTCCAGAGGACGCGGAGGTGAATAAATCACATCACCGACCAAACGTTAACAGGAATCATCATTATGTTACAGGTAGAGATGGGAGAAAGTGCAAACATGTAGAAGGACAAAACACACACCGAAGCGCTACACAATTAGCCTGGACAATGCCCATGGATTATTTTACAGCACCATGCCCAGGTTATACCAGCATGGTCCATATCACTATATACAGGAGATGCCCAGGTTATACCAGCTGTACATATATAATTATATAGAGGAGATACCCAGGTTATACCAGCATGCTCCATATCCCTATATACAGGAGATACCTAGGTTATACCAGCATGGTCCATGTCACTGTATACAGGAGATACCTAGGTTATACCAGCATGCTCCATATCACTATATACAGGAGATACCTAGGTTATACCAGCATGCTCCATATCACTATATACAGGAGATACCCAGGTTATGCCAGCATAGTCCATATCACTTTATACAGGAGATTCCCAGGTTATACCAGCATGCTCCATATCACTATATACAGAAGATGTATAACTTATACCAGCTGTACATATATAATTATATACAGGAGATGCCCAGGTTATACCAGCTGTACATATATAATTATATACAGGAGATGCCCAGGTTATACCAGCATGGTCCATATCATTATATACAAGAAGATGTATAACTTATACCAGCTGTACATATATAATTATATACAGGAGATGCCCAGGTTATACCAGCTGTACATATATAATTATATACAGGGGATGCCCAGGTTATACCAGCATGCTCCATATCACTATATACAAGAAGATGTATAACTTATACCGGCTGTACATATATAATTATACACAGGAGATGCCCAGGTTATACCAGCATGCTCCATATTACTATATACAAGAAGATGTATAACTTATACCAGCTGTACATATATAATTATATACAGGAGACACCCAGTTTATACCGGCTGTACATATCTAATTATATACAGGAGATACCCAGGTTATACCAGCATGCTCCATATCACTATATACAAGAAGATGTATAACTTATACCCACTGTACATATCTAATTATATACAGGAGATGCCCAGGTTATACCAGCATGGTCCATATCACTATATACAGAAGATGTATAACTTATACCAGCTGTACATATATAATTATATACAGGAGATGCCCAGGTTATACCAGCTGTACATATATAATTATACACAGGAGATGCCCAGGTTATACCAGCATGCTCCATATCACTATATACAAGAAGATGTATAACTTATACCAGCTGTACATATCTAATTATATACAGGAGATACCCAGGTTATACCAGCATGGTCCATATCACTATATACAAGATGTTGTATAACTTATACCAGCTGTACATATATAATTATATACAGGAGATACCCAGGTTATACCAGCATGGTCCATATCACTATATACAAGAAGATGTATAACTTATACCAGCTGTACATATATAATTATATACAGGAGATACCCAGGTTATACCAGCTGTACATATATAATTATATACAGGAGATACCGAGGTTATACCAGCATGGTCCATATCACTATATACAAGATGATGTATAACTTATACCAGCTGTACATATATAATTATATACAGGAGATGCCCAGGTTATACCAGCTGTACATATATAATTATATACAGGAGATACCCAGGTTATACCAGCTGTACACATATAATTATATACAGGAGATACCCAGGTTATACCAGCTGTACATATATAATTATATACAGGAGATGCCCAGGTTATACCAGCTGTACATATATAATTATATACAGGAGATGCCCAGGTTATACCAGCTGTACATATATAATTATATACCGGAGATGCCCAGGTTATACCGGCATGGTCCATTGCTCTGTAGATATCTTACACTAGCTCTTGGTCTGTTGATGTTGATACTGAAGATGTGCAGTTAGTAAATTATTCAAGATCTAATTAAGTGTCTAGAAATTGTTCCTTTTATTAGCTCATGGATATTTTATGGATGAATTTGTATGAAATGAGATTTTTTGCATCATTTTGTAAGTGTTTAGGGTATTGCCGGTAATTGCTATGACCTTCCACGGTCAATCACCCTTAGTAGGAGTACTTGTATTCTGTATTACTGAGCTGTGGTTGGTGAAGAGAACCCAGAACTCGGCGGTAATCTTGGGGTCCCTGTTTACTACCCGCCTCCATTAGCCGGAGAGGAGATGATTGGGAAGACTGAGGAAGCCTTGTCAAAGGAGCTTGCTGATATAAAAAGGCATAAACACGTGTTCAGAGCCCGTGCGCTGATAGCACGCCAAATGGTTTTAGCAGCAGTGACAATTCTTAAAGAGATCAATATATCGATCAGTTCTGTGCTGGAAAGAACCGAGTCTGGTATTATTGTACTGTCCACCCAGAAGTACTGAAATAATTATGATAAAGGGTTTGTTTAGTCGACGGCCTTCTGGAAACGGTTGGACTGCTGCCCTGGCAGTGGAGAAGTGCATTAAATATAATTACCGCTCAATGTTTGATCACAAAAAAAGCATTAGACTAACAAAATAATAGGTAAACACGGAGGAGGAACTAGTTATTTCTGTGCCGGGGGCGCGTTTCAGGGATCGCCTTCCAAAATTAGCTGGGCGAAACTGTAGCCAATCAATACTTTAGTAGAGCACAGAGCGAATACACTGTATAGGCTTTACCACACGGCAGGCGGCTCTGATGTAAATGGCTGGAGGCTGCGGACGCAGGAGCTGACAATTATCAGAAGATACTGTATCCCTATCAGTACGGGCTACCAAACCGTGAGCGCATGAGGACACGGGGGTTATTTCACCAAGGAAATCAACTTCACATTAAATTCATTTTGCCCCCAACAGATTTTACCTTTTTGTGGTTAGCCGTTATTTAGAGATCCCGTCCATCCTTTTACCCGCTGTAAGATAAAAAATAAATCTTCTATGCGTAGACACCACACAATGGATACCTTGTATTTTATGGGTATACACGCCCATAAGTGTCGGGGATTTGTATCCATGTATTGCATTGTGGGCCAATGAGAAGGCTGCAATGGCTTTGTCTGAGCTTAGCAACATCCCTAGCAACTAATAGGAAAGTTGCCTACCCCTTAGTGTTGATTGCGAATATTCTAATTGCGAATTTATCGCAAATTTATCACGAATATCGGCAGTTAGCAACATCCCTAGCAACCATTAGGAAAGTTGCCTACCCCTTACTATATAAGAACCTCCCCAGCAGCCATTTTCTGCAGTTTTTTGCAGTTCTGAGAGAGGCAGCAGTGTCATTGCTGTGCTCTGTGCTTTCCTGTGTCATTACATTAAATAGTTAGTTATCTTATATATATAATACAGATAGTTAGTGGGAGATAGTCAGTGTAGGTTAGATAGTGATATAGTG
The DNA here is from genome assembly GCA_033119425.1 of Bufotes viridis. Taxonomy (NCBI): domain Eukaryota; kingdom Metazoa; phylum Chordata; class Amphibia; order Anura; family Bufonidae; genus Bufotes; species Bufotes viridis. Next base: position 7,314,972 of record CM065597.1, read on the forward strand.
TAGCTGATAGGCTCCAGTGCAGGGTGTTAGGTAGTGTGATAGGTTCTGCTGTCCATACATACATGCTACAGACATAGTGCTGTGATGTCACATTACATTAGATAGTTAGTTATCTTCTATATATAATACAAGTAGTCAGTGGGAGATAGTCAGTGTAGGTTAGATAGTGATATAGTGTAGCTGATAGGTTCCAGTGCAGGGTGTTAGGTAGTGGGATAGGTTCTGCTGTCCATACATACATGCTACAGACATAGTGCTGTGATGTCACATTACATTAGATAGTTATCTTATATATATAATACAGATAGTTAGTGGGATATAGTCAGTGTAGGTTAGATAGTGATATAGTGTAGCTGATAGGTTCCAGTGCAGGGTGTTAGGTAGTGTGATAGGTTCTGCTGTCCATACATACATGCTACAGACATAGTGCTGTGATGTCACATTACATTAGATAGTTAGTTATCTTATATATATAATACAGATAGTTAGTGGGATATAGTCAGTGCAGGTTAGATAGTGATATAGTGTAGCTGATAGGTTCCAGTGCAGGGTGTTAGGTAGTGTGATAGATTCTGCTGTCCATACATACATGCTACAGACATAGTGCTGTGATGTCACATTACATTAGATAGTTAGTTATCTTATATATATAATACAGATAGTTAGTGGGAGATAGTCAGTGTAGGTTAGATAGTGATATAGTGTAGCTGATAGGTTCCAGTGCAGGGTGTTAGGTAGTGTGATAGGTTCTGCTGTCCATACATACATGCTACAGACACAGTGCTGTGATGTCACATTACATTAGATAGTTAGTTATCTTCTATATATAATACAGATAGTTAGTGGGAGATAGTCAGTGTAGGTTAGATAGTGATATAGTGTAGCTGATAGGCTCCAGTGCAGGGTGTTAGGTAGTGTGATAGGTTCTGCTGTCCATACATACATGCTACAGACATAGTGCTGTGATGTCACATTACATTAGATAGTTAGTTATCTTATATATATATTACAGATAGTTAGTGGGATATAGTCAGTGTAGGTTAGATAGTGATATAGTGTAGCTGATAGGCTCCAGTGCAGGGTGTTAGGTAGTGTGATAGGTTCTGCTGTCCATACATACATGCTACAGACATAGTGCTGTGATGTCACATTACATTAGATAGTTAGTTATCTTATATATATAATACAGATAGTGGGAGATAGTCAGTGTAGGTTAGATAGTGATATAGTGTAGCTGATAGGTTCCAGTGCAGGGTGTTAGGTAGTGTGATAGGTTCTGCTGTCCATACATACATGCTACAGACATAGTGCTGTGATGTTGCATTACATTAGATAGTTAGTTATCTTATATATATAATACAGATAGTTAGTGGGAGATAGTCAGTGTAGGTTAGATAGTGATGTAGTGTAGCTGATAGGTTCCAGTGCAGGGTGTTAGGTAGTGAGATAGGTTCTGCTGTCCTTACATACATGCTACAGACATAGTGCTGTGATGTCACATTACATTAGATAATTAGTTAGTTATCTTATATATATAATACAGATAGTTAGTGGGAGATAGTCAGTGTAGGTTAGATAGTGATATAGTGGAGCTGATAGGTTCCAGTGCAGGGTGTTAGGTAGTGAGATAGGTTCTGCTGTCCTTACATACATGCTACAGACATAGTGCTGTGATGTCACATTACATTAGATAATTAGTTAGTTATCTTATATATATAATACAGATAGTGAGTGGGAGATAGTCAGTGTAGGTTAGATAGTGATATAGTGTAACTGATAGGTTCCAGTGCAGGGTGTTAGGTAGTGTGTGCACCAATCACTAATATGCAGTCAGACCTGCTAAACTGTGATGTTGCACTTATTGTGCAAAAATATGCGCATCATTAATTGCCAATTTTGCAATCGCAAATATATCGGAGCACTCTATCTGCATATAAATCTCTTGTAATGTTCTGCCATGCCAACCATTATCTCCAGTCTCAGGCCGACGCCTGAGTGACCGACGCCTGTATTGCGTGCATTACGTGAATATTACATTGCTGATTTTTGTAATCAAGAAAATAAATCGCCAATTTGCTAATATATGACGAATATGCTACCAAATGTTTACGAAATATTGCGAAACTCGAATAGGGCCCCTGCCGCTCATCACTAATTTAGAGGTATAAGGTAGCATTTCCTCAGAGGAAGAAGATCTCTAGACCTATGGAGTCCACTGGAGAGCAGGGAGGCTGTACGGTCCATAGTAGGGCGTCTTACAGCCTCAACGTACTGCCAGACAAACTCACTCGTCACGCTCTGCTTTGTGCTGATGTTGTATAAATTATAGAAATCCTGTTCCTAAGTCTTGATTTGGAGGCCACAGCTTCAAGGGGCGAGGACGGAGCTTGTTGCAAATACTCATCCAAAAATGTGAAAACCATATACGTCCTCATTCTATGGATGAATGGATGTAGAATTTGCCCCACCAGTATTTCAACCATGGACTTCCACAATTGACATCCAGAAGTGGGTTCATTATGGCCAAGCACAATTGTTCCTTTGCTATAACTATGTGTAATAACCATGTCTATGATCCCTATAGGCAGGATTTTAAAGTGACAAAACACTGTCCTTGGCTAGGACTAATGGATAATGGTTTCCATGTATAGGAATGTTGAGGGCCATTATTGGTGTAATGCAATTAAATAGGAGTTTTGTAACACTCTGGATCCAATCCTTAAAGGGGCAAGTCACATTAACATTGGTTTGGAGATCTTTCAAAACCCTGACTCTCAATTAGGACAATTCTGAAGAGATGCTTGTCTTTGAGAAATCAAGAACCGATGCCGGATCTTTGCCTCATCACTTTAAAATTCATTGGAGGGTCCCAGTTCAAGGACCCCCGACAGTCTTATTTTCTGATACATCATCTTGCAAATAAGTGAACTAAAAACAAAAAACAATTCTATGTTAAGAAGTTAGAAGTTTTGCAAATTTCTCCTTAATGTGGAATGTTTTTTATTGATTTTCTCCTTTTAAGATAAAACATTTACAATGTATCAAACAATTACCAACAATATTTGGCAACTAATGGAAAAATTAGATTGTTTCTTTAAATTATTGAAATCCTCGTCCTCTGTCTGGAGGAGACCTTCTTGTCTGACACTCGGATTGTATTATGTGCGTCGTCTTCTTCAGCTCGGGTGGTGAGCCAGTGGGGTAGAATAATAGGAATATCTATATTTTACTAGAAAGCTCTCATTTGAATATTTTCCGAGTGCTATCTATCAGCATCCACTTTGCACAAATAACATGTTTGCCCCAAGGAGCGAGTGCTTAATGTGCCAAAACTCAGTATAATAAATATTGGAAGAGGCTGGATCCAGCGCGACACTGGGAGAGTGCAACGTGCTGCTCTCTGCTCATCCACCTCATTATATGATTTTCTAAAATATAGATGACCAGATACACTTTATATGGTTTGGACACTGGTTCCAAGCCTCAGAGGGTCCTAGATTGTCACAATAGTGCGGAAGCAACTAAAAAGTCAATTTACAGACATTATGGAATCAGAAGAATAACATGAGGTTCAAGACTTCATAGTTCTATACTCGGATCTAGAATATGGAGATTTTTAACTATATTTAGTATAAAAGAAGGTTGAACAATGAGAACGACTTGTGTTTTCAGAAAAATGAATGTCTGGCACGTGAACATAAAAAGTGACATAATGTTACTGGGGGGAGAGGACAATAACACTGGAAACTGGGGTACAGAACAATGACACATTAATAACTGGGGGACAGGTCTAAAACACTCTGACACGGAGTACAGGATAATGACACTGACACTCGGGGTACAGGATAATGACACTGACACTTAGGGTACAGGATAATGACACTGACACTCGGGGTACAGGATAACTGACACTCGGGGTACAGGATAATGACACTGACACTCGGGGTACAGTATAATGACACTGACACTTAGGGTACAGGATAATGACACTGACACTCGGGGTACAGGATGATGACACTGACACTTGGGGTACAGGATGATGACACTGACACTTGGGGTACAGAACAATGACACATTAATAACTGGGGGACAGGTCTAAAACACTCTGACACGGAGTACAGCATAATGACACTGACACTCGGGGTACATGATAATGACACTGACACTTGGGGTACAGGATAATGACACGCTGACACTCGGGGTACAGGATAATGACACTGACACTCGGGGTACATGATAATGACACTGACACTTGGGGTACAGGATAATGACACTGACACTTGGGGTACCGGATAATGACACTGACACTTGGGGTACAGGATAATGACACTGACACTCGGGGTACAGGATAATGACACTGACACTCGGGGTACAGGATAATGACACTGACACTCGGGGTACAGGATAATGACACTGACACTTGGGGTACAGGATAATGACACTGACACTTGGGGTACAGGATAATGACACTGACACTCGGGGTACAGGATAATGACACTGACACTGGGGTACAGGATAATGACACTGACACTCAGGGTACAGGATAATGACACTGACACTTGGGGTACAGGATAATGACACTGACACCTGGGGTACAGGATAATGACACTGACACTTGGGGTACAGGATAATGACACTGACACTTGGGGTACAGGATAATGACACTGACACTTGGGGCACAGGATAATGACACTGACACTTGGGGTACAGGATAATGACGCTGACACTCGGGGTACAGGATAATGACACTGACACTTGGGGTACAGGATAATGACACTGACACTTGGGGTACAGGATAATGAAACTGACACTTGGGGTACAGGATAATGACACTGACACTTGGGGTACGGGATAATGACACTGACACTTGGGGTACAGGATAATGACACTGACACTTGGGGTACAGGATAATGACACTGACACTTGGGGTACAGGATAATGACACTGACACTTGGGGTACGGGATAATGACACTGACACTTGGGGTACAGGATAATGACACTGATATAGACATTTTTATCCAATTGCTTTACAGATATTTTAGCAATTTTTTTAAAGAAATAAAAACCTTTTTTTGACTAAAAACCTTCTCTTCGTTCGCGCCGTCCCAGCAAACAATATTTCACATTGAACAGGAGCTTCTTTCACAACCATAAAGTGCAGTTATATATTTTTTACTTTACTTTTTACTTTTTGCCATAATATTTTAGTTGGAAATAAATTTATAGAAATGATTTATTCTTGTTTCTTAAAGATGGACATAAAATGGAGATAAAACTTGATGGTCCTGGCGACTCGGCCGGCGACGCGTCCAGGTGTAGCGGAGGCGATGTACGTTATGGTCTGGGAGTGAAGGCTCTCGCTGTTCTGTGAGGGACTGAAATGTTTTTGGAAATGACTCTGCTAATGTTTTTTTCTTGCAGGTGGCTCCACTGCTATATTTAAAGTGGCAGCAGCCCCCGTAGGGTGGTAGTTATCACACAGTGGGGAGGGAGACAGAGCGCAGATTTAGATGGAAGACTAAAGACTTCTCAGAATTGCAGGTGCACTTGACTGGTGGTGGAGGACTGCAGCAAACGTCATGATCCGTAATCGCCCCTTCGCTCTTGCTCCGCAGTAGACGTCTCTTGTCTCTCGCTCAGCTTACTCTGCAATTTGTTAAAACTATTTCTATTTTGTGGAGCTGCTTTGTGCCGACTCTACATAGGACCAGAAACCATGAAGTCGTCACTCAGCAATTTTGTAGAATTTCTTTTCAACGGTGAAAATTTTAATGTCGTAAAAATGTAGCAGCGCAGATTTTGTTTTCTGTATGTACACGCCCCTAAACCGTGGCATTAACAGGTGTCAGTTATGGCCCCCAGGCATTCCATGTGCTGCTATATGGGGCCTCTGTGCGCCGGTTTGTATGATCCTGCAGGAGTGACGATAAAAGGGGAGAGAAGACCTCTCTAACCGCATGTTCACGGGACCGAATTTTCATGCTGATTTTTACTTCCAGAATCTGCATGAAATCTGCCCGTGAACCACGACTTTTTCATTTTAAGTGGATTCAACATGAATTTTGCTGCAGATCTGCATTAGCAAGGGTGAAATCCGCAGCAGAAATCTGCACCACCAGAGGAAATGCACACGTTCAGGATTTATGTGCGGACAATCCGCACTGAAATCCGCAGATTTTCGCAGGGAAATCCGTGCGGTCAATCAGCATCAATTGGTGCGGATTTTACTGTCCCCATTGAAGTGAATGGAGATAATCCGGTCAGGAAAACTAAAATAAATTGACATACTGCAGATTTTAAAATCCGCCCCATAGGTCAAAATTAGGGATGAGCGAATCGACTTCGGATGAAACATCTGAAGTCGATTCGCATAAAACTTTGTTTGAATGCTGTACGGAACGAGCGCTCCGTACAGTATTAGAATGTATTGGCTCCGTTGAGCCGAGTTGACTTATTTTACGAAGTCATCAGAAATTGATTTAAACTGTCAAAACCATTTCCCGAACTCTGGTTCAGTTCCAAGTTGGAACCGAACCCCAGTTCAGGAAATGTTTTTTTACAGTACAAATCAATTTCTGATGACTTCGTAAAGTAATAACTTCGGCTCATCGGAGCCAATACATTCTAATATTGTACAGAGCGCTCACTCCGAATAGTATAGTATTATGCGAATCGACTTCAGATGTTTAATCTGAAGTCGATTCACTCATCCCTAGTCAAAATCCACGCAGAAAAAAAATCTGCATTGTGTGAATGAGAACTTCAAATTCTCATAGAATACAATGTACATGACCTACGGTGTGGATTTTCCGCACGCAGGGCTATATTGGCATGCTGTGGGTTTAGATCAGTTTCCAAATGAAGTTTGCAAAGATTTTTTTTAGTGTGTGAAGGAGAAACTAACTAAGTCCTAAGTTGGCTTCCATGTTAGGGCTCATGCACACTACCGTATGTATTTTGCGGATCCACATAAAATAGAGACGATGTCCGTGTGACATCCTTATTGCTTAGTTTTTTTCGAATCCATTCCAACACTGCCTGTCCTTGTCTGCAGAACGGACAAGAATAGAACATGTTGTATCTTTTTTGCGGAACAGCCATACGGGACGCCTAAAGGGTCATTTTCGTTTTTTTGCGGACATATTGAAGTGAATGGTTCAAAAAAAAATATGAAACAGACACAGAAAAAAATATGCATGAGGCCTAAAGCTGGAAGCAGACTGAGGGACAGAATCAGCCTGCGATGTATCCTTGTGGTTGAGCCCAAATTTCTTCTGATTTCTGATATTTTAGGGGGAGGGGGTCGAGAAAAATGATTTTAATTGAAAATGAATCAAATGTAAATATTTTTTAGAACCTATTAGAATTATAATAATCAGAAAATGCTTGAAGTTGTGCATTGATTATAAGCTATCACTAAACTCCTGTAAAGATTGAAAAATTAAAGATGGAATATTTAAAGGGATTATCCAGTCTTGGAGGTAACCAATACCTCGGAACCTGTGCCCAAGAAAATAAAAATGCTCCTGGCAGCTTCAATTCCTCGCTAGGCTGGAAGTTGGTCCCGAAATCACTGGCCTATGCGATACGTATGCTAAAACAGCACATTGCTGCTAGTGACGTGCTACCGGCGCGTCGTCACATCACATGACCTCTGAGGCCAGTGATTGGCTGAGCCACTCCTGTCTGGTTGGACCTGGAGCGGCTTGGTTCCAAGGATTGGGTTAGTCTGCTGCTAGGCTGGACAATCCCTTTAAGTAATAAACTCCTCACCTAAATTACGAATCATCCCACTTCCTCCCGCATCTTACAATTTCTAATGAATGCACAAATATTTTGCCATTTTTAGGAAAAGCTAAAAACAAACAAAAAGTGCCGGCGGGATAATTTGCTTTTCATAAATTGTCCCCAGAGCTGAATGATATTTTTACGCCTTGAGGGAGAGAAATTAGACTAAACTCCACGGGGGCAGGAGCTGGTAGGGTTACCTCGAGTGAGATTAAAATATGCGCACATTAAAAAATCTTAAATCATCAGCGTAGCTGTGGGGGTGGCCGCGGTGGCAGTCCTTCCCGGGTCCTGGTGCCGCCATTGATAAAGAGCACGTGTCAGGGTCGGAGGAGCTACTTACAGGTTTGTCATTGGGTTGAGCTTAACTGGTGAGAAACAATTGAAATTCAAGCATCAACATTGTTACAATTGTTTCCATATTTCTATTGTTTTCTATTTGCAGAACCTTGTATTTTCACGCCACTTCAGTAGATATTTTTAGCGCTAACGTCAAGCAGCGGGTGGAGAATCAGACGCCTGCGTCCGCTGTAATCACCGGCGCATTGACTTGACCCCTGACCTGTTTTTGTAATCACTTGACAAAACATTTACAATCACATCCCGGCGTTCAATCACTTTAAATTATCCTGCTTGATTCTGCATCTATATGTGCAACAGCAAACAGACACAAACATGTAGCAGCGCCCTGGGGGCGCTAATATATATGCAAACTGTGAAATCTATGCATTCATGTAGGCAGCCGCAGGCGACTCGATAATGTTAGGGTTCAGCTGAGCCACTCTGTGGCCTAGAATATTATCACTTGACCAGATGTTATATATATATATATATATATATATAATTTTTATTTATTTTTATACTAAGGAATAAATTATTGAAAGATATGAAATGCAGCAAAGTGCAATCTAAAAACCTATGAATGTAAACCCCCTCCCCCGCAGTAATAACTATGTGACAGTATACATCCTACAATTGTGCAGATGAAATGAGAAATTCCAATCAATGCTGGATTCCTCGTCTTGATTATGTAGTGTTCATTCTCTATAAACATCAAGTGATTGAGGCTCGGTTCTGGGGCTCATGAATTTTTAAGTTTCCATCAGTGGCCTTCTTCGGTCTGAATAAATTGTGGCGCACAAAGTAACCTACGTACGAAGAACACGTGTACGCGGCACAGGTCACATGGCCTGGCATGTATCACGGTCTATACATAACCTCGGGTCAGTGTGAAATGTAACAATACTTACAACATGTGTTATATTTGGAGATAAGTATTAGTCTAGTGCTACTTACAGGGGTTGTCCGTGTGGAACCATTACTTTTGTTAGAAGGGTCCCCCATCCATCTGCTGACACCCCCAGTGATTAGCTGTAACATTGCAACAAGTGAAGATTCCTGCAGCGCCACCTCAGTGCAAATGAAGCATTACATCTGTCCATGGCCTGACCCGTCATGCCAAGTCCTCCAGACCCATGAGGGTCCTGATCATGAGACTCCCCTCTATGATTTCAGAATTTTTCAATAAGCTATTTGAAGACTTTTTTTTTTTCCTTCTAAGGCCTATTGCACACGACCGTATGACTTTTTTCAGTATTTTGCGGTCCGCAAAAAACAGATCCGCAAAAAATACGGATGATGTCCGTGTGCATTTGAATTTTTGAGGAACAGAACAGCTGGGCCCTCATAGAACAGTACTATACTTGTCCGTTATGCGGACAATAATAGGACATGTTCTATCTTTGAACGTAACAGAAATACGGAAACGGAAGGCATACGGAGTACCTTCCGTTTTTTTTTGCAGATCCATTGAAATGAATGGATCCGTATACGGTTCGTATATGGAATGCAAAAAACGGAATGGAAACGGGAAAAAAAAATGTTCGCGTACAAGAGGCCTAAACTAGACAATCTTTTTAAAGTGGTTTCCCATGATCCTCATATAGATAACCTGTCGTTGTCAAGCTAGGTCACTAAGATCTGATGGTGAGGGTCCGACGCTCCACATACCCACTGATCAGCTGTTCAGTCTCTGGTGCTGAAACTATCACTTTCAATGGAGCAGGAAGCAGACAGCGCCGTTCAAAGTGCAGTGGCCACGTTGGGTTACTGCAGTTCAGCTCTTATACACTTCAGCGGTAACTGAGTTGCAGTACCCAGCACGGCCACTACACTTTGAACGGAGCTCTTCTTCTCATGAGTTACTTCTACAGGGAAGAGCTGATCAGTGGGGTGTGGGATGTCTGACCCCCACTCATTGGATATTGATGACCTTTCCGGAGAGTAGGTCATCGGTATTTAGATCCTGGGAAATACCATTATGAAACCTATGTATTCAGCCTTGTTGAAATTAAAGCGCCAGCGCAGTAGGGATTGTCTGAAATTATAAAGGCATGTCTGTTTTCTGCATACAATGGCTCTACATCTGTCTACAGGTTGTGCCTGTTAGACAGCCGGAACAGACTGCCGGAATTAAGGACGCAGATGTGAACCCTGCCTAACTGGCAAGGTAACAATTAATGACGCGTTAATCATCGTCACTGACCATTGAAGTCAAGATTTTGGAGGTGAGCTGTCCCCGACCCTCTGCCGGGCCATAAAGTCTGTACGACCTGTAATAATTAGAGATGAGCAAAGTTTTTAAAAATTTGATTCGGCTGATTCACCATTTTTTTTTTTTTTAAGCAGCGGGTGCAATGACAGGGAATGGCGATTGCGCCGCCCCCGTCATCGATCGCCTTAGATGCCGCGTTCATCGCTAATCAAGCATCTGAGATCAATATTAAAGCATTTTAGCTGTTGTTCATAAAAAAAAAAATAGAAAAATTAAATCGCTCTTACCTCCGCAGCCATATTTTTTGAAGATCCAGCACAAAATCTTGGGCTGCATGGGATGACGTCATCAGATTAGTGGGTGTGGTGATGTCATACGTCACCCCGAACAAGATTTTGCGCGGGATCTACAAGCAAGTTGGCCGTGACGGCCTCTTTACGCTCAAATGGATGAGGAAAGTATGTTTTTTTGTTTTTTTTTTTACACCAATTTTGGTAAAAATCTGTTTGTTACCAGGAAGCGCTTTGTGGCGAATCTAATTTTTCCTGAAATTTCGGATTGAAGTCCACTTCATGAACTTTGATTCGCTCAACATTAGTAATAATGAAGAACTCTACTTTAAAGGGGTCAGTTCAACAAATGGCATTCATCATGTAGAGAAAGATAATACCAGACTCTTCCTAATGTATTGGGATTCTCCATGTGGCTTCCTTTGCTGAATGGATCCATTTTTCCATCATATTATACACTGCTCGTTTCCGGGGGTTATGGACACTTCTGCAGCGCAGATACGAGGTGGCCGGGACAGGACCTGCTGCGCATGCGTGCCTATGCGTGCTTCCAGAGTCCAAGCCACCAGCAGTGTATAAAGTGATGGAAAAAATGAATCCAGCCACCAAAGGAGGCAATATGGAGAATCACAATACATTAGTAACTTTGTCTACATCAGGGATGCTCAACCTGCGGCCCTCCAGCTGTTGAAGAACTACAATTCCCAGCATGCTCTAATAGCTGTAGGCTGTCCAGGCATGCTGGGAGATGTAGTTTTGTAACAGCTGGAGGGCCGCAGGTTGCGCATCCCTGGTCTACATGATAAATGCCATTGGCTGAAGTGAGACAATCCGTTTAAAGGCACAGTCTTTCACCAATGGTGAAAGTAGAGTCTCGCGCCTGCTCCTGCCGCGGGCTCTTTAAATGTTTCTCTCTCCCCTACAGCCAATGACATGAGGCTGAGCTGCTCGGTCTTTATGCAGGAATACATATAATGCTAGTCTTGTTACAAAAAAAAAAAAAAAAGAAAATTCTGTTTTCCTCCGGTGCTACTTATCTGTATGTAAAGAGCAGCTCGTCTCCCGCTCTCTGCCTGATTATGGCTGATTTGAACATTTCTGCAGATCCTTATAGAATTCATTTATATTCAAATGTTAAAAAGAAATAATGAAAGTATTTGGGTTGCTGGAAGGATTTTATTATAGTCGCAATTTTAGTTTTTTCTTTTTAGCTGAACTTTTTCTTGATGTTTATTGAGCTGAATCCATTTGTATATATTATTATTATTATTATTATTATTATTATTATTATTTTAGAATCCAAAGTAACCTAATGATTATAGCATGCTTGCTGCCCCTCCTGCCCCATTCTTCTATTCACAGCTTTAGTCACTTTTAGTCACTTTGCCTGTGGTTGCCTGCATTGCTCTTCAGCCTCTATTGCCCGTCGTGATGTTGTAACCACTCATTGAAAGTTGTGTCATTAAATACTGCTAGGCCCTGATGGTTCATGGGCGATATGAATTATATCGAATGCTACATTCCCAATAGACCTTTCAGTAAGAACTCCACAGGACCAGGTCGATGCTGATGAGCTCTTCTGCTGGGAGCCTGAAGCTTACAGGGCTTGTCCACTTTGGAACGTTCCTATGTATGAGAAGATTCCTTGATCCCAAATCAACTGTTAACTATGGAAAAACTTAGAAGTTTTCACTACAGCGCCTCCACAGGGGAGATGAAGTATTACACAATGTCCATTCACATGAGTGGGTTCTTTGTGTCCTGCAGGACTGGATAGGTCCTCCAGAGGCAGAAATGCTCATTGTTACTGCTCTTCCCTTTAGATCCTGAACAGAAGGCCCCTCTATTAGTTGCAATGTCCTGATACATCAATGAGACCCATGGAAGCTTCATGTTGGGGATTCCTCCTGATTTACCTCATTACTTGTTGGCTTCTTGTCTTCAGAAGAACTATTGAACTGGCTTGGAACATAGAGCCCAAGAAATGGGTGATATAGCAGATAGGAGTAGCTAACCTTCCTGCAGCATATCCTTCCTCTTAGTATTTACTCCAGTGCTACTTAGTGTCTCTTTTACGTATGATATAAATAAGGGTGCATGGGACATAATCCCCTCATTCCTGCAGCTGTTTCATGCTACCTTACCCTACCTGCTCAGTGGAGGCACAACACCCAGCACCCCCACTGATCAAACGTCCGTAGTACCCGCTGGTGCTGGAAACAGAAGTGTATGGTAGCTGTGCCCCAGTACTGCAGCTCCGCTTTCATTCACAAGAATGGTATAGGTCAGTGGTCAGCAAACTGCGGCCACATGTGGCTCTTTAGCCCCTTGATATTGGCTTTTCCAGGTGCGGGCTCACATGTACAGTGCGATCGCATTTTCGTTGCCCGTGGCAAAAATCGGCAGGAGGGAGAGGACCAGGAAGTGGTGAAGGCTCTGTACTCACCGCTTCCTGGTCCTCGGCTGTGCAGGGCTACGCACAGTGTGAGGCGCTCTGTGACATTACGCTGTGCACGCCAGGCGACAGCAGGAGGAACACAGAGCGAGGGTGGTGAAGAGCAGCGGCATCCAGGAGCTTTTTTATTTTATGAAACTTGGGGCTGATCTGAGGCAATGGGGGTGATAAGAATCATAATGGGGGATATGAGAGGCATTATGGATGATGAGAGGCATCATTGATGATAATGGGGGATATGAGAGGCATCATGGATAATAACAGGGTTGATAAGAGGCATCATGGATGATAATGGGGATGATGAGAGGCATGGGGCTCTTATCTGAGGTCTGAATGGGGGTCATTTACATTTACTTTGGGGTCTGAGCTGATGTCTGATCTGAGGGAGGTCCTATTAACATTGGGGGTCTGATTAGTGGTTTGACCTGAGGTGTAATGAAAAATATTTTTTTTCATATTGTCCTCCTCTAAAACCTACGTGCGTCTTATAGAGTGAAACGTTGTGGAGTGAAAGATGTAGTGTCGAGGATTGAAAAACGTATGTTCCGATGGTTAGGAATACCCTTATTAAGTTAATAACAATGTACCTTCCTATATAGTTTACGTTCAAAAAATTTGGCTCTGAGAAAAAAATGAAATGGCTGTATTGTTGATATTTGGCTCAGTTGACTAATAAGTTTGCCCACCGCTGGGATAGGTCATCCCATAGACATTAAATAACCGTCAGGCAATGCGAGAACCCATGAACGGTAACACATCCATTGGCGCTCCTCTGTACCGGCTTGATTACACAGGCTGATTGCTACCACAATAGTCGTTCCTCCTATATTCCGTTCCGGCAGCACATCCCTGATTATGTGGTGCCGATAATCAGGCATCTTCCGTCCTGATAAAGGATTCCCCATCAGACAATGAATGACCATTTACTCATTGATTAGCTGTTCGATTATACGAGGCAGTTATCAGAACAAGCATCCCCTAAAATTGATCCAGTATCGTGCGGTGGAGCAGCGCCTTTGGTCGAACTATCATCGGGCAACTTTATACCAAATCTCCGCCATAAAATCATGTCTAATCAAATTTGAAAGGAGTAAGATAAGGGGCTGCCCAGTTATGCTTATCACTGAAAAATAAAATAAAAATGCAAACACTGCATTTACATCAGAGGACTGCCATATTACCCCCGAATCTCCTGTCTTCTGTCCTCCTTCCTTGTGTAGCATTGAGCATGCCCTCAATTATTTATTTCTACGGCTACCGTGTTGAAAAGCATATGATTCTTTAGGGCAGGCATCCTCAAACTGCGGCCCTCCAGCTGTTGCAAAACTACAACTCCCAGCATGCCCGAACAGCCTACAGGTATCAGCCTACAGCAGGGCATTGTGGGGGTTGTAGTTTTACAACAGCTGGAGGGCCGCAGTTTGAGGATGCCTGATGTAGGGGCTCAGGCTACCAAAGGTTAGAAGTTGTCATCTTGAGCCTAAGCCCCCTCTCCATAGGGGGGCTGTAGTGATATTATGTACACCCTTCTGATCTGCAATACATTGGGTATAGGTCAATCAGCTGTGTCCATTCACTGCGCGTCATAGAGATTATTAAGAACAGTTCTTTGCCCAAGATGAGAATTGAGACTAGCTAACTCATTTCGGCCTATCTCCTGTGCCTGTGTTATTTTTTGTGTGGGTGCTAAAACCATTAAATGTTCAAAAAATCTAGACGAAGCCGAATTTTAATGACAGATTGTACATTCCTGGGGCCATCACTTCTGGAAACAATTTATTTTTGAGTGGTTTATGTTCTTAACCTTGAAATGGTCTTCGCGATCAGCATTGCATATAAGCTATGGCACAGGCCCTTCTATCAATCACAGATTAGGGTTTGGAGGACTGGGGGAAATGTGACATCAAAAAATCCAATGAATTACCCAAATGATTAAGAAAAATAGAAGGGAACTTGTTCCAGGTGCAAATATGAAGATGAAATTGCCATTGTCTAGATTTTACCAAGGGAGGAAATCTAATTTTTTATTTGAATAAAATATAAAATGATTGAAATGTGAATATTGTTCTTCAGCAACAGAGGCGCACAGAGGTTATAAGAGGTCTGTGAAGCCTGGTGGATTAAGAAAAGTTCCTCCTATACCAAAAAGTGAAGCCTTTTGATAAAAGCATCGGCTTCCCAGATAAAGAAGGTTGTGCTTGACTGAACGGCAGAATAAACCAGCGGCCTGTGCATGGTTAATCCCGCGTAACAAAATCTCAGCCTGAAAGGTCTTACTCCTCATAGGTTAATCCCAAGTTGTTCCTTTACAGGGAGACTGATGGGTTTCACAGAAGAACATTATTCAGGCCTTAATTTAAGGAGAAATGTATGTCTGTACTGATGTTACCATCAGTGGAGGGGGAATCATTCTCTATGGACACTACATGGTACAGATATTTATATATCATTCCTGCTGTCATACTTCAGGAAGAAGTGCAGCTGAGCTAATACTGCCTCCTATCTACAAGAATAAATCTGCTATAATACTGCTCCCATGTATAAGAATATAACTACTATAATACTGCTCCTATGCACAAGAATATAAATACTATAATACTGCTCCTATGTACAAGAATATAGCTACTATAATACTGCTCCTATGTATAAGAATATAACTACTATAATACTGCTCCTATGTATAAGAATATAACTACTATAATACTGCTCCTATGTACAAGAATACAACTACTATAATACTGCCTCCTATGTACAAGAATATAACTACTATGACACTGCTCCTATGTACAAGAATATAAATACAATAATACTGTCTCCTATGTACAAGAATATAACTACTATAATACTGCTCCTATGTACAAGAATATAGCTACTATAATACTGCTCCTATGTACAAGAATATAACTACTATAATACTACCTCCTATGTACAAGAATATAACTACTATATTACTGCTCCTATGTACAAGAAGAATATAACTACTATAATACTGCTCCTATGTACAAGAATATAACTACTATAATACTGCCTCCTATGTACAAGAATATAACTACTATAATAATGCCTCCTATGTACAAGAATATAACTACTATAATACTGCCTCCTATGTACAAGAATATAACTATTATAATACTTCTCCTATGTACAAAAATACAACTACTATAATACTGCTCCTATGTATAAGAATATAACTACTATAATACTGCTCCTATGTACAAGAATATAACTACTATAATACTGTCTCCTATATACAAGAATATAAATACTATGATACTGCTCCTATGTACAAGAATATAACTACTAAAATACTGCTCCTATGTACAAGAATATAACTACTATAATACTGCTCCTATGTAGAAGAATATAACTACTATAATACTGCTCCTATGTACAAGAATATAACTACTATAATACTGCCTCCTATGTACAAGAATATAACTACTATAATACTGCCTCCTATGTACAAGAATATAACTACTATTATCCTGCCTCCTATGTACAAGAATATAACTACTATAATACTGCTCCTGTGTACAAGAATATAGCTACTATAATACTGCTCCTATGTAGAAGAATATAACTACTATAATACTGCTCCTATGTACAAGAATACAACTACTATAATACTGTCTCCTATATACAAGAATATAAATACTATGATACTGCTCCTATGTACAAGAATATAAATACTATAATAATGCCTCCTATGTACAAGAATATAACTACTATAATACTGCTCCTATGTAGAAGAATATAACTACTATAATACTGCTCCTATGTACAAGAATACAACTACTATAATACTGTCTCCTATCTACAAGAATATAAATACTATAATACTGCCTCCTATGTGTGAGAATAGAACTACAATAATATTTCCACCTTTAGTTGTAAAAGAATACTTCTACTAAAATCCAGACCACACTTAGATGTTTTTCCGGCCGGTAGCCACAAGATGTGTGTAACATTTCCGCTCCTGCAGTGCATGTAGTTTTTATGATTCTTCTTCACTTACGTTAGAACTTTTCTTAATGTGTTGTAAATGTCTCGGAACTCATTATGAAATGCATTTAAGATGTAGCAAGAATTGACAGGAATGAATGTAGTCGTCTTTCTCGATTACATGACACAACCTTGATATTAATCCTTTATGGACAACGAAAGAAACCCGTAATGAGACAGGGCAGAGGTAGCAGGTGGTGGCTCGTATATGTAAAAAGAAAAGGCCACTTTGACTAGTTAAATATCGAATGACAAATCCTGTCTGAGACGCCTCGTTTTCTTGAGTCAACAGGCAGTTGCTGGTATTTGAATGTCTCAGATTCATCTGCTTGGATCATGAAAGTTAACAATAATGTGTCACCCGAAGCTTCTGAGCTGCCTTCTAATTAGAAGACATTTTACTTTTAAATTACTATGTGCACCCCGTCTCATAGTATCGGGTGGGTGGAAATGTGACGTCCTATGCAATGGGCTACCCAGTGCTCTGAAGTCTATTCCGATCATTTACATTTAGACCAACTGACTGGGATCCTGCACTGGTATTGGGAATTTCAATGGTTTTTCAGTGTTTACATGGCAGGTGCTCTAAACCGAATGGTGGTTCAAAAATTTGTTTATGAATTTAGAAATATTAGAAAGTAACAGCTGGAAATGAGGGGGGGGGGGGGTCGTTATGTTTTTCATGAATACTTCATCATCACAGCAGTGGAAATGTCGTATCACACTGACAAAGAATGATATAGTTTAGGCTCTGATCAATTACTGCAGCAGCTTCTGCTCTTAACTCCTTAATGACTGCCCATGCATGTTCTTACGGCATTATTAGCGGGCTTCATTCTAGTCCGCTGTGTTTTTATGGCTGCCTAGAATAATCACTGCTTAGAGAGTGGGGTCTTGGCTCTCATATGAGAGCGAGGCTCTGTCTCTAACAGCGCTGCTCTGAGCCATTTATCTCCTTAGATTCTACAGTCAATACTGATAGTGGCATTTAAGAAGTTTAGCAGGAGGAAACTCCACGTGTCTCCCATCAGCAGCCTACGAATCAGATTGCTGGTTGTGTATTTCTTTGCATGGCAGCCTGAGGCCTAAAGAAGGACCCAAGCCTGCCTCTCTGGCAGAGCCTGCTAGTTACTGTCAGTATAGCACTGACAGCATAATACATTGTAAGATATTATATAAGAGATCAGAAGATTGCCTGTTAAAGTCCCCTAGTGGGACTGGTAAATGGTAAAAACACAAGGTAAAAGTAAAAATATATGAAATAAACCTCCAACCAAAAACAATGTTCTTATCAAAAATATCAAAACTGTTGACGGGAAGCAAAAAATGCAAATGTAAACAGAATCTTAGTGTCAAGTGTATTGAAACGTTCCTCATTGAACCCTAATCATTGGTTATTCAGAGTGGCTGTAAAGACGTCCCCCACATGCTTAAATGGCATGGACAGCAAGTTGGTTAAAATAGGAATGTTGTAATGCAACGTTTTCCACGTGGTAGCGCTACAGGAATATTGACTATTCACTGCCGGGCTCTTTACCACATTATTAGGAGATTATTAGGAGTTGTAGTGGGGGATACCCTATGGATTGCTTGTTTTTGGGGAACCTTCTTATCAAAAGTGGCTAGATGGATGGGTAATGTCTAGTGTGCATATTTGGATGTTTTCGCATTTGATCCCGGACGAGCCCCCAATTTGTCGGAATGTTGATAGGTGAGGTTTTGGAAGTCTAAGGGGGAGCGTTATCAGATTATCAGACTGATGTAAAGTAAAACTGTCTTAGTTCCCCATAGCAACCAATGAGATTCCACCTTTCATTTTCCAAAAGACCCTGGAAAGTTTAACATTATTAGGAATCAGTGTGAGGGAGATATGCAGAGCAATTCGTTTCTCTAGTAACACATCCAATGCAAGTTATTCCTTTAAAATAGTTTTACATGCCATTCATCACCCAGGGCTCAGCCTGTTCCCCTCCTCTGCCCCATTATTTTCTTTACTTTGCTAAACTAAACATTTGAGCTTGTTAAATTGTAAAGCCTGAGCACTCCAGCCACATTACAAGCAGTAAATACACTATGCAAATAATCGGTGCATATTCTATTCTACGACCACGGTAGGTCAGCGCGACACTGTTCCATCTGAAAAGAATATGCTACATTGTTATGGGAAATTTACCAAGAATAAAAGAGAAAAAATAACAACATAATTGGAAGTGAGAAGTCCGCTCCAGCATGCAATGGACTATTTCACATTTGGCTCGATTAAAAATACTTGGTGGTCAAGAAAAAATAGTTATGTTAGCATGTAAAAGGCGCTCATTCTTCATTAAGTAAGATGAAAAGATCCATTCAAGATCTGCACAGTAGAAATCCCCTTTGCTCCTTTTCAGAAACATGGCTCAATTTAATTCTAGAAGCACAAGGGCACATGGTGATAAATCATGGGCCAGTACCGGCATGTGCTGGCACTGCTCGAATCTTGGCTCGAAGCATTCAGCTTCTGTTTATATCCCCTATAGTGCTCATTATCCTCTTGGATTCTAAGAAATTTTGTAAATTGAAACATTTATACAAGAATAAAACATGAATGTGAAAATATTTATGATTGTATTACTTTTTACATAATTTCTCCATTTAATGTCTATAAAATAAAAAATCAAATATATACATATATATCCAGTGATCCCTTAAAGTGGTTACCCCATAATGATGACAAGCTCTATCTAATGATGCTAGAACCAGCCCTGTACCTCACATGGAGCCAGAGATCTTCTCATTCATTGATCTGCAAGATCTACATCAAGCTGGCAGCTCAGGGGCGTGTCTTTTCGGCTGCAGATAAGGGGACGTGTCCATGCTCTCCCTGTCACAGCCCCGGAGGTAGTTGGAGGATGAAACTAAGTGGGTGCGGCCATTTTAGTGAGATAGACAAAGAAATAAGAAAAAGATCAAACAGCAGGTGGCGCTATACAGATACATTTTATTGAATAGCTCAGTGACTATACAACATTTACATTCAATTACAAAAGTTTTCAGATCCAGGTGCTGGTTTGAGAACTGGAGAATATTTTTCAAGGGACAACCACTTTAATAGGACATTGAGATTGTTAAAGGGATTATCCATTTCTGCAAAATTTATCTTTTCTTAGGATAGGCCATCAATATCCGATCGATGGGGATTCAAGACTTGGCTGATTGAAGGGGCCACAGTGCTTCTGCAGGGTGTCCCTTCAGTGGGTATGTGGAATAGCTCTCTACTTGTGTTAGTGGCTGTCCCTGGTATTGCAGCTTATTTCCATTCTTTTGAGGTATAAAATGCAATATGGAGCTGCGCCAAGTAAACAACACTTCCAGTGAGCTGATGCTGCGAAGAGTCTTATCCCCACTGATCTAATATTAATGAACCATCCTAAAGACAGAACTGCTTTAATGGGGCTGTCTAGTCCATTTATATTGTTGGCTGAGGGTCTAACACTCTACACCCCTACGGTTCAGCTGTTTGGAAAGGGGTCAGAGGTTGGAGTTATGCAGATTCATTCACTGCGTAGCGGACAGGGCGTGTTTCTGCAGTTCACTTCAGTAGACAAGGCTCTGTGTCGTTCTGCCGCCTACTTTCAGCAGTGAAGCTACTCCCAAAAAGTTGACTGGTGAAGGTGCAGGTTACATAGTAACATAGTATATAAGACCGAAAAAAGACATGTCCATCCAGTTCGGCCTGTTTCCTGCAAGTTGATCCAGAGGGAGGCAAAAAAAAAACCCTGTGAGGCAGAAGCCAATTTTCCGCACTTAAGGGGAATAAAAATTCCTTCCCGACTCCAATCAGGCAATCAGAATAACTCCCTGGATCAACAACCCCTCTCTAGTAGCTGTAGCCTGTAATATTATTACACTCCAGAAATACAGCCAGGCCCCTCCTGAATTCCTTTATTGTACTCACCATCACCACCTCCTCAGGCAGAGAGTCCATAGTCTCACTGCTCTTACAGTATAGAGTCCATAGTCTCACTGCTCTTACCGTAAAGAATCCTTTTCTATGTTTGTGTACAAACCTTCTTTCCTCCAGACGCAGAGGATGTCCCCTTGTCACAGTCACAGTCCTGGGGATAAATAGATGATGGGACAGATCTCTGTACTGACCCCTGATATATTTATACATAGTTATTAGATCTCCCCTCAGTCGTCTTTTTTCTAAGGTGAATAACCCTAATTTTGATAACCTTTCAGGGTACTGTAGTTGCCTCATTCCAGTTATTACTTTAGTTGCCCTCCTCTGAACCCTCTCCAGCTCTGCTATGTCTGCCTTGTTCACAGGAGCCCACAACTGTACACAGTACTCCATGTGTGGTCTGACTAGTGATTTGTAAAGTGGTAGGACTATGTTCTCATCACCGGCATCTATGCCCCTTTGATGCAACCCATCAGATATTAATGACCTATTTTGCGGAAGAGACAACCCCTTTAAGGGTTGGTGTTTTCATTTATTGATCATGTCTAATTTTCTAGAAAATACTACTAAGCTACTAAGAAAATACTGAAGAGATCGAAGCACCGATGAACGTGTTTTAATACAGGTTATTGACTGCACTGGTTCCTCGGGGGAGGGCCCCAAGTGGTAACCTCCCACTAATGATAGTAGATCTGAACTTCTCCTGACTGTTTTTAGTACCAAAGTAAGTGACAAAAAGGGTCAACTTTCCCCATGACTATGATAGCGGGCGGTGTATAAAGGTACATTGTGTCTGCTCCCAACTGCTGCACTGTTTACCTGGAAAGGAGAAGCTTTAAGACCATCTCTGATTTATTCAATTCACAATTTTAATTACCTTTTAGCAGTTTTTTTTCCACCGGATGGTTTTGTGTTTCAGCTAGGATTGAGCAGCTTTTACGGCACCTATCCCTGCCTAGAAGCCAACGGTCGGCTGGCACTGGAGGGGGCTCCTATGTAATATATTAGTTCTTTATTTGCTATTTTCGTGCAATCCTCTTACTGTTGTGCTCTGTCAGCGACCCCCGTACTTTATTTTCCCGTAGATGTGTTTGTAGAAGATGAATATCGCTGCGCTTCCCACACATCGCTTGTTCCATAATCCATATCATCGCCAGCCTAAGTACTTCCGGAATTACGATGAGTGGGTTTGTCACATACTTCAGCCATTAAAAGGATTTCAGTTTTTTCAGTTTTTTTCCTTTTTTCGGGCCTGGAAATATCTACAATTACTGATGCAAGGATCATTTTTTTCTTTTCTTAGAAAACATAGCTAAAGTAGAGTTGTACTGAATGCAGAAGAAATAGCACTTGAGGGCTGGAGGACTGGTAAATCTCCTTAAGGAGCAGTGAAAATATTCGATTTTTTTTTATTTTTTTTTGCATAGGTCAAAACTGCTGACGCTTTGCAGAAATGCTATATGCTTGTATGTGATCAATGCAATCCACACATGATGCAGGCTCGGCTCCATTATCTTGAAGAGAAGCTTAACCGCTGCTTGCAATAAGTCTTAAGTAATGGAGATTTGTGCCCATAAATTACCTCTTTGGATCCATGTCTTGCTTCTTTCCGGTGTCCCAATAGTTGAGGCTTGGAGAAGTGGGACAGCACCCACTCTTACATCTGACGTGCTCTATGATTCTGCTTGGATGTGGAAGGTAACACCAACTGGAGGCACATGTCAGCTGGATCAACCCTATCAAACAATTCATACTGCCTGGTGGGGTTGACCTTGCTAATTAAAATGATGCCTGTCTTGTGAAAATGCTGCATTCCCAAGAAAAATCTGCAAATTAGGTTTTCATTGCCTTGGAGGGGGTGGGGACAGCCTGGAGAGTTGAGATGCTAAGGTACACTGAGGGTCCTTCTTGGTCTAATAGGGATCATCCTGCTGACAGGTGCTCTTGAAGTTAAACTTATGACTAAACATTCATCACAACCACTGACTTAATGGCGAGTCCTCCGCGGTTATGTAAATAATGATGGCTTCTTGTAGGTAAGTGGCAAGAAGACCTCAGGAGATAAAAACATAAAGTATCTTTTCTTAGGCAATTTCACTCATATAATTATTATTGATAATCCTATCAATATACATCTTGCCATAATCGGGGGGGGGGGTCTTAATTTAATGAAGTGCTCCATTTATTTATATGGAGTTCTGAGAACATCCAAGCAATGGAGCATCTTGGGAGTTGTAGTTTTCATCACAGGCTTAAAGGGGTATTCCATCTCAGACAATGGGGACATATCGTTAGGACTTGCCCCCATTGATTTATAGGTGCGGGTCCCACCGCTGGGACACGCACCTATATCGAAAACGGAGCCCCGAAAGTGAAGGAGAGTGCGCTGTGCATGCGCAGCCGCCCTCTATTTATTTTCTATGGGGCTAGCGAATATAGCCGAGCAAATGAATGGGAGAGGGGGCCGTGCATGCACGGTACGGTCCCATTCACTTCTATGGGAGCACAGCTTGGTAGTGGACAGCCCCCGGGGAAATCAGGGTTCCTCCAACCACAGCTCTCCCTACTCCATTCTCATAATAGGTGCGGGTCCCAGCACCTATCAGACAATGGGGGCATAGCCTAGCGATATGCCCCCATTGCCTGAGATGGGAATACCCATTTAAAGGATCCTAGTGATGTCACTTAATGTGAGATGCTTGATTGATTGATAGTAATCTGGTCAACAGAAAGCAGAAGAAGCAGTCCACCACTAGACTGTTTTGTGCATAGGGGGAAAGTAAGTGTTGAGGACCCCATCAGTTGCCAGGCCTTTGGCACGCTCTAGTCGTTGGCCAAGCTCATGACCATCGTAGTCCGATCTCCCCTTGGATTTTTTTGCCTTGCACCTTGTATCGGGTAATTTTCTTCCCGATCTTTGTTATATTATTACAATCATGTTTTCTACATTTTTCATTTTGTGCTAATTGTTTATTAATAACACAAGTCGTCTGTTTCTTATAACATTGTAACAATGTTGCACATTTTTATTTCCATAGCGTTGGTAATGTAATTTCACAAAAATGCCAAGATAAGGAAAGATACATAAAAGGGTGAGCGGGATAAGCATCTTTTGTTCCTCCTGTAATAACCCCCTTCTAGCAGTGATTGCAGCACTTATCTCCTGAGATAAGGCCAGCCTCGTATGTTATTACCGGCGACGACAGTGGACATAGGAAGCATTGACCTCAACCTTCCATTAATGAAGGTGCTGGCGGTTGTTCCCTTGTATACACCTGATGGAGAATTGAGCTTACACATGGTAAATCGTTAGTGCTGATGAACGGCTCTGAGAACACCAGTCCCTCTCATTTGCATCATATTCCAGCCTGGAATGATTTTGTGTAATCACATTAATGATCTCGAGGTTATTATTATCACAGCTCGTTGGGAAGTTTCCATTTAAAGGGGAATTTCCCTTTACAAGGGTAAATGGCAGGTGACTTCTAACGTTTCTATATCCCGGATTTAACTTCATTTTATGCTGTTCTGAAGCTGCTTTATATACAGGAATCCATGGCTAAACGTAGTCTTCAGCAGTGACATCTAGAGGCCGGGAGGAACAATAACATCATGATTATAATCTGAAACCAAAGCTGTTCGTGAAGTGACTTACTAACGGTGGCTGCAATGGCTTCTGTGACCTATCGTTTTGTGGGAGCTTTTTATTAATTATAAATATTTTTATTTTTATATTTTATATTTTTTTGTAATTATTTGATGTTTATATATATTATTATTTATTATTATTATTATTATTATTATTATTATTATTATTAATATTTATTTATTTATTTTATTATTGTTTTATTATTTATTATTTTATTATTATTATTATTATTATTATTATTACTAATAATAATAATTCATTTTATTATATATTTTATATTTTTGTTATTGTTTATTTTTTATATTTTTAATAGTATTATTATTATTAATATTATTATTTATTGCTTTTATTATTATTATTATTATTATTATTATTATTAATTCATTTTATTATATATTTTATAGAAATTATAAAATATATTTTTCATTAATTTATTAAGTACGCAAATCACAAAAACCAAATTTTTGATATGCTAGTTGTGCCTTGGAGTGATGTAACACAATTCCAAGTCTATTAGCGCCTATGACGTAAGGGTGTCTTCTTTATACAGAAGAAGAAATACTGTTATTTTCTGAAGATGTCCACAAAGCCCGAAAAGATGAGACTCTTGGATTTGGCAGGACGCGCTAAATTGGATTTTCTTTCCCAAAGATGCCTTAGTTTTAATTGATTTTTCTAAGAAAAAAAAAGAAAATACTAATAATTGACTTTACTTTCAAGGTTCCTTTGAGAACTGCCCGTTCCGTCTATAAAATTCCCCTCCGTGTTGTTTCGATGTTTTTTGCCTTTTGTTTTGTCTGCCGCCAGCTTGCACTCGACAATCAAATCCCTTGCCTCAGAGCCATGAAATACGACACGATTTTTTCTTCATGGCTGAGTATGCTCCATTTAAGATCGCTGAGTCCACATTCCACTCTTAAGTTACTCTACAGATGCCACTGGGTATAGAGCGCCCAGCTCTTCTCGCAATAGGAATCGCTTCTGAACAAAGCCGAACAGAACGCAAACGGACATTGATCCATCTGGATAGTAATCTCCCTTCCACTAAAAAAAATAGGTCTAGTCTACAAGAAAGCAGTCAATTTCTGCTCTTCCTTAAAGACATTAAAGGAATTTTCAAAGAGTATTATACGGATGACCTAGGTCCTCCATATCTGATCGGGGGGCGGGGTCTGACTCTCGGGGGGCCTCCATCGATCAGATGTTTGAGAAGGCTCCAGCACTCGCAGTAGCTCCACGGCGTTCTCTCAGCTTTCCCTAGGCCATGTAATGACACGTTTATAGGCGCAATTCAGCCCCATTGGAGTGAATGGTTTTGAGCTGTAATACCAAGCACAGCCACTGTACAATGTGTGGCGCTGTTCTTGGTGGGCTGAGGCCGCAGCGCTATTGGGAGCACCGGTGCCTTCTCAAACAGCTGATCGGCGGAGGTCCTGGTTGTCAGACCCCCAACGATCAGATACTGATGGCCTGGCTACCAGGTGATGGCTCTGTATGACTAGCTCGTATTCTAGCAAATGACAGAAAATGTAATAATACAGAAAATATTACTATTCAAAACAAACAAAAACATGGTATATTTTCTTTTTGTGTGATATTGCAGTCACTTCTACGGCAGACTGAGAGCAAACAGTAAAGAGCCTAAGCTGCCAAGATATAATAACCATAGAGAGAATCTGTTTGAAGGAGCGTTCTCCTCTGGAGCCTAACCGCAAAATATTAAAACTCATTACACGCCGATTGCCTTTATGACGTGCACAAAAAAATGTTCTGGTTTGGAAGATGCGAAATGCTAAAGTATATTCAAGCTTCAAATGTTTTGGACCAAACAGTTTGTAAACACAAAGCCTCGGCAATGGGCGCCGGGGAGGGGAGTGGGGGAATTGGTCGTACAACTTGTTGGCGGTAAATAGATAATGGCAGGTAGTCCACATCGTGTGCAGAGAGGACATTGGCGGATTGGAGGCCTTGTGTGCCTAACCACTGTCATGGCTGGTGATGGATTATACCTTGGATTTATATTCCCAGCTCATGTCCAATTTTTGGCCAAATATTCGCCATAAATTTGCAAATTCGAGAATTTGTGATCTCCAGTCATTATTTACTTAATTGCAAAAATCGGCAATGTTCGTGATTAGAATATTCGCGATCAACACTAAGGGGTAGGCAACTTTCCTATTAGTTGCTAGGGATGCTGCTAAGTGCCAATATTCACGATAAATTTGTGACAAATTTGCAATTAGAATATTCGCGTCTAACACTATTTGCGAATACGAATATATAGCTAAATCTAAGTTAAATCTAAGTGCGGATCCGTGACATGTACAACTACAAACAGGGGCGTAGCTAACGGCTCATGGGCCCTGGTGCAAGAGTTCAGCTTGGGCCCCTCTTCCCTCAGTGCTTTGTGTGTCTTCTTATGCGGCACAAGGGTCTTTGGGCCCCCTCAGGCTCCTGGGCCCGGTAGCAACTGCCACCTCTGCACCCCCTATAGCTACGCCCATGACTACAAACCGAAGTGTCAGCCTCAGATTTTTGCCGCAGATTCCAGAGTGGATATTTAATAACTTTAAATTTCCAGGAGTTTTTTTTTTTTTTTTAGGTCCTGGTGTCTAAAAAAATATCTATGGAAAATCTATTCTAAAAGTTTAGTTGTTCACACTTCGGGGCCCTGACAAATGTCTTTGTGTTTCTGACAAGACACAGTGAAGGAGAAGAAAGTTTAAGGAAACAAAAGAAGGATTTTTGGACTGCAGATACATTTGTATCTATTTATGTCAAGAATATGTCGGAATCGCCTTCGTCTTCCCTCAGCGTTCATACTGTGCCTACGTCTAAAATGTGCTGAATCACACAATCCGGCGTTGGCATATAGGATAATGAGAATACAACTGTCAGGCGCCTCTGATCATCTTCTGATACATTGTAACCGCTACACTGGAAAGCTTCACCTTTGTGGGAGCGCTTTCTGTAGCCGCATACGCCACAGAAGTGAACGCCGTTACGAGTATCATCCTAAAGGTATTATATTAATACCATGAAATGATTTGGGAAGTCGCCCTAATGAGTATGAAACATATTGAAAAAATAATAAAAAATCCTTAAGACCCGTCCTGAATAATTCAACATTTTTGGTGTTAATAATTTACAGAAACACAAAGTGAGAAATCAGCAGGACTTGGGATGTTGGAAGTTTGATCTGCTATGAATGCCTCTGTAATGAGGTAGAGTCGGAGGCTTTGATGTATTTATAATGAGAATTTAGAGGGTTTGCTAATTAATTCAAAAACTTAAAAAAAATTGTCCATATTTTACCCCCCTCCATAATTGGCCAAATTGGTTTTGCCTTCGAGATATAGAAATAGGCAGAAGTTCATGTTTGTTTATAAGCGATGCAGGATCCAGGAGCCACCTACACGCCCGATCAAGGCGCAAAGATTAGATTTCCCTTTGAAAAGGGAAAGGGAGACACGCAGATTTTTCAGGCGGTTAATGAGTTTCTGTTGGTCGGTGTTCACCACCTACAGAAGAATCAACAGTCAGCTGGAAATACAGACGGGGGGGTTGTAGAGATGAAGCTGGAGAAGTTCATCTAATGAAGATCCTAAGCGAAGAAAGAGAAAGTTTTCAAAATAAATAAATAAAAAAATAATAAATAAATAAAAAGTTGAATAAATAATAAATAAAACATTCAAAAATAAATATATGAATAAATAAATAAATTAAAGAGCACCTGCCATCAGGATTAACTGCATTAAATAAGGGATACTGTCTCATAGGGTTGATCCTGCTGATTAAAATGGTACCTATCTTGCGGAAATCGTTTGAGGCGTTCCCAAGAAAAATACTTTTATTTTTTTATGCAAATTAGCTTGTCAGTGCAGTGAGAGGTGGGTCCTAGCTCCTCAGCTCTCCAGCGCTATCCCCTGGTCACTGAAACCCTCAATTACATACATTTCCTTGGGGATGCCAAACTGATTTTCACAAGACAATGTGTTATGGAGGAATAATCCCCATAAGACGATCGTATAGGGATGTACCATAGGGCGCCACTATAATACGGAGCAGTAGGGACACTGTGTGCCACGTAGTAGCTCCATGTCTACTGATCTGCTGTGAGCACGAGGCCGTGGGGTTAAGGATTTGTTAAAGGTTCAGTTTAACTTTAGCTGATGATAATCATGTCTAGAGTATTAAATTGGATCATTTCTGATGTAGGGTAAGTGAAGGGGTTAATGTAGAATTGCTCTATATAGATACAATGTATCAGGTATTTCTGGGGTGATCACATGGTATGGAGGCCCCAGATTCCCCGAAGCCGTTTGCTCGTTATTTGTCACATATGACGCTCTTAATGACTTTTAAGTAATGTGTTCTGAAGCGCGATAAAACAATGGCCAGAGGGTGACGGCTTCCTGGAGATAATAGTGCGAAGCCCCACGTAAATGTAATAATAAGCTTCCCTTTGATTAGGTGTCACCATAACTCTCCAAGTCCCCAAACAAGAGATTCCTGCTAATTAAAATAAGCCAGAGCCCAGCTGTGATTTTTACATATAGAAAGACTTTAATCATTATCTCCCCTAATATCTTCAATCTAATTGCATTTAGTTTGTTAATAAAAATCAGATTATAATTGGAAAACCCATTAACTGCATTATAGCGAGCTGTACAGGATTTGTGTCAACACCGTATTAAATGGAATTATTTGCTGTTATTACTGCAGGCATTTCCATCTTCAGACAATGCACTGGATATAATGTAACAGTAAATACTGAAATGTACACCCAGGAGGCCGTCTGTCACGACTTTCCTGTATGATGTAACTGGTACCATGGCTTTACAGGATGTAAGGGAAGAATCGGGTCATGGTCCTTCTGGGTCAGTCAACCCACCCCGCCAATCATATGGTTTATCTTGGGTTTTGTGCAATATTATGACATCATCAAACTGCTCCAATTATGTAATATCCAAAAGGAACTTTGGACCATAAAGACCAGCGGCACTACTACCATGGAACCAAGGAGATCTCACTGACCTATAGTTCCTAACCTTTTGGTCAAGAGCTTTGATTACATATAGTCAGGTACTATGAGACCCAGCTCATGATAGACCCCACATTGTACCATGCTGACAATGTGGACCCAACTCTCGCTAAACTCTTCTTCGAACAACACAGGCCTTATGGGCCCAGCTCAGATTTCCCTTCTCTTCTACCATATGGGTTTTGTGGTCCCAGCTTGGGTTAAACCCCCTTCTTCTAACCCTGTGGGCTCTATCGCCACAGCTCATATTATCCATCTTCTCCTAACCAATTGACAGTATGGACCCAATTCAGATTAGCCTTTGCTTCAATTATATGGGTAGCTGGACCCAGTTTTGGTGAAACTTGTATTCTAAACCTGTGAGTTTATGGACCCAGCTCAGAATAGCTATCCCTACATAATGGGCAGTATGGACCAGCTATTATATAGGCAATGCAGACCCAACTCAGGTTGTCCTCCTCCTGTTCCAGCATACTGTATGGGCAGTGAGAACCTAGCTCAGATTATTCTCCTCCTCTACCATATGGGCAGTATGGACCCAGCTCAGATTATTCTCCTCCTCTACCATATGGGCAGTATGGACCCAGCTCAGATTATTCTCCTCCTCTACCATATGGGCAGTATGGACCCAGCTCAGATTATTCTCCTCCTCTACCATATGGGCAGTATGGACCCAGCTCAGATCATTCTCCTCCTCTACCATATGGGCAGTATGGACCCACCCCAGATTCTTCTCCTGCTCTGACATATGGGCAGTATCCACCCAGCTCAGATTCTTCTCCTCCTCTAGCATATGGGCAGTATGTACTGAGCTCAGATTATTCTCCTCCACTATGTTATGGGCAGTATGTACTCAGCTCAGATTATTCTCGTCCTCTAGCATATGGGCAGTATGTACTCAGCTCAGATTATTCTCCTCCACTATGTCATGGGCAGTATGTACTGAGCTCAGATTATTCTCCTCCACTATGTCATGGGCAGTATGTACTGAGCTCAGATTATTCTCTATGGGCAGTGTGGATACAGTTCAGATTATTGTCCTCCACTATGTTATGGGCAGTATGTACTGAGCTCAGATTATTCTCCTCCACTATGTTATGGGCAGTATGTACTCAGCTTAGATTATCCTCTATGGGCAGTATGTACTGAGCTCAGATTATTCTCTTCCACTATGTTATGGGCAGTATGTACTGAGCTCAGATTATTCTCCTCCACTATGTCATGGGCAGTATGTACTGAGCTCAGATTATTCTCCTCCACTATGTCATGGGCAGTATGTACTGAGCTCAGATTATTCTCCTCCACTATGTCATGGGCAGTATGTACTCAGCTCAGATTATTCTCCTCCACTATGTCATGGGCAGTATGTACTGAGCTCAGATTATTCTCCTCCACTATGTCATGGGCAGTATGTACTGAGCTCAGATTATTCTCCTCCACTATGTTATGGGCAGTATGTACTGAGCTCTGATTATTCTCCTCCACTATGTTATAGGCAGTATGTACTCGGCTCAGATTATTCTCTTCCACTATGTCATGGGCAGTATGTACTGAGCTCAGATTATTCTCTTCCACTATGTCATGGGCAGTATGTACTGAGCTCAGATTATTCTCTTCCACTATGTCATGGGCAGTATGTACTGAGCTCAGATTATTCTCCTCCACTATGTTATGGGCAGTATGTACTGAGCTCAGATTATTCTCTTCCACTATGTTATGGGCAGTATGTACTGAGCTCAGATTATTCTCCTCCACTATGTTATAGGCAGTATGTACTGAGCTCAGATTATTCTCCTCCACTATGTTATAGGCAGTATGTACTGAGCTCAGATTATTCTCCTCCACTATGTTATAGGCAGTATGTACTGAGTTCAGATTATTCTGCTCCACTATGTCATGGGCAGTATGTACTGAGCTCAGATTATTCTCCTCCACTATGTTATAGGCAGTATGTACTGAGTTCAGATTATTCTGCTCCACTATGTCATGGGCAGTATGTACTGAGCTCAGATTATTCTCCTCCACTATGTTATAGGCAGTATGTACTCGGCTCAGATTATTCTCTATGGGCGGTGTGAATACAGTTCAGATTATTGTCCTCCACTATGTTATGGGCAGTATGTACTGAGTTCAGATTATTCTGCTCCACTATGTCATGGGCAGTATGTACTCAGCTCAGATTATTCTCTTCCACTATGTCATGGGCAGTATGTACTCGGCTCAGATTATTCTCTATGGGCAGTGTGGATACAGTTCAGATTATTGTCCTCCACTATGTTATGGGCAGTATGTACTGAGTTCAGATTATTCTGCTCCACTATGTCATGGGCAGTATGTACTCGGCTCAGATTTTTCTCTATGGGCAGTGTGGATACAGTTCAGGTCTGCCTTGTGCCTCCTCCTCTAACCTGTGGTCGAGGTGGAATCAGTTGAGGTTATCAGTGAAATCAAAGAAAAAGGGGAGGAGGACAGCTCCAGTGATGAAGCTGTTCTAAGGGAGGGAAGAAAGGGGTCAAACAAGCTCCTGGATGCAGGAGTATGATATGGGAAATTGGCCAGTTTTTGGTGTTGCTATGGGCCTGTCACTTCTGTACACGCTCCGCTGACCCACAGATAATGAAGACATTGAACTCTGCTGCTCCTGTATCATTTTCTACAGAGACGTCCTTCTAATGAGCCGGTGTCATCATGTAAATTTACCCACATTTTACAATATTGTGTCCTGGTTTCCTATCAGCACAATGAAGGTAAAGTACAGAACTAATGACCTATAAGAAATAATCGCATTTTAAGTGCTGTTCTGTACGGAAAAAGAGGAACAGGCGGTAGAAGAGAAGTTAAATCAGTGCTCCGCACCTCATTAAATTACACTGCTTCATACAGCTACGCTAGGCAGCACATGATAGGATCTCCCTGTTCTATTTATCTCTTACTGATCTTAAGCTGCATGTCTTATACTGCAGTCACATCCAGAGCTGTATTCACAATTCTACTGGCTCTCAGGCTTCAGGATCGGACAAAGAGCAAGTCACAGTGGATTATTTTGGCACATTTGCTTCATAAATACATCTAAAGCTGAGGCAACATTTTGCTCCAGAAATGCTCCCGAGTTTAATGCATTTTGCACCTGATGCTGGCGCCATCACACTAGTAAATGCGTTTGCAAAGAGGACAGCGGAAAGCTATGGTTTAGATTTACTAATGTGTCTGTTCCAAAAATCTGTCAAAAAGTGGTGCTAATGGTCTCAGATTGACACATCTGGAGTTTCTACACGAGGGACGAGGCTTGGCAGGAACGGTCCGGGACTGAGATGCCTCATTTTAGGACAAAATTGCCCCTCATTTCTTCCAACAATCTTTTTATTGATTTTACAATTATATATGATACAATTTGTTATCTTAACATGATAACAGAAAAGAAAAAGAAAATTCCATCATCAATTACAAGTTCAGGGAAAGTAAAATAATCATACATTTTCATTGTTTGTATAATGAATGCTAGATATACAGTTGCCTCACTGATAGGTGTAGTCTTTATTAACAATGTGGAATTATAAAGAACAAGTAAACGTATTCCTACAACGTATCTAGGTAACGTGATCATCTCTGAACATTTGCTTCACTGGTAGGCAAGTCGCATTTTTGTGATAAGAAAATAGTAGGGGAAAATATGAGTAGAAAATGGCCTTAGGCCATAACATATAAAGCAGAATGCTAGATTTTCCATACTGTTCCAGTGTAGTTTGTATCCTATTGGATTATATGTGTTGCAGAAATGTTAGAACAAAAGAAAAACAAAATGTAACTTCAAACCGATAAGCAGGTTTCCTCCTTAAGTTCTCAAGGTTGAGGTGTGTAGAAAGTGTTGTCCATTCAACTATTCCATGTGATCTGATCTACAGGATTAGTAAAATTGGGCCTATATCTTCCACAGTGCAGTGCAGCATGCATCATGATTACACAGCTAGACATGCAGCAGATTCCTAATGGTAGCCAGCAGAATTCTGAATGCAGCTCTGGTTGAGATTAGTGTTGAGCGAGCATGCTCAGCCGAATACCATCGGCTCAAGCATCGCTATGCTCGGCACATCGCGGTGTTCGGCCGAATACCGCATGTGCTCCAGTCAGTGTATTTAAATCTAATTTAGCCTCTATTTATGAAAAGTTTCTGGCGGGATTTGAACTTACAACCTTCTACATTACAGCCAAGAACCTTAACCACTACACTACAGGCAGAAGTCTCATATTTATTTTTATTTTTTTGGTAACTGGCCATGCAGCTCTATAGTGTAGTGGTTAAGGTTCTTGGATGTAATGTAGAAGGTTGTGAGTTCAAATGCCAGAAACTTTTCAGAAATAGAGGCTAAATTAGATTTAAATACATTGGGTGTCCCCAAGCACTGACTCCATATATGGACATGACTATATATGGAGTCAGAACGGAGACTTCTAAGCCGAACTAGAGTCCCTACACCCTCTCCCTTCAGAGTGGGGGGGCCTGGTTTAATGCTCGGGTTCTTCCATTGACTTCCATTGTGCTTGGGTGCTCTGTAGAGCACCCGAGCATTGCTAAGTGTTCTACTCGAGCACCAGAGCCCTTTGGTGCTCGATCAACACTAGTTGAGATATATTTTTTTTAATTCATTTTTTTTTTTTTTGTACTGGTCCTACAAACCAGCAGGGGGCGACATGTCAGATTCAACAGCCTATGAGCTAACAGGAACCCAACAGAATGGTGAATGCAGCTCCGGATGACTGCAAAATGAGATATGAGGACAGTTTCTCAATCTGCATGTATAGATTTAATCTGCAGAGAGGAATAGTCATGTTCTATAGACTTGGTGAGATTCGCCGCTGAATCTTTATATGGTCAGTGATACAATGTATCACTTTCACCATTTTCCAGATTTTTATTTTTCGCCTGGCGTCGGAGCAGTAATTTTGCAAAAGCCTTAGAAACGAAGGGCAAAGCAATTACCATGGCGCAGATTTTCCCTATTATTTATGAAATGGAAAGTGCAGGCAGCATAGCTGATAATGGAGGCCTCTCCGTGTGCTCCACAGAATGCAGAGCTTTGGAGGTGGCGCTTGGCATTTTTCGCCTTTTTCTCTTTTCGGAACAGGCTATTAGTGATAAGAAGCCCACGGCTCTCTCTATTTCAGAACCTAATATCTCGCTGTGTTGTGCAGACTTTGTTCAGGGAGACACACAGAAGCCTTCTCGTCGTTGCTGGTTATTGTGTTATCTGGACGGCGGGGGGACGAGAACGTTTTTGTCCCTCAATAGTGGGATTGTGACAATGAAGTGATCCACAGTACAAAACTAATCTGCAGAATTTTGCTGAACATATTTGCACTCCTTTCCTGGATGTTTTTCTTTTTTACTTAAAGGCTATGTATACCTTCGGGGGCAATTTTTTATAAATGATTGCATATTACTCATTCGGGGCTAAAAATTGTTTTTTCAATTGGTCTTTGTTAAAAATATTGAGCCGTTCTGTCACAAAGGAGTTAACTGTTTTTCTAGCTGTGTTCATACTACTTTTACTTTCACTTTGTGCCGGTCAGATAATAAACCTTATCTCTAAATTACTGAGAAGTCATAAACACTTATTAAAGCCACATTCTTATCAATAAGATAAGGATTAAGCTTTGATAAGTGTTTATAATGTCGGAGAACAGAGATAAGGAGCCGCCAGCTCCCTGTCTGACGGAGCAGTGAGAAAATTCTGATTCTGCTAGTGGAGCATCTCAGCTCTGTACAGAGAAAAGGGCTCCATATTTTTTAATAAAGACCAATAGAAAAATTGATTTTTAGCTCATAATGAGTACAATGCACAAATAAAAAAATATTGCCCCCATAGGTTTACATAGCCTTAAATGTTGTGAGTTAAAGCCAAAGCAATACTGCTTTATTAGGGTACTTATGATACAGGAAGGGGACTACACTGCTGTGGGGCTCAGTACCATGCAGTCCTCCAGTTTTACATTCAGCTTTCAGGAACCCCTTTGCTGGATAGTTCAGAGGTAGATCGATCGATCTATCTATCTATCTATCTATCTATCTATCTATCTATCTATCTATCTTCATATCTATCTATCTATCTATCTATCTATCTATCTATCTATCTATCTATCTTCATATCTATCTATCTTCATATCTATATATCTTCATATCTATCTATCTTCATATCTATCTATCTATCTATCTATCTATCTATCTTTCTATCTATCTATCTATCTATCTATCTATCTATCTATCTTCCTATCTATCTATCTATCTATCTATCTATCTATCTATCTATCTATCTATCTATCTTCATATCTATATATCTTAATATCTATCTATCTTCATATCTATCTATCTATCTATCTATCTATCTATCTATCTATCTATCTATCTTCCTATCTATCTATCTATCTATCTATCTATCTTCATATCTATCTATCTTCATATATATATATCTTCATATCTATCTATCTTCATATCTATCTATCTTCATATCTATCTATCTATCTATCTATCTATCTATCTATCTATCTATCTATCCCCAGGGTATTGCATAGTGCATACATACATATTCTTGTATGGGTTTTTACTATGTTTGTGTAAATGATGCATGTCCCATTCACTGACAGCAAGCTGAGATCTTGTAAATAGCCAGAAAGGGAGAGGTGATATATATTTTATTATAATAGTAACAGAGAAAAAGAAAACTCCTTTAAAACATTTGGCCGGTGTGCACATATGAGCTGCCCTCCCCCTTACACATCTTATAATAGTGCTACTTTACACACTTACACCCTCCATATTATGTACCCCCCCCCTCAGTGGCACTTGCAGGGGATCCTCTATGGTACAGGTGCCCATTACACATCCACACCCTCCATATTATTTACCGTATTGGCACCTGCAAGGGTTTCCTCTATGGTACACATGGCCATTACAATTACACACTTACACCCTCCATATTGCGTACCCAACCCCCCACCCCCCCACCCCCAGTGCCACCTGCAGAGCTTCCTCTATGGTACGGAGCCCTTTAGGCTACATGCACACGTTCAGGATTCATGTGCGGAGAATCCGCACTGAAATCCGTCGGTGTTCGCAGGCAAATCCGTGCGGTAAATCCGCATCAATAGGTGCGGATTTGCATGCGGATTTGCATGCGGATTTGCATGCGGATTTTCCGCATGCGGATCCGCATCAAAATCCGCACTGTGTGCGTGCACCATCCGGATTTTATCCTCCACATTGAAGTGAATTGAGAAAATCCGCAAGATA
This sequence comes from Bufotes viridis, assembly GCA_033119425.1. NCBI lineage: Eukaryota > Metazoa > Chordata > Amphibia > Anura > Bufonidae > Bufotes > Bufotes viridis. The sequence goes on from CM065597.1 coordinate 7,351,983, forward strand.
TCCGGACAGGAAAAAAAAAAAGAATTGACATGCTGCGGATTTTAAAATCCGCACCGCAGGTCAAAATCCGCGCTGAAAAAATCCGCATCGTGTGCATTGAGAATTTCAAATTCTCATACAATACAATGTACAAGATGTACGGTGCGGATTTTCCGCACGCAAATCCGCGCGGAAAATCCGCACGCAATCCTGATCGTGTGCATTCAGCCTTACACACCCACACCTTCCATATTATGTACTCCCCGGGCACCTGCAGGGCTTCCTCTATGGTACACATGGCCATTACACACTCACACCCTCCATGTTGTATATCCCCCAGAAGCTGTAAGGGTTTCTCTATGGTACGGAGCCCATTACACCCTCCATATTGTGCTCCCCCTCGGTGGTATCTGCAGGGCTTCCTCTATGGTACAGGTGCCCCTTACACACTCACACCCTCCGTATTGTGTACCCCCAGTGGCACCTGCAGGGCTTCCTCTATGGTACAGGTGCCCCTTACACCCTCCCACCCTCCATATTCTGTACCCCACCCCCCCCAGTGGCACCTGCAGGTGCCCTTGAGAGTGTGCCCCGCACTATGCCACTGTCACCTTGTAGAGGCTTTGCGGCGGCGGCACAGGCCGGTATCTCCAGACTTATCTGGGATGGACTGACAACATCCGAGCGCCGCAGACCTGCCCTTCATATCCCTCCATACAATATGCAAATGACCCCAACATTCTGAATATTAAAATATTTAAAAGTAGCAGAAGTTCACGAGTCGGACAAAGTTTCAGGTCAAACCGAGACTTCATTTAAATATCATTCTGAGAGAGGCTTTTCCATTGCTTAACCCTCTGGGCACCGAACCGGGCGCCTCTATCTTATAGAATGACCTACATTAATCAATGCCCTCATATAGACCCATAAAGGGCACAGAAGAACGGAACCATTGGGACTGCTCAGAACCCAGATTTCTTACTATTGCTGTTTCCATTCACCAACAACAAGCAGGGGTTTTGAAAAGGGTAAGGAATTATGATTCAGCATATATTGGAAGGTTATTCAACTGCATTTAATGAATTTTAGTCCATCTTTAAGGGTGGTCTCATCAGAGAGACTCCCTCCCAGAGTGCGGTCCTTGCAGAGATCAGTCCATGTCCCACTCCGTGGTCTCCGTGGCCAGAGAAACCGCACCAAGCCACTCAGATGTTGGCCTTACCGATGACTGCTGCTCTCCGTTCTTGGCTCATGGCCCCCCTCTAATATCCATGTACCCTAAGAGGGTCCGTCTTTATCAGACAGTCCATATAATCATAGGCTCCGCGTTACAGTGGTCTCCTTATTTCGAATCTGCGTTTGATGGCAGACACCGGATTTTAAGACGTACTTCCCCTTTAAATCTGCCGGCGCTCCAGAATCCTATCTTTCCTATAATCTGATTATGCATGCAAAGTATTCCATTGTAAAACTGAATTTTAAACAGCTTATCAAATCTGCCCAAAAGACTTAGTAAAGCCGATAAGAAGTGACCTTGCAGTCGTCCATCTTTCCTGACCAGTCGCGTGTTTTTTTTTTTTTTCTTTCTCCCTTCTATGCAAATTTCTTCTCTTTTCCGTAATTGCCTGTGGATGAAAAAAAATGGAACTGCTTTGTCGTTAAGTTACCTATTGTTCCAGCGGCCTCCGTCCGGTTACAGTCATTAAACCGGTAGTGACAGGAGAGTTTAGCGCGGCTGCATTAATATGTTTCTGTATTCAATGCAAGTCAGCGGCCAGATTAACGTGAGCGCAACTTAAAGAGGCGGCGAAGATGTGAGAGCCGAGCGGAGGACAAATGCTTCTCAGCGAGGGATGAAAGTGGCAATCTGACTGCAGGATGGGTTTAAAGGGGTCACATACTTAAAATGGTTTCACTTGATTCACCCCGTCATAGTGTTTAGAAGAGGGAACGCCCGTTTCATCTATGGGGCCCTTCAACAGGAACGGCCCCAGCGCAGGTTGTCCGCTCCTCATGGCATCGGGTGGGGTGCAAACCGCTTTGTCCACATGGACTCACTATTTAAAGCGGTTATCCCATGACTAACGTGAAAAATGATAATCAGACATCACGTAGTATATGTCAGTCTCTTTCTACAGGGGTGCTCCTAGCCTTTCTGCTGCCCGGGGCCAAAACTGAACCCCCCCCCCCGTGTCTTTTCTGCTGCAGCTAAGGGGGCGTCATTGCTCTGCTAGATTTATATCAAGCTGGCAGCTCTAGGGGCGTGTCTTTTCTGCTGCAGCTAAGGGGCGTCATTGCTCTGCTAGATTTATATCGAGCTGGCAGCACCAGGGGCGTGTCTTTTCTGCTGCAGCTAAGGGGGCGTCATTGCTCTGCTAGATTTATATCAAGCTGGCAGCTCCAGGGGCGTGTCTTTTCTGCTGCAGCTAAGGGGGCGTCATTGCTCTGCTAGATTTATATAGAGCTGGCAGCTCCAGGGGCGTGTCTTTTCTGCTGCAGCTAAGGGGGCGTCATTGCTCTGCTAGATTTATATCAAGCTGGCAGCTCCAGGGGCGTGTCTTTTCTGCCGCAGCTAAGAGTGCGTCATTGCTCTGCTAGATTTATATCGAGCTGGCAGCTCAAGGGGCGTGTCTTTTCTGCTGCAGCTGAGGGGGCGTCATTGCTCTGCTAGATTTATATCAAGCTGGCAGCTCAAGGGGCGTGTCTTTTCTGCTGCAGCTAAGGGGGCGTCATTGCTCTGCTAGATTTATATCAAGCTGGCAGCTCCAGGGGCGTGTCTTTTCTGCTGCAGCTAAGGGGCGTCATTGCTCTGCTAGATGTATATCAAGCTGGCAGCTCCAGGGACGTGTCTTTTCTGCTGCAGCTAAGGGGGCGTCATTGCTCTGCTAGATTTATATAGAGCTGGCAGCTCCAGGGGCGTGTCTTTTCTGCTGCAGCTAAGGGGGCGTCATTGCTCTGCTAGATTTATATAGAGCTGGCAGCTCCAGGGGCGTGTCTTTTCTGCTGCAGCTAAGGGGGCGTGTCCATTCTCCCTATCACAGCTCAGGAGGCAGCTGAAGGATGAAACGGAGCATGTGCGGCCTTCTCAGTGAGCCGGACAAAGAAATGAGAAAAAGACCGAACAGCAGGTGGCGCTGTACAGATAGATTTTATTGAATGACTCGATGTCTCGGTAATTTTTTGTTACTTTCAATTACAGAACTGTTCAGACCCAGGGGCTGGTTTGAAAACTGTAGAATATTTTTTGTGGGACACACACAATGTATCACTCCGATCATCTTAACTCCCAGGAGCTTACAATCTAATTTCTGCATCGCACACACACAAGCTGTATGGCTTTCAGTGAGTTTTTGGGGTATGAGAAGAAGGTTGGTTTCGGGGGGTTGAGAACTGGGCAGCTCCCCCGAACCTCCCGCGAACCTGACGGAAATCCACTGGGGGTAATCTGAGGCAGGAGAGGATGGGAGTGCTGAGCCGTTTACTTCTGATGTCACATTTAAAGGGGAGCTCTGTATTCATACGGGTGCTGGATGTGTCACCGTGTAGCCTCGGCCCGTTGATACAATGTTGCCAGTTGATATTTATTGGTTTCACTCTTTGGCACCAGTACAACGGCTGCGATTCCTGATTATTGACAGACCGCGGGCTCAGCCGCCTCCTGGAGCCGGGTCTGCAGTGACGCGGAGAGAGGGGAGCTCTGCAGACAATCGACAAGCCATGGATCATTCTGCAAGAAGCACTTTGTCAGGATAAATGGTTCACGAAAATGAACTGCATTTTGGGAGTAGTTTAATTCACTTTCTATGAATGAATTAGTTGCATGCAGATGGTGTAACAAGACGGCGCCGAGCAAGTGTTATATGTGACTGATGCATCTGATCCTCGCCGCCGCCAGAGGCTCCGCAGGAAACCGCGGAACTGCTACCAACAGGTTCAACAAGAGCAACAATGGTGGAAGTACAATCTCCTCTGCCGTCCCTTGGCCTTTTTCCTTCTCTTTCTGTATTCTATTTCTGTGTTGTTACATAGGACTGCAGGTGACATCTACTACATTATCTGTACGCAGAGAGTTATCACTGTGTTATCTGTGGTGTTACATAGGACTGCAGGTGACATCTACTACATTATCTGTACTCAGAGAGCTATCACTGTGTTATCTGTGGTGTTACATAGGACTGCAGGTGACATCTACTACATTATCTGTACTCAGAGAGTTATCACTGTGTTATCTGTGGTGTTACATAGGACTGCAGGTGACATCTACTACATTATCTGTACTCAGAGAGTTATCACTGTGTTATCTGTGGTGTTACATAGGACTGCAGGTGACATCTACTACATTATCTGTACTCAGAGAGTTATCACTGTGTTATCTGTGGTGTTACATAGGACTGCAGGTGACATCTACTACATTATCTGTACTCAGAGAGTTATCACTGTGTTATCTGTGGTGTTACATAGGACTGCAGGTAACATCTACTACATTATCTGTACTGAGAGAGTTATCACTGTGTTATCTGTGGTGTTACATAGGACTGCAGGTGACATCTACTACATTATCTGTACTCAGAGAGATATCACTGTGGTTTTACATAGGACTGCAGGTGACATCTACTACATTATCTGTACTCAGAGTGTTATCACTGTGTTATCTGTGGTGTTACATAGGACTGCAGGTGACATCTACTACATTATCTGTACTCATAGTTAT